>CM062819.1:1326201537-1326801537 GCA_031772625.1 Pinus tabuliformis | reverse complement strand
ACACATTTTCAGCTACCAGTTCGCTATGAAACTGGCACCTATTTTCTCATGTCGTTTAAGAAAGATACTGCGGCACACATCTCCAATCAAATCCATGAATGGAGATGTAGGCGTTGCCTGATCAAATTCGAGATTGTTGATCAGTTGCTCACTGAATGGTTTACCAAATCATTCATGGCCCCAATTGCTCGCGATATAGCTATGGGTGGATGTGTCAATGAAGAGCATGCCATCGCTCATGCCCAGTACTTGGATCTAGTTTACTCTTAGTCTGGCACTTTGTACGAGTTATTACCTAATGCTCCGCGGCCATCATCTGATCCCGCAGCATCAAAGTCACTAGTTGTTCCTCCCGTTGATGGAGTTATTGGTTCAATATCCCAGACCCCTACTAAAACTTCTTCCAAACAGAAGTCGGTCTCAAATGTTGTTCCTAATAGTTCATCCTAGAATCCACTTGGCCCTAGTAAAACCTCAGACGTCCACGTTGTCCAGTCTACCACAATGGACAAATCCTCGAAAGGAAAGAAGAAAGGCAAAGGCAAAGGCAAAGGTGATGCCCAGAAACAGGGTCCTCCCAAATCATCTGCTGGCGAATATTTGCAATAGAAACCTAAGTATCCCTACCTCATTTGCAAGGAAGATCACTACACTAAGGATTGTCCCCGATGATCTAAAGTTAGTCACCTACTCAAAGGGAACCCTGCTTTCCTCAAAGAGTCGTTTCCGTCTTAGCAAACCCAAATGGTATACCAACCCCAATCTGCTTCCTCTAGATCTCAAGTGTTCATGATGAGTACACCTATTAATGTGGCTACTAGGCCTAAAGACTATCAAAATCCTACTTCGGTAGCTGGGAAAGAGAAAGAAGCTACACCTTCTTCTTCTACACCAAGCTCTGGCCCTTTGCATATTGAGCGCCCTAACCCTGATTCCACTACGCAGCCACCCTCTCGAGGTGTACTGTGGAAATCCTCATATAATCCCAATGCCAGAGCTGCTTAGCACTACAATATTGTTGAGGATTTTCTCAGGTGTCGTCATCCATGTCGGCTCTCAAGGTACTCCAAAGCTTCCCATCGCAGCGGAAATCTTTGCTCCCAGCTATTAGGGGCATTGATCCCACCGATTCCAATTTGATATGTTTTGATCTAGAGAACCATGTTCCACGACTCCATCATCAAATTTCCTTTCTTATTCAGGTAATCATCAATGAGAAGACCATCCACTGAACTGTCATCAATGAAGATGCTTCCACCCGCATCATGTCGATCACATGTTGGAAGGCTATTGGTTCTCCTGCACTGAACCAATCTCCAAACACTTTGGAAGCTTTCGATGGGCACAATTCACGATCCTTCGATGTCTTACCTAACTTTTCCATCACCCTAGAAGGCAAGACAGTGCAATTCGAAGTAGAAATTGTTGACGCCAATCTAAATTATAATTTTCTACTCGGCCGAAGTTGGACTCATTCCATGCATGTCGTGGCCTCCTCTTTATTTCGTGTGATTCATTTTCCCCATCAAGGGAAGATGGTCACTGTTGACCAACTGTCTTTCTTTGCCTCTTCCTCCTCAGATGGCAATGTTCCATATGTCAAGCACATTGGTGCTCCCTATGAGAATGTGGGGGCAGGTCTCTTCAAAGATTCTTCCTTAATGGGAATTTTTCCACTTCCACCTCCTCATGTTGCCGCTGTCAACATGATCTTAGTCAAGTCTGACCCTTGGGCCATACCTACACTGGATCTTGTTAATACCTGGGGCGAGGTTATGCCGCTTAGTCCTGTCGAAGTCAATTACATGGAAATTGTTCTAGATTCGAACTTTGCATCCTCTGATTCTCATATGTTGAAGATCTCTTTCAATACGTACTCTCAATCCTTGTGGCTTGGCACTTTGGAATCGCCTGATCCCTTAGCTGAGACCTTCCTTGTTGATGAAGGTATCATGGAAGTCATGTCTCTCGAGGAACCGCCTTGGATTGATACTCATCATCACTCCTCATTCCTGCCTCGCCCCGCGGTCATGTCTACCATTTTTTTAAAGTCCTCTTCTCCTTTTCCACCACCGATTGTTACTCATGACGGAAGGAAATCTGGGTAATATTACCCAAACGATACCGATTGACATCTCTATCAAACCCGGTATTGTTGAACACGTTCATATTGGGGTATCTTGTTCTCTGGATGAGATCAAGACATATACTCATCTATTTTAGGAATTTCGTGATGTTTTTGTGTGGTCCTACAAAGAAATGCCCGACATTGATCCTAGCATTGTGGTGCATGAAATACCAATGCAAGATACGCGCCCCACCCTCTCACCTACACCCCGTCATAACCGTTGGTCCCTTTGCCAAATGGGGCATTGATTATATGACATGTAACCCTCATTCGATCGGTGGGCATGGCTATATTATCGTCGTTGTGGATTATTTCACCAAATGGGCCAAAGTGATGCCTACATATTCTGCAGATGGTAAGATGGCAACTCAATTCCTTTTCAACCATGTTATTTCCAGGTTCGGCATACCCTAAGCCATTGTCATAGACCATGGCTCCCATTTTAGAGATTACATGATGGCTGAGCTGACATCTGCATTGGGCTTGCGCCACAATGGCTTGACCCCATATTACCCTCAGGCCAACGACCAAGTTGAAGCCGTGAATAAGGTCTTGGTCACAATGCTTCAGCATACTATTGGGATGCACAAGTCAAATTGGCATCTCATGCTCTTTTCAGCTCTGTGGGCCTACTAAACCTCAACCAAAGACGCAACTGGTTTCACACCATTCCAGTTGGTCTATGGTCTGGAAGCAACATTTTCGATCGAATGCGAGATTCCTTCACTCAATATAGTTGTTGAACTCCTCCTCGAAACATCACCTCAAGAGGAAGGAACTGAACAAGACTCGCCATCTCGCCACCTTGGTCATTGAAGCACAAAAAAAACGGGTCAAATCCCATTTCGATCAGTCAATCTCCCCTCGCGCATTCTCTGAGGGTGATTTGGTCTTACTATACAACCAAGCTAATGATAAGATGGGGGTAAGCAAGTTCGAACCTATGTGGCATGGGCCCTACATCGTGAAACGTGTTTTGAAAAAAGGAGCCTATGAGCTTATTGATTATGAAGAAATCCTCTCAATAAGCCCCGAAATGGGCTTTACCTCAAGAAGTACTATGCATAGGTCATATTGCATGGTTAATTATGTACATTAATGTGTCATTAATTTTTGTGTAGCGTGGTTTTGTGTGATACTTTTCAAGCAACTTTCCTGTTTACTATGCTTTTCTTGGTTTGTAGATGTCTGAGACTCTCCAAGTTGGTTTCGCTGATGGTGCTTTCCGTAGTACCCGAAGCCTGTCATCCATGGCATGGGCTATTTATGACCCTAACGGTGAGTTGATTGACCTTCAAGGTATCTTTCTAGGTCACACAACCAACAACATTTTTGAATACAGTGCGATCATCGAATTGTTCTCAGAAGCCATGGCTCTGGGCATCAAAGAATTGGTTGTCAACCTGGATTCACAGTGTGTCGTCCTTCAACTCAACGGGCAATATTCCGTTAGGAACCCTCAAATATTGAGAATGTATCTCCGTATCCATCTATTGGAAAGAAATTTTGATTACATTACATATCATCATATTCCTAGACGCATGAATACACTTACAGATGCATTAGCTAATCATGTGTTGGATAGACTTTTACGAAACATGTAAAGATAAAACAAACCGTTTGTACCATAGTAGACAGGAAATATATATATATATATATATATATATATATATATATATATGGTGATCATGTTTGATACATCAGAACCCCAAAAAATAATATGTGTGTTTAAAATAACATCGGCAGCTCGTAGGCCTCATATATCCATGGCACGCAGGCCTCAAAAAATATGTAAGTGCTAGACCTAGGAATTAATCAGCATGGTGATCATGTTAGCATGATACGGCTCGTGAAACTCTGAGACTCCCACCGTGTGTCTCTGGTACTGACGAGGAATGTCTCCTACTCCAGCATACTCCGAGATACCACGAGTCAACCCCTCAAGGTTTCTCACGATCTCCTCCTTTTTTTCACTCCTTTCCTAATAAGGGGCGACAACATCAATAGGGCAAGGAACGCGCCTAGCTATTGGGGACATCCCAGCAAGCTGCTCTAGTCCAACGTCTGCATTAAGAAGAGAAATGTTATAGGCACATATATACCAAAAACAATTAAAAATCTCAAAATTAAAAAATTTTGGTTTTTTACCTTCATCATCGAAGTCCTCTCCATCTGGTAAGGGCATGTCTGGATCTCCATGGAAATCAGTGTTGTTGTATGGCCAGTCCTCCACGACGATCTTCTATCATCGTAGCCATGAAAATAATGCAGGTTGGTATGACATGTGCTAACCCCCAGTGACCCTAGGCATCAAACGACTCCAGTGGGCCATCCACGGATCGCATGGCATAGGAGGATCTACCTCAGTTAGCTGATACTGGAATAATGGTACTCGTTCCAGGAAGAAGGTCACAAGCATTGATCCGAAGCCAAATTGTTTCAGATTCCCCACCTTAGCTTTGGACAACTGGTGCTTGATGTTCATCTTCATGGCTTCTACCCAGTTGAAGATCGTCGGAGCTGTGCAGCCAATAGCATAAACGAACTTCTTGTTAGTCTCATGTTCTGTCTAGGACCCTGCTACTCTGTTGATAGTCAACAGAAGCACCCTCGGTGTCAGATCCCACACACTAGAAATCTCTATCTTCCCACTCTTGGATTTCAGGGCCTTAGGGTAATGTTCGGCAAGCAAGGAAGATATGCTTGCCCCAATCGGACATGACCCATACAAGTTCATTGGCTCCCCTCTGCGGAACTTCTAGTGATGAAGTATATATCTGAAGTTTCTAACTCCAGCTCCTGGTCGCCAATGACAAAAATATTCTGATTAATGTCCCAAATACTAATTAGGTACCGAAGCAACTTGAGCTGGGCCCGTATCCCTGGTGTGAGAAAGAATTTGAGGAGCCCACAAGCCCTCAAAGCCTCCAGGAAATTTGGGTCATTCATTGTCTGGGTGTCAACATCTTCATGTTCCCGTTCTTTCCAGTCAACCATTTTCAGCGATTCTCTCCTGCAAAAGCCATTAATTTGAGTCAATAATCATCCTTGGCACATAAAATATAAGTTTAAACAGTCAATTTTTGAGAAAATAAGGTTTTTCCCTATCCATGGCACTGACGTGCTTGTTTTAAACACAATTGTGCCAATCGGCGCAGATGGCTTTGTTAAATTTTTTCAAAAACCTCCTCAAAAATATGAAAAAATGGTTAAAAGCATAAATAAATAACATGAAAATGGAGCTCAAGGCTTCAGCTGTTACTTAGAACTGGTAGCTCGTCAATTGACCTCTCGAATCTCCTAGAATCTGCTCTGAAAAAATTAGGGCAAAAATGAGTAAAAAATATTCACAACAAAGGTAAATGGTAAATGGTAAAAATATATTTACTTTTCCCCTTTTATTCATTTTTTCATGAAAATATCAATTTTTTTGTGAATATTTTGACCTATTTTACCTCAAGGACTCGATAATACACTTTACCTTACTTGTACAGCAGCAGGTGATGGATGTTCAACAATGATGATGAGTCGAGTTTCAATTCTTTTCTCGACTCGTTAAAATCATATGAAAAGATTGCTAAGTATTTTTTCCATTTTTGAATCGTTAAAGAGAATAAAAATGGGGGGTCTGCTTTCAGCTCTTTTCCGACCCTTTAAAAACAAAAAGATGGCTGAGCCCTTGTCGTTTCAAACTCATTAACAGATGTGAAACGTCGTGCGCCCAGTATAAGTTTACCCCTTTTTCGGGCTGGGAGGCACTATTTATGAAAAAGGTACTCCTTCACTGAAATGGTCAAGCAGTTCTCTCAAGTATCGTTTTCTACCTTTTTGGGCTCGAGAGACACAAACGTACAAAAAGGGACCATGTGGAGTTTTCTTTTACATGTCTTTTCAAAAATCTCTAAACATGAAAAAGATATCGAGTTACACCTTTGTCAAACTCGTTAAACTATTAAACGACATCAGATTCATCACCATGACGAACATGAGCTTCTCATTCCTAGGGCTCGTTAAACTTACTAGGTTGGATTCGTCTGAAGGATGAAATTACAGTGCAAGCATATGATATCCCCTTCAAGCTTGCGATTAAAAAATAATTGGGGTAGCTGCTAGAAATGGTGGGGGAAAAGTTTGGAAATCTATCAGTTGTGTCAGCAACTTACTCTTGAACATGACACTCTTTGCTTTGTGTCGGGTTGGGACATCCTCCTTTGTATCGTTGACCTTCCTGGGTTTGGTCGTTCATTTTTGCATTCCATTTTATCTCTGCCACATCATCATGACCACCGATCCTATCGATCCAAAAGCTGCCAAACTTCCAGTTGTGTTGCCAGTATGCTCAAGAGTTGTCCTTTTGCAATTACACTTACCTTTGATTCTTTGTATCATCCAAAATCATTTTGCATCCTCTCATCTTGCATCGATGATGTGGGATTCATTATGGCTCTCCTTCGACATGGTCGCTTTCTGTCGACTTCAACTCATTATCCGAGAAGCTGACCGAGAGACTCCCTTCCAGTACCTTAGAGCTTGCATGCCCTAATGGCAAGTTCTTCACACTCGACAACAAGTTCACATCATTGGCTTTCGATCAAGTGATTTCATGGGTGTTTGACTTTAGTTCCTGTATTCACATTCCGTGGATTGTGCTAATAGTACCTTGAGGACCATTGTCATTATTGGTGGTTCCTCTCGCGCTTGTTAACATTTTACATCATTAACTAGTAATCAAGCGACTTTCTAGCATGTTCGACCTCAACACCTCTATTCACATGTTAGAATTTGTACTTTTATCGGGTAGTGTTGGAGTGCAAGACCCTAGACTCAGATCACACAAGTCCAAGTTGCGAAGTGGTGTGACATGGTTATGATGATATGCATGTCTCTATCAGATGGCTAGCTACAGTTAGACCATGAGTTATCATATGTGATCCTTCTCATTATTGGATGGCTATGACCATACCATGGTTTCATTATGATCCTCTTTGACGGATGGTTGCGCCCATACCTAGATCCATTTACATGATCATTCTCTGGATGGTTGCATCCATGCCATGATTCATGTATCATTTGACAGAGATCTTAGTTTATGTATATGTATTTGTACTTGCTTGCAGGTTTTCCAATGGCAGACTAGTTCCCCGCATTGGTTCATAAAGCATTTCATCCCTCACTCCATCTCAGCATTCACGCTTTAGGGGGCATCTGTTACACAACATTTTGTCACTCTCCCTGTACTCCCCTTTCCTTGATCCTGGAGGACCTCTATAGTGAACCCCACATGCTTTGCCTTCATGAAGAAACTCCCATGTGTCCCTCTTCATGAGTAGATCAATTCCCTTTTGCACCATTTCCCTCGAAACTTTTGTGTTGCCCAGTTTACAAGACCGACGCTAATGACCTTTGTCTCCCCCTTGCCGATGTGCAGAGATTAGCACTATCCATCGCACCAACTGGAGTGACTGAGTTGTGTTCTAGTTGTGTCGATCCTATTTTGGAAAGTTTTTTAAATTAGGAGTTGAAGCTTCCAGCTCTATAAGCTTCGTAACAGAAGTCTGGTAAATGGTTTGGCCAGATGGGGTTGAGGATGTCAATTTGGGCTCCTTTCCCCTATAATGATGGAACTACCTCAAGGGCCAAGCCCTTCTCCCATGATAAGAGTGTCCATTTCCCATCCATTTTTCCTATATAAACCTCCCTTCTTCCCAAGCACAAGCTAGTGTTGATATTGGTGTGCTTATGCTATTTTGGTTTGGAGTAGACAGCGAGCTATTACTAGTTGTAGCTATCTAGTTGTGTGAGGGAGAAATGTGATTTGGTTTGGAGTGAAGCCTAAAGGTAAGAGTCTTAAAAATATTGTTGATTGAGGCCATCATGGAATGCTAGCAGAAGTGTGTGGGAACCTGGTCTTGTCAAAGGAAGACTGCAACGTCAATACAAATGGTTGTAATCTCTCTTTGATATTAATATATGCAACTATCGATTGATTTCCTACATGTTTTGTCATCTTACATATTCATGGCTTAATGTTTCTTGACTTGTTAAGTAGGTTGAATTACAATTTGTCTATTGTCACGTTTGTTGTTTGTTGTTGTTTACTTGTTTCAGGTGCTTGAAGAAGGAAGTGAGAGATAGTTAGAGCAAGCAAGGACATCATCAAACAGGATAAGAGGACTAAGAGGTAGGCCCTCTTAACTAGTTATAACCTAAGGAAATCTTCCATAGAATGTATCTGTTGTGGTTAGACCCATCATCGGGCTAGAGGAATTCATTCGTGTCCACACTTGTAATTTTACTTCACCACAGTGCTCCCACTCAAAATTTGAGTAAAATCGTAGGTAGATAAGTTGAAAAATTAGTTTTTTTTTACTAATATTTTTACCATTTGATTCCAAAAATGGTGAATCATCCCCCATGGTTGACAACATTATATTGAATTCTATTGTTCTTATAAAGTTGATTTTTGTTGTACATTTTTGTTTTGAGGCCCATTTTTAACCTCAAAATTTCTCTAATGAGATATGACAATGATGATGTCCCTTGACAGTGATGACACTTATTCATAAGCCATTAATTTTACTTCTTGTGACAGTGATATGGAAACAACTCTTTAGAGATCAAATCATTCAGTTCACAAACGTAGTTGTGAACTAAATTGGGTTGGCCCTATGAAGTATGATGTGATTGATGCATCCCATCCTTATTGTATTGTGTATCTCAACTGAACAATTTATGAATATGTAATAGAAGAATAATTTGGTTGGGTTTTCCCCTTTATGGGGTTTTTATCTGGTCTTTGACCTAACTTCTGGAGTCTCTATTATGTATGCTTTTATTCTGTTGTTCTTTTTTTATTCCACTCATTGTTGATTTTATTGTTATCTCTACAAAATTGCTAATGATGTTTTTATGTTATGTGGTGAATGTAATATGTAAATGATGCAAAAATTTGAAAAATGGAATTATCTATAACAGAGAACAATCAAGCCCTAAAACATAACAACAAGAAGTCAAGATGGCCTACATAATCATTAAAAGAAATATAGGGTTCTATCATAAAGAGGAATTGAATATGAGGACATTATTGGTCCAATTATCAAAGTAATCATGTCTATTGCATCAACGTTTGGTTGGCCTTTATACCATATGGATGTAAACAATTATTTTCTTAATGCTCTAACTGGAGATGAAGTATATAATCAATGAAGTTTTAGTTGTAGATAAAAGATACCCATGGGTGGAAATTGAATAAACACTATCACTAAAATAGTTCCAAATCTTTATTATTTATGCAATAAATATAATTTCCTTACTTTGACCTTGAATTTAAATAATTTGATTCTTTAGACAACTCTATGAAGATCATTAAATGGTGCAAGAAGTTAGAAAGTGGATATGAAGTGGACATTGGCCTTAAGCACATCGTTTTGGTCTAGAGGTTTGGTAGCCTCCAAGTGACATGTTCCTTAGAAAAAAGAAGGATACAATGGGAAGTTGGAAGAGACTTCACACACTAGACTACAGTCCTTGGCCACTCTTATGGTGCCAAGTTTGATATTAACTACTAATTTAGATTCCAAATTAGTGGATACATCATTTAGGTGGTGGAGTGGTTCTCTTATATATTTTGTTAATATTTGTTTTGTAGTATAATACTTTTAGGAAATCATGACATCCTAGTCAAATTGATTAGGATGTTGTCAAACATGTGCACAAATATTTGAATGGTAGAGTTCATTATGTTAAGGGATAGTTGTAATATTGATACTTATTGTTTTTTTTTTTAATATTAGGATGAGCCTAGGTCAGGGTCAATTTGTTTATTAGATTGAAGAAGAACGATCAACCCACAATGGGATGATATGACTAGGATTTTGAAGGCTCGATTGAGCTTGGCCACCCCTTGGGGATAGTTTAATTCCCCCAAAGTGGCTACCATCCTCAACCCCTCCCCATGGGGTTTGAACCCGAGACTTGGCCACTGAGACCAACTAGTCTACACCTCATGGGTAGATTGATACTTAATGTTACATAGATGTGTACATTTAGAGTGGTTAGGGGATGCAAAAAAAAAGAGTGCTTCCAATTACTACTCCAACTTGGGATCATGGATTTTTTCCTAATCCAGTAGATACAAAAAAATATGGCAATGTCACGAACATGTTATAAGGCTATTTGGATTCGCAAGATTATTATAGAGTTCCTATATGTTAGAGCTCACTATTGTGTACTATGACAATTAGAGTTGTATCAAGATCTCTAAGAATCTAGTGTTTTAATCACTCCAAGCACATTGACATATGATATTATTTCCTCAAAGATAGAGTACTTAATGGAACTAATTTTTTTTTGTGAATTAAATTCCTCTATTTCATAAATAACATAAGATACATAGCTTTCAGAAAATCATCTAATGCATTATGTCTTAACGGAAACTAGAAATGCAATAGGGGATGCAGGTTCACCTAATTTCAAAATGGGTTATTATTTAGCTTCTCCCCAAAGGCATGCCAAGGATATATCTATTTTCAAAAAATACACAGTGTGACTAAAACATATACATTCACTTATAGTTTTGGATTTCCATCATATACCACCTTAGACACATATTCTCAGAAACTATAGGGAAAATAAGATAATGAAAATAAAAGAGAATCAACATTAACTTGAAGAGTTAGATACATCAATATAAAAAATATAGGTGTTTGGGCTAGCTAGACTGTGCAATTTCTTGCAACTAAGATGCTCTTCCAAGTGAGAAATACTAGAACTCATACTCTTGATATGAGTGTGTATGTGCATAATTTCCTGTTGGATTTTTCATCCCCTCTATTTTTTAGAACTTTTGATCAAGGTCTTGGTGTTATAACCCTATTTTCCACTCCATTATAGTGAGAGAAACCGAATATCATCTTACCTCAATTATTTGGCTAAAATGCATCCCTTTTCACCTTTTCTTTAATCTATGTGAGATTTATCCCAAGATAAAATGGTGGAATTACATGATTGAGTTATTTATCATAATTTATTTGCCAAAATCCTATAATTATGAGAAAATAATTATTTCATAATTGAGATAATTGAGAAAAATTTCATAACTGTGAAAAAGCTTTCTAGAGTTTGTCATTCTCGAGGACATCAACTTGACCCACTTTTGTATGAGTTGGTTAGGAGTTAATTATTGTAGAATCTTCCTAACTTCTCAAGCCCCTAGGTGTCTAGATACATTCTCCCAAATTAAAGGGGGTTAGATCTAGTATCCACACTATAGCGCGAGAGCTCTACTGTATTGGTAGAGGAGACCATGCTACAATCTTGAGAAGAGGATCTCCTTTGCTTGAAGGTATGCATTTGTTGTACTTTCATTTTGGATTAATAGATAAATGTTCCTTTTCTATATCCATGTTTTGAATATGTTTTATTCTTGCATATGTTGGTTTTAAGCTGACAGACCCTCTGTAGAAAGGCTATTGCTTGCTTGTTTGGTGGTTTTGTATGTAGGGTCTTATTTTATTGTAGGGACCGGAATGAGATCTTCAAGTGTAAATGTGCTTCCTCTACATCGGACCCAAGAAACTTCACTGGTCTTCAAGGATACTGGGTTTTAGCTTCTAATATCAATCTTATCATGTGTGTTGAAGGATGTAACTAGTTTCGATCTTCATAATTGTACTTGTCAAAATAAAATTTGGTTGTTAAAGAAAAATGACTTATTAAAGCATGGGTTTCATGCTTGGGTCAATGTTTTCTAGGTCAAAGTCCCCATTTAAGACTTCTAGGTTTTGTCTTGAGTCATTAGAGCCATTATCATTATTATTAGGCCCTTCCTTGGGCTTTTGTATCATGTAAAAAGAATTATTTTTAATTCAAATACGTAATTTGTCACCTCCACACCAAGTTGGCCCTAGCATTAACAAGTTGGCCTGGAATAGGGAAATTTGACCTCACAAGAAGCCTATATATTGAGCAATTTGACTTTATCTGGAGAGCATCATCAACAAGTTCGATATCTATGAAGCAATAGTTGGAAAAGAGTGCAAATTTGTAGGAGAATAAGGAGAGAAGTTGGGAAAAGGAAAATCGAGTTTTTGGACTACCTTTCTCTCACACGTGCGAAGATATTGAGTTGAAGTTGGGGTCGAAAGTCTGTCTTTGCTACAGGGTCAGAGTTATGAATCTGGGGGATGAAAATTTGCTTGATAGGGCTGAAATTCTGATATAAAGCTACACTTTGAAGAGTTATGACTTGGAAGGCTGAGTAAAGGACATATACAAGGAGGAAGGGCTTACTTGGTGGTTGGAGGAGGTCTTTGTCTAGGTCTAAAAAGTCTGGAAGTGTCTCATATTGAATTGAATTACTGAAGGAAGATTTCTTGATTGGGTTTTCCCTTTATAGGGAGTTTTCCCTGGTTGTGCATCTACATCTTGTGTCTCTCGTTCTTGTGATATTCACACACACATAATTTAGTTATTGCTTAATGAACTATAATATAATAAAGAAGTAAAATAGGCCAACATAATTCACAAGTAATTATCAAGAAAGAGGAATCAAACCCTAATATCTACTAGCATTGATTTCTCAACATGGTATCAGAGCTAAGGTCGAAGAAGGTTGGAGATCACTTTGTTGGATTGAAAGAAAAGGTTACTCCCTATATGACAAGTTACTTGAATATGGGGTTCAATATCATAAGAACTTCAGGAAGTTGGATTGGAAAGATCATCTACAACTTATCTAAGAGAGTCAAAAGTGAATGGTTCTTGGCTGCACTTACAGGTACTCTTGATGATGAAAATGCATGGATCATTGATAGTGGAGCATCAAGACATATGACAGGAGAAAGCGGACAACTACATACTCTATCAAAGGAACAATCATCTCATGCAGTATAGCTAGGATACAACAACAATTATGCAATCAAGGGCCTTGGATCTACATCTTTGAAGCTAGAAAATGGAGCAAAGCTACACCTCAACAATATAGGTTTAAAAAATAATTTACTTTCAATTTATTGTTTAGAAGATAAAGGAGGTAGGGTTGTATTTGTAGGGTAAAGTTTTTGTTTGGAAAAAGGATTCAAGAATTGAAAAAGTGAAGGTTATTGGATTTCATGAAGGAAGAATCTATAGAGTTATAACACCATCACATCAAGCCCTAATTCACATGGAAATTAATGCTATCAAACTATGGCATAGAAGATATAGACATATATATCACAATATCATTCCCTCTCTGAATCAAATGGTAAATGGCATCCCTAACATCAAGAAATATCATGAAGGAGTTTGTAAGGGATGTGCTTTGGGAAATAATACAAGGAATCCTTTCACAAGTAGTGATACAAGGTCTAAGGAAATATTAGACCTCATTCATTCCAATGTGTGTGGGCTTATGTCTAACAAATTACTTGGAGGCCATATTTATTATGTGACCTTCATTGATGTTCACTCTAGGAAGGCATGGCTCTACCTTCTCAAGACAAAGGACGAAGTATTTTAAAAGTTCAAGGAGTTTAGATTTGAAGTGGAAACCTTAACCGAAAGCAAAATAAAAACTCTGAGATCCGACAATGGTGGAGAATAAACTCCAAAATAAATAGTTACATATTATAAAGAAGCATGTATTAGGAGGGAGCTCATTATTCCATACAATCCCAAGTAGAATGAAGTTACAGAAAGGAAAAATAGAACACTTGAAGAATGTATAACTATGATATTTGATCAAGATCTACCAAAGTTTCTATGGGGTGAAGCAACAATGACAACAATATATATATATATATAAAATAGGAGTCCTCATATAATCCTATAGAATATGACACTTGAATAAGCCTTCACAAGAAAGAAGCCATGTTTGGACCATATTCAAATCTTTGGGTGTCTCAAATACATCCATGTTCCAAAGGAAAAGCAAAAGAAACTAGATTCTACAAGCATTGAAGGGATCTTCGTTGGCTACAGTATTTCTTCAAAAGCATATAGAATCTACATTAAGGAAAGAAGACAAATTCAAGTAAGCAGGGATGTTATATTCGATGAGAATCATGCCTACAAAAAATCTAAGGAAATTCCAATAGATTCTGATGACAAAGATACACCACTATTCGAAGGAGAATAACATCATGACAAGACAACTACAAACCAAGAAGAAGTAGAAGGACCAAGTGAGCCTATTCAACCCGTGATCATACCCAAAAAAAGGAAGAGGCCAAATTAGTTAAAAGCTATTCTTGGATGGTGAAGGACATGGAGCTGCTAAAGGGGCTTTTAGAGAAAGTAAAAGACCAAAGGGATATTCAGGATATGTAGAATATATGACAAAATTAATAGAAGTCGAACCAACTACATTTGAAGAAGTTGCTCATTAAGAAGAATGGAAGAAGGTGATGCAAGAAGAATATCAATCCATCACGAATAATGGGGTTTGGGAAATCGTTCCTAGATCTAGTAGCAAATCAGTTGTCACTTCAAAATGGATTAAAAAAATAAAACACGTTATTGACGCAAGTATTGACAAATACAAATCTAGATTCATTGCAAGGGTTTTTTCTAAAAAGGTATAGACTACAAAGAAACCTTTACACCCACTGCAAGATACTACTATAAGATATTTGGTTTCACTAGCCACTACAATGGGATGGAATATTCATCAAATGGACATAAAAACAACATTTCTAAATGGAACCGTCGATGAAGAAGTATACATTGAAGAACCAAAAGGCTTTGTGATAAGTAGTAAGGACACACATGTTTGCAGACTCAAGAAAGCCCTATATGCATTGAAGAAAGCTCCTAGGGAATAGTATGCAAGAATGGATGCATATCTCTTAAGAATTGGGTTCGTCAAAAGTTTTGCAAATCCAAACCTCTACATCAAGGTGATGAACAATGAACCAATCGTTATTCTACTATATGTGGATGATTTTTTTATTACAGGTGTAGAGCACATAATACAAGAATGTAAGAAGATGTTGACAACCAAATTTGAAATGAAAGATTTGGGACTCATGCATTATTACTTGGGTTTGGAGGTCTGGCAGAAACCTAGAGAAATATATCTGGGTCAAGGGAAATACATAATCAAAATATTGTAGAGATTCGGTATGATGGATTCCAAACCTATGACTACTACCATGATCACTAATCTCAAGAAGTTTAGAAGCTCTAACTCTAGTATCATCGATCTATTGGGAATAATACTGAGAGGGGGGGGAGGGGTGAATCGGTATTATCAAATGAATAAATTTTTCATTTCATAATCAGATTTATATACGCTACTTCAATGAAGGGAACTCACGTCTACACGCAATTGTCTTTAAGGCAACCAACGTATATCCAGTGAACTTATGATTCAGTTAATTCATCATATGTTGATCTTTATTAGTACTTTATTAACCATTTAAACAATAACCATGTGCAGTAATAACAGAATAAACCATCACACATAAGAAACACACATGAACACCAAGATTTAAGGTGGAAACCCAATGTGGGAGAAAAACCACCCGCTGCTGTCATCTCTGTCTTCTTTTAATATGAGAAAAACCTGTTTACAATCTTGTATTGGCACATAATCATACCAGTATGCAAGAACCCACTTGCAGAAGGCTACAACCTTCTCTAGTTCTCCAGCTTCTACTGGAAGGGAGTTACACGCCCTAGCTCTTGTACTAGCTGATATGTTTACTAATACGTAGGTTTCGGCCTACAGAAAGCTCCAACCTTCACTTATTCTCCAACTGCTACTGGAAGGGAGCTACAACCCCCTAGCTTTTGTACTGGCAAATATGTTTACCAATACGTGGGCACCAACCTACAGAAGGCTACGACCTTATCTCTTCCTTCATGAACCACGCTTCATAAATTTTTAGACTAAATACTCCTGGTACACAACAACACAATATGAAGGCCATGTTTCATCCAATTTTCATACTGAACCCATCAGCAACATTGAAGCTCAAAATCAATCACCACTGCAATACAGCCAATCAATGAAAACCCATAATCACTGAAGCAAATCACAATCAATCAATCTGAACATTCAGAACACTGTCACCAGAACACAAAGTAGAACCCAAAACTCTACATCAACAACCAGAACCAACTACAACTTCAAACATCATATCTCATAATGTATATGCTACTTCGAAGTACCAAACCAGTGTGTATGCATGCCTTCACCAAGGCGAACCAGTGTATAGATCTACAAATACTAACTTAAAACTTCACAACTATTCCAAAATTTACTCATACCCAGATCATAACATTTGCAGAATTAAACATGTGTTACCATTCAGATCTAAACTATCCATGATCACACCACATAATGATAATTCTTTCAGGTCTTATGATCTTGATCCATCATTAGATCTCATCCATCATTAACCTCTTAGGTGCATCCTTCATTCAGATCAAGCAAAGCATCAGAAACCCATAACATGCACATTTGATTTTGATCTAACTCTTCATAAGATATTCATTACTTGCACAGTTAGCCTTTTGATCTTCTCCTTCTTATATACTTAGATCCTTTCTCAAAACCTCAGACCAAAACCTTGATTTTCCATCCCATACGCGCTTTTCCTTCTGTGAAAGTGCGTGCATACGTATATGCTCCTTTTGTTCTATTAACCCACGTGTGTATGTTTCTTGGACAAAGTGAATCAGCATATACTTCTTAAACCATTCTCTTTTTTCAATCTCTGGAGTCTAATCTATAATCCTTTGTTGTTAACCTGTTGCACTATGAACTGCTATCATTCATCATATATGTGAGTTTCCATCAAGGACAACACTTGTATCATAATGCCAACAATCTCCCCCTTTGGACTTGATGGCAACCGTATTGGTGTTTATTACGTGAAGCTATAGAACCTGATAGATATATCAAACGATACCAATATACTCTCCCCCTTTGACATCAATGGAAAAGGGCAAACCAAGATATTCTCCCCCTTTGAGATACACTATGATGTCCATGCTCCCCCTGAGTACATGCAGAGTCTACAGAGATATGTTTCAAAAGAATAACATGACTCTATAACTCAACTAAGTGAGTATGACCTCCCTAAGACTAATGACTCATACATACATCAATCACCCAACCAAGTGGGGATACACCAAATTTGACTCATCCACCCAACCAAGTGGGGATATACCAAATGTTTATACATGACTAAAATAGCAATTATTACATAATCCTTCCCATGCATAGTGGGGTTACAAATCAGGTGTTTACATGAACTTTACATCAAATGATATATATGACATTTATAACAAGGACCAATGATCTAAACAAGACCATGATAGTCATCAGTAACTATCATACACCATATATGATCTGTACCATAAGCATCTGTCAGTAGCATCGATACCAACAACCCGTATATGTCCTTGATCAAAAGAGTCAACTAATTCAAAACAACTATGTGGATCAAGAAATATAAGTATCATTCGAGATTTCATCATAGGCCACCTTTGTCTTCAGCACCATAAGCATCATTATAATGCCAACAATGCATTATTAGAAGCATATGCTCCCCCTGAACCTGTGCCAACTGTTCACTATCAGATTTGATCATTGCATTTGTCAGTAAGAATCATCAAGGCATCATCATCAACCAATTATTCATCAAGTTATTAATCAACTTATGAGGGTCAAAAGCACTTCTACATATCATCAACATACTGTAATCATCATCAATCAGAACATAAAAGATAATTGATAATTGACTAAACCATATCAGACCCCTTTTCCTGAGTCTGTCCCACTGCTTCTTCAACAAAACAACATATACGTGTTGATTTGGGGTAGTATCGGATGTGTTCTAACCATGAAATTTGGTGAAGAGGCTAAGGAACATCAGATCTCCAATACCCAGAAAGGGTTTGGGAAACAGTTTGGGAGATATTAAAATAATTAATATTTTTAATGGAGTCCCTAAGTCTAAACTTAGGGAAATTAAAATATTAATGTGAATTAATATAAAACTATGTTAGAATGGTCCAAAAGTCATGGATCAAGCCAGATCTAATCTTAATCATTGATTAGGGACTTAATCTTGGTTGTTGATTCAACGAGAAAAGTATAAGAGGAGGCTTGAGGGTCACTTGGAGAACACACAAAGAGATCAAGAATTCGACTTTCTAGGGCTGGGTTTGTTGAGAAAGTTGAGAGAGTGATCAGAGTTACAGCTAAGGGGCAGTGAATACAAAAGCAAAGAGGCAAAGATAGCACCGGGAGGATCAACGCAGTAGATGGAGAGAGGGATGCAAAGGGTAGAAGCTAGAACAACTGGAACTGTCAGGAACTATTGGAACAACTAAGAAAGATTACGCAAAGGGCAGAAGCTGGAACTGACGGGAACTGTGGGAATAGCCGGGAAAGATGACGCAAAAGGAAAAAGCTGGAACTGTTGGGAACAACCGGAACTGTCGCAATAGATGGGAAAGCTGACACAGAGGACAGAAGATGGAACTGTTGGGAACAACTGGAACTACCAGAAAAACCAGGAAAGTTGATGCAGAGGGCAGAAGCCAAAACTACCAGAACAGCCGGGAAAGCTGACGCAGAGGGAAGAACCCAAAATTGGCGGGAACTTCTGGAACAGCCGGGAAAGCTGACGCAGAGGGTAGAAGTTGGAACTTCCAAGAATAGTCGGAACTTCCAGGAGAGCTGACGTTGGGGTTTCGTGGGGCAAATTGGAGTTGTGGAGCTGTTGAAGTGTTTATCTGAGATTTCAGCCAAAATATCTGCTTCCGAGTAGAGAGGTGCTACTACCGAGATTTTTCTTTGTTGGGTGAGCCGGATTTGGCACCCAGATTGTATTCTGAAACTGCTTAATAAATCAAACCCTCAAATAGTTGCATCAGTTTTCTTGCATTGGGTTTTTCCAGGGAAATTAGTCCAAAAACAATGATGTCACTTGTGTGCTTGTTTCTATTTCCTTAAGTTGATGACCTGTAATGTGTTGAGCATGTACTTGTATTTATTTCCAATATTTACATGGTAAATAACTTGTTAATTAACAGAACAAGTAGGTTGGAATAAATCAGTAAAGTGCATGAAGGGTTTCTATCGTGTCAAACTTAGAAATTCCAACATGGTATTAGAGCGTGGTTGCAAACCACAGGAGAACTGAGGACATCAGCTGAGCAGAGAAGCAACAGCAGAAAACAGTTGTCCCGAGTGATAGAAGCTATTCCTAGTAGAGTAGCAGCAAGGAAGGGGTAATGCATTGTCTGCGTCATAAAGATTGAGCCAGGAAGAGGCAGCGCAGAGGCTGAGGGAGGTAAAGACAGACTCACGCAAAGCCACCCAAAAACCAAGAGGGTTGACGCAATTGGCTGAGGAAGCTGATTTGTCGGTGGTGGGATTGTGCAGAGCCTAGGAGCTCTAACCTTCAGTTTGTTGGGGTTTAGGAGGTTGTGGGTAAGTTGCAGAGTGGAGCTAGTGGGGTATTGTAGTCAGAACAGTATTTAACAGGGCAAGGCCAAGGTAGAGGGAGTTGTTGCCGAGGCATATTTCTAGCAAAGGAATCTGGATCAGTGTTGTTTTTGCACAAACGATGAGAGAGGGGCAACTTGAAGTTGGCAGAAGGATTTCTAGGTGCGAAATCGGGACTCAGATGGAGTCCAAAGGAGAAGTTCCAGACGAGAAGTAGAGAGACTCAGCAGGAGTCGAACCAAGAACTTCCAGATGGGAAGTGGAGAGACTCAGCAGGAGTAGACTTGAGAACTTCCAGGCAGGAAGTAGAGAGACTCAGCAGGAGTCGAATAGAAAAATTCCAAACAAGAAGTAGACTAAGTAGGATTCGAACAGAGAACTTCCAGACAGGAAGTAGACTCAGCATGAGTCAAATAGAGAACTTCCAAGCGGGAAGTAGAAAGCCTCGGAGGAGTCAACAAGAAGAGAAGAGAGATGGCTATGAATGGGTTGAGGGATCAGGACAGGTTGGATGAGGCATCCAACTTTGCCATCTGGAAGGCCAGGATCCTTTCGTTCTGTGTGCCATGAGTGCTCACACGTCACTTGAGTAGAAGTGGGGAGACATTGAGTTATAGTCAGATGGATTACAGGTGATGAGGGGTAGGATCCTCGAGGTATGTAACCTCTTGGATTATAACAAGCTACGGGAGCCCCAAAGAGTTGTAGCAGGACTGATGGATGTTGGTAGAGATGGATGAGGATGGAGCAGTAGAGATAGCTACAGTGCAGGATTCCCAAGCAGCACGAGGCTAGCAGGATGAAACAGTGCGAGAGGCATGGGAGTGTTGCACCAATGTAGGATGGTAAAGAGAGGTGTGCAATGGTGCGAGATGCAGGGATTTATTGCAGCAACGCAGAGGTCAGAGAGGGAGCACTTGTCAGCGATAGAGGGAGCTTCAACATCAGGAGTGTCTCTAGCCTAACAGAGATGTCAAAGTTGGGAGATCAGTTACTTACTTCTCAGTAATTGAGTTGTAGTGCAGTAGTTAGTAGTGGCAATGCTATGGGCAGCACGATGCAGCATGATGAGAGGGGATGCAGTGTAGACGTAGCAGTGGCAGTGGTAGGGCCATGGGCAACAGCACAGATGCAGAGGGAGATGTCATACAGATGCAGTAGTGGCAGTGGTAGAGCCATGGGTGGAAGTACGAGATGCAGCAGTATAGATGATGGGCAGCAGGCCTAGCATCAAGGATCGATGCCGAATGATCAAAGTAATACTCAGTGAGGAGTACTGCTAGAGCATAGTCCTCGCTAAGAGGGAGTGTTGATTTTGGGTAGCATCGGATGTGTTCTAGCCACGAAATTTGGTGGAGAGGCTAAGGCACATGAGATCTCCAATACCCAGAAAGGGTTTGGGCAAATTCTAAACAGTTTGGGAGATATTAATATAATTAATATTTTTAATGGAGTCCCTAAGTCTAAACTTAGGGAAATTAAAATATTAATGCGAATTAATATAAACTATGTTAGAATGGTCCAAAAGTCATGGATCAAGCCAGATCTAATCTTAGTTGTTGATTAAGGACTTAATCTCGGCCATTGATGTGTCAACGAGAAAAGTATAAGAGGAGGCTTGAGGGTCACTTGGAGAACACACCAAGAGATCAAGATTTCGACTTTCTGGGGATGGGGTTTTTGAGAAAGTTGAGAGAGTGATCAAAGTTGCAACTAAGGGGTAGTGAATACAAAAGTAGAGAGACAGAGATAGCAACGGGAGGATCAGCGCAGTAGCTAGAGAGACAGTAGAAGCCGGAATAGTCGAAATTGCCAGGAACTGCCGGAACAGTCGAGAAAGCTGACACAGAGGGCAGAAGCTGGAACTGCTGGGAACTGCCAGAACAACCGAGAAAGATGACACAAAGGGAAGAAGCCAGAACTGTCGGGAACTGTCGAAACAGTTGGAAAATCTGACGCAGAGGGTAGAAGTCAGAACTACCGGGAACAACCTGAACTGCTGGGAATTGCTGGAACAGCCGGGAAAGCTGACGTAGAGGGTAGAAGCCAGAACTGCCAAGAACAGTCACCAGGAACTGTCGGAACTGCCTGGAAAGCTGACGCAGAGGGCAGAAGCTGGCACTGACAGGAATAGTCGGAACTGCTGGGGGAGCTAATGTTCGGGTTTCGTGGGGAAAATTGGAGTTGTGGAGCTGCTGGATTGTTTATCCGGGGTTTTAGCCGGAATATCTGCTTCCAAGTAGAGAGGTCCTACTGCCGATATTTTTCTCCGTTGGGTGAGCCGGATTTGGCACCCAAATTGTATTCTAAAACTACTTATTAAATCAAACCCTCCGATAGATGCATCGGTTTTCCCGCATTAGGTTTTCCAGGGGACATTATTCCAAAAAAAAAGGTGTCACTTGTGTGCTTGTTTCTGTTTCCTTCAATTGATGATCTGTAATGTGTTGAGCATGTACTTGTATTTATTTCCAGTATTTACATGGTAAATAAATTTTCAATTAACAGAACAAGTAGGTAGGAATAAATTAATAAAGTGCATGAAGGGTTTCTAACATGTTAGAGTTAGAAATTCCAACAATACGCAACTGTGCAACTTTTAACTCGTGTATATACGCGACTTGTCTTCATGATAACTGTGTATGAGAATTGGAATACTGAAGTTTCACACTTTCATCTCCCCCTGAGCTTGTTATGTCTGGATACTGAGCTATGCCACTTCTTTCTGGCTGTACTTCCTTCTTCTTCCATACCTTGGAGTGTGATGATGTTTTCTCCTTTTGATATGTTGGCCGAAAATTTCTCCTGCACTCCTTTGCTATATGCCCAAACTTGTTACAATCATAACATATTATATGTTTCATATTCCTTCTATAGCAGTCAATGGCTTTGTGACCAAACATATTGCAAGAAAAATAATATCCCTTAAAGTACATGGAAGCTGATGATCTTTCTGTGTGACAGTTATTAGCTTGAACCATTCTACTTCTACATCTTGCTGCAACATGTCCAAAATTATGACATATAAAACATTCAACATTATTCATCAAAGGAAAGAATCGATTATCACTTCCATGGTTAGGAGTAAATGATTTTCTTTGAATACTTTCTTTCCTTGGTTGTTGATGGGGTTGACCTCTTATCTCCTTGTTGAGCATTTCAGATTTTGCATCAGAGTTCCTTGCTTCAATTTGTGAGCTAGATTCACCTTTAACAGTTTCATGAAAACCAAGACCAGATTTGATGGCAGGAGACCTTTGACTACTAAGAATGTCATCCAAAATCTTAGTACTATCTTGAAATTGTAAAAGTTTATCCTTTTCTTCTAATTTACCTTTTAGGATATTTACCTCAACCTGATATTGCTCTTCCTTATCAAGATATCGCTTCTTCATGATTTCTTCAACCTTTCTTACTTCTTCCACTTGTTGCCATAATTTGAGAATCTCATTTTCTTGTTCTTCATCTACTTGAGGTAGTTCTTCATTCTGCTTATTTGAATATTCAAGATCTTCTTTTAGAGAGGCGATCTTAGCTTCAAGAATTTCATAGTAACTAGATCTATCTTTAAGTCTCTTGATTGTTGAACTCTTTTAATTTACTTCATTTCTTAATGATGCCAGTTCATCTTGTAGTGTTTGACATTGATCTTCCTTTTCCTTGTACTGCTTCCTTACTTTGTTTCCTTCCTCCAACTGAGCTTTTAATCTGGTAACTTCTTCTTTGAAGGAACACTCCCTTTTGTTAAATAGATCTTGTTGATCTCTAATTTTATCTGTGAGTCTTTTAACTTCTACCTCTATATTTCTTTCACTATCACTTTCAATATCTTCAACATTGCATGAACAGAGAAAAGTATCACCAGAAGACCAAAAATTTGTACTTGATACTTCTTTTGCTTGTTCATCTTCAATCTGAGGTGATTCTGAATATGAATACTTGCTTCCACCTGATGGCCAATTGTCTCTCCTGTTGTCACTATTCCTTTGAGATGTATTCTTCTTCTGAGGTTGTTTCTTCTTTAGCTTCTTTCCCATTGTTTCTATGGATCTCCTTCAAGCGATCAAGCTTCTGCCAAAGGACCTGCTTTGATACCAATTGTTGGGAATAATACTGGGGGGGGGGGTGAATCAATATTTATCAAATCAATAAATTTTTCATTTCATACTCAAATTTATATACGCTACTTCAATGAAGGGAACTCGTGTGTGCACGCAACTATCTTTAAGGCAACTAGCGTATATCCAATGAACTTATGATTCAGTTAATTCATCATATGTTGATCTTTAATCAGTACTTTATTAACTATTTAAATAGTAACCATGTGCAGTAATAACAAAATAAACCATCACACATAAGCAACACACATGAACACCAAGATTTAAGGTGGAAACCCAATGCGGGAGAAACATCACCTACTGTTGTCGTCTCTATCTTCTTTTAATATAAGAAAAACCTGTTTACAATCTTGTACTGGCGTAGACTCATACCAGTATGTAGGCACCCACCTGCAGAAGGCTAAAACCTTCTCTCGTTCTCTAGCTTCTACTGGAAGGGAGCTACAACCCCCTAGATCTTGTACTAGCCGATATGTTTACTAGTACGTAGGCACCAACCTATAGAAGCCTCCAACCTTCACTCGTTCTCCAGCTGCTACTGGAAGGGAGCTACAACCCCCTAGCTCTTGTACTCACTAGTATGTTTACCAGTATGTCCTCCAGGGACCACGTTTCATAAATTTTCAGACTAGATACTCCTGGTACACAACACTAAAATATTAAGGCCATGTTTCATCCAATTTTCATATTGGACCCATCAGCAACATTGAAGCTCAAAATCAAATATCACTACAATACAACCAATCACTAAAAAACCATCATCAATGAAGAAAATCACAATCAATCAATTTAAACATTCAGAACACAGTCACCAAAACAAAGAGTAGAACCCAGAACTCCGCATCAACAACCAAAACCGATTGCAACTTCAAACATCATATCTCATGATGTATATGTTACTTCGAAGTATCGAACCAGCGTGTATACGCACCTTCACCAAGGCGAACCATTGTATAGATCTGCAAATACTAACTTAAAACTTCACAACTATTCCAGACTTTACTCATAGCCAGATCATAACATTTATAGAATAAAACATGTGTTAGCATTCAGATCTAAACTATCCATTATCAGACCACATAATGATAATTCATTTCAGGTCTTATGATCCTAATCCATCATTAGACCTCATCCATCATCAACCTCTTAGGTGCATCCTTCGTTCAGATCAAGTAAAGCATTAGAAACCCATAACATGCATATTTCTTTTGATCTAACTCTTCATAAGATATTCATTACTTGCACACTTAGCCTTTTGATCTTCTCCTTCTTATATACTTAGATCCTCTGCCAATACCTCGAACCAATACCTTAGACCAATACCTCGAACCAAAACCTCATACCAATACCTCTGACCAAAACCTTGATTTTCCATCCCATACGCGCTTATCCTTCTACGAAAGTGCGTGCATACATATATGCTCCTTTTGTTCTGTTAACCAGTGTGTGTACGCTGCCTGGACAAAGTGAACCAACGCATACTTCTTAAACCATTCTCTTTCTTCAATCTCTGGAGTCTAATCTGTAATCCTTTATTGTTAATTTGTTGCATTGTGAACTACTACCATTCATCATATATGTGAGTTGCCATCAAGGACAACACCTGTATCATAATTCCAACACGATCCTACTAGCTATTGTAATTTAGTGGGTTCTGTGATGCACTTGGTAAATACAAGTCCTGATATATGTTTTTTCTGTGAATGTTCTTAGTTAATTTTAGTTGGCTGTTGATTTGGGGTAGCATCGGATGTGCTCTAGCCACAAAAAATGGTGGAGAGGCTAAGGCAATTGAGATCTCCAATACCCAGAAAATGTTTGGGCGGATTCTAAACAGTTTGGGAGATAATAAAATAATTAATATTTTTAATGCAGTCCCTAAGACTAAACTTAGGGAAATTAAAATATTAATGTGAATTAATATAAAACTGTGTTAGAATGGTCCAAAATTCATGGATCAAGCCAGATTTAATCTTAGTCAGTTATTAGGGACTTAATCTCGGTCGTTGATGTGCTAATGAGAAAAGTATAAGAGGAGGCTTGAGGGTCACTTGGAGAACACACCAAGAGATCAAGATTTCGACTTTCTGGGGTTGGGTTTGCTGAGAAAGTTGAGAGAGTGATCAAAGTGTAGCCGAGGGGTAGTGAATACAGAAGCAGAGAGGCAGAGATAGCACCAAGAGGATTAGTGCAATAGCCAGATAGAGGGACGCAAAAGCAGCCAAAGGTTCATGTAGAGCCAGTCGGGGCTCACGCAGAGGTAGCCAAGAGCTGCGCAGTGCCTCAGAGGGCTAACATGGGTGATGCAAAGGGTCAGAGGACTGACGCAGGCCAAGCCAGAGTGACGTTGGGCTAGCACTGGGCCAGAGAGAGGTTGACGCAGTCCCTAAAGGCTAACGCTGGGGTTTTGTGGGGTAGAATGGAGCTGTGGAGCTACCAGAGTGTTTATCCGGGGTTTCAGCCAGAATATCTACTTCCGAGTAGAGAGGTACTACTGCCGAGATTTTCTCTGTTGGGTGAGCCGGATTTGGCACCCAGATTGTATTCTGAAACTGCTTAATAAATCAAACCCTCAGATAATTGCATCGATTTTCCCGCATTAGGTTTTCCTGGGGACATTAGTCCAAAAACAATGATGTCACTTGTGTGCTTGTTTTTGTTTCCTTCAGTTGATGATCTATAATGTGTTGAGCATGTACTTGTATTTATTTCCAGTATTTACAAGGTAAATAAATTGTTAATTAACAGAACAAGTAGGTAAGAATAAATCAGTAAAGTGCATGAAGGGTTTCTAAAATGTTAGACTTAGAAATTCCAACATGGTATCAGAGCGTGGTTGCAAATCACAGGAGAACTAAGGACATCAGCCGAGCAGAGAATCAGCAGCAGAAAACAGTTGTCCCAAGTGATAGAAGTTATTCCTAGCAGAGTAGCAGCAAGGAAGGGGTAACACAGTGCCTGCGTCATCAATATTGAGCCAAGAAGAGGTTGTGCAGGGGCTGAATGAGGCAAAGACATGCTCACGTAGAGCCACACAGAGGCTAGGAGGGCTAACGCAGCTGGCTGAGGAAGCTGATTTGCCGGTGTCAGGATTACGCAGAGCCTAGGAGCTCTAAACTTTAGTTTGCTGGGGTTTAGGAGGCTGTGGGTAAGTTGTAGAGTGGAGCTAGTGGGGTACTGTAGCTAGAACAGTACCTAATAGGGCAAGGCCAAGGAGGAGGACGTTGCTACCGAGGGTTTTTAGCCGAGAAATCTGGATTAATGGTGTAGCTGCACAAACAATCAGAGTGGGGGCATCTCGACATTAGCAGAAGGGTTTCCAGAAGGGAAATTGAGGCTTAGAGGGAGTCACACTGAGAACTTCTAGAAGGGAATTAGAGAGGTAGCGAGATGGCAGTGAACAAGGTAAGATACCTGGACAGACTGGACGGAGCCTCAAACTTCGTAGTTTGGAAGGCCATAATCTTATCCGTTCTAGATAGGAATCATGTCAAGCACTTCGCCTTGAGGATGATAGCGATCCCAGTTGATCCAGCTGATAATGACATGTATGAGGAGGCAATGGCGAGGGCCAAGAGCATCATCCTTAATGGGGTCAAGGAACATGTCGTACCACATATTGCGAAAAGAACACGGCAAATGAGATGTGGGAGGCCCTAAAGAAATTGTACCAGCATACTTCTGTGCAGAGAAGGATGTTACTAGAAAATCAATTGTGGTCATACTAGATGTAGAAGGGAGAACATATTGACACCTTCCTCAGTCGATTGAAGGAGATACGGGATCAACTGACTTCTATAGGGGCCACACCAAATACAGAATTGATGGTGAGAATAGCCTTGAACGTAGTCTCTGAAGATTGGGAGGTGTTTGTCCAGAGTATACTGGGCAGGGCGACCCTTCCAAACTGGGAGGAAATGTGGGCGGCTCTTCGCCAAGAAGAGATCAGAAGGTTGAGCAAGGTGGGAAGCAACAACAAGGGGATCATAATCAAGAAGGAGGGGGAGGTGGATGCTACCCTAGCATTTGAGGGAAAGTAGGAGAAATGGAAGAAGAAGGACCTCTCCAAAGTCAAATATTTCCAATGTGGGGCACTGGGTCATTATGCGACCCAATGTCCAAGGAAGAAGAGCAAGGGAGAGGCCTCTGAGACCAAGGTTGTGCCACTAAGGTCAGAGAAGGAAGTGGAGATAGATGATGACCGTGCCATGAGTGCACACACGCCACTTGAGCAGAAGTGGGGAGGCATCAAGCTGTAGTCAAAAGGACGACAGGTGATGAGGGGTAGGATCCTTGAGGTACCAAGCCCCTTGGATTAGACCTTGCTACGATAGCCCCGAAGAGGAGTAGAAATACTGGCGGAAGTCAGTAGAGACAGATGCAGATGGAGCGACAGAGGGGCCTATAGTGGAGGATTCCTAGGACAGCGTGAGGCAGCAGTGCGAGAAGCACGAGAGTGTTGCACCAGTGTAATATGACACAGAGAGGTGTGCAACGATGCAAGATGCATGGAGCAGTTGTAGTGGCACAGAGGTCAAAGAGGGAGAACATGTTAGCGATAGAGGGAACTTCAACAACATGGGTGTCTCTAGCCTGACAGAGATGTCAGAGTTGGGAGATTAGTTACTTACTTCTCAGTAATTGGGTTGCAGTGCAGTAGTCAGCAATGGCAGTGCTATGGGCAGCACGATGCAACAGGATGAGAGGGAGTTGCAGTATGGATGTAGTAGTGGCAGTGGCAAGGCCATGGGTAGCATTACAAGATGTAGGAGTGCAGATGATGGGCAGAAGGCCTAGCATCAACACAAGGACTAATGCCAGATGATCAAAGCAATGCTCAGTGAGGAGTATTGCTAGAGCACAGTGCTCGCTAAGAGGGAGTGTTGATTTGGGGTAGCATCGAATGTGCTCTAGCCACAAAAATTGGTGGAGAGGCTAAAGCACATGACATCTCCAATACTCAGAAAGGGTTTGGGAAGATTCTAAATAGTTTGGGAGATATTAAAATAATTAATATTTTGAATGGAGTCCCTAAGTCTAAACATAGGGAAATTAAAATATTAATGTGAATTAATATAAAACCACATTAGAATGGTCCAAAAGTCATGGATCAAGCTAGATCTAATCTTAGGTGTTGATTAGGGACTTAATCTCGGCCATTGATGTGTCAACGAGAAAAGTATAAGAGGAGGCTTGAGGGTCACTTGGAGAACACACCAAGAGATCAAGATTTCGACTTTCTGGGGCTGAGTTTGCTGAGAAAGTTGAGAGAGTGATCAGAGTTGCAGTTGAGGGGTAGTGAATATAGAAGTAGAGAGGTAGAGATAGCTCTAAAAGGATCAGTGCAGTAGCCGTAGAGAGGGATGCAGAAGCAACCAAAGCTTCACTCGGAGCCAGTTGGGGCTCACGCAGAGGCAACCAGGAGTTGTGCAGTGCCTCAGAGGGCCAACGTGGGTGACGCAGAGGGCTAGAGGACTGAAACAGTGCCTCCAAAGGCTAACGCAGGCCAAGCAAGAGTGATGTTGGGCTAACGTTGGGCTAGAGAGAGGCTAACGCTAGGGTTTTGTGGGGCAGATTGGAGTTGTAGAGCTGCCAGAGTGTTTATCCGGGGTTTTAGCTGGAATATCTAATTCTGAGTAGAGAGGTACTAATACTGAGATTTTTCTGTTGGGTGAGTCAGATTTGGCACCCAGATTGTATTCTAAAACTGCTTAATAAATCAAACCCTCAAATCGCTGCACCAGTTTTCCCGCATTGGGTTTTCCCAGGGATATTAGTCCAAAAACAACAGTGTCACTTGTGTGCTTGTTTCTGTTTCCTTCAGTTGATGATCTGTAATGTGTTGAGCATGTAATTGTATTTATTTCCAGTATTTACATGGTAAATAACTTGTTAATTAACATAACAAGTAGGTAGGAATAAATCAGTAAAGTGCATGAACGGTTTCTAACGGGTTAGACTTAGAAACTTCAACATTGGAGCCTCGTTATGACCATTGGATAGTTTCCAAGCATATTTTGAGATATTTATGTGGCACTATACATCACTACCTAAAGTATGATGGAAAAGAAGTCAAGTTAACAGGTTTTACCGATTTTGATTGGGGTGGTAGTGACACTGATTGAAGAAGCACTGTAGGTGGATATTTTAGCTTGGGATCTACTATGATTTCGTGGATGAGTACAAAACAAGATCTTGTTGCATTAAGTAGTGTTGAAGCAGAATATGTTGTTGCATGTGAAGTAGGGATATTAGTCCAAAAACAACAGTGTCACTTGTGTGCTTGTTTCAGTTTCTTTCAGTTGATGATCTGTAATGTGTTGAGCATGTAATTGTATTTATTTCCAGTATTTACATGGTAAATAACTTGTTAATTAACATAACAAGTAGGTAGGAATAAATCAGTAAAGTGCATGAATGGTTTCTAACGGGTTAGACTTAGAAACTTCAACATTGGAGCCTCGTTATGACTATTGGATAGTTTCCAAGCATATTTTGAGATATTTATGTGGCACTATACATCACTACCTAAAGTATGATGGAAAAGAAGTCAAGTTAACAGGTTTTACCGATTTTGATTGGGGTGGTAGTGACACTGATTGAAGAAGCACTGTAGGTGGATATTTTAGCTTGGGATCTACTATGATTTCGTGGATGAGTACAAAACAAGATCTTGTTGCATTAAGTAGTGTTGAAGCAGAATATGTTGTTGCATGTGAAGTAGGAAAGGAAGTTGTGTGGTTAAGAAAACTTTTGACAGATTTATTTGGGAAGCCTCTGGATCCTACTGTGATAAACTGTGATAATCAAAGTAGCATCAAGATGTCCGAACATACTATATTCCACACAAGGGCAAAGTGTATCAATAACAAGTACCACTACATTAGGAGGATGGGGTCGTAAAGCTACAATATATTGCAACAGATGAACAAGTAGTTGGTGTACTGACGAAGTATCTTCCAAATAATAATTTTGACTATTTTAGAATCATGCTTGGATTGGTCAATATTACAGATTTAGTTGATAGGGAGAGATGAAGCTTCTAATGGCGGATGCTTGGGAAGACATATGGTCGACCTATGTGTTGATGTCTAGATCTCAAAGAGGGAGGGTGACATTGGTCTTGGAGCTATGACCTTGGATACACACCTAGATCCCTGGTTAGTTAGTAATCTTGATGGTAACTAGACTTGCTAAAAGCTTTAGTACATCATAGTCCCACTCGAATATATTACCCTAGTCAAGAATCTAGTCGTTAGCACTCTTCGAATTTCATGTCAATTTGAAACCTTCCATGTACTTGTATCTATGTGTAAAATGTAATTATGAATAACTCCATAGTTAAGAGGGAGTATTGAAGAATTTAACTAGCTTCGGTCTTCATAATTGTACTTGTCAAAGGAAAAATGACTTATTAAAGCATGGGTTTCATGGTTGGGTCAATGTTTTCTAGGTCAAAGTCCCCATTGAAGGCTTCTATATTTTTTCTTGAGTCCTTAGAGACATTGTCATTATTATTAGACCCTTCTTGGGCTTTTGGATCATGTAAAAAGAATTAATTTTAAGTCAAAAAGGTAATTTGTCACCTCCACACCAAGTCCTCCCTGCCCTCAACAAGTCAGTCTAGATTAAGGAAATTCGACCTCACAAGAAGCCTATATATTGAGAATTTTGACTTCATTTGGAGAGCATAATCAACAAGTTCGATCTTTAAGAAGCAGCAGCTAGGAAAGAGTGCAAAGTTGTAGGAGAAGAAGGAGAGAATTTGGGAAGAGGAAAATTGAGTGTTTAGGCTACCTTTCTCTCACACGTGCAAAGATATTGAGCTGACGCTAGGGCCAAAATTTTGTCTCTACTGCAAGGTCGAAGTTATGAAGTTGGGGGCCAAAAATCTAATGTTGGGGCCGAAATTATGATTTGAAGCTGCACTTTGAAGAGTTGTGACTTGGAAGGTTGAGTAAAGGACATATACAAGGAGGAAGGGTTAACTTGGTGGTTGGAGGAGGTCTTTGCCTAGGTCTAAGAAGTTTGGAAGTGTCTCACATTGAATTGAATTACTGAAGGAAGAGTTCATGATTGGGTTTTTCCCTTATAAGGGTTTTGTCCTAGTTGTGCACCTACATCTTGTGTCTCTTTTTCTTGTGATTTTCGTACACACATAATTTGGTAATTGCTTGATGAAAGATAATCTAATATAGAAGTAAAAGAGGCCAACATAATTCATAAGTAATTATCAAGAAAGAGGAATCAAACCCTAATATATACTAGCATTGATTTCTCAACAATGTGCAAGTGTTGAATGTATTTTTTTGCATAGTAAATGATTGGGGGTTGAATCTTTGATCTTTTTCATGATCATACACAAATCTGGGTAGATCATTCTTTGATCTACTGGATTAAAAGTAATCAACTAATCAACTTTCTCTGGTAAAATTTTCCCATAACAAAAATGGTGCTTCTAATGAGAGCTTTTCTCTTTTTCCCTCTTAGTTTTTAGATCTCCTCTTCTTCTTTATGTTTTTTGGTTTTCTCTTGTTCCCATTGAGTTTTCTATGGCTTGCATTCATTTTAATCTCCATTGGTTTTACTTGCTTTAGATATGAGTTGATCTTAGTTTTGAAGTTTTGTTTTTGTTTCTTATACGAGAGAATAACAGATCGTGCACATTTAAAATCAAATTGTGGAGTCTTATATATAGAATTTGATTGAATTGACCACAGATCTAGATTCCTCTTGGAAATTTGTCTAAAAAAAAACCACTGAAAGTGGACTCTGTATGAAGATTTTATAGCCGATTAAAGTTAGCTAGTTAAATTTTTTACCTAGGTCACTGACATAGCACTGCCTTGTTTCAAATGTGTCTTTCTGGTCACTACATTGTTGTTACAAGCCAGTGAACAGTAGATTTTTTTGTAGCTTATCCGTGCGATTGGCCTTTTAACCTTGAAAATTAAAATTTACTCTCTGAAATTTTTTGTCTCTACTTTGAATCTATGTTGGCTTTTGGTCTACTAACTGATTCTAGTCCAAATTTGTCTTTTGGTGCTTGATTTCCTTGGATTGAATTTTTTTTGTTGAGAGAGGTTTTTAACTTGTTTTGGGCATTTATCCTCTTGTTTATTTTTTATCTATTGGATCTATGATTTTTGTTGTTGCTAGCTATTGATCTCTGTTTGATTTGAAGTCATTTTTGATTGGTTTATTTGAGGTCCTCCATAGCTATTATTTTTCAAGTTTCTCTTGAAGATATTTCAGTTCTTTGGTCGAGGTTTGTGTTCTTGTCTCTAGTTATCATTTTTAGATCTGCTTGGCCGCTTTCAGTGACTATTTAGATATGTTTCATATCCCACTTTTGGATCCTTTTGGCCTTTGTGTGGTTTTGTCACTTGTTTCTAAGTGATCTCTTCTTTCCTTTGTTTATTTTCGTCGCAATTGGTGGTATTGTGATTGGTTGCGCAACTGTCATCTAGAAAATTTTAATTGTCCATTGCTTCTTATCACCCTCATTTAATATTGTTTAGGCCTTCTTGCCTCTAGGGTCTAGTTTCGACCTTTATAGAACATTTTCCTTTGTTGAGCCATTATGCTACAACCCTAGCTTGTTGACATTGTCTTCCTCTTTCACTTTCAACCTTCTTTTTTATTTTTTAAGTGTGTTTATTTATTTGGGTTTTTTTTCCTAGCCTTGAGACTTTTGAAGTGCTTTGTGTTCTAGCTTAAGGATTTTTCTTTGGCCTCTTTTCGATTGCTTTGTTTCTTGGTTTTCTTTTGGGTCAAAATATTTCCAAATTTGGGGATTTGCATTTAAGAATTTAGTCAAAGGAGCATTATAATAGGCATTGGTGTGTTGTGATAAACTCATACCCTACTGTAATTAGCTTTCATTGAAGTGAAAAGAAGAATTTGCATATAGCTCTATCGAGATTACTAACAAGAGTCATTCACACCATCTAAGTTTCAACAACAACCACTTAAAATTAACACGATAATAAAATCAACTAGACTCGTCCTTTTCATTTTACTGGTAGTACACCAACACTAGCTTAGGTTAGGGTCTTGGAGATAGGTGTGTGAGTTAACTGCTCAAGACTACAAAACAAACTTGGCAGCTTGCGGTAGGGAGACAAATCCACTTGCAATAGTGTGGTTTGGGAATCATTCTAACACAAGGGTCAATCACGAGGTCACACTTGGGTTGGGCAAGGTGACATACCCCATTTTGCTTAGTTTCAGGTGGCGCGAATTGCGAAATTTGCACGTATTACAAACGATGTTATTGGAAATTTGTTGTAGCACTTGGGGGTCACTTGGGAGGAAAATCTCAAGGGGGTTTCGATCTTAGCTCTCTGGGCTAAGTGTCCTGCCCTTGCGTGTGAATTTGGCTTACGACTGTCCCCCCAAGACGTATTATTGTTGGTGGTAACCTTAGTGGCCAATCTTTTTAGGGCTCATCCATAAGTGCGGGGTTGGGCTCATCTTCTCTCTACCTAGGAAAAATATTAGTCATACTCTCTCAGTCCTCTTGAGGGGTAACCCATGGATAATAAGGACACTTGGACCTAGTTCACAACTAAAAGGGATGAGAAGTAGGTTGCTAGTATAATTGTCCCACCGCTAGCTTCTTTCTATTTGGTTTGCTTGTGTGACTACCTCTTACGAATTTTCTAGGGTGTGATGTTTGGTTCGAGTGAGTACTCTTGGCCTTATGGTGTTTACACTGATATAATTATGGTAATTTATAATTTTTTACCCTAGATTAATATAGTCGTCATCAATCACGTCGTATTCACAATTTTCCTCAATGAGGTGGAATTTCTACCCCTAAATAGAGAGTGTCTGTCAGCGCTCAAGACCCTGACCAACCCATAGTTGTGGACTTTATACCCGGTCCTTTCGATAGCAATTTGATTTCTATTGAAACATTGGCAAACAAATCAGTGTCTCCAACTAATCCACCTTTAATTGATCCTCTAGGACCTGAGTTATTACGACTGAACTGTAGCATTCCACACCTGCCTAATGTTCCCTTGTCAGTTTTCTACCCTATGGTAGAATCTGGTTCATCTTTATCTTTTTCATCGGTAGTATCAATTTCCATGTCATCACTTCTAGCACTTAGTGTGGTTGCGCCTACTCCTCTATCTACGCCTCTCGCATCTTCTTGGGGCATTCCACAAGTCTCGTTTATAGCTCCTACAAATTTCCCTTATCTTTCCATGCCTACTTTGTCATCTACGTCAACCATGGTCATTAATCCTAGTCAGTCGGTAGGGTTAGGAGTCTTTTCTCCTAGATCTTCTCAACCTATGATTCTTGTCCCTCAGTTAGGTGTGGTTACTTCTAGAAATGTGTGGGTGGGTCATCAATTGCTCCTAGCTATTGGAAAAATTAATTATGTTCGATCTTCAATAATGTACTTTAGTCATTATGTAATGTACTTGTCAAAAGAATAAAGAAAATAATTTTTATTATTGTAACAATGACTTATTAAATCATGGTTTTCATGCTTGGGTCATCATTATATTAGTCAAAGTCCCCATTGTGGACTCCTAGGATTAATATTGAGTTTATAGAGTCATTGTACATTCAAAGAGACCCTTCTTGGGCTTTTGGATCATGTAAAAAGGTTTTGTATCAAGTCAAATATGAATTATGTGTCCTCCACATCATGTTGGCCTAAGGAAGATCAAGTCAGCCTAAGGACACCCATTTAACCCACAAGAAGCCTATATTGAAGGAGGTCGAAGTCATTTGGAGCACTCACTCTCAAGCTAGTTCAGTATCTCAAGAAGAGATCGTGAAGTGTGGAGTCTGTTGTTGGGAGGACAAAAGAAGTGCGAGTTTGGGGGAGTCTCTAGAGAAGAGTAAAATCAAACTTTTGGTGCCTCTCTCTCTCTCTGTTTCGTGGTCTAGGTTGGGAGATCGAAGTCTCCTAAAGATTTTGTTGTTGTCGTAAGTTGCATGTTTCTGGAAGTTGTTGCCTAGTCGAAGTTGCTGGAAGGGGTCGAAGATCTTGGAGGCTAACATGGTGTGGAGGGAAAGTTTGGTCTTGGTCTAAGGTAAAGAGTCTCAAAGAATATTATTGAAAGGAAGAATTATCTTGACTGGGTTTCCGCTCAAGGGGGGTTTTTCCCTGGCATGTGCCTATATCTTATGTCTCTTGTTTTGTGATCTTCATGTATGTATAATTGCTTTATGAAAGATAAGAGAAAAAAATCCAACACACTCAAAAGTAATTATCAAGAAAGGAGAATCAAAGCCTACAATATCCTTTCTTTTCCAACATGGAATTGGAGCTAAGGTCAAGAGAAGTTGAAGATCACATTATTATGGATTCTCCCTCTATGGTGGACTTCATACATTTGGGTTTCAACTCTACTAGAAGATTGATCAAGAAGATCATCTACTACCTATTCAACAAATTCAAGTGTCATGGATTCTTGGCTACCCTTACATGATCTCTTACTAATGAAAATGCATGGATCATTGATAGTGGAGAATCGAGACACATGACAGGTGAAGGTAGGAAACTACACACACTATCAAAGGAGTCACCCTCTCATGTAGTGGAATTGGGTGACAACAAAGGATATGTTGTTAGAGGCATGGGATATACATCATTAAAGTTGGACAATGGATCGAAGCTACATCTCAACAACATTCTCTATGTTCCAATTTTGAAAAAGAATTTACTTTCTATTTCTTGTTTAGAAGATAAAGGGGAAAGAATAGTTTTTCTTGATGGAAAGAACTCTAGTATTGACAAAGCTAGAGTTATTGGAGTTCGTGAAGGAAGTCTTTACTCGGTTATCACACCATATCCTCAAGCTCTTGTTTATATGGAAATAAGTCCCATTGAACTATGGCATCTAAGGTATGGCCATCTTCATTATAGAGTCATCCCTACTTAGTCAATTGGTTCATTGTATTCCTGATATGAAGTTAGACCATGAAGGTGTGTGCAAGGGATGTTCTTTGGGGAAGCATACTAGAAAACCATTTTGTCATAGTGAATCTAGATCTAAAGAAATATTAGATCTCATCCATTTCGATGTATGTAGGCCCATGTCTAATAAGACACTTGGAGGTAATCTCTACTATGTAACATCCATTGATGACCATTCAAGGAAGACATGGCTCTACCTACTCAAAACTAAATATGAAGTATTTGATAAGTTCAAGGATTTTAGGGTTGAGATAGAAACCCTAATTGAAAAAAGAAAGAGATAGAAACTCTAAGCTCTGATAATGGTGGGGAATACACCTCTAAAGAACTTATTGCATATTGTAAGGATGTAGGTATTAAGAGGGAGCTCATTGTTCCCTACTATCTTGAACAAAATGGATTGGCCGAAAGGAAGAATAGGTTAATCGAAGAAGGCATTCGAACTATGCTCCTTGATCAAGATCTATCGAAGTTCCTATGGGGTGAAGCAACGATGACTACCATGTATCTAGTAAATACTAGGCTAGATATATGTTTTACAGTAAACATTCTTAGTCAGTTTCAGTTGGAGCCTCATCATGATCATTGGATAGCTGCCAAACATATATTGAGGTATCTTCGTGGCACTATACATCACTACCTAAAGTATGATAGTAAGGAAGTCAAGCTAGTTGGCTTCACAAACTCTGATTGGGGTGGCAGTGAGACCAATGGAAGGAGCACTACTCGAGGATGCTTTAGTTTGGGAGTTTTTATGATCTCATGGATGAGTAGGAAGCAAGATCCTATTGCATTAAGTAGTGTTGAGGCAGAATATGTGGCTGCATGTAAAGTAGGAAAAGAGGTTGTTTGGTTAAGGAAGCTTCTGACAGATTTGTTTGAAAAGTCTTTGGGTCCTACTATGATTAACTATGATAATCAAAGTTGTATCAAGATGTCTGGAGATTTCGTGTTTCATTTGAGGACGAAACATATCAATAATAAGTTCCAATTTATTAGGAACTTGGTGTAGGATGGGATCGTGAAGTTAGAATATGTTTTGACAAATAATCATGTAGCATACATACTGACAAAGGCTCTTCCTACTAAAAATTTCAAATATTTAAGGAACCTGCTGGATTCGGTAGATATTGGTGATTGTATTGATGATAGAGAAATGGAAGAGATTTTTTTAGGCTTTGCGAGTGAAGAATTTCCTGGGGAGACATCGGGCCAACACTATGTGTTAATGTGAGGAATCCCAAAATTAAAAAGGTGGTGTTGTTTATTGAGCTCGATTTTGGATACACATTTGTATGTTTGGGTTGGTGGTTAACAAGTAAGCCTAATGGTACTTAGAGGGGCTAAAAGTTTGAGTCCACCATAGTCCCACTTGGATAGATTTTTCTAGTCACAAATCTAGTCCATGGCATTGCGATGCCTAAAATGTTGAGTGGCTGGTTGCATAGATTTCCCTAGCCAGGAATCTAGTCAATGCCATTGTGGTGCCTAAATTGTTGAGTGACTAGTTGGATAGATTGCCCTAGTCAGGAATCTAGTCCATGGCATTGCGGTGCCTAAAGGTTCTTCATGTTTTCATATAGTTTTAGATCTTCCATTGTATTTTTACATTATGAATACCTCCTTAGTTAAGAGGGAGTGTTGGAAAAAGTAACTATGTTTGGTCTTCAATAATGTACTTGAGTCATTATATAATGTACTTGTCAAAAGAATAAAGAAAAGATTTTTTATTGTTGTAACAATGGCTTAATAAAGCATGGGTTTCATGCCTAGGTCATCATTATATTAGTCAAAGTCCCCATTGTGGACTCCTAGGATTAATATTGAGTTTATAGAGTCATTGTACATTCGAAGAGACCCTTCTTGGGCTTTTTAATCATGTAAAAAGGTTTTGTATCAAGTCAAATATGAATTATGTGTCCTCCAAATCATGTCGGCCTAAGGAAGATCAAGTCGGCCTAAGGACCCCCATTTGACCCACAAGAAGCCTATATATTGAAGGAGGTCGAAGTCATTTGGAGCACTCACTCTCAAGCTAGTTCGATATCTCAAGAAGAGCTAGTGAAGTGTGAATTTTGTTGCAGGGAGGACAAAAGAAGTGCAAGTTTGGGGGAGTCTCTAGATAAGAGGAAAATCAAACTTTTGGTGCCTCTCTCTCTATGTTTTGGGGTCTAGGTTGGGATATCAAAGTCTCCTAAAGATTTCATTGTTGCTATAAGCCGCATGATGCTAGAAGATGCTGCCTAGTCAAAGTTGCTGGAAGGGAACGAAGATCTTGGAGGATGACATGGTGTGGAGGGAAACTGTGGCCTTGGTCTAGGGTAAAGAGTCTCAAAAAATATTATTGAAAGGAAGAATTATCTTGACTGGGATTTTCCCTCGTGGGGAGGTTTTCCCTAGCATGTGCCTATATCTTGTGTATCTTGTTTTGTGATCTTCATGTAGGTATAATTGCTTGATGAAAGATAAGATAAAAGAAATGCTTACACACTCACAAGTAATTATCAAGAAAGGAGAATCAAACCCTAATATAATATCCTTGATTTTCCAACACTAACCAGCTTGGGGGCAATGTATCTTCTAGCATGTCACAAACCTGGTATAGTTTGTTGTTAGGAGGGATGCCACATACCAGTACTTTTCCTGGAAGGGCTAGTTTAACTGGGGGAAACCTTGGTTCTAGTATCGTCACTAATACAAGTTATTCTCCTTATGTTGGTGCCATTGCATAGATCGGTTCATCCTTTCCTCCTGGGTACAACCCCGTCAACATTCATGATCTCAGGGGGTCCATTACTCTCTGGGGTCACTTACCCTGGGGGGAAACATCCTTTCACTAGTCATCCTCGCTCGCAACAGTCATATGTCGAGGCGAACCCATACCTTAACCAACAAACGATGCATCATAATCCTTATATGGAGGGACCACAAGGTTGGTCAGGGGCTTCTTCTGCTTATGACCCATTCAATCAACTTCGTAATCCATTTATATCTTCTCTTGGTCCACCCAAACCTGCTTTTGGCCCACATGTTGATGGTGTGATTGGCCCTGTTTCTGATTCCGTGAGCCAACTTGTTGCTTAACTTGGGCAATTGATTGTTACATCGCAAGCCCCTACAAGTGCATCTGGCTCTTCTAAAGTAGATTATTCTAAGCAGTCCACTGATGTTCTTACTATGAAGTCCACAACACCTAAGAACAACCAACAAACTAGTGGTAAGAAGAACAATATGAAGAATAAACAAAAAAATCAAATTTCTCAGGAATCTCAACCAAATCCTCAGAATCAAGGAGGGGGCACCAGTGAACATCGTCGAATGATTAAGCTCCCTTGTAAAATTTGTCAAGGTGAACATCTTACCTATCAATGCCCTCGAATTGATGAAGTTCAAAGGCTTCTTGCACCACCACAATCTACTCAACAACCTATTGTTTTAACTCATCATTTCCTGCACAACCTCAACAACAAATGGTTGCACAACCTCCTCCACCCCCATAGGGGGCAATGAGGGGCCCTTTTTCAACCCTACCAATAGTTCGTCTGTGTTTTTGTGAAAAGAAGACATTAATTTGACCATGAGGGCTAAATCATATGATGTTCTTGAGTCGAGTTCTTCTCCTAAGGACTCACTCGCTCCACTTACTTCCACTAGACCTCTCACGTTAGATAATCCTATGGAACCTATTTATCACCCTCCCAAGGGGTCGTTCGTAAGACAACACACAATCCCTCTGCTTGGGCCACTCATCACTATACTATTCTTGAATATATTTCTCAGGCTCCTTGTGCCATGTCTTCCCTGAAGGTTTTGCAAAGTTGTATCATAAAATGATCTCATAATCATAGAGTGATCTACCCCCTTGCCCCCTCCTTCATGATTTCCTCCTCAACTAAATGGATTTAAGCCTTGATATAAGATGGAGTTTTCGAATAGAAACTCCTAGCATCTTGTTGAGCTTGCTCTCGAGCACATTATAGCACCTCAAAAGCTCTTTTGCAGCTATCCCACATTATAGCACCATTGGAAAATCAAACCCACTACCCCATTCAACCTCAGTTTTTACAAAATAGAGCACAAAGTTGAAATGCCCCTCTTATACCATTTCCTTTCTTCTTGGGAACATATTTAATGTAATGGATATGTAGAGAAACCTAGAACATAGTAGACTCCAACCAACATATAGAGCCTAATTCTATTTCATGTTCATGAATGGAAGAATATTTATATAATATTAGAAATTAGCTCTACATCACCGATGAAATAAAATTCCAAGCATTACTCTTGTATTTACTATTTTCATTTTCTTTATGGATATTCATTTCAATTTGTTGCATCTATTTTGAATGCCCAATAAGTAAAATGTCTAGATTTTTGCAACAATTGCATGGTTTATAAAATGACCGTGCCCCCCCGCAAACTACAAAATTAGAGTTGTTATATCGCTATAATATACCAAATCTCCATGCTATTTAGCTTCCTAGACACTTATATTCTATATAAGGTCTAAAGTGGCATAGGAGCTTTTCCTACATATTATCCCTTGTCATTAACTCAATGAGTGCACGAACCACCTAAGGGACAACACATTATTTCATGTCATTGATATATTAGATGTGGTCTCTATCTATTTGTAGGGCCAATCTCATCTTCTAATATGTTGTATCTACACATTCATGTTTGTCATTCAATGATTGTGTTTATGCAAATGTGAAGCTTTGATGAGTATTTCTAGCCTTACGTTATGGTTATAATATAGTCTAATAAATGTAATATAAATATAATAATGATGAAATTAGTTTAACTAATGGTAAATTTCTCTACTTAATTATAAGGAACGTCTCTTGATGAAAATACCCCTTGGAGTATTTGTACTCAAGGTTCTCATTGTAAACGGTAAGTCACGTTATTTAATATTTTGTTAATATTTGTAGATACATTTATGACAATTTCATAACAAACAAGAATTGTTTATTACATCGGTATCCAAGCATGATTTAAACCATTGTTTGACCTTGGTCATTGACCAGAACCCAATTCTTATCCATTTAAAATTATAAGTTTGTTGTTGAAAAGTATTATGTGGGAACATTTCAAAATGGAAGAAATATATAGAAGGATGATGAAAAGTTCGTATGAAATTGTAGTGTTGATTAAATAATGGAAATCACCCACTACCATAGTGGAAGCCAAAGAGTTGGCACTACCATACACTTAACCTAATAGAACTAAGAACAAGGTAAATGTTGACATAGTAATGGATGATCGGCATGAAGAAGCAAAAAAGGAAAGATAGGATAATGTCAAATAGGATGTTCAAGAAAAATATCATGATGAGTTAGAAGAAAATCATGATAATAGATATCTCCATGAAGAAGGTAATGAACATAAAATTGATAATGCCCCTCATCCATATAGGATAGGGCAAAGAAATATGAAGAAGTATCCTTAAATGGAAAACCCAAGAATGGGGTTGACCTATCATTTTGTGTTCTTGGAACTTACCACTTATGGCTAAAGAGGTCTCCCTCCATAATACACACATGATATGTGATAGAGGATTGTTCCTCGCTAGGTTGTAAATCTAAACCCCTTAAACCATAACCAAGAGTTTGTACAATAGTTACAAAGTAGATTTTTTTTTCACCACATGGTAAGTCTATGCATGGTCCAAGCAGAGGACCATAGGAAACACCCAACCAAAGCTCATCACCTAGACAAACAAACAACCAGTTCCCTAATTATCTAGAAAATGCACATCATTTTAATGTCCCCATATGTTCTTTTCAAAAGGAAGTACATCCAACACAATGATACTTTGATAGTATTGTAAACATGATGACCAAATAGGACATGGATGATATACCACACCCTAATTTAAGCATTATACCAACAAGGAAACACCAAAGTAACAAAGTATCCAATAAAACCCTTATGATAGGCCAATTGATCACTTCATGAAAAATTACACTTGAGGCATATTCACAAGCCACATTAGGTACTCCTATGGCTATAAAATTGATAGTGCAGATCCATATATCAACATTAACATTTTCATACAAGTCTCTACATCACCAAAGGAGGATTTGCATTCTTGGCTACAAGCTGAAGATAAGCTCCCCTACAATATCTACAAAAATTCTTTTCAAGAGCATTTGTCATTCAATAGTTGTGTTTATATAAATATAAAATTTTGATATTTATTCTAGTCCTTTTATTTTACCTATAGATTAATCTATGAGTGGATATATGTTGATCATATGTGATCAAGAGAGGCACCAAGACATGTGAGAAGTTGTGGCTAAGATTCTCATGTACATTGAATGATTAGAGTGAATATAGTTGTGATATATTTCTAGAGATAAAGGCAATGAACTTGTTATAGGTTGATTGTATTGGTCAATTTGTTTCTTGAAGTGTGTTCTAGGTACACAAGATGATTATTATTTCTTACAAAGTGTGAAGGTCTAGAGGGTACTTCAAAGTTTGCACCTCAGAAGTGTAGATTGTAGATAATTTTGGAGGATTTGGAGCATTGGAATATTGTATAAGGGAATACTATTGCTTCCATTTGTGCTGCTTTACTAGCCACACATATGAAGACTATTTTCAGAGTGAAGAGAATTCTTATTGACATGGTGGAGGACCATTAAGTATCTCACATTGCAAGAAATTTTGCTGATGAAATGTAAGAAATATTGATCACTCTATCAAAGTGGGAATACATCCTATAAATTTATTTCTAATAATTTAGTCAGCGATACACACAATGAAGATTACCCAAATCAAAGATTAACACTTGGCCATCAAGATGAAGATCAAGAAGTGAAAGTCAATGCCTATCACAATGAATAAATTCTCATACCTAAGAATCTTTTTTGTAGACCCTTTGTCTCTATGAGAAAATGTTGACCTCTTCGTAGCATTGGGATGGTTTCATCCAAGAAGAGACAAGGAAAGAAGATATAACAACAAAATAATTAATACCTTGAATTAAGTGCTCATTAGTAAGTTGAGGAAAGGAGGAAACATGTGAGGAAGAAGGAAGAGTCACAAGGAACATCCAATGTCATCAAAGCATGGGAAGAAAAACTTGAACCATTTGGAATGGTTCTAATGCCACAAGATAGATCATTGTGTCAATTGGCCTATCGTAAGGGTATTCTTAGGCATATGCTTGCTTTTCAGTATTAAACCTTGGTTTAACACGCTCTAAAATTTTGACATGATAATGGATGTAAAAATCACCATTAATTTATCCACAATAGTTGGCCCTTTTAATATTCCTCCCATATTTGAAAGCTTGTTTGAATTTGTTGTGGTCCTTCATATAGCCTCTTTGTATGTATCCAGAGACATCAATTGGTTATTTTGACCCTAACAAGAAGGCATACCTATTTCTCTCAAAACATTGAATCTTGTATTGAATATGTCAACTTCCTTTTTGACTAGTATGCACTTATCTTGAGCTTGTTTGACAATTTATTTCGGTTGAAACTTTACTCACCTCCATTATGACATTTGTTTTGTCTACAACACCTAGACCTCTTAATTGTTCTCAATCCCTAGAGTTGAGGAATTTAACTATTCCGGAGGCAATATGAGGCTTATCTCTGAATTCTGCCTAAATCTTGTCAATGCCATGTTTAGTATAGTAGACTAGATTTGATTAATCTCTAATGAGCCATATTTATCCCCAGATTTCTGAAATGGTTGTCACTATTTATGCCCAAAGAATTTTCCTTGATTCAACCAAAGGTTGTGTTTCTACTAGCTAATCTTTCAATGAACCAATTCCTTCTACAATCTTGCTTCTACCTCATGATCTGTATGGATTGTGGCATTTCTATCGACTACCTCATCTCTAAGATTATTAATCTACGTATTCTTCACCATGAGTGTTTTCTCAAAAATTTCAATTGGAAGATCCTTTATAGTCAAAGTTGACATTGTTTCAACCAAGGCCAAATGGTGTTGATGGTAATGAGGATGCTTGGTCTTTTCCTTTGTTAAGATTTCAATTTGTTGCACATAATTTTCAATCTACTTATTCTGCTCAATTATCAAGGATAATAATTGTTCCTTCTCTTTTGGTGCAACTTCCAATTTACGTGCATGGACATGTTATGTAGCTGGCATTTTTAATTTTCTTCTCAAGACTTGAATGCTTGTCCCAATACTTAATTAATGGAAGAGAATTTTTGGGTCTGCCCCTAGTCTAATAATACATTGCTCCAAATCATTAATTTTCATCTACTTGGTTCTGGTAGTAATATTTTCCTACTTCAATTGATTGGTGACCTTCATTGGCATGTTTTCTAAATTTGAAACATTTGTAACAATATTTGTTAAACTTGTGCAGATCATCTCTCCAGTATGTCTATGCAAGTTCATCTGATCCACTAAATCTATCTTCTACAAACTTATGGTGAACTTGGTTGCCTTGAAATCTTATGCAATGTTGATGGTTTGAGCTTTAAGTTCCAAAACTACCGTGTTCCACTATCCCTTTCTATAATCTAGAGGAGACATTAACCTTGTCTAAGAAGATATTGAACCTTGCTTCCACAACTCTGAATAAACATCTTGCTTCATTTTTAGATTGTTGTTTTTTATTTGCATGAACTATGAATATATGCTCTCTTCTTTCCATATTGTTCAAGATGACATGCCTAGAGATGAAGTCTCCTAAACCATAGAGGTTGTTGGAAAAAGATTCCAATTGAATGCAACTTTGCTTGATGTAGCTTATTCTAAATTTTGAGTTGTATTGTGCCCTCCTCTTTTTCAATTCTAGGCTTTTTTCGCATTCATTTCTCTTCATCCCTGTATTTAAAATTGTAAATAACTTTTGTGTCTCTGCAAATAATCTTTTAAGCTCTTTCTCCTTTGGATGAGGAGCATACAAAATAATAGGTCGTGAATTCTACCCAGCTTCTCGACTAATCCAAGTGATATGAACTAGAGTTTGTTCCCAAACATCTATATTTGCAAATTATTTTGTCTAGTTTGGGCACATGTTTGTAAGGCGCAGATCTCTATTTTACTCCTTTATGATATAATCTTGTTGTGATTATATTGAAACACTTCTCCAAGGCAAAACTCCATCTATATTAACATTTCCTCAACTTCTTGTAATGTTGCTTTAGTATTGATTAAGAAAGGTACCACTTCTTTCTTCAATTTGAACATGGATGTTTCTTGGACGCAGAATGGATTCGATCAGAGTTGAAGTTTTGCGTGGTAAACTCTAGTGTAAATATCCTCATGGGAAGAAAGATTAGAAGTCTGTAGGGAGGCAATTTAATAACCATACATCCTAATATCTATAAAATATTTAAACAAATACCAATCTCCCAATCTAGTATCTAGGCTAAGCTACAAAATCTTTCTAATTTCTAGAGACTCTGGGAGGGAACTCAACAAATAGTGAATGATATGCAACTGATAAAAACTAACTAACAAACTCAGCAAAACCCAAAATTTGAAGATGCATTCTGATCACTGGAGTCCAGTGAATAACAAAGATAGTATTTCCATTGTGATCTTGATTATGCAAATGTAGGTTTGAGAACTAGTCACATTGAAGAAAAAGAAAATGATATACAAGAACAAAATGATACCTAAAAGACTTAGTCATACCATAGTGAGCTAACTAGCAATAACGACATTTTCCAAATATTGATTGAAATGGAATTTGACAAATGACGTTATGGTAGGTGAAAGAGAAGTTAAAACCATAGTATGGTATCATCTATTGATTGGTCATCATCATATCCAAGCAAACAATGTATCGTGGATATGATTGTCTAAATATTTCCAGGAATATGTGTGAAGGGTAAAGGGGGGCATTCTCTAGTAACCAGACATTGAAAGGCAAGAAAGACTAAAAAACAGTTGCCTTTTCCTCAAAATTCAACTCGTTATAACTCTGTCTTAGGAAATCTCCATTCAAGGGTTGTGTTTGATGGGTATTGTAGTTGTTTTGAGACAGGTAACATGATCAAATTAGACAAAACCTTTTATTTTGAAAATTGCAGCCTAATTCATGCTTATTTATTGCTATTGACATTGTTCTCATGCTAATAATGTGGACCAAAAATTTTGTGCCACCTAGATCGCTTACCACTTTACTTGTCTACCACTTCACCTCTACAATTAACTAATGTGCTGATCTGTGTTGATTTTTTGGTAGCTTGGGAGCTACTCCAAGCCCTAGGGTTTGGGGTTTGGTGGTTGGAGCGCCACAAAAGCACTTTGTGGGCTTGGAACCCAAGATGTAGCCTTTGCACCCAAGCTAGTGGGTGTGAATCAGTGAGAAGTTTTAGACATGTGATTTTTTGAGGTGATAGAGGACACCGAGAGCAACTGGTAGCAATGAAAATCACTCAAATATGAGTTATATATCATGAGGTATTAAGTTTTGAAGTGAATGCATGGGCTTGGTTAAGGTTGACCTAGTGTTTGAAGTCCCAATGATAGAATTTCAAGCCCTCTTGGACATTTTGATGAAGCCCTCAATTAAGATATAAATTGAGGTGCATTTGGAGTCATTTTCATCATCCAAGGTGCATCTCTCATGTAAAATATACCTATGAGGTAGCCGCAAGTCAGTAGCATACCTTACGAAAAAGAAAGGATTGTGGTTTGGGTTCCTTTTGTGACTGTGAGGAGGCCGCAGAGATCTAGCAACTAGGCCACATGATTGAAGGATTGTTTGAAGTCCATTTTGTGGGTATTGCACATATGGAGGGCAACCGTATTGCTAGGAGATAATTATGGGCTTGTTTTTGTGTGATTTGGGTGTGGGCGGACCTTTGAAAGAGGGGTCGTAGTCTTGTATAGGAGGTTGGAGGAGGGCCGAGAGCGTATGAGAGCAGACTCTATTTGGAGGCTAGTTGCAGTGGTGGGTGGGTTGTTTGGACAAATTTTAGAGAGCTAATAGTGGGCCTAACCAGGCAGCAAGCTACAACAACATATTCATCCATAAAAAAGAAGCAAGTATGTGTTTGTTTGGTATATTTGAGTTGAGTAGATGCTAGTGGATGGGAGTGGATGGGAGTCCAGTTGGACAGTGTTATTGGGCATCTTGTGTTTGGTAGAGGGAAACAAGTAGATGTCCAAAGTAGCCCTAAAGCAATTGACAAGAAGGACATTGGACAACTATGAGTTGGGTGAAGTTTTGGTAGCCTAAGTAGCTCCTTGATGGACTAAGGAGGCTACTAGAAGCAAACTGAAGCTCAAGGTTTGGGCAGCCAAAGGAGCAGTTTGTATAGCCCATGTTCATCATTGTTAAAGTTACATTTGATGGTGATAGGTGGCATCCCTCCTGCCCTATGTTAGCCTTCATTAGAGCAACGCAAGAAGACTATAGCGGGAAGAAGTCCCTGAGTAGTTGAGGAGCAACAATGGGCATTTGTGAGTTGTTCACAAACGAAGTTGTGAACAACTCGACAGGGGTCTCAATGTGTTGATGTGTTGATCGACTAACGATCGATGAGTGAGTAGATTGGAGAGCATGTTCAATGGCTAGATGGACTTGGAGCATTGATAGAGGTAGGTGTACAAGATATGACAAAGAAGTTGTGATCGTGCACTACATCAACTAGACTGTTAGATTATCTTGTATTATATACTTTTGTACTTGTGGATATTTGAGAGCCATTATCCCTAGTACATGAGCCCTAAATTGTTGTATTATATCAGTTGGATTAATATAACAAAGATTGGGTTATTGTACATATTTGTGTATATTTTTTGCACTAGTAGATTTACTATTGTTTATATTCCGTTGTGCAAAGTAGCTTCGTTGTGATTCTTGGTTTGGTAATGTCTGTGATTTAAGATTCTATCCTAAACACGAGGATCATGGAAAAGCAACACTCTCTTATCCAATGGCAATTCCACAACTTGCCTCATCAAATGGTATTGAGGGGTGCGTTAACCATTTTGGAAACTTAACGTGGGACAACTCTTGCATGATGCATGTCTCACTAGCATATCACTCAAGCACAATTTTAGACCCCCTTGCCCCTACCTTAGTTGATCATCAAACACTCAAGCACCCTTGATATGACTTATTAGTTGTTTGTCGAATATGACCTCTAAAATGTGCTTTAGAACATGTGCAAGGGTTAACCATAAGCGAAAAGGGTGGAATGAACATCACTTTAATAAAATTTAATTCTTTCGACTACATAAATAAACTATAAAGTTTTGTCTATTGCACTCAAAATGATTAAACTTACAACACCGCTTAATGTTAACTCCTCCAAGAAGACCTAATTTTATCTCATGAAGAGCAAGGTTAGTGTCTTTAATGAGTTTCAAAAGATTAAATCTTTTGTATGGAGTCAAACTCATAAAAAATCAATCTTTTGGTCTAATAATGGAGGAGAGTACACATCAAAGGATTTCAATGCAATTAGCTTATCTTTTTATAACCCCTAGCAATATAGCATTATAGAAAGGATAAACCAATAGATCATAAAGATAGCCAAGGTGTATAACTTGTACTTGGATTTTCCCAAGGGTATTTGAGCATATGGATGCAATACAAATGTGTACATTGTAAATAAATGCTATCAATGGGCATTTAAGAACAACACATTGAAGGGAGCCTTTACAAGTTAGAAATAGGAAAATAATTGAGTTTGAATCCTCAAGGCTAAGGGTAATTTTGTTGGGGATAGTGAAATATCCAAGATTTATCGTATCTACATTCCAATGCAATAGATAATAGTGGAAAATAGGGATGTAAAGTTCAGTGACATTGGATGATCCTCAACTTGCAAGGAACCTCATATATATTTTAGGGGTGAGAAGGTGCTTGACCTCAGCCCTAATTCGAAGGGCAAATCAAATTTAGATTCATATGAACAAGGCTCTAATTCAAAGCAATGGGGATCATTACCCTCAAGTTTATGCAAGAAGTCAAGATAGCCTACATAATCATTAAAAGAAGTAGAGGATTCTATCATAAAGAGGATTTGACTATGAGCACATTATTACTCTAATTACAAGGCAAACTTACATCAATGTAATCATGTTTATTGCATTAGTGTTTGGTTGGTATGGATGTAAACATTTATTTTCTTAATGCTCTAATTGTAGATGAAGTACACAATCAATTAAGTTTTAGGTGCACACACAAGATATCCATGGGTGGAAATTGAATAAACATTGTCACCACAACATATCCAAATGTTTATTATTTATGTGATAAATATGATTTCCATACTTTGGTCTTGTATGCAAATAATTTGATTCTTTAGGCAACTTTAAGATCATAATGGTGCAAGAAGTTATCAAGTAGATATGAAGTGATAGACATTGCCCTTAGGCATATATTTTTTATTTAGAGGTTTGGTAGCATCCAAGTGACATCTTCCTTGCAATGAATACTTTTAGGTAATTCATGACTAATCCTAGTCAAATTCATTAGACTGTTGTTAAACATGTGCACAAATATTTAATTGGAAGAGTTCGTTATGTAAAGAGATGTGTGGAAGATTGATATTGTTTTTATTTTTAATGACTAGGTTGAGGGTAACCCATTTATTGGATGGAAGAAGAACAATCAACCCACAATGTGATGTTATCACCAGGATTGTGTGAACCTCAATCAAGCCTAGATGCACGTTGGGATAATTTAATTCCCTCAAAGTGGCTTCCATCATCAACCCCTCCCCATGAGGTTTGAACTCAAGACCTAGCGAGGACTAAACCAACTAGTCTACACCTCAAGGGTAGATTGATACTTAATGTCACTTAAGGCCAACACTTAGTAAGAGAGGGCACACAAGTTATAATGATTCTACCAAGATTGGTTAAAGCTTCTGATAAACAAATCTAGTTCCTTGACAAAAGTGTTGTACCTTTTCTATTATGTATAACACTATTCATTGTTGTACCAATGCTCTGTTTTACTATCCACTATATTCTTGATTGGATGTATTAGATCCAAATCTCATATGTTTGCGAGGCTAATCTCATTGTCCAATATGTCATACCTACACTCAAAGTTCACCATCCCAATTTCGTTTTTGTGAGTACTTTAAACATGCATGATATGGTATTTTTCTAGTAGCTCAAAAAAGCAAAAAGAGGAAACTAGCATTTTTGGCATGAAATCCGGTGGTGATCATTTTTTGGATTTATGAAATAGAAGAGATCGATGGTTAATAATGCATGATCAAGATGCAGTGGGTTAGGACACTAGTCCATTTCTGCATTAATGGAGTAATTCCAATGAGGATTGCTTGGTTGAGTTCTGATGATGATAAACCATAAAAGATCAAACACATAAAATGTTTATTTTTCTTCATATATGCAAAGCTGAAATTTTAATTAGCATTTCCAGTGTTTCTATTTTCGTTCTAGGTTAACTCTGTGTGTGATGTAAAGTTGTGACAAGGATTGAAATGGCTAGGATAAGGGTTTAACAAGGACTTTGATTCAAAATTTGTATTTAAAAAAGATTTACTCAAAGGAGTTCAATCCAAATTTTTAAAAACACTTAAAGGGAGATTTAAGGCTTGGTAATTTTTTCCCTTTTTAACAAAACCCCAAAAAGTTGAATAGTAGACTATGACTAATGATACTCTAACACAATCATTTTAAACGGACCAAGCCTACGTTAAAATTTGAGGGCTCAATTCAGGCTACAACAAAGAAAACTTTACAACACTTGGATGCTAGAATTTTTGCTAATGCTACTCGTGACATTCATCATCCCATAAATATGCCATGGCCATCCAGTACCATTGTCGGCACTAGAAAGACTCTAAATGTAACAGCTTTAGATTCAGAAACATCATCATTTTGTGGGCCAGTATAGGTTCTTGTGCAACTGTTCCACAACCTCTTCAACCTATTCTCACTACCAGAAGTTGCTCATGGCAGGAGGAAAGCTAGCTTAGTAGATAGCTTTAGTGTGTTTCAATTTGAAATCTAGATTGTAAAACTTTGAATTATTTTATCGACTTTTTATTATTGGCCTCAGTAAACATTATATGACAGTTCAAATCTTAAATTTGAACAGTTAACTGCATACTACAACCCTTTGGTCATGATACTCTTTTTCATTTCATAGTTGATGTTAAACAATATAGCCTGTTGATGAAAAATGCTATATGTCAAAACTTAAAGGTTGATGTTAAGGTTGTCATTTGATGACCATTTCATAGTTGATGTTAAACAATATAGCCTGTTGATGAAAAATGCTATATGTCAAAACTTAAAGGTTGATGTTAAGGTTGTCATTTGATGACCATAACTGCCAGAAGGTTCATGTTACCTGTGTATTAAATGGTTGATGGTTTAATAATTATCATTAATCCACTATAAAAACATATTCTTCCATTTTTTGACAGCTAATTTGACAACATGCATAATGTTTAAGAATATAAGTGCATCTAAATATATTAGGACATATTACATAAAACTGCTCACATTGCCTTTTGGAAATTGGCAATCCCAATCTCTGCTTCACTCCCAGCAGCCTTGTTTTATAGGGCTATTAACAGTTAGATGTAGAAACACTCGATGGCATGTTACTCATAGCATATTAAATTGTTCAAGTTCTTAGGGCAGATGCAAACTTTTATGTACACACATGCTCACTCAACCTTAAACGAATTCCTAGTCTCCAAGACTAAATGCTTTGCAACTTAATACAAAGCTTTTATGACGATGAAAATTGGAATAGAAATTGGGCTTAGTAATATAGAAGAATAATCTGAAAAATTTAATATGAAAAATTCCTACATTCAATCTCCTATACACCAAGTTTTCTATAATGCAGAAAAATACTAAGCAGTTGAAATAATATTGCTGAAACAAGCAAGCAATGATTTGTGAGTATTTGTTTTAGCATCAAGCAAAGTCGATTCCAATGAATTCCAATGAACACACAATTTCAGGCACTCATATGCCTTGCTAAGACCTGGTATTAATTAATCCTAGGGTGGGACATACTGGTTGTGATGTTTCACGGAATATTTATTTCTTGACAAATCTTGTTTGCATCATGCTTCACCAATTGTCCTTCCATGCGAGTGTGAAGACTTCAAGCAGTGGAACAAAATCTATAACCATGGCAAGATTAGCCTCAATGGATAATCATAAAATATTTCAATCATGTCTGAATTATTCTAAAATGGATTGCGAGAGTTCAACCACAATATATTTAAAAAGAAATGCGTACAAAATTAGTGATTCTGCTTACAGAAAACGCACGTGTAGATCATAGATATTCGCTTCCTGGCCAACATCCGTAATTGAAGGAAACATTGAATGCTTCGGCAACTTCTGACCCACCTATGTCAATCTAATGAGCACTTCCCCACTGGGATAGACTTCACCAAAACATTACTTGCCAAGCGTGTCATCATTTGGGAGGCAGAAAACAAAGTATCTAATGTAAAGAGTTTTGGAAATTAATTTATTCAATAGTATACTAGCGACAACTCTGCTTGTTGATATAAATATGGCAGGCCCTCTTTCAGTGCAGTTCCATAGCCATGGCAATTGAGATGTATAAGAACAATTCTCACCATTCAGGGAAAGACATCTGAGAAAGAGGATCTGAGAAAATAAATTAAATAGTTTTTTGTGATGTTCATTTTTCTGGTGTTCCTTGTGGCATGGTTAGGATGGACTTTTAGGGATGGAGACAGGGCACAAGTGCAAGTTTACATCATCAGCTGGCCCAGGGGCTTTTAGACATGTTTCATGGGATTTTGAAGAATTTATATGGGATCTGATGGCATTCGCTTGGCGTGTTCCATCATCTGCACAGCTTGTCTTTCATTCCATTGCATTCCAATAACTTTCGAAAAACATGGTTATTATTGGGCCTAACTCAATTAATTATGCTTAAGGTGGCGTTCCAAGAGAAATACTCGACATAACACCTTAGCGTAATAGCTCGTTGGAACCTGAACGAAAAGATCCACAGGTTGGGATGGTTAAAAATGATTTTCAGTGACCTGAGGAGGCATGGTGGCCAATTTACCTTTTTTCCACAGTAAAGAGAATATTTTAATTGAAATAAAAAGAGGGAAAAGTGCTCCATGATTGAAATAATAATAAAATAGGAGGTTCTAGAGGGTTCCATCAGAGTTATAAAAAGAGGAGGAGACCATTGCAGGACATCTTGGATTTGATCTTTCTTCTTGTGTGATATGTTTGAGAACTCGGTTCTCTACTTCAGTAGCCCCAGGACGAAACTCTCGGGTGACTTTGGTGAGAGTGAATGAAAACCAACCTCATCTCCTTGGTGGATTCACCCAAAATTCAAAGGTGCAATGATTGATTTTAGTTCAATTTTGGGAGGGCCGGTGCAACATTGGAGCAGATTCTCGAGGCCGACTTTTCATCTTAGCTATATTCGTTGTATTTGCATGTAACCTCAGTTCATCTATTATAATAAAAGTTGAGATTGTTCCTATTCATTTTGTTGTTATTTTGCCGTATTCTAATGGTTATATTTTTACATGGCAATGTTCTGTTAAATAATTCGTAATTTTTATGGAGTAATTTTGGTTGAGTTAGATTTCCGTAAAATATCCCTTTCGAGATATTACAATGGTATCATAATTGATGTTCCTACCAGAGTGAGGGTTTCAATCACAGCTTGCTCGAGGGATTATTTTGAAGGTGCCAAGGTCATCATTTGTTGCGAGAGGAAATTTTGTAAATTTGGGGCAACTAATATTTTGGCTCAAATTTTTATTCAAGCCACACATTTCATCTTTGACCACGACTTATTAAAAGGGGTCGTCACATATTAATTCTAAGCAGGGCCGTGAAAACTCTTATTGGACCGTAAAAATATTTGAAGGGGCCATGGAAAATTTTTATTACAGTGCAAATAATTTGTGGATAGACCTAAGCAAAGAGGTCGTGGCCAATTTTTATTTTTTTTGTGAAGGTTGACCTACCAAATGAAATAAACACCAGTTATAAACATTATAGAAGAGGGCAAGGATTTTATCAAACTCCCACTGTTGTGATCGAGCTGAAATACCAACTTTGTGGCGTGCACTAAATTTCTTCATTTCGAGCGTGAATTTTACCACGAAGACAACATCAATCTTCAAGGACAAATCATTGCAAAGAAATAGGAGGGTGGAAAGCCACCCTTCATCGGAGGGCAAAATTTGCATCTAAACAAGTTTAATTTTGAGTTGGAGTTTGAGCCAAGTTTGAAAAGACATTTCCCCTCATTTTTACTGTTGACTGGGGTACATCAGTTGATCCAGGCCGAGTTGTCTATTGTGTTGAGGTTGAGCGCTAAGTTGGGAAAGGGCGAATTATATTCAGAGGTTGAGAATATTTAATCTGAGGGCTGAGAGCTCATTCACGTGGAAGGTCGAGTTGCCTATGCCTTTTTCTAGAGGAACCAAAACCTCATAAATCCGAGCACTTGTGATTTGTCATTGGAAGAGCCAAGATCCGTCACATTTAGGGACTAATTCACCTCATTCTAGAAGCCATCTACTACTCAAAAATTGAAGGCCAAGACTAGAGTCAAGTTTATCTACAGATCTCAAGGGGCTAGAAGCTACTTCTTAACACAAGTAGATCGTATCTTATGTGTTACAGGCTGAAATCAAATTTGGTAGCAAAGTTGTCATCTTAGTGATTATCTCCTTAAGGTTTGAGCTATCCTTAGGGAGACCGAGATATTATAGGATTCGTAAAAGTCAATTACGGAAGGAAAAACTTTGGCTGGAAATTTTTCGTATGTTCCAATACTTCTTCAACAATGGGAAACATCATCCAAACACGATCAAAGCACGCATGCAGTCCATCTTGTCTTCAGTTATGGGAGACCGTGATGCTATCTACAAGAAGTTACAGTGTAAGTTGTTGATCATTTGGAGAAAGGAACAGATGGTCTCGCTCGCTTCTTATGAGCTAGCCGAAAGGTTGGTTGAGCAAAACATTAGGTTGCTCAGAAGACAGTTGACCAGGGAAGAGTTGCTCAAGTTTGGTGACCAGCCATGCAGCAAGAATGAACTGAGGAGGAAAGGTCTTTGCTTCATCTGCAATGGACCATGGGGACCTAACCACTAATGCATGGGTGACACCGAGGAGACGACAGGGGTAGATCAGGAGGAGAATACTTCTGACTTTCAAGATGAGGCTTCTTCTATAGTTGAGTCATTGGACAGCTCTGAGGAGCATGAGCAGTTAGGGCGAGTTGTCAGCAACAACACAACGATGCAAGCATGTTTGGCAAAGGAGATTGATGAGCAACAACTTGCACTCATTCAACATGGGTAGCACATAGTGGAGCACAATGCGCATGATGGGCCATCTTTGGAGAATCAATTGGTGGTTCATGTTGAGCCCATAGTGGAGCACAACGTGCATGATGGGCCATCTTTGGAGAATCAATTGGTGGTTCATGTTGAGCCCATACTGGAGGAGGATGAGTAGACATCCTTGGGGCCAGCCATTGATGGGGAGCAGGCAGGTACAGGCAGCCACCAGGGAGGTAGTATTTGCATATTTTGGTCATCAAAAGGCATTGTGACTTGACATGAGAGTTTTGCAGGCATAGCACAGACTTTCCGTTCAGATGGAGGCTCTTTTGGAGATGGTAATGCATCCATCTTTGGGTCTACCCATCGACAAGGTGCAGGCAGATGCAATGACAGCTAGCAAAGTTGCAGTATTTCCGAATAGCAACCCTCTTCGGGAGTACATAAACAGGGCATGCAACACAGTTTGGTTACTTGTATTCATTACAAAGAGAGGCAGGGTTTTCTCGATGGATATTGTTGATCGTCCAGACAAAGTTTCGTGAGTTGGGCATGGTGTAGCATAGGAGACGTATCCCAGATACAGGTGCCTATGCATCTGATCCTTCCCACAAGATGGCTTGGCAAGAGATCATCAGTTGGTACCCTATTGATACAGTATCATTTTTAGTCAAGAGAATTGTACTGCAAGAGCCCTTAGATGTGAGGGATACTACATGCTCCAATTGGTAGCAGGATGTAGGCTGGCCACTCATTAATACTTCAGCACAACATCAGCATGGTGAGATTGACCTTAGTCTATGCCAAGGTTTGGATTGGAGAGAGGTGATGAATTGGTACACGGTGGATGGAGCAACACTCATGGTTGGATTTATAATGCAACAGGAGCTATGAAGCAATGATACTTGTTCTTGGTGCCATTGGAATCTTGGAGGAATGGTTGATGACAGGCTCAGTTAGAGATTGGTCTGGGATCTCGGCATTGAGGGGTCTATTCATGGTGGGTTGACATAGAGACATACCATCAGCTAGTGGCTTGTATGGGATTCAGGCATTGCGTCTCAGCCACATAGGGAACCAAACTGGTCCACAGGTTTGAATTGCTTGAGGGCAAGCAATCTTGGGGTGGGATGATTTGTGATGTTCTTTTTTTTGTTGTTCCTTATGGCATGGTTAAGATGGACTTTCAGAGCAGACAGGTCACAGGTGCAGGTTTACGTCATCAGCAAGCTCAAGGGATTTTGGAGATGCTTCATGGGATTTTGAGGAGTTTCTATGCGATCTAATGGTATTCACTTGGCATGTTCCATCATCTGCACAACTTGCCTTTCATTATGTTGCATTTTGACAACTTTCGAAAAACAGGGTTATTATTGGGCCTAACTCAATTAATTACGCTTAAAGTAACGTTTCGAGAGGAATACTTGACAAAACACCTTAGTGTAATAGCTCGTTCGAATAGGAACGAGAAGATCTACAGGATGGGATGGTTAAAAGTGATTTTCAGTGACCTGAGAAGGCATGGTGGCCAGTTAACTTTTTTTCCACATTAAAGAGAATATTTTAATTGAAAAAAAAAAGGAGGGAAAAATGCTCCATGATTAAAATAATAATAAAATAGGTGGTTCTAGAGAGGTCCATCAGATCTATAAAAAGTGGAGGAGACCATTGGAGGACATCTTGGATTTGATTTTTCTTCTTGTATGAGAGGTTTGAGAACTCGGTTCTCTAGTTCAATAGCCCTAGGACGGAAACCTTCAGATGATTTTGGTGAGAGTGGATGAAAACCCACCTCATCTCCTTGGTGGATTCAACCAAAATTCACAAGTGCAGTGATTGATTTCAGTTCAGTTTTGAGAGGGTCAGTGCAACATTGGAGCATATTCTTAAGGCAAACTTTTTATCTCAACATTGAACCCCAGTTTATCTATTATAATAAAAGCTAAGATTGTTCCTGTTCATCTTCTTGTTATTTTGTCGTATTCTAATGGTTATATTCTTACATGGCAATATTCTGTTAAATAATTGGTAATTTTTATGGAGTAATTTTGATTGAGTTGGATTTCTGCAAAATATCCTTTTCAGGAGATTACATTTTTTTTTTTTTTTCTGTTATGCAGGTTTACACACATCCCCAAGCATCAACAAGAGTCCTGCAGAACACATTTAATATTGGTCAATTGATTGTAAGGGACGATTCTCTAGCACTGTGGCAGGCTCACCTTGCCGTCAATAATTACAGTTAATTGGGAATACTTGTAATATTATTGACTTTCACTCATTCAAGTAAGCTACTTAAAGCAAGAAATAATAACCGAATGTATACTAGAATGAAATATGGTTGATTGTTAATTTCGAGCCATAGATATGTCATTGTGCTTGTTTTTAGGACATTCCACAGGATAGCACATAAAAATCCAAGAGAAAAATATTAAAAGCCAATTTTGCAAGTTAACAACTATAGCCAAAAGATACAGCAAAACCAAAACATCAAATGGTTCCCAGTATGTAAAAAGTGTACTGTGATAATGATATCATGTATGCACATTGCTGGCTATGACAATTGCCGGGCAGCTCTATGTACAGATAAACCTCAAAACCACTAACTACAGGGTACCCATGATTGAACTAGTTGTGCACCTAAGACTTTCTGAATAATCTGTTTAAAAACCCCAAAGTTTTAACAAGTGAGCTATCAGCTACCATTCCGGTTGAACTGAATGAATTTGATCTTTGCAGGCTTCGTGATGCCAATAGTACACTTTTGAACAAAGTCAAACAGTTACGTGGTACAATAAGACCTGAAAGGTACTGGAGACATGATTTTATTATCTCAAAAATATTATCTTACCACCACATGAAAATCACTATAAAGTGGTATCCCACAATAAATGCCTTGCTGAAAACCATATTACTTTTATCTCATCTTTAATAGTCTCCAACACAATTTATCTCTAGTAATCTCCCTGAAAATCAATTGCCCCTATTAATATGCCCCCTGCAATATATGACAATTATGTGGCTCAAATTGAAACTCAAACATTTTAAAAACAAGCAGCACCACATTGCAGTTACACTGACATGTGTCATGAACTGAGTAGTACTACTTTCTTTTGCTGTCAGTTGCTTCTAGAAAATAATAAACAGAGGCAGAAATAAAGAAGTAAACAATTGAACTTCCCAAATAAGAACTTAAGAGTTTCTGAAGGATGTATTTAGTGTGGTAGAATACAGGGTGCTTTCACATCAAATTATATGTAAGAGCACCTTATAATGAAATGATGAACGAGCTAGCTGCTCCTATGAAGGAGTCCATTCTCACCCAAGTACTCAACAAACTCATCAATAAGATACGGCCATGCACCTTCTGCATCATAATTGGACAATGAGGGGTCTACCATCTGCAGGGACATTTTTAAGAACTTTCAAGAACAAACATCAAGAAATTGACGGAACTTTTCATTATTCTACCACAAAAAGGAATTCATCTGCTGCGTCTGTGAACTAATTTATTGAACATAAATGATAGACATTCCCAAGTAATACAAAAAAATTACATAACATAAAGAGTCACTGCTAAGATTTATGCATTTCAAAGCATATGTTACCTTTGCAAATTCCAACAGTTGAGACCATGTGTCCTTAGAAATAGCTTTGTTATGCCTGACCTGAGATAATAAATACAAAAACTTATTCTCTTTGGGAAATACATCATATACCATGTGTTTTTTTACCTCCAACCATCTCAGATTATTCAATAAATAAAACCTCAAGAAAATATTCTCAGCACAGAACCTACAAATTTTCAAACATTCATACATAGCACAGCAGTTCTTGCAAATCACGTGAACCATATCATTAACTGTGTGCATCTTTATGCCAATGCCAATAGGACATGTTGCACCCATTTTGTCACAATTCCAAGGAAGCAGTTGTGCCAATTTTTTTCAAAGTCAGAATCATCAACCAACAGATTATTATATCATTGTAAACTCATTCTGCCAGTTTGTAATGTAAATGATGCTAGTACGGCCCTTAAATTATTTAACAACCTAGGTATGCCTATGATTTTGGTGACAAATTTCATGCTAGGAGGTTTTTTGTCTCACTGATTATCTATGTTTCTAAACATAGATGATCGACAGAGTTTTTCCCTCCAGCGAAAACTCCAAAGCTAAGGTGGAATTTATCAACAAGGTCTTAGGTGAGTCATAGCGTTTTAGTCGAGTCTATTGTAAAAGTGATTTGGGAATAATTTACGCTAATTGGCTAAATTATTTTATTATAGATCACTTGGTCTACTATAACATATTGTGTCGCAGAATTGGGTAAATATTATGAGTGTCTATAATGAATGGGTATTACCCCTTTGAGGGTTGAATTTGTAAAATCTTATGTAAAAAATATTTTAGTGCATAGTCCTTCATACAGACATCATGGCTAAAATATTTGAAGGTAGAAAAATAATTAATCCCCTCATGAGTCAATTAATTAATTTTTCTGACAAAATAAAATTAATTAATTTAGAGTCAAAATTAAAATGTTGGATAAATTAATTTCTCAAAGTATAAAAATTCGTGGGTATAAAAGAAGTTAATTTTTCGAGGTCCCCCACCAAGGGAATATTCGTGAGTCTAAAAGAAGTTAATTTTTGGAGGTGGTCCACCAAGGGAATATTGGCAATTTCAAAAAAAAATTGGACCCTTGGATCTCGGTGGTTGAGTCAAAGTCAAAACTTTGAGGAAATTAGTTTAAAATAATTATTTTTGAATTTATAAAAAATGGTTTTAGTGAGAAATTCAAAAATTCCTCAAAAATAAATATTTTCGACGAAAGAGATTAAAAATTGACCAAGCATTTATCGACGACTGAGGTTATTTTGACGGGGATCAAGCCAACTAGCCATTATTTTCCACTCTGAGGGATTTCTCTATAAATAAAAGGCATTTTGCTTCTATTGGCATCTTGATCTTTGGTCAGATGTAATTTTGTACATGCTCATGTGAAGCCATTGTTCTGCTGGGAACATTTGAATTTCATAATAAAATACTTTGTGGTACAATTCACGGTGTCCTTGTCTCATTGATCTACGGTATGTGTTGGGTATGTGCTTCCCTATGTTTTGCTTCAATATTATATGAATTGTTATTACATTTGTAGATCATAGGAACATTTTATTGGTAAGTTTTGGGTTCATCTTAGGTGATCTAATTTATTTTATGATCTAACGATATTTCTTAAGAATTATATAGAGTTTGCAAGTTCCCCGGCCCTTGGGCTCCAAGTTCATAGAGTGCGGGCACAAACTAACCTTGTTTGGATCTTGGATATTTTATGTGATTTTTTACTTCACTAAGGTTGTGGTTAATATCTATCTTTCGAAATACATCAAGCCATTGTCAAATTTTATAAAAAAATATTCTTCAAGAAATCTTTCAAACATTATAAATTTGCACATTTTGTCAATAAATTTTGTAAAATAATTTCTTGTAGAATAATTTTTGTAAATAAATTTTAAATTTTCTAATACTTGTTTTGCCACAGGGGTTTGGGGTTTTAAATTTTTTGTATATATTTGGGTTTTGGGCACTTGTGATTTCATTTGCGCAAGTGATATTCAAGAAAATTTGTTGGATTAGAGTTAGATCTATGCCCTTGAGGGTAAGATCTAGTCTCTAGAAATTCTTGTAGGGCCAACATCAGTGATTTCTGGGCAAGATATTGAAGCTCTGAAGTGAATTCAAATTTTGGGCAAGGGTTCCAAATTTTTTTAGGCCTCTAGGCCCAACTTCCTCCTGTACCTTAGTCGTCTAGCCCTCCTATCCTAGCTGCAGGCCTATTTTGGCCTTTGCGGCCTTAGCATGGCCCTTTCTAGGGTTGTCGTCACCTTCTTTTTTGGCCTTTGTAGGCTTGGCCGTAAATCCTAAGGCCCTGGGCCTCCCCTCCTAGGCCTGTCGCAGGCCTTCCCAATCCTTTGTTGCCCCTTCTAGCCCTCCTTCCCCTTATCCCTGCCTCCGCTCTGCCTTTTGGCCTTCCTAGCCCCTCTGTTAACCCTCCTCTCCTCTCGGCTGCCTCTTCTCCCTAAGTTGAATCCTTGGCAGACCTTTGTGGGCTCTTCCTCCCTTTGGCAAGCCTCTAAGGCCTTTGCAACCCTAGGCCACAACCCTCTAGGGCCTCTCAGCGCCTTCCTTAGCCTAGCAACGACTTTTCGAGGCTTGTCTTGAGGCCTTTTTGGCCTCTAGCCCTTTTCTCGTTGCCTTTGCCTTCCCCTTGCCCTCATTTGCTTTCTTTGCCTCTGTGGGATATCATTATTTTTTGAAGCTAATCATTGGTGGGTTTTACAGAGAAATTGGTAAAAAATTGGTGTTTTCAAGTATCATAGCTCTTGGGAAAATTTTGAGCAAATGTGCAAGCAAACTACTAGGCCTAAGGCCTAAGCGATTGATCTGCTAACCCTTATCCTCTCACTTTTTTGCTACAGCGAGTAAAATAATTCATAGCAATGGTGAAAATTTCATTCAAGGTGCCCTAAAATCAAGTCATAAATTGCTTGACACAATAAGGAATTAATTGCATAAATTGGGCAATTTTGTTTTGAATTAAATTGCATAATCTTGGTGACTATCATCTCTGTCATTACTGCATACTAAAGTATGATATAAGCAGTGGCATAAGTGTTGATTTGGGTAGCATCAGATGTGCTCTAAGCCTCAAATTTTGTAAGGAGGGTTGGGCATAGGTATTCCAAAGAACCCAGAAAGTGTTTTGGAAATTTCACCCAGAAGTGATTTTATTAAAATAAATAATATTTTTAATGGGGTTCCTAAATCTAAACTTAGGAAATTAAAAATATTAATGGGTATTAATCTAATCAGAGGTGGAACTTCTTTAAAAAGCCACAGATCAAGCCAAAACGATCTGAGCCTTTGATTAAGATGTAATCTAGGCCGTCAATTGTCCAACAGGAAGATATAAGAAAGGGCTTGAGGGTCATTTGGAAAACACAGAGAGAGAGAGAGAAAATCGATTTTTTGAAGTGAGAAGTTCTTAGGAGGAAAAATTGATTGAGGAAATCTCTCGCAATTGAGGGGCAAGGATAGCAGCTTCCGAAGAGTGAGATTCTCAGTCGGAGATACATCAGCAGGGAGAGGCAATAAGTAATCTAGAAGCCTTGACACATACGCTGACACATGGCTAGAAGGGCCACACAAAACCAACGTAGCGAGAGAGAGAGGAGTCTTAAATTTGTAGAGGAATTCAATTTTCAAAAGCCAGGAGCCGGGGTGTGAGATCGGGAGGCAGAAATCGATTTTCCTAGGCAGTAGAGTGACCAGCCAGAGAAGTGATGCAACATCCAGAGAACTTGATCTTGGGTTGATGCAGACACTGTGCAGAGGAAGCCAGCAAAGCCGAGTTGCAGTCAGTTTGGGGCTGGATCAGCCAGGATTTCTCAGTGATCATGTGAGGTAAACTCACAAAGCTTCTGCCAGTATTTCTCTCTGTAGCTGAATAACCCTAGAGGTATTCAATGATGTATTCAGATTTTGCTATTGCCTAATAATAATAAACCCTAAGAGTTGTTGCATCGGTTTTCCCGCATTGAGTTTTCCTAGGGACTTTTGTCCAAGAGTAACTTTGTCATATTTGTTTCTATTTTCCTTGCTCAGTTTCTATGTTTCATAATCATATTTAATTGGTGTAGGTTGCTTCAGTAATTTACTTCGATATTTCATGAAGAAATTTGAAATAAGTTTGTAACATAATTTACAATCTAGGAGAAGTAGATTCAGCTGGTTGCAGTAGGATTCCTGAGATTGTTAGATCTAGGAATTTTCACATGGTATCAGAGTTGTTGATGTGAAACAGGGAAGAGCAGATCTAACACTGAAGTAAGGGCCAGCTAGCTGCAGCAAGCAACACTTCGAATCCCCTGAGGGATTGCGCAGTTCTAGCTAAGAGGGTTGTATTTTTGTGGGTGTCTATCTCTGAGTGAGCCGACAGAGAGGTAAGACTGCCAGATTGAAAACTTGCCAACGCAGAGCCACGCAAAGCTAGAGGCACACAATTTCTGCAAGTTGAGTGCTGGGCAGAAAAATCGTCAGAAGGAAGAAGATCACATAGCGAGGGAATACTTCCTCAATGATTTCTTGTCGAGGAAATCAGTGTTTCTCATTTGTTGAGCAGCAGAGGAGCAACAGCTTACCAGCTCCATCAGGGAGTGCGTAAGTCAACCTAGGATCTACACAGTAAGGAGAAAGGGGGAGTCGTTCGACATTTTTCAGAGGATATGGCAACCAGTGGCTTGAGGGATCTAGATAGGTTGGACGAGGCTTCCAACTATGCCATCTGGAAGGCTAGAATGACTTTCCTTCTAGATGAGCATGCCCTCAAGATGTATGTTGATAATGTGGTAGTTGTCCCAGGGAATGCAGATCCGCTGAATAAGTACAGAGTTGAGATGGCTAAGGCAAAGAGGATGATCCTGGATGGAGTCAAGGATCACGTGGTGTGCCACGTAGCAAGCAAAGGCACCACTAAGGAGATGTGGGATGCCTTGATTACATTGTATCAGGGATCTTCCGAGCAGCGGAAGATGTACTTAGAGAAGAAGCTGAGATTTTCTCAGATGCAAAAGGGAGAACGAGTGGATCCATTCCTCACAAAGTCGAACGAAACACGTGATGATTTGTCTATTGTGGGGCATACACCTTAGGATTCAGAGTTAGTGAGACTGGCTCTAAATTTTGTCTCAAATCACTGGCAAGTCTTTGTCCAGAGTCTTTGTCCAGAGTATCTTGCGCAGAGCAGCATTGCCTAATTGGGATGAGATGTGGGCAGCTCTAAAACAAGAGCTGAGGAGAGGCTTGGTCAAGGTCAAACTTGATGGGAGCAGCAACAGTGGTCGAAGTCCAAAGTAGAGGAGCAGGATAACGCAACCCTTGCATCGAACGGACAGCGGGGGCAATAAAGACGAAAGAAGGACATCTCCAAGTTGAAGTGCTTCAGATGTAGCAAGATGGGCCACTATGCATCCCAGTGTCCTTTGAAGAAAAAGGAGAAGGATGAGAAGCATGATACTAAGGTTGCAGCCGCGAAGATCAATGAGGAGGAGTTCACCATGACAGTCGAGATACATCCAAGTGGGAGGTGGGTTGATTTGGAGTTGTAGTCAAGAGGACTGCAGATGGGCAGGATCCTTGAGAAGCCCACCTCTTGGATCATCACCTTGCTACAGGAGCCAATGATCAGTGGTAGCAGGATGGTGGAGTTTCAGTTGATGCCATGGAGTGTTGATTCGACAAATGCAGTGGTTATTAGCACCAGAATGTGAGCAGCGCAGAGTAGAGAGGCAACAATGCAAGGAGGCACAGTGCAGAGCTTCAGCAGCACAGAGTAGAGAGAAAGTAATGCAAGGAGGTACAATGCAGAGCTTCAGCAGCGCAGTGGCTTAACAAGAGAGTGTGGTACTAACAGCAATCAGGACTTTAGCATTGAGGTGTATCCACTGGATACTTGTCCAGTTTTGGGTGTTTTAGTTGCTTCTCTCAGCAACTGAGTTGCAATACAAATGCAGTGTTAGCAGTGACAGTGCTAGCAGCATCGCAGATCCAGCGTTTGAGAGGGAGTTGTGGTACAGATGTAGCATTGACAAGTTGTAGTGTCAAAGGCAGCAGTACAACAGTAGCATCAACGCAGTTGTTGATGGACAGCATGTCAAGCTTCAGCGGCATAGAGACGATGCTTCAGAGTCAGAGCAGCATGTAGTAGCAGCGTATTACTAGATCACATTCCTCGCTAAGAGGGAGTGTTGATCTAAGGTAGCATTGGATGTGCTCAAAGCGTCAAATTTTGCAAGGAGGCTTGGGCATAGGTATTCCAAAGAACCCAGAAAGCGTTTTGGGAAATTCCACCCATAAGTGATTTTATTAAAATAATTAATATTTTTAGTGGGGTTCCTAAGTCTAAACTTAGGAAATTAAAAATATTAATGGGTATTAATCTAATCAGGGGTGAAACTTCTAGAAAAAGCCATGGATCAAGACAAAACACTCTGAGACTTTGATTAAAATGCAATCTAGCTCATTGGTTGTGCAACAGGAAGATATAAGAAGGTGCTTGAGCGTCATTTGGAAAACACATAGAGAGATAGAAAAAATCGATTTTCTAAAGTGAGAAGTTCTCAAGAGGAAAAATTGATCGAGGAAATCTCTTACAGTTGAGGGGCAGGGATAGCAGCTTCCGAAGAGAGAGATTCTTAGTCGGAGATACATCAACAAAGAGAGGCAGTAAGTGATCCAGAAGCCTTGACGCAAGGCCAGAAGGGCCACACAAAACCAGTGCAGAGGGAGAGATAGGAGTTTGAAATTTGCAGAGGAATTCAATTTTCAGAAGCCGTGAGCCGTGGTGTGTGACCAGGAAGCAGAAATCGAATTTCCTAGGCAGCAGAGTGGCCAGCCAAAGAAGTGACACAGCACCCAAAGAGCTTGACATTGGGGTGAAGCAGACATTGCGCAGAGGCAGCCAGAAAATCCGGGGGGCAGTCAGTTTGGGGTTGGATCAGCCAAGATTTCTCAGTGATCATGTGAGGTAAAACCCACAAAGCTTTTGCCAGTATTTTTCTCTGTAACTGAATAACCCTATAAGGTATTCAGTGATGTATTCAGATTTTGCTATTGCTTAATAATAATAAACCCTCAGAGTTGTTGCACTGGTTTTCCCGCATTGGGTTTTTCCAAGGAATTATGTCCAAAAATAATTGTCTTATGTGTTTCTATTTTCCTTTCTCAGTTTCTATGTTTCAAAATCATATTTAATTGGTGTAGGCTGCTTCAGTAATTTACTTTGATATTTCATGAAGAAATCTAAAATAACTTTGCAACATAATTTACAATCTAGGAGAAGTAGATTCCACTGGTTGCAGTAGGATTCCTGAGATTGTTAGATCTAGGAATTTTCACAATAAGCACATTTTCACGATTTGCATCCTCATTTGAAGTGTTGTCAAGGAAATAATTAATTTGGGACTATTAAGTGCATTTGGCATAGAAAATAACTCATTGTTAAGTCATTGTTCATATAATTTGTTTATTGTTGTCATAAATTCACGTGTTGCTCATTTTGATAATATTGGATCATAAATGACATAATAGTGTTCACATTAAATTGCTTTTGCTGAAGTATTTAACGCTTGTTGTCTTGTGAAGTTCCACAATCCTAATTGTGCACAAAAGCTCTCTCTAAAAGCACTCGACATCGATATCTTATCACATGGTTTAATTGACATTGAAGTAATTTGTTCCCATTGTGTTTAAAGGATGTCATTGAATGTCTCTTGAGCAATTTATTGTCTTGGTCAATTGAGCATCTAATAATCATTGTGTGTTCTTAAGTCAAGGATTGGTGAAGTCTAATTACATATCTCTTAATCAGTGTCTTGTTAAATAGGCTAATTGGCTAAGAACATTTACAATCTTATTGTCTCATTGGATAAGCAATCTTGTTCTCTTTTTGACATCATCACTTTATTGTTATTGAGAATCCTTGGCATATTGGTAATGTTTATTTTAGAGCACACATCTTGTGATTATTGAGCAATTCTATCATTGACATCTCTTGTTTAATGTTGGCACTTGATAGCACATTTACTTATGGTTAAGATTGAATCTTATTGAAAAATACTTGTCGGTATAACTTAAGATCAAATCATAACTAAGTGCTTAAAGAACACATTAAACAATCTTAACTCAAGAAGCACTCATTCACCTTGCATTTCATTTTAGGAATAGTCTTGCATCTTAATAACCTACCTCCTCTTCAAGGAAAGATAACTAGGATCTGTTTTCATTATGACTTGTAATGATAATTTTATGAAGAAAAAATTTGATGTCTTTAGGATCTTCTATGTTTCATCGTAAGTGTTATGAAAGCCATAAGGTCAAAGGTTAAGCTCCAAGATCAGTGTCACTATTATCATGCAAAACCGCTCTACAATATGCAGTAAATCTTCTTGATATGTCGGCCTAGATCTAAGGCACTCCTGTCAGCTTGGTAAATGATCATTGACTCATATATATAGGAGTTAACGTAAGGTCAAAAGGATAATCTTAGAAACAATCTACACATCACAATCATCGATAAAAGGAACGCATACACTATGGTTATCTCAGAAGTATCTCGGTCTTAGAACTCTGGTCTTGATATACAAACATGTCTCCGGAACCTTCTTCGCATTACAGTCATCAATCAAGGAACAATTACACAGTGAATATCTCGAAAGCATCAGGGTCTCGGAAGTCACGCAATACATAGACAGTGATCCACACTTCGCAAGCCTGTAATAGAAACTCAGTGTTACAGTCCTCGCAAGTCTGTAAGAGAAGATTGCCGATACAGTCCTCGCAAATCCAGAAAGAGAGGTTCGGTGATACACCTCTTGATAGTCAATAAGAAAATCGATTATATACATCTCTTGGATGTCTGTAAGGAGCTCAGGAAACTTCGGTAACATACTTAAGAAGTCTGTAAAACAGTGATATTACTCAGAGGATTACTAACTGTGATATATATCTCAGAACTAATTAAGGAACAGTGCATATATATATATATAGTGGTTGTACTAAGTGCAACACTGAGGTGAGATCCCTCTCATATCTATTGCAACCAATGAAGAATCAAAGCATTGTGGCAAATTGATAAAAGAAGATGTCGACGACAGTGACAGAGAAGACATAAGGAGAAGGAGTATAGTGATATCAAGGCAATGAGGTGTAGACCAAACAGTGCAGAGAATAGTGACAAACATCTTGGAGGTAACCTTGTGTCTATTTTGTAAAGGGTCTTGGTATTCATCCAAATATCTATAAGAAGAGATTCAAGGGTTTTACTCTCAAGAGCAGAGGTTTTGCCCAGGCTTGGAGCCAACATCTTATGTAATTGTTTTTATTGTTGACCTTCCATATTGATAATTGTTTGAATATTGAAGAACACACTAATATAACAAATCTAATTGAAGAAGACAACACAAACTGTTATCAATAAGTTTGAGAGGACTAAGTCATGAATTGCCCTAGATTCTTCAACATGGTATCAAAGCTATGGTTCATGAAGGGCATGAAGGCGATCAACTATATCACAGAAAAGCTTGTGAAGAAGTGCTCATGCCAGTGAAGGGTCATGATGCCTATATATCACAATCTCGGTTAGAAGGGTCTCAGTACTATCACAGTCAACGTTGTCTCGGATAGAAGTGTCTATATCACAGTCACAGAGGAAATATCTACAATACAAAGATGTCTATACCACAATCTCAGTCTCAGGCATATCACAGTCTCGAAAGAATCACAGTATGTCACAATCTTGGTCTCAACCCATGATGATGCTCCAGTCTCAGCCAATGGTGATGCTACAATCTCTGCCTAACCTGGAGCTACCATAGAAGGACTTGCTAAAAGATCAAGGGGTATGAAGGAAAGCATCACAAAGGTTTGTCAAAAGTCACAGGGATGTATGTATTATAAAGTTTTGTTATTCTCTTTATCAAATCTTATCTACACTACTAACGGTCATCTTGTTTAGCTCTCTTGAATCGCAAAAGATTCTTGTTTGTAATTCACCATCCGATGAATCTACCCCCCTATTCATTTCTAAATTGTTTAAATGAAAAGAACCTTGAAAGGTTCTCTAGAAACCCTAACCTAAGGGCATATTGATAGGATGTCAATCCCTAAACCTTCTTAAGGATATTAATGATAAAAATGCTACACTGATTGACATAAATTGATGATGTGTGAAACCCTAAACCTAATTAGGGCTATCAACGAAGAAATTCCTATATTGGTTCATTTATTGGTGATGTCATATTCGAGTTTTTTTATATGATCATGGAAGCTCTACCATATTAAGGTTGAAATCTTCAACCCTTGAAGTTCTAATAGAATTTGCTTTGATAATGAATCAAAAACCTAAGTTTTAGTTAAGTCTACAAGCAATATCCGTCCCATGAAAAGTCAAAGGAATGAAACCCTAGGTACATGTTTCCTTTCCTAGCTTAGTCTTTGTCAATGTATTGTCTAACTATATAATGTGTCTATACATGATGGCTATCTCCTAGAAATATGTGCTTATCAAATTTTCTAAAGATTATGGGATCTAGGGTTTGATAGTCAAGCCCTAGTCAAAGTTTGAAAGTTCTAGGATGATGATTGAAATCTAGGGTTTGTAACTAAATCCTAGTAATGATTGAATTTTCTAGTATGTGTATTCATCTAAATCTATAAATTGTGTGTTGAGAATTTATAGATAGAAAATCTAGGGTTTACATCAAACCCTAGTAGAAGCAATTCATGTTGATAAAATCTAGGGTTTACTGAAAACTCTAGTAGATAGTCTATCATATGGTTTTTCAAGTTATCTAATCATGATTGAATTGTTGATATGACTTAGGGTTGTAATAAACCTAGTCTAGATGACTGGAATAATTAAGAGAGTAATCTCTTGTTGATTAGGAAAAACTATAAATGTTTCTGCTACTATAAAGTTTTGTTATGATCAATTCGTGCTTCTACAGAATTAGTTTGTACTTGTTGTCTAAGTGGTGCAGGTACATCATATTGGTAAAGAAGCTAGTAAAAGAAGTTGACATGATCAGCATGAGATCAAGGAAGCTATTGGAAGAAGCCTATATGACCTAACGGTAAAATGAAGTATGTATGCTTGTATTTAATTTTATAATGTCATGTCGTATGGTTGCAGGTAACATGAATCACTACTTCTATCTTAAGAAGCATGATCAAGAGAAAAAGGATCTCCTCCTTTGAAAAGATGCAGAAAAGCATAAGTCACACTAGATGAAATCAACATAATATGTCCTCATATAAAGTATGAGGTGGTTGACTACGAGTACAAGAACTCTGATTAAAAACCCCTGAGAATGGAATGAATGAGGAAGGAAGAGATCATGAACTATGCAACCATGATGAAGGCAATAAACATCCAAAAGATCAAGAAGACTTGACTAGAAAATTTCCCAGAAAGATATGAAGACTCTTATGATGTAGAACCTTGACAATGGATATCTTTGGGAGATGTCTCAATACGAATGCAGGATGTTGATACCTACAAAAAGATGTCATGATGAAGAGCCACCTAGTAAGGTACGATTTGATTTAATGATATATTTTGATTTCTTAAATAATATCTGGATAAGTTCATGCAGGGCTACTTACAAGTACAACTAGCATTCATGTGATGAATGAAAGAAGCATGATGAGAAAGAAGTAGTCATATGGCAAAGGTTTGAGATATGAAGAAGGTCACTTTCCATGAAGAAAGGAATGGCATGACACACTAAGGAGGAAAGTGATCGATGATCGTTGCCCTACAAGAAAGAAGCTCAACTAATTTTCATGACATCAAAGAGAAAAGTTGATCTAGCAACTAAAGAACCCACAAAGAAGAAGTTGCTAATGTATAGAAGAGTTCCTAGCTAAGAGGCAGCTCTGATAGGTCCCTAATCTAGAGGGAGCTTGGATTAAATCACCCCCGACTACAAAGGAGTGGCAGTTGTGTTTTTCTATCTCATGTGTCATGTAGTAGACCAGGACTAATAGTCGTAAGTCTAGGTAAAGGCCATGGATGGAAATGAAGACACATGATAGACACAACATTCTTGTCTTCACTTGGGAAGAAAGAATGGGAGGATTGGGTAATCAACTGACATTTGATACTCTTTGAAGATGTGTAGGGCATCTAAGAGAAGAGTAGGCAAGAGGACCGATATTCTTTGAGGGATGGGAACCCAAGACAAGAATAGTCCTAGAAGGTCATACTCAGTGAACACCCGGGTGGGTATGTACCTTGAGAGACAATGACTAAGGTGTCTATAAGTCATTGGTCTCGCCAACATTGTGCTTTGATCTATTGAGAGATAGAGTTGTTAATCAAGGCCTTGCTATGTGATAATGTTGGTTATAATCAGTGTTGAAAATATCGGTATCGGAAAAATATCGGCGAGGGTCCAAAAAACATCTTATCGGCAATATCGGTGAAAATATCGGCAAAATATCAGCAAATATCGACAAGCATAAAAAATGCATAATATATTCATTTTTTTCAGATTTTTAAACATATAAAGCAATAACAACATTAAATAAACACACTGGCACATAAATATGAAGAAAGCACTGATATATATGATGTCAAATAGAAATGATACATCAAAGGCGACACCAAATCCTGCTAATCCCTGAAAATTGTCCAATCAAGGACTCAAATGTGGAGAACCAATACAAAATAACATCACATATATAAAAGTATCTCATCATTATGAGTTATATCTAGAAAAACAAATAAAACTAGCAACTATCTATCTGAAATCACTGCCCTCTCCCCCCTTTTAAGGGAAAACATGATGGGTTGTTTGCCAGGCCTGCCCCTAGTAATAGAAGGCCTTGGCCATGCCTTTGCACCTAATGTCAAATAATGAGTGTTAGGTATGGAGTTGTGCTCTCCTATATCTATAGCAGATGGTGTTGATGCTGATGCTCCCACAGTATCCTCCTCCTCCTCCTCCTTCGAGTGTTGCTCCTCCTCCAAGTCCTCCTCCTCTTGCTACCCCTGTTCTAATGGATCATCTAGCTCTAACCATGAAGGTGACTCCTCCAAGATGGGCTCCTCAGACTCCACCCTCCACCGAGACAATACATCAATATTGTCTAAGGAAATGGCATCTGGATCCATTGGTGCTTCCATTTGCCTAACTCGAAGTCGGATGTTCTAATGCACATACACTAAATCATTGACGCGTGCGAACTCCAACCTGTAAGACTGTCAAAAAAACTAGTGAGTCTTGACAATTGAAGGTCATAAATTAAAAATTAAAAATTACAATAAGTGTAATTTCTCAACTGAAGATTGGAGCTCAAAGTTATACATGTTGCACTTTTTTGCGTGTATTTTCTCAAATACACTCCAATTGCGCTCACACCCTAAAGAGCTACATGTTTGACTCAGGATTTTTATGGTCAATTTCTGCAACTTTGGTGCCCTTGCACCATAGCTTCACCATCAAATATCTACAACAAAATAAAGAAATAAAAAAATAAAAAACTTAAAACATAATTAAACTTTCAAATAAAAGTTACATAATTGAATTTAGAAAAAGAAAGAATTAAAGTAAATTCTAAATTGAAAACTCTAATTTCTAATGAGTGATGACTTGTCACTTACGTGGCATGAAGAGGGTCCTTTCCCTAATAGCATCATCAAAGCCAAATAGGCCAACACAATCTCAATAAAACTGTATCTCGCAATTGATTTTGCTACGAAGCTCAGAATTAGGTACCATCCTATTATTACAGGAATAGAGCCCTTCCATCACCTCGCCATCAAAATCAAAGCCGCAATTGTATGAAAATGCGGGGTTGAGGAAGAGTGTTGCTGCATGAATGGGTCGATGAAGCATCCCTATCCACCAACTATCAATCACATCCCATAACATCATATGCCTATCAAGGCCAGTTGAACCCTTGTCTGCATAATAAGAACGAATGGCCTCCTTGCCCTATCCATGGCCTCATACAAATAAGCCATTGCAGGCTTCTCCCCATCTACCAATCTGAGAACCTTTACTATAGGTTCACTAACTGAGCATGCTTCTTCTACTCCATGCGAAAACATTTCAGAGTACACCATTTTTGCAATGGCTTTCCCGTCTTGTCTCCTGTTGTATCTACAATTACGCCAGTCATCAGACACAAACATTTGCTTCAACTCGAACTGACATCGAAACAAAGACTAAAGAGTAATAAAGTTTGTGGCAAAACATGTGATCGCAAGACGCCGCAACTCCTTATTTCTAGTGAACTTCCTCATGAGGCTAAGAAAAAAAGCATGGTTATAAATAAACTTGGGGATGCTCCTCGCCATATCAACCACCTCCTTGACAAAGAAGAGTCTCCCCATATCCTCAAGCAGCAAATCGAGACAATGTGTTGCACACGAAGTCCAGAACAATGTTCGATGCCTCTCCATAAGCATCTTGCCAGGAGACAATAAATTAGTTGCATTGTCTACTATGACTTGCACCACATTCTGCACACCAATCTCCCGAATGAACCCATCTAACAACTCATATATCGTTGTTGCATCCTTGATATGTTCTGATGCATCCACTAATTTAATAAACATGGTACCTTTAGGACAATATAGTAAGAAATTTAGAAGGGTCCTACCCTTCCTATCTATCCAACTATCAGATATCACTGTGCATCCAGTAACTTCCCATGTTTCCTCAACTCCGCCAATCTAGAGTTGATGTCCTACTTTTTTGCTTAAAGAATTGGCCCTCGCAACTCCTCATATGTAGAACTTTTGTACCCTGGGCCCACAATAGCAATAGCATCACACATTGGCTGCCAAAATGGATTGGTTTTGGTGATGTTGAGAGGTAAGTCGCTCCAAAAAAGACACCTCCCCATGACTTTATATGCTTCTTGCTTCTCCTTTTTTTTAACAAGTGATTTTATGCTAGGTTGTGATCCATGCCCTGTTCGTGGAACAAAAAATGATGACCTTGCACTATGTTAATTTTAGGTATGTTCTATGCTAGAGCAATTTATTTCAATTTTCACAGTTAAAGTAAACTACAGATAGAACATAAATATAAATCACAGAAGACAAGACAAGACAAGAGGACACAAGATGTGGCGCTAGCCAAGGACAAACCCCAATGTGGGGAACCCTTGATCAATTCTTCTTATATATTCTTCAATAGTTCAGCAGAGAGAGAGATAGTACATTTACAACTAAAGTCAACACTTTGACTTATCTAGATGAGAGCATAGATCATCTCTAAGAAGATGATACAAGAGATTAGTTGAAGACATGCTACTTCAACTGATTCTCCAAGGTGACTTCTTCACCTAACATCGTGTTGCATCCTGTCATCATGTTGCACCTCACCGTGCTGCCTCATGCTACACCCATCATCACAATGCTAGACCTCATCACTGTTGCACCTAATGTTGTATTGTGTCATTCTAATAATATTCATGTGTCATGATTGAACCATGTTGTGCATGTTAGTTGTCCCATTGCTTGCTTGCTATCCCTTGCATGCTTGTTGTACCATTGCATGCTTGGTTTACTCGCCGCTAAGTACCAGACAATTGTCTCAATGTTAGTTTGTTGTCCCTTGCATGTTGTTGTACCATTGTGTTATACTTGCAGCACCATGAACTTGCTATATCATACTACTGCACCTCACCATTGTGTTGCCCCTCATTATGCTATGATACACTTCTTCACTATACCCATCATGTTGCAGCATTCATCAACATGCTGCTGCAATATATCATGATCATTGTTGCTTCCATCATCATGTTGTTTCAATGCATCATCATCATTGCTACTTCCATCATCATGCTGCTTCAATGCATCATCATCACTGTTTTGGGGCTTCTCTGTTCGCTGCATCAATGCATCATCATCATTGCTGCTTCCATCATCATGCTGCTTCAATGCATCATAATCACTGTTTTGGGGCTTCTCTGTTTGCTGCATCGCATGACTGGTTAGGGCATTCTAACAGCAATCCTAACAGCCTTCAAAATGTGGCCAGAATAGCCCTCCACAATTGTGACTGCCTTTCTAGGAGGGGAGGAAAGCCTTGGTTGCAATGCTCAGTTGTTCCAACCCCTATTCCACCATTCGGCCTCCTCTTATCTACTGTGGCTTGCTATAGCAAGTTGTCCCTTCGCTGCGGCAACCCTTCTAAGGGATATTCCTTCACCTTACCACCCCAAAACATTCCCCCTGCCTCTCAACCTCAAGATATGGGTTGCGGCCCTCTTCAACAACTCCTTAGGCCTCCTGGAATTGCCTCCTAACTCCTCGTTGTTCTCTTCTAGGCTTGTTGCGGCTAGGGTATATTCATACCACCCATAGGACAGCATATAGGCTTCCTTTTCATAGCGTCTTAAGGTCTCTCCTTAGACCCTTCATGATTGTGTATTATACTTCTTCATAGGGCAGCATAGGGCTTCTCCATAGGGCAACGTTACGGCTTCTCCATAGGGCAACGTAGGGCCTCTCCATAGGGCTGCGTTCGGGCTTCTCCCTCTATATTAGGGCAGCGTTATCCCATAGGATCTCTCCTGCTACTAAAACCCAAAGACAAGTAGAGAGGAAGAGATCCCAAGTGTGTGTTGAAATGACTTGAAGGCCACCTCTATTTATACTAAAACGTTGAGCACAAGTGGGGTTCATTTGGTTGTTGGTCGACCTTGACAAATAGTCCCATAACACTAATAAATTCATATCTCCATGAATACTTATCGGAATCGGATGATCAATCCTACACCTCTCAATGAGAGGTATCCAAGAAAAATATCAGTTGCCATTAATAAGATCACCCACATGGAGTTTGGCCCTAGTTGCCAATTTTGCTAATAACACACTAGCAGTAGCAGGTGATGTTGTGGAGCCCCTCCCACTACCCTCAGCATCAAAATCAAGAGAAGATATCCCAAAATATCTACCTGCACGTTCAGCCTTATTTCTTTCTGTCTCTTCCTTCTTCTGTCTTTTTCATCAATTGCCTCAAGAGCTTTTTGTATAAGCTCCAGACTAGAAACTGTACAAATCCCAACATCATGTCCAGTGAGTCTAGCCAGATGGTATTTCAATCGTGTAACCCCTCCTGGTCCCACACAATTTGCATGTAAGATATGCCCGATTTATCCCACCATTAGGTTCCCCATACTCCCAAAATGGGTCCAAGGCTTTTGGCATATTTGAATTTTGTAGTGAGCTAACTCAAACCTAGGGCATCAAAAATAAATTGGAATTAATAAGTAATAACCACCTCATTTTACAAAATAATTTTTTTGTTACATTATTTGCAATGTGAATTCAATGAAAAACCATAAATGACAATAAGAGGGTGCATTTGAAAGTTGAAAAAAAAATGGAGTTTATTGTCCAAATATGGAGAAAACCCTTGCATTTGCTCATGGGCATGAAAATCATAGCAAATGGAACAAAAAACAAGAACAAGCAAAATGTTTGTAGGCAAATAGGCAAGCAAGAATAATCCTAAAACTATTAAAAAATTCATTAACATAGGGGTTTATTTGAACATACCTGTTAATGGAAGAAATGAAATTGTCTCACTGTTCTTCAATCTTAGATCAACAAAATCTTCGTTGTTGGTGGCGATAATGGCTATTCAATAGTCAAATCCTCCTTTGGCAGTAAGCATATAGCTCTCTCCTTCTCCAACAATCAAAAATGAAAATGAATGAAAAAAAAAACAAAATCGGCCTTTTCTAGCCGCGACGGTAATTTTTCTCTGTGCCTGGGCGATATTTTGCGTCATAGCATGATATTTTCCCGAGATATCGCCGATATTTTGGAAATATCGTGATATTTTCGAGGAGACAAAATATCGCGATATTTCCTCGACGATATCTCGTCTCCCCGAAAATATCGCAATATTTGCGAATATCGGCAATATCTCGGCGATATTGTCAACACTGGTTATAATGATGCTATATAGATGGATTACTAGTCCGACTCTTTTTATGAGATCTCTTTAGTGTTCAATAGCCATGTACCATTTAATGAATACCTCCCTAGTTAAGAGGGAGTGTTGAAGGAAAGGTATCTAGAATCGGTTTTCATTATGACTTGTAATGATAATTTTATGAAGAAAAAATTGTTATTCCTTGCATCATGGGTTTCATGAGCAAGATGTGTTTACCATAGGTCAAAGACTTCTTCTTAATGTCTTTAGGATCTTCTATGTTTCATTATAAGTGTTATGAAAGTCATAAGGTCAAAGGTTAAGCTCCAAGATCAGTGTCACTATTATCATGCAAAACCACTCTACAATACACAGTAGATCTCCTTAATACGCTGGCCCAGAACTAAGGCATTCTTGTCGGCTTGGTACATGATTGATGACTCATATATATAGGAGTTAACATAAGGTCAAAAGAATAATCTTAGAAACGGTCTACGCATCACAGTCATCAATAAAACAAACGCATACACTATGGTTATCCCAGAAGCATCTCGGTCTCGAAAGTTTGGTCTCGATGTACAAACATGTCTCTGGAACCTTCTTCGCATTACAGTCATCGATCAAGGAACAATTACACAGTGGATATCTCAAAAGCATCATGGTCTCGGAAGTCTCGCAATACATAGACAATGCTCCACACTTCGCAAGTCTGTAATAGAAACTCGGTGTTATAGTCATCACAATTCTGTAAGAGAAGATTGATGATACACTCCTCGCAAATCCGGAAAGAGAAGCTCGGTGATACATCTCTTGGTAGTCAGTAAGAAGATCGATTATATACATCTCTTGGATGTCTGTAAGGAGCTTAGGAAACTTCGGTAACATACTTAAGAAGTCTGTAAAACAGTGATATTACTCAGAGGATTACTAACTGTAATATATATCTCAGAACTAATTAAGGAAGTGTGCATATATATATACACACACACACACACAATGGTTGTACTAAGTGCAACACTAAGGTGAGATCTCTCTCATTTTATTGCAACCAATGAAGAATCAAAGGATTGTGGCAAATCGATAGAAGAAGATGTCGAAGACAGTGACAGAGAAGACATAAGGAGAAGGAGTACAGTGATATCAAGGCAGTGAGGTATAGACCAAACAATGCAGAGAATAGTGACAAACATCTTGGAGGTAACCTTGTGTCTATTTTTTCAAGGATCTTGGCATTCATCCAAATATCTACAAGAAGAGATTCAAGGGTTTTACTCTCAAGACGAGAAGTTATTCCCTGGCTTGGAGCCAACATTTTGTGTACTTGTTTTTATTGTTGATCTTCCATTTTGATAACCGTTTGAAGATTGAAGAACACACTAATATAACAAAGCTAATTGAAGAAGACAACACAAATTGTTATCAATAAGTTTGAGAAGAATCACCAAGTCATGAATTGCCCTAGATTCTTCAACACCTCCAAGCATAAGCTTGGTTGATAAACAATAGGACCACTTTTTTCAATTTAGCTTGAGGGATTTAGAGCCTCCTTAGTGGTTAACACGGTGACCTTGCAATCATCAGAGACATAGTCCCTACAGTGCTAGAGGCATCGGGTGGTTAGAACCAGTGTTTTTAAAACTGGAACTGGTGACAAGACCGGTCCACCTAATGAACCGGTTTACTGACTGGAACCGGTCTAACTGGGACTCGTTTGGTCTAAACGAAACGGTTTTAGAAAAATACATTAAATAATTAATTTTTAATGAAAAAATCTATTTTTAAGATTTAAAACCATGATTCCAAGCCAATAGAGACAAAATATGCAAAGATTGTTCATTAATATACCATGTAAAGGTGAATATATCAAAATGGCACCGAGTGCAATACATATCATCGACAAAATACATAAGCAATGAGACTCTAAGTGGCCTCTAGAGTGCAAAAACAAAGCCTACAAACTATGGGGCCAGTGGCCTACTACAAGACTCAAGTCTAGACTCTATATATGATCATAGTGATCAACATTATCACTTGAAACTTCTCATGAGTCATCATGATCAAACTCAGTTGGTTGAGTCTCGACTCCCAAACTTTGCAGTCACAAACTTCTCTATTGGTTCAGTGACTTAAGTCTCAAACTTCTAAATGTATTCTGCCCTAATATGCCCTATTATTTCATTTGGTGCCCCACATGGCTTTACATGGCCTCCTATCCCAGCCAAGTGTTGCTTGAAACTGTTAATACCCCCTCCTCCAATGGATTTTTGGCAATATTTGCAGATCATTTTGCCATCAATCATATCACAATGAGCCCATGCAGTATCTCTGGCTTTTGGAGGCATGATGACTACTACTTAGCTTAAACTCTGTTGTTCCACTACTCCAGCAAAAACTCAACACTCTCCAAGCTCCCAAGCAAATTCACAAACACTCCAAATGAGATGTGTGAAACAAATGAGAGGGAGAAGGGCCTCTTAAAGGCTTGGAGAGGGTGTTTTTGGAGGGAAAGCACCCCTGGTTTCCCTCCAAAACCCCTAAAACCCTGTCAAAAAGTCGCTTTTTGGGCTCACAGTGGGTGTGCCTCCTAACCAGCCGGTTCTGTCCGAAACCGGCAGGTTAGGACTGGTTAGCTGCAAATTTTGGTGAAGTCACCCCTTTGGCTAGGTTTTCTGGCCGGTTTCAACCGGTGGGCCTGCTAACCAGCCGATTAGACCAGTAACTGGTTAGCTGGGCCAGTTTGGAAAACTATGGTTAGAACACAGGGGGGAGGTATCGTTAATCAAGCCTCTGCTTGCTTCCCGTTAGCTTTTGTTCCACAACCTACTCTAGAGACTAGTTCCAAAAGAGTTAAGAGGAAGGATACATCTAGAATAGGCATCAAATTAAAAGTAACCAAGATTTTTGCATCATAACTAGGTCTTAGGATTTGAATAACATATAGGATAGTCATTCATTCAAGCAATGATTGTTCAATCGACTACTTCGCCCTTAATTGATCTAAGGCGGGAAATAGACTCCATAAGGCATTGGTCTCACATTTAAATCTACTCTAATCTATAAATCTTGCTAAATCAACCAAGTGGCTAGGCCATTCAATCGTGTCTCCCGGACTCGTTGGTTGCCAAATTGTCTTTCATTTCTATTTTCTATACGGACTACCCCCCATAGACTATTGTTGGGAGACAGCTAGAAAAAGAGGTCGGGGATCAAAGTGATAGCCCCTGACCTGAGTCGTCACACTGTGCCTATACAATCTGAGTGATGACATTTTTTGGCGTTGTTGCCGGGGATATCTTATTCTCGTAGCTTTAACGACATCTTCTCAATCTTTCATCTTTCATCATTTCATTAGCCCATCAATTGGCACATTTTTGCGCCATTGATATCTCTTCATCTTTTCATCACCTTATCTTTCGTCATCTCACTAATCCTTTCATCTTGTCTATCCGCACCTTTAGCAACTGGACATTTCAATCGGTTTCTTGTTTGGGTGATGACTCCACTTATTCATCCATTTACAAGAGCTTACTCTAGAAGAAATCTTGGTAGCTTGCTCAACCTCTCTCTCAAAACTTGGTTGAACAAATTACATTCTAGTAAGCATTCATTTTTTCTCAGACAAGAAACCCTCCCGATATCCATCTGCTCCTCCCTGACTAACTTTTCGGTTTTTGCCTTTTGGATTTTGAAGTTAAATTCATGTTCAAGTGGCAACTCCACTTCTTTCATTTCTTGGAAGAATTTATGCTAGAAGCTCACTTCTTGTGGATCTTTTGTTTTTCTTGAACAAGGATCTCTCTCTCTTGTTGGAAAATCAAAAAGGATGAAAGATTTTCTTCATGTTGATAATTACCTATGAGATCCTTACGTTCTTATTAACTTTCTTGTGTTCTTCTTTTATCTTAGTTCATTAATCAATTACCAAAACAATAGCACGAAAATCAAAGAAACCAGATGTAAGCGGAGAGCTAGGGAAAAACCCCTATCTAGGGGAAAACCCAGTCAATAACTCTTCCTTAATAACTTCAAGAGATAATCCAAGACTCTTGACCTAGACACGGACTTCCTCCACACCAAGTCAACCCTTTCTTCCTTCTGTAGATGAAAGCCCTTTTAGCAATAACTTTGACCTAGAATCAACAACTTGCAGCAGCAACAAAACTTCAACCTAGCAGTAGCCCAGCAAAATCTTTGCAACCAATAGTTAGCCCAACAACAACTTCAATCCAATAGATAGCCCAGCAACAACTTCGACCCCAAAGTCAGCCCAACAACAACTTTGACCCAACAGTATCTTCATCCTTTCAGCAAATATCCCAGTAAATCCACATGAGTGAGAAAGAGACAAACCCAAAAACTTCGATCTTCCTTCTTCCAGCAACTTCGCACTTTTTCTGCTCTTCTTCTTGGATATCGAACTTGGGTGAGAGTAAGTGCTCCAAATGAATTCGAACTACTTGTATATATACCCTTTTGGTGAGGTCGAATTACCCTGTCTAAGGCCGACTTGGTGTGGAGGTGACAAATGACTTATTTGACTCAATAATAAATCTTTTTACATGATTCCAAAGCCCAAGAAGGGTCTCTTATATGGACAATGACTCTAATGACAGCATAAATCCTGGAAGTCCTCAATGGGGACTTTGACCTAAAACATGATGAGCCAAGCATGAAATCCATGCTTTAATTAGACATTAATAATAATAATAATAATAATAAATTAATTTTCTTTCTTTTGATAAATACATTTCATCACAATTTATGAAGACCGAACCTAGTTACATTTTTCAACATCTCTGACATCCATTGCCTTCTTTTCCTTTAAGCAAGTCATCATGGATGACTTGTTCGTCCTTTATCGTTCTACTAACATTCAAGGTTATCATCATGACCTTATAGACAAAGAAGTTAATTAGGTTGCGGAATTAATAGAATTATTAAAGGTACGCAAGTTGAGCATAGAAATCAAATCATTGATATGGAGAATCACATAACTAATATGGAGAAGTCTCAAGAGAATGAGTTGCAACATAATAATGATCAACCATGGCCATATTGCAGACCTTGTGACCATTTTCATGATGAATCCACTTATGTCATTGCAAGAAGAATCCAAGATAGTGGAAAGGCAGGTACAAATGATCAAGGGGATCTTATCAGGGAATTAACTCAAAGGCTTAAAGACATGCAATTTAGTCAATCTCAGTTGATGAAAACCATGAAACTCAATCAAGAGAATCACTATAGGGAAATGAGATCCATGCACATCAGATGGATGGCTATTGAAGAAAAGCATGTTGAAGAGCTAAGCTCCATAAACGAAAATCATAAGAAATAAATAAGCTCCATTCAAGACAAGGAAGTCAGTGTTCAGAACGGGTTATTAGCCATAGAAGAACAACATGTTGAGGAGCTGAAAACCATGGAAATTGATCATTATAATCAGATGGCCACCATGCAAAGTTATTTGATCACCATGGAAGCAAATAATAAGGAAGAAATGTGTATATTCAATTAAATCAAGATAAAGTGATAAATGATATGGAAGTTGGTCAGATATGTCTTCAAAATAAGTTGTTGACCATGGAAGCAAACCATGCCAATAAAATCATTGCTATGAAGGTTGAGCATTCTAATCAAATGGATGTCATGAGAATTGAAAAGACTACTTCGGAATAAGCTGCAAATAATGGAAAAGACACAGGTTCTGAAACTCAGCTCTGACCGAAGGATCTAGGGGGAAAGCATAAAGAACTTTCCACTGATCACAAGCCTCCCAACTCATTGAAGCAATTCCCATCTCCTTGCAAGGTGGTCACTTGTCCCACTGAGGACGGGTTAGCCAGAAGTGCCAGGGTTGAAAAGGAAATGTGGAAAGACCAAGCTTATGTCTCTCCTTTGAGAGAGTATATTCAAAATAAGATTGGGCATACTTCAGATTCCTCAGATCTTTCATCCAAGCACTCTCAGGATCATTAGCATCACAATCTGCCGAAAACAAAAATAAAAAGCAGAAAGAAGAAGGAAGAGGTTTGATGCATCTAATGGCCGAGAGCAACACGATATTTGGATAAGTCAAAGTCCTAGCATTTTCAGAATTCAGCGTGGCACATCCAAGAAGCATCCCTCAAACCTTCCTAAAAGTCGGCAGATGCTCAGTCTGCACTATGTTGAAGACATCTGATGCCATGGGGCATCCTTTGTATAATATCTCTAACCCTACTCCCTTTTATTTGTCATTTATTAGTTTTCTTTTTCACATTTCAGTTTGTTAGAGTACAGTTTTTCTATTTCATCAGATTTTCTATATGTGCATGATGATTTTGATTATGAGTGGATATCTATTTAATGGATTTGTGTTTTCTTGGATGCAGGATTCTGGATTCTCACATCGCTTCAATGAAGCAACATGTCCCCATATGGAGCCAGATGTTGCACCCATTTTGTCACAATTCCAAGGAAGCAGTTGTCCCAAACAAATTTCAAAGTCAAAATCATCATCCAGCAGATTATTATGTCATTGTAAACCCATTCTACAAGTTTGTAATGTAAATGATGCTGGTATGACCGTTAAATTATGTAACAACCAAGGTAAGCCTATGATTTTGGCAATGAATTTCATCCTAGGCATAGTTTTAAAAACCGCTCAGAAAAACCGGTAACCGGTCAAACCGGCCGGTTAGCTAGCTGGCCGGTCCGAACCGGCCTAAAAACCCGGTCAGATCCCTCATTTGCCCGAATTTTGGCCCTAACCGGTGAAAACCGGCCGGTTTAGGACGGACAAACCGGCCGGTTTATGGCAAGCCCACCGATTCATGAAAAAAAGCGTTGTTGTTTTGTGGTTTAGGGGTTTTGGGGGGGAGGTAAAGGTATTTTCCCTCCAAAAACACCCTCTCCAAGCTATAAGAGACCCCTCTCACTCTCATTTGTCTCACACAACTGATTTGGAGTGTTTGTGAGTGTTTGTGAGTTTGTTTGTGAGCTTGGAGAGTGTGGAGTTTTTGCTGAAGTAGTCATCTTGGAGTTGGAGTTGGAGCTATTTTGGAGATAGTGTGTAGCTGTCAGTGGAGTTGCCATCTTCAAGAGGAGGCTAAGGGAGCTAGTTTGCATTTCCAGGTAAGGATTTGCACTTGATAATTCCTCATTTGAGTCTGTTGTCCATGAATTTTTTTTTAATGTGTTATACTTATAAACTTCTCACTTCTATGATCTATCATGTATGCTATAAACTCTCTAGCTCTATGCTATCAAATTTTGTAGCTTGAGCCTTGCATGTGCATTTGTTTTCCTACATTTATCTTTGGTTTTCCATTTTGCTTAGCTGCAATTTTTTTTTAAATGGCAGATTTCTTTGCAAATTGTTATTATTTCAAGCAAACATGGCTCCAAAAGGAAATGACAGTGCATGGGCTCATTGTGATGTAATTGATGGAAAAATGATATGCAAATTATGCCATAAATCTATTGGAGGTGGGGGTATTCTTAGGTTGAAACAACACTTGGCTGGGGTAAGAGGCCAAGTAAAGCCATGTGATGCACCAAATGCACTGTTAGGTCCTATTAGGGCAGAGTACATTGCCAAGCTTGAAAAATTATATGAGGATAAGGCTAGGGAGAAGGCCATCCAAGATGAAATTGCAAGGAAGAGGGAATTAATAGAAGCCGTGAAAGAGAGTGGGTATGATGATTATGAGATTCAAGACTCCACTTCTATCCCTTCCACCAATGACCCCTTTCACAATGTTCATCCTTCTGTTGGAGTTGGCCAACCATCAAAAGGAACAAAGAGAGCAAACATGCAAAGTTATTTCTCATCTTCTGCCAACATTGCCTCTTCTAAATCTAATCCCACTTCCTCCCAGCCAAGTTCTCAACCCACTTTGGATCAACATTGGAAAAAACAATGCAAAGAAACTTCTCACCAATACATTGTTAGATGGTGGTATGATTCAGATATCCCATTTAATGCTGCTCGCTCACCTTATTACCAAGCTATGTGGGACTCTGTTATAGCTGCAAGAAAGGGCTTCAAAGGCCCTAGTATGCATGACTTGAGGGGAGCTCTTTTGCAAAAAGAGATATCTTCCATTGATGAGTATTTGGTTGAGTTTAAAGAGTCATGGCTCAAAACAGGTTGTTCCATTATGTCAGATGGATGCACCGATAGAAAGAACCGCACTATCATTAATTTCCTTGTTTCTTGCCCTCAAGGAACCATGTTTTTGAAATCAGTTGATGCATCTGATAAGGTAAAGGATGCAATCCTTCTATTTGAGCTTTTGGATAACGTTATTCAGGAAGTCGGGGAGCAGCATGTTGTGCAGGTCATCACTGATAATGCCTCAAACTATGTTCTTGCTGGAAAGATGCTTGAGGCCAAATATAAGACCATATTTTGGACTCCATGTGCTGCACATTGCATAGACCTCATGCTTGAGGATATAGGCAAAGTGGAGTGGGTAAAAAACACTGTAGAGCATGCCAAGTGCATTACAAAATACATTTACAACCACTCATGGGTATTGAACCTAATGAGGAAACACACTGGAGGCAAAGAGCTTGTTAGGCCTGCAATTACGAGATTTGCAACTCACTTCCTCACGTTGCAATGTCTCAATGGTCAACATAAAAACTTGCAGAAAATGTTTTCCTCTGAAGAATGGTCTGAATCTCGGTCGGCTCATAGACTAGATGGAAAAGACACCAAAAAGAAAGTGTTAGACACTTATTTTTGGAAAAGGTCTGTAGAGCTTGTGAAAATTACCGAGCCCCTTGTTAAGATGCTAAGGTTGGTGGATGGGGAAAGATTGGCCATGGGCTACATTTATGAAGCTATGGATCAGGCAAAGGAGCAGATACGGGCAGCTTACAAGGACAGGTTAGCTAAATATGGCCGTATATGGGAGATCATTGATAACAGATGGAACAATCAACTCCATCGTCCTATACATGCAGCCGGGTATTTTTTGAACCCAAGGTATCACTATAAAAATCGGCTAGGAGATCAGCATGATGGGGAGGTCAGAGCTAGATTGATTGATTGCTTGGAGCACATGGTCCCTAACCATGTAGACCAGTTGGAAATACATAGACAGCTAACTATTTTCAATATGGCAAGTGGTACTTTTGGCAAAAACTTGGCAAAGATGGCAAGAGATGTGGACCAACCAGGTAAGCAATTCCAATTTCCATTTTGTTTTCATTTCAAGTTAAAATTGTTTACGTTCTTTACAATTCAAATTATAAACTAAGTTACTAATTATTGTCTTTTTCTTTGCAGCACATTGGTGGGAGTCATTTGGTGGCCAGTGTCCTCAATTGCAAAGGTTTGCAATCAGAGTCCTCAGTCAAACTTGCAGTGCTTCAGGTTGTGAGCGCAATTGGTCTGTTTTTGAAAGCATACACACGAAGAAGAGAAACCGTTTGGAACAAAAACGGTTAAATGATCTTGTTTTTGTGCAATACAACCTTCGACTGAGGAGGAACCAAATGATGAGCAAATCACCTGATCTAGATCCCATTGTGTTGGACGATATTGATCCAACATCAGAATGGGTGGAGGAGACTGAAGATCCTGTGTTTGAGGCTGATTTTGATATCGACATGGCTTTAGCGGGGGATGAGGCAGATTATGTGGCGGCATCAGAACCAGGATCAGTAGCGGCATCAAGGAAAGGCAAGGAACCAATGGAAACCACTAGTCGTGCAGGTCGACAAACTCGTGCTTCCATTAGGTCCACTTCTATTGTCATTGGTGGCATTGATACTGATGTTGCAGATCAGGCTGAGGCATCCTCAGACTCTGAACCAAATGATGTCTATGTAGCTCCTGATGATGATCCTGTGTCTAGTAGTGGTGATGGACTTGATGATTGATCATGTGTACACTGTAGACTTGTAGTAGGCCAATGGCCTCATAGCTTGCAGCATTGTTTTTGGACTTTATAGGCCATTTAGAGCCTCATTTCTTATGTATTTTGCTATTTTGTCGATGATATGTATTGCACTCGGTGCCATTTTGATATATTCACCTTTGCATGGTATATAAATGAGCAAACTTTGCATATTTTGTCTCTATTGGCTTGGAATCATGGTTTTACATCTTAAAAATAGTTTTGTTTCATTAAAAATTAATTATTTAATGTATTTTTTTAAAACTGGTTCGTTTAGACCAAACCAGTCCCGGTTAGACCGGTTCCGGTCGGTAAACCGGTTCATTAGGTGGACCGGTCCGGTCACCGGTTCCGGTTTTAAAAACATTGATGCTAGGAGGTCTTTCGTCTAACTGATTATCACTGTTTCTAAAAACAGATGATAGGCAGAGTTTTTTCCTCCACCCTCAACCCCAAAGCTAGGGTGGAATTTATCGACAAGGTCTTAGGTGAGTCCTAGTGTTTTAGTTGAGTCTATTGTCAAAGTGATTTGGGAATAATTTAAGCTAATTGGCTATATTTTTTTATTGCATGTCACTCGGTCTACTAGATCATATTGTGTCGTAGAATTGGGTAAATATTATGAGAGTCCATAACGAACAGGTATTCCCCTTTTCAGGGTTGAAATTGTAAAATCTTATGTAAAAAATATTTTAGTGCATGGACCCTCATACTTAGACACCATGGCTAAAATATTTGACGGTGAAAAAATAATTAACCTCGTCATGAGTCGATTAATAAATTTTCCTGGCAAAAAAAAAATTAAATCCTAAGCCAGAAAATTAATTAATTTAGATTCAAAATTAAAATGTTGAGAAATTGTCCACAGGGTCTTGTATAGACTGTGATCGGGTGCTCTGTTAAGGCACTTCTTGATGTGAAGTCACTGGTGCAATTCCCTGCCCCGATCGAGGTGATATATTGGACAGGATGAAGATGTAGCCCTGCGAAGTTGCACCAAACGCCGAAACGTTTGAGAGTTTCCGAAATGTGTATGTTTAGAAACCTCAACTCCCAAAAATGGAAACATTGGTTGCAACGTCATATATATATATATATATATATATATATATATATATAAGTGAATAACACGTTATCTTGCAAGAAAAAAAGGAATAAATCCATAGAATAGAATTTAGAAGAATAAACAAGTCTATATTAACTCTCACAGATGATTACATGATGGTCGAGTTTCAGCCGAGTTTCAAAGTTTCGAGTACGGGTACGGCCCAAAACGTCAGGGTCTTAGAAGTTTTGTGCAACACAGCCTACCAAACTTACAAAAAAATATGTTAGAAAATTAAATTCTCCAAGTGGAAAATTTCGTGGGTCTAAAATAAGTTAATTTTTGGTGGCCGCCCACCAAGGGAATATTGGAAGTTTCAAGAAAATTTGGACCCTTGAACCTTGGGTGGTTGAGTCAAAGTCAAAATTTAGATGAAATTAGTTCAAAATAATTATTTTTGAACTAAAAAAAATGGTTTTAATGAGAAATTCGAAAATTTCTCAAAAATAAATATATTCGACGACAGTGATTAAAAGTTAATCAATTCTTTATCGACAGTCGAGATTATTTTGACAAGGATATCAAGCCAACTAGCCATTATTTTCCACTTGTAGGGATTTTTCTATAAATAGAAGGCATTGTGCTTCTATTGCCATCTTGATCTTTGGTCAAACGTAATTTTGTAAACAATGGTGTGAAGCCATTGTTATGTTAGAAACATTTGAATTTCATAATAAAATACTTTGGGGTACAGTTCATGGTGTCTTTGTCTCCTATGTTGTGTTTCAATATTCTATGAATTGTTGTTTCATTTGTAGATGACAAGAACATTCTATTGGTAAATTTTGGGCTTATTTTAGGCGATCTGATTCATTGTATGATCTAACAATTTTTCTTACGAAATATATAGAGTTTGCAAGTTCCCTAACCCGTGGGCTCCAAGTTCACAGACTGTGGGCACAGACTAACCTTGTTTGGACCTTGGATATTTTACGTGATTTTCTTACTTCGCTAAGGCTATGGTTAATATCTATCTTTTGAAATACATCAAGCCATTGTCAAATTTTATTAAAAAAATATTCTTCAAAAAGAATTTCAAGCATTATATATTTGTACATTTTGTAAATGAATTTTGTGAAATAATTTCTTGTAGAATAATTTTTGTAAATAAATTTTATTTTTTCTAACCCTTGTGTTGCAGCTAGGGTTTGGGGTTTTGAATTTTTGTATTGGGGTTTTGGGCACTTGTGATTTCATTTGTGATATTCAAGAAAATTTCTTGGATTGGAACCAGATCTAGGCCCTTGAGGGTAATGTTAAGAATTCCAAAACTAGAATCCTATTGCAGCAATAGGAATTTATTTTTCTAATTGTTAATTATTTTAACAATTTATCTGTTACGACAAATATCAAATAAATCACACCGCAACCTTCACAAATAAAATACTGCATAAATAATAACACTGGAAACTAAGAAAATTCTAGCACACACACAATAAAATTAACACCGCTATTTTTGGTCAAAAGTCCCCGGAAAAACCCAATGTGGGAAAACTGATTCAGCAGATGAGGGTTTTATTTTGATTATGCAACAATGAAATCTGAGTACAATCTATGGATACCCAACTAGCAATCCAAATAACAAGTAAATCTGGCCAAAATTATTTCAAGGAATTACCCTTCTTCCACAAGCAATCTCAACACAACTCCTCAGAAAACTCATCCTCGTGGAACCTCTGCGTCAGCCTCTGCGCAGACCCTATGATGCCTAGCCTTTGAACTGCCTCTGATGAAGTTGTTATGCCTGTCTTTGGTGAGGAAATCACTTTTTTCGGCACTCTTAACCTTTTGCTCGGCCTCTAGAACTAAAAACGAATTTCTCTCCAGCAAAATGAAACAATGAATTTGTTCACTGGTGTTCTCAAATCTCAAATGCATTTAAACCTGTATGCAAGAATATGATTGTGTGTAGACTTATATTTGTAGTAGTAGTAATTGTATTATAAAAATATGAATGGTGCTTACAAATCTTCTTGGTGGTGTGCCTATATAGGCATTCACTAGCCACGAACATAGAATGACACAACTTTTGACCCATGTCTCTTCACAACTAATGAGACATTAACTAATTTAATTAATTTATTATTATTGATATTTGTTTATTTTAATATTTATTATTTAATTGATGTTTTATGAATATTTTTATTCATAACATTTCTACCCCCTTCAGAGATGCTTTGTCCTCAAAGCACAACCAGAAGGGTTTTCTCTAGTTGAACATTACTGCGATGAAATGGCATCCTTTTGTTGACTGGTGCATTCCTCACAAGTACGTGTAACTTCCTTGGAGCTGGAAGTGTTAACACCATTTAATTTATAACGTCGTCCTTGCTAGTTAAACTCCATGAATTGTTCTAGAAGGTTTGTAGTATAGCTCCCTAGTTGTATTAACCATTCTGCACCTAAAACTACATCCATTTCTTTGAGTGGTAGGGCAAATAGATCTATTTGTAGCTTCAGTTGTTGTATTTGGATTGAAACTTTTTGACATTCTCCTATTTCCTTGATTTTATTTCCAGTAGCGACAGACATGGACAAGTCCTTGATTGGGCATATACAAAGAACAAGTTGTTTAGCAAGATCAATGTTTATACAATTGTGAGTACTACCAAAATCTATAAGTATATTGACATTTCTGTCTTTTATGAGTCCTTTGAGCCTTAGGGTTTTAGGACATAGACTCTTCCTCATGTTTGTTGATGGAGTAGTAAGTTTAATGTTCCTTTTTGGGAATTGGCTTTTCTTTCGAAGATGTGGTGGAACGTATTTTGTAGTTCATGTTGTTCTTGATCTCCAAAAGAGTTACTATTTTCATCAAGTCTTTTCCAGTCACATGAAATTGCAGCTAATGACAGTTCCTTAGAATCTGAATCTTCACTGTGTGTGACAACGATTCCTTCATCATGTTCTTGTACTTCAATTTGCTTCCCATCTACTATTTTATAGTAGCAAAGGGATGCGTTTTCACATTTATGGCCTGGCGTCCAATTTTCTCCACATTTACGACAACTATTTTTCTTTTTTATCTTTTTTTCTAGATCATTACTTGAAGTGTCTGATTCCTTCTCAACTTCATAAGTATATAGTTTCTTGTTAAGGCATCTGTGTCTTGATGTCCATTTGCCTCCACGATACCTACATTTGTTAGTTTCTTTTCTTCCCGAGTGTTGTTGTTGGTCTTCGTCTTCCCTGAATGATGACATTCTAAGCTTATATTTTCTCTCAATAATTATGGTTGCGTGTTCGGCATCTTCAATGGTTTGGGGTTTATATAAATTCTTCCCAAATGTAATCCTTAAGGCCACAATGATACATTTTTAATAGCTCTTAGTTTGAGAATACCCTTTGCCTTATCGCTAACACTTCCCATTCGTGTGCATATTCACTTACCGATCCCTTTTGTTTGAGGTGAAGGAATCTTTCGTAAACATCATCCTCTTCTTCATCGTGAAATCATTTTAACAAGGCGTTTTTAAAATTTTGCCAATTGAACGAGCGAGCCACACATTTGTTAGACCACAATAGGAACCAAGCATACGCTTCTGCTTCCAGGTAGTTGGATGTGGTCATGACCTTCTCTTGTTCACCTATTGGTGGATTTGCTCCGAAAATGGCGTCCATCTTATTTACCCATAAAATGGAGCCTTTATGGTCCTTACCATCATATTTGGTAATACTCTTTTAGTTTTGAGGTAATCTTTGTCGGAGAACTTTGTATGGTACTTACTCCCTTCAAACTATATATGCAATATTCACGGCTTTTCGTGCATCAATGGAATTTCATGATTTGAAAAAATTCTGCCTTCCAGAGTTTTTGGACTTTGCGTCTCTAAGGGATTAAAAGGTGGGTTGGCTCCTCCCATAAACTGGCTCATCATGCTCTTTATTGCTATGATATCATCAACGATTTGGTATGACTCTTCCCAAAATTATCTTGCTTTCTCTCGATATCGTCAAGGCACTTGTGCATTTTGTTGATGTCTTTTTGAATTTTTTTTGAATTGTCGTAATTGTTATTGCTTCCCATTTTGTTATTCTTTTTCCTTGTAGACCCATTTTTTTTACTATATATATATATAATTACTTATATTATGGTTTTTTAATTAAAAACAACGTGATTCGACCAAGAGTCACGATGGAACCGGAATCTGTTGACCACCGGCAACACGATCTAACAGCCGACTTTGACCCATGGTCTGACACAGTTTGTCCCTAGCAGGGTACGACGGTAGGGATAGAGGATGTGGCAGTGTGGGGGAGCAGCAGGGAGTGTACACAAGTAGTCGACGCAGCGAGGGAGGCACAACAGCAGAGAGGGAGTGGATGAGGAGGTAACTGACGGGAGAAAGGGTTTAGTGGAAGCAGCGTAGAGACGACAGTAGGTCCAACAAACAGCAGCGAGAGCGGCTTGAACACAGTGCAGACGGAGTCGAAGCAAAGGTTGGGCGGTTGGGGTGATGCAGTAGAGAGGGAACGACGGCTATGACGCCAGGCGCGGGTAACAAAACACGAGGGAAGTCAATGGAAGTGGTAACAGGGTGCGGTGGTCAGAAAATAAAAATAAAATAAAAAAGAACATTATTGGAAGCAAGGAACAACAGAACGATGTGAATGACGGGAATGCAGCGAGAATTTATCCAGAGAGTCGAAATGGCTCTGATACCACTGAAACAATAAATTTGTTCATTGGTGTTCTAAAAACTCAAATACATTTAAATCTGTATGCAAGAATATGATTGTGTGTAAACTTGTATTTGTAGTAGTAGTAATTGTATTATAAAAATAAGAATGGTAATAACAAATCTTTGTGTCGATGTGCCTGTATAGGCATTAACTGGCCACGAAGATTGAATGACACAACTTTTGACCCATGTCCCTTCACAACTAATGAGACATTAACTAATTTAATTAATTTATTATTATTGATATTTGCTTATTTTAATATTTATTATTTAATTGATGTTTTATGAATATTATTATTCATAACACAAAATCGAATTGCTTTTGACACAACTACACAGTCCTCTACGATGCCTCACTGGGAATAACTTGGCCCCTTTTTGTTGCCTCTCCGGATCTGGAAAACTTCCTCTAGATCATTGTCTCTACCCCTCACTGATCATGCTTTGATCTCTGGCTCTCCAACAACTACCGTTGCTCTCTGGAAATCGATCTGCCAAGAAAATCGAACTACAAGAGTGTCTTCTCCAAGTGCCCATCGACTTCTTATAATCCTCTGTTGGGACTCCAACGACCAAAATTAAATCTTAATCAATGGCTAGGATCATCTTAAAGACAATCTATGGTGAGTTTCTAGATGATTCTCAACTTGACTTAATGAATTCTGATTAATTAACCATATTTCCTAAGTTTAGACTTACGAAATATTTAAAAACTGGTTAATAATCTAATTAAGTCATTTCTAGGTGGAACTTCCAAAAATGATTTCTCGGCTTTGGAGATTTCATGTATTCTAGCATTTCCACCAAATTTCGTGTCTAGAACACATCCAATTCTACAAAAACTAACACTCCCTCTTAGCGAGGATTGTGTTCTCTCTCTAGTGTTTCACATCCTACCACAACACCCTGTTTTTGTATCACCTTTATCACATTGTTGATGTATGGTTGTTGCATCCCATCAATGATTGCGCAACTCTGATGTTGCAATTGTGTTGTTGCTGACACTGCCATATTGCCGCCAACATTGCATCTACACTCCCTCTCATATGTTGTTGCTGCAACTACAACTATTGCAACTGAGAAGCGTCGAAATACTGAATCAATTGTGCTTAGTATGATGAATATGTCTCCCGAGTCTCTCACTGCTACTAGCATCTGCACATCATTAATGAATTTGTGCTATTATTGACTCTGTTACTGAGCCACATGCTCTGTTGTCAATACTGCACTGCACTCCTCAGCATTTGACGGCTACTAGTCTGCAATTGTCACTCTGGTAGTGACTGCATCAACTGCCACTGATCCATCCTACTATTGAATACTAGACCCTCATAGCAAAAGTTAATGATCCATGAGGTGGACTCCTCAAGGATCCTTGTAATATTCCTAATGGAAATATTGAGTAATAGCAACCATAAATTTCTTACATGCAACTAAAAATCAAAACACCGCAAAATGTCAACACATTAACAATTTACTCCCAAAGAAGTCGAGCCATTTTATTATATATCATGGTAGGAGTACAATTGGCAAGAACAAATGCACCTAGGCTTGCCAAATCCCAGGTGAGAAAACAAGGTGCCCGGATGATGGGAAGTGACTTCTCCTCTATGTTCTGTGCTACCCTTGAAATATGCATTGCTGGTTGGAGAGAGACAGCTATTTGAGCCCTCTAGACTACTCAGAAAATTCTGCAAAATTAATCGTGGCCTCTCCTCAACAGACCCAAAAAAAGTTTGTCCTAGTTTTGACGCTCCAAAATTGACCCCAAAATGCTTGGCTCTCCTCTACTGCTAGAAAATGTCACCTGTGATAGTTGGGGTGTTTCCTGCTCCTCAAAGGCTAGGAACTCTCCTCCAATTCCACTCCAATCAAATCCCAAACAATTCCAGTGCCTTAGTCCCAGTCACTGAGCCTCCCCACAAATAGCTCCACAACCACTTGCACAGTCCTAGGGAAAAAGGCGCGGGCCCAACCATACCAATTCATTCTGCTGAAAAAGCACGTCTACTCCTGGAAATTTCCTCCTTTCGGCAAATATTTGTGTGATGAAATAACCCAACAACAAAAAATTTCTTCTCTCCAACACAATACCTCTCCAAGCCCTACGTAGCTCCCTTTTTTACATCCCACTGGGGCCAGAAATCCATGCTACTGCGTGGTATCCACCCAGCAACCAAAAAAGACTAGAATTTGCATCCTTAGGGTGGCACTCGTGGTCCACCGAAGAAGAGGGTGAGATTTCCCCTTTGAAACCTCTGGTGCTAAACAAAACCTGTGACTCAGCAAAACAGCTTGAGCAACAATGTGTAAATGGCAAATTATGAAAAAATGGAGACCTCCAAGCTCTATTTATAATTGTTGACCCTCTCCCTTAATAGTCCCCACCTTCCACTAATCTGCACCCCTTCCTTTCTCTCTCTCTTCTCACTAGTGCGAAATGCTCCATTGGGTCGAATTTCCTTCTCTTGTGGCCCCCACATTCCACTAGAGCTATAATTTTCTATTTCTCCTAAGTCCCATATGCCAAAAATGTCTCCAATGCCCAAATTACAAAATTGTGCTATGCTTAGCACCTCCCCAATAAACTCCATTAATCGCCTCAAATAAAAAATCAAAATTGGGGATATTACAATCCTCCCCACCAAAAATTGCTTGTCCTTGAGCAATTCCTGAACAAGCGCCCTCTTTGACTGTGTATCCCCATTGTCACTAGAAACTATACTAGGGACCCAAATGTGCCACTGGATCGTCCTTGACCTTTGCACTATCTTGTAGTGAAGGAGTTCCTCAATACCAAGATCCCAAGCCAGCCTGATCAACATGAAGCACCCCTTGCTCCACTCACTATCTGAGTAGTCCATCTCATGCACTCAAATGGTGGGCCCTTGAAGATACGACTCAATCCCTTTGCGAATGAAGTCTCCCATGCATGAGCTCCTCCTGATATTCTCCTACTGACCAACTTACCATGTTGATGAAGTTCCCCATGCCATCAGCGACTCACTAAAGCCCAATGGGGAATCTGAATGATCTTCACTTGTAGTAGCCAGATCATCCCTAAAGGTCGTTGAGCCATCAAGTATTGTGATGTATGGGTCCCATGCTAGCCTCAAAAGGGTGCCACTATGTTGTCACTCTGTCACTTTGGCTGTAATAGACTGCCCACCATGCATACATTGTATCCTCCCCTCTTGGAACCCAATGGGGAAACACTGATGGAGGAAAAATACATCCTGCCCAGGCATTTCCATGACGCCAAATCCTACCCATTGAAATCTAACTCCAAACTTGTGCAGCAATAGAGAAAGTTTGCCTCGCCATACGATGAAAACCTCTACGAACCCCCATGTGCCAACCCAAGAGTGAACTAGATCGCTCTCTGCCATGACTATGTTCATCACGAGACAAAGTGATCTATCAACCAATTGAATCCCTGCATCCCATAGTCGAACCTGTTGTGGCATAGCTTTGACAACTATTGGAATCCATCCGTGCCTCATCTCTAGTCCCTACATGCAATCAATATATAGACTCCATATATCATGAACTAATCTGATGCATGCTAAACTGCCATGTGCCTGCCATTGTGTAGTATCGATGACCGCTGGAAGCCACATGTGCCAAATAGCTACCCCCTGAATGCAACCAATAGATGGGTATTTGATAATCGCAATCGACTTGGTGTATGTCGGTCCCTCCAACTCCAGCCAACCATTACCACCAGATCTGCCATCCAGCCTCTCGATAATGTGTCAACACAATGTCTGGTGCCCGGACACACACTGGGAAATTGCCTCAACCGTACACGGTATCCTCTGCCCATGCATGGCCTTGACATGCCTTGTGGAAAGACTGACACATATCTCCCTCGTTACCAGCTCTCCAAGCGTAGGCTCAATGATGAATGATATGCCACTCCTGCAAATGATCACCTCATCCCCCAATCGTTGGTTGTCAACTCGCGCACCGACCTAATGCCACCATTGAGAAGTCTCACCCCTAGTGCATTGCATGCCATCCAAATATATCGGGTGAGATCCCCGTCCCCCGCTACTCATGTCGAGAGTGTTAAAGGACAACAGCGAAATTGACGGCGCCCGTAAGTGATGTAGATGAGGGTCAGGTGTGTGAGTCCCCATGGATACCATCAAGTATTGCTCATATGTGTCCCGTCGATCTTGCGTGAACTACACCCAAAGGTATGCCCAGTGTCTCCGTCTAGGAGTCTCCCTAGAGGCAACACTCCAAGACCTCGCCACGCAACACCATACGCCCCTGCATACCACCGAGCATCCTTGTACTCCTCGACATGCCACTATACACTGCGGCCTACCCCTATACACCATTAGATACCCCGTGCTACTGTTGTACCATCTTGTATCACCTCGTGTCCTACCTGTGTCACCGTACCTGACACTCCTCGCGGGTACTCAATGCGATGCGAGCTACTCCCCCTACTCCACAATGTAAATCGACATGCTACGATACACCACCATTCATCTAAATGCTCCTATGCAAGCCACTACTTCTCACTGCATCGCCCTGCACACCACTGGATGCTATGGCCTGAAATTAAGTTTGTACGCATCAATCTGCATCCCTCTACATAACATTGGACCCTATGAGATAACTTTGTGCAGTCTTGTGTACCACTGTTCACTGTCATACCACCCTGTAACAAACGATGTCTTACATGTGCCAAAGTATCCACCACTCTGCTAGTAAACCCTCCATGGTGTGGGCTACATCTCCCCATCTTCCCTAAAACACCTGAGCGGCCTTACCCATCACATGCCATCGGGATTGACACTATTGTGCCTATGCTCAGTAGCTCCAGTGTCCAATTTACCAATGAGAGGGCACTGTCTCCATGTAATGCCCCATCTGGTGGCCTGTCGATGCCACCTCCTCCTACCAACTCCTACTAGAGTAAGTTAATCACCCTGTGACTCCACGCACACTCAATATGCCATGACAACTCATGAAATTTTTCTGCTCCCCTGTCAAACCATCCTATCACTAGTGTTGACCGGGGCTCTGATGGAGATCTAAAAATGTGTGCACGCCCAAACATCGGGTCCATCACACAGCTACTACCATCACCTACCAAATCTATGACGTGATAGGAAATCCCACCTGGATCCCAACAACAGTCTGGCCCTCGACTCCCTCTGGTAATCCCCGGCCTCTGCTGAAATGTGGCCATGGATGTATCCAACCACCTAGCTTGCTCGATCAAGTACCAGCTCAGTACCTCTTGCCATCCAATCCCAGAGGAGGGATCGAATCTTCAATCTCTTGTGTATGGAGCATTCCTCCATGCTGACGTTGTTCCACACTCAGCTCATGTCGCTCAGTCCTGGTAACCTAGACATCCCCTCAGGTATGTCTAGACAACCCTGCCTCCCTCAACCCAATGCGTAAGGGTGGGCTAATAACAGTGTAGATCCCATCAATGTGCCTCTGAAGCGAACTCACAACAAGTGGTCTCTATGTTGCCCCTCATCAATGGCTAGCCCAAGGATGGTTGCACTTCCTCCTCCATCATGGACTCACCACAAGCCTTTAACTGCTCCTACATGGACAACCCAACATGCAAGACATGCTCACTAGTCAGTTGTAGGTGACTGTCATTCGACAACTCTATCATAGATCTAGATGCCTTTGTACCTCTCGGCTCCTCATCAACAGTGGACATGTCTCTCGGCACCTCCTATCACCTGAGAACTCAGTCACAACCTGGGATACCTCATCAATGGATAACTCAACAACAGATGGCATCGCATCAATGGGTGTATGCTCAATTTTCTCCTTGCCAACCATGGCCCCTTAAACTACTCTCTCATCTTTTGCCTTAATCCTTCTCATCATCCCTGCATAATTCCACTAAATCCCCATTGATTTGTGCATGCCTCTTAGTTCACAAAACTCCCAAAAAGAGAGGGACGCCTGAATTCCATGACCCAACGATTGGTTTGCCCTCTAATTTCCTGCCAATAAATCCACATAAGTTGCAATCATGTCTTGCCATCCTCATGCGTTACCCATAATTTTGGGCATAATTTATTTGTTGTATAATTGAGAATAGTCTTGATTCCCAGTTACAGAATGAACCAGTTGCTCCCCCACGTCAGTCATCATTTTTTTTATCCTAATCACCTCATTCAAGGTTACTACCATGTTGTTTGATTTTAATATTTCTATGCATTCCATGATTTCTTAGCTTTTTATTTTGGTCTTGTCATAGAAAGAAGGGTTTCCCACAAGTTGAGCCAAGATTATGGCTCTAATACCACTGTAATATTCCTATTGGAAATACTAAGTAATAACAACCATAAATTTCTTACATACAACCAAAAATCAAAACACCGCAACATGTCAGCACATTAACAATTTACTCCCAAAGAAGCGGAGCCATTTTATTATATATCATGGTAGGAGTACAATAGGAAAGAATCAGTGCACCTCAGCTTGCCAAAGGCAAGCTAGACAAATCACGTGAGAAAAAAAGGTGCCCAGATGATGGGAAGTGACTTCTCTATGCTCTGCGTTGCCTTTAAAATCTACACTGCTCCTGGAAAGAGACACCTATTTGAGCCCTCTAGACTGCTCAGAAAATTTTGCCAAATTAATCATAGCCTCTCCTCAACAGACCCAAAAGAACCCAGTAAGGGTTTGTCCTAGTTTTGAGGCTCCAAAATTGACCCCAAAATGCTTGGCTCTCCTCTACTGCTAGAAAATGTCACCTGTGATAGTTGGGGTGTTTCCTGCTCCTCAAAGGCTAGGAACTCTCCTCCAATCACCCTCCAATCAAATCCCAAACAATTCCAGCTCCTCAATCCCACTCACTGAGCCTCCCGACAAATAGCCCCACAACCACCTACGCAGTCCTAGGGAAAAAGACACAGGCCCAGCCACACCAACTCGTTTTGCTGAGAAAAGCACCTCTACTCTTAGAAATTTCCTCCTTCCAGCAAATATTTGTGTGATGAAATAACCTAGCGATAATAAATCTCTTCTCTCTGGCACAATACCTCTCCAAGCCCTGCATAGCTCCCTCTTCTGCATCCCACTGGTGCCAGAAATTCGTGCTACTGCATGGTATCCTCCCAGTTACCAAAGAAGAGTAGAATTTGCCTCCCTAGGGTGGCACTCGTGGTCCACTGAAGAAGAGGGTGAGATTTCCCCTTGGAAACCTCTGATGCTAAACAACACTTGTGACTTAGTTGAACAGCTTGAGCAACAATGTGTAAATGGCAAATTATGAAAAAGTACCAAATGTAGACCTCCAAGCTCTATTTATAATTGTTGACCCTCTCTCCCTTAACGATCCCCACCTTCCACTAATCAGCACCCCTTCCTTTCTCTCTCTCTCTTCTCACTAGTGCGAAATGCTCCACTGGGTCGAATTTCCTTCTCTTGTGGCCCCCACATTCCACTATAGCTATAATTTTATATTTCTCTTAAGTCCCATACGCTAAAAATGCCTCCAATGCTCAAATTACAAAATTGTGCTATGCTTAGCACCTCCCCAAAAAACTCCATTAATCCCCTCAAATAAAAAATAAAAAATAAAAATTGGGGATATTACAAACCTGCCCAATCTCTGTAGCTCTGTGGGGCTACAACTCCAAGTCACCCCACCTCACTCCTGGAGGTATGGTAGCCATCATCGTGAAGCCTTCCTCCAACCTAGAGGACAACTTGTCGATCTCGGTTAATGCTGCTTGTTGGTCTTGCTTGTTCTTCTTCCTGAGAGGACATTGATTACTATAGTGGTCAAACTCACCACACCTAAAGCACTTGACCTTTGACAAGCCTTTCTTCTTCTTTCTTTGTTCCCCTTGCCCCTGACTAGGACCCTTTGATGTGAGGGCCACATTCTCCTCCTCCTTCACCACCTTCGATTCATTGCTACTACTGCAACAGATGGAGCTCTTCAACAAAGCTCGTCTTAATGCCTCCTGCTGCAAATAGGCCCACATTCTATCCCATCCTAGTAGCATGTCTATGCCCAATATACTTTGGATGAAGCCTACCAATCCTCCGAGTCACTATTAAGTGCTAATCGTACTAGCTCCGAAGGTTGAGGCATTGCCCCAACAACTGCAATTTGGTCTCGGACCTCCTGAATCCTGGTGAGGAAGGGATCTATGCATTCCCCCCTCTGCATCTTGATGCATCTCATCTTTTCGTCCAGGAACATCTTCTGATGCTCAGAAGTGCCCTGATATAGCGTGGAGAGAGCATCCCACATCTTTTTGGTCATTCCCTTGACTGCTATATGTGAGACTATATGGTCTCGGACTCCATCCAAGATCAAACGCTTCACCTGCGCCATCTCCTTCCTATATTCCTTAAGTTGGTTTACATCTTGAGGAACTGGCACTACATTATCAATGTAGGATTTCATGTCATATTCATCTAGAAGCAAGGACATCCTAGCCTTCCAGATGACATAGTTGGATGATCCATCCAACCTATCCTGATCTCTAAGCCCTATAGTGGCCATGTCCAAACTGTTGAAAATCCCCTTTCCTTCTACTTGTTTGTTGTTCGATTACTCGCACTGCCTTCTGGTGTGAGAAGATTTGCTCACAACTACTACCAATCTGAAAGGAAAACTCAAACTTTTGAGACTCAAAGTTCCCTGAGAGAAATTTTCCCTCTTATGTGTGTTCTTTTCTCTTCCACCCGACGTTGGTTCTGCTATTGCAAAAACCCTCTGCGTCCAACCAAAAATATGCTCAGAGAAAATCTGAGCTGCAACTGCTCGCTCTGACTGTTGGAATCACTCTCCTAGGAAAATCGAATTTTTTGCACCCCTGCAACTGAAAATCGCACGGATGGCATTGCAATTTGGCTTGCCTGTCTAAGCATTGCGCTGCCTCGAGAATTCTGGCCTGCTGCTCCCTCTGAGCAGCAAAATTCTTTCTCCGCTTCTAAGCTTCCCAGTTGATCACTCATGCTTTGGTACCATGTGAAAATTCCAAAACTGGAATCCCATTACAACCACTGGAACTTATTTTTCTAATTGTTAACTATTTTAACAATTCATCAGCTACAACAAATATCAAATAAATCACACTGCAACCGTCACAAATAAAATACTGCAGAAATAATAGCATTGGAAACTGAGAAAATTCTAGCGCACAGACAATAAAATTAACACCGTTATTTTTGGACAAAAGTCCCCGGAAAAACCCAATGTGGGAAAACTGGTGCAACAGGTGAGGGTTTTATTTTATTATGCAATAGTGAAATCTGAGTAAAATCTATGGATGCCCAACTGGAAAACCAAACAAGAAGTAAATCTGGTCAAAATTATTTAAGGGAATTACCCTTCTTCCACAAGCAATCTTAGCATAACTCTTCAGAAAACTTGTCCTCCTAGACCGTTTGTGTCAGCCTCTACACTGCTTTGCGCAGACCCTGTGATGTTTAGCCTTTGAACTGCCTTTGATGGAGTCGTTCTACCTGTCTCTGATGAGGAAATCGCTTCTCCAACACTCTGGACCTTATGCTCGGCCTCTGGAACTGAAAACGAATTTCTCTCCAGCAATATCGAATTTCTTTTGAAGCAACTGCACAATCCTCTGCACTGCGTCACTGGGAATAACTCAAACCCTTGCTGTTGCCTCTTCGAATCTGGAAAACTTCCTCTGGATCACTATCTCTGACCCTGCTACAATCTCTGCTTCTCTGGCAACTATTGTTACTCTCTAGAAATCGATTTGCGAAGAAAATCGAACTACAGAAGCATCTTCTCCAAGTGCCTATCAACTTCTTATAATCCTTTGTTGGGACTCCAACGACCAAAATTAAATTTTAATCAGTGGCTAGGATCATCTTGAAGTCAATCTTTGTGAGTCTCTAAATGATTCTCACCTTGACTTAATTAAATCTAATTAATTAACCATATTCCCTAAGTTTAGACTTAACAAATATTTTAAAACTACTTAATAATCTAATTAAGTCATTTCTAGGTGGAATTTCCAGAAACCATTTATGGGTTTTGGAAGTCTCATGTATTCTAGCCTCTGCACCAAATTTTGTGGCTAGAACACATCTAATGCCACAGAAACTAATAGGTAAGATCTAGTATCTAGAAATTTTTGTAGGGCTAGTATCAGTGATTTTTGGGCAAAATATTGAAAAGATCTTAAGCGAATTCAAATTTTGGGCAAGGGTTTCAATTTTTTTACGGCCTCCAGGCCTAGCATCCTCCTCTACCTTAGCTGTCTAGCCCTCCTAGCATGGCCACATCTCCCTTTTGCCCTCCAGCCCTAGGTCGCAAGCCTATTTTGGTCTTTGTGACCTTAACGTGGCCCTTCCTAGGGTTGTCGTCACCTTTTCTTTGGCCCTTGTAGGCCTGGCCGTAAAGACTAAGGCCCTCGACCTCCCCTCCTAGGCCTGCCGTAGGCCTTCCCTATTCTTCACTACCCCTTCCAGCCCTCCTTTCCCCTTATCCCTGCCTCTGCTCAAACATTTCAGCCCTCCTAGCCCCTCCGCTCCTCCTCTTCTCTCGTTTGCCACTTCTCCCTAAGTCGCAGCCTTTGTAGGGCTTGTGCTAGCTCCTTGTGGGCTCGTATTCCCTTCAACAGGTCTCTGCAGCCCTAGGCCGCAACCCTATAGGGCCTCTCAACCCCTTCCTTAGCCTAGCGGCAACCTTTCAAGGCTTGTCGTGAGGCCTTTTTGGCCTCTAGGCCTTTGCCACAAGCATATCTAGGCCTTTACCAGAAGCATATCTAGGCCTTTTCTCCTTGCCTTTTGCTTCCCCCTTGCCCTCATTTGCCTTCTTTGCCTTTGTGGGACATCATTAGTTTCTGAAGCTAATCATTGGTAGTTTTTGCAGAGAAATTGGTAAAGATTTGGTGCTTTCAGGTATCATAACTCTTGGGAAAAGTTTGAGCAAGTGTGCAAGCGAACTACTAGGCCTAAGGTCTAAGGGTTTGATTCCCTAACTCTTATCCTCTCATTGTTTTGCTACAACTAGTAAAATAATTCATAACAGTGGCAAAAAATTCATTCATGGTACCCTACAATCAACTCATAAACTGCTCGACACATTAAGGAATTAATTGCACAAATTGGGCAATTTTGTTTTGAATTAAATTACATAATCTTGGTGAATGTCATCTCTGTCATTTCTGCATACTAAGGTCTGATATAAGCAGTGGCATAAGCACCTTTCCATTATTTGCATCCTCATTTAAAGTGCCCTCTAGGAAATAATTAATTTGGGATTGTTTAGTGCAATTGGCATAGAAAATAGCTCACTATTAGCTCATTGTTCATATCAGTGTGGAAAAAGTCGCGATTAAATTGGCAAAGTCTGACTTTTTGGACTGGCCGATTTAATCAGCAGACTTTTTGGCAATTTTTCCCAGTCGAAAAAGTCGAGATTAAATCAAAAAAGTCGTGATTAAATCGGGATTCAAGTGAAAAACATTGTGGAGCCCGCCCAAGGTGCGGATAAGTGAGGGAAAAGGCAAAAAACACTCATTTTTCACTCTTCTTTTTGCCATTCGTCCCTGTGGAGAGAGGAGGTGGTTGCCATTGCCCAAGAGGAGGAGATTTGCTAGTTTTGTGGTGTGGATTTGGAGATTTGTCCATTGCTCAACATGCGAGATTCCAAGTGTCAATTTGCTACTGCCAAGTATGTATTTTAATTTCTCTCCTAGTCTTTGTTACACAAATAGCTTCTTAGATCTTTCTATTAGTTTGTTTTTATCTTATTTTTGCTTCGAAATTTGAATCAAAACATTGTTTAGAATCTAGATTGAATCAAAACTTCAAATTTCAACTTTCAAGAATCAAATGACAAAAATTCAAAACCTTGTTTAGTGAATTTGAGTATGTTCAAGTGAGTGAGAAGAGGCATTATAATTTAAAATTAACAATTACATTTGTGTTTGCTTCTCATGTGATGGGCAATTTTTTATTTTTTTCAATTTTTTTGTACCCTAGTTCAAAGTTTCAAATAAAATGCCAAGGAATTTGGACCCTATGTGAGAATATGGTGCACCTAATACTATACCTGAATCTGGGGGGGTCAATAGAATGTAATTGACTTGCAAGTTGTGTGGCAATCATATGTCAGGGGGTGTCAAGAGATTAAAATTCCATTTGGGGCGAATTTCGTGGCAAAATATAGAACTTTGCCCAAATCCAACTCCAGAAATCATCTGGTAGGCCATTAAATGGTTGATGGATAAAGAGGAGGGACAGACACCAAGGAAACAGTATAAATCCAACTTGTAGGGGTCTCAAGAGTGGGGTGAAGTGAGAGTTGTTCTTCAGCATCACCTTCCACACCGACATGTATTAACCCCTCAACTTTCTCATCTTTTTTTGTTCCTAGAACCACACTTAGTGCACAAAATGGCATCAAATCAACATTTAAAAAAAAAAGGAAGAGTCAAAAACTGACAAGTTGATCAGTAAGTGTCTTCTATGGAGTGATGTTCCTTTCAACATTGCCAAGACAAACCCATTCTACCAACATATGTTTGATGTTGTTGTTGTCGTTGGCCCAGGGTACAAAGCCCCTACCTTTCAAGATGAAAAGGTTGATTGCACTGCTAAATTGGAGGAGTTTAGGGCATCATGGGAACACATTGGATGTACAGCCATGTCAGATGGTTGGACTGACCAAAAAGGTAGGACCCTTCTTAACTTCTCGGTTAGTTGTCCCAAGGGAACAATGTTTATGAAATATGTGGATGCATCTGCACACATTCAAGATGCACGTTTATTATGTGAGTTGTTGGACATCTTCATTCAGGAAGTAAGTCCACAAAATGTTGTCCAAGTCATATCGAACAATGATGCAATTATGTTGCTACTGGCAAGTTGCTTATGGAGAGGTATCCTAACTTGTTTTGGACACCTTGTGTTGCTCATTGTATTGACTTGATGTTGGAGGATATAGGTAAGATTCCTCTTATGAGGGATATTATTGAATCATCCAGGAGCATAACAAAATTTATATATAATCATGCAGTTCTGCTTAGCTTGATGAGAAGATTCACCAACAATAAAGAGATGGTGTGTCATGCCATTACATGACTTGCCACTACTTTCATATCTCTTCAGTCTCTATTGAATTCTATGTGGGATGTGAAGAACATGTTTCTTTCACAAGATTGGCGTGCTTTATATTTTAGCCACAAACCAGAGGGAGAGGGCATATGCAAACTAGTTTCATATGATCAGAGCTTTTGGGCAGGAGTAGAGGAGGTGTGTGCCATTTCAGAACCTTTGATAAGGGTTCCTCGGTTGGTTGATGGAGACAACCCCGCAATGGGCTACTTGTATGAGGCCATGGATATTTCCAAAGAAGCCATTCATGCTTATTATGAAGATAAGGGAGACGAGGGGTTAGAGAAACAACAAGTCATATGGAGAGTGATTGATGAGCAATAGAACAATACCCTCTATTGCCCCATTCATGATGCGGGTATCTACCTCAACCCTACATTTTCTTACTCCTATGGTTTCAGATTTAATGCCGAGGTGATGGATAAATTCCTCACTTGTGTTGAGAAGATGGTGCCATCTGAGCAAGAATGTGAAGATATTTCTAAAGAAATAGAGATATATAGGATGGTAGGTGGCACATTTGGTTTTACCATGGCTATTAAGAATAGGACGACCAAAATGCCAGGTAAGCTTCAATTTGTTTCAAGATTCAACTTTCAAATTTTATAATTCATTCTCTTCATAATTTCAAATTTTATAATGCTTGTGTGCCCTAGCATTTCATTTGCTCCATGTTTGGTTCTTTTGTGGGCCTGTGTACCCTGGATTTATATTTGGTCGGGCCCATGTGCCCTAATTTTATCGTATCTCTATGCTTTGTGTTCTGGGGATTTTTTATCCTAGGGTTCATACCATGCTCCTATGTCAAAGGTTTGCTTAGTTTTCAGTCAAGTTTCTGCTCAAGATCGCATACACACATGGTGTGTCTACAGAATGTAATTTTTATTCCCTATTTTCATATTAAAATTTATGGTTTTCTCTCTGGAAAAAAAAAAATTAAAAAAAATAAATAAATAAATAAATACATTAAATAATTACCGGTTGATTGCAATAAGCGATATTTTTATCGAATTTTCACATTGTGTGGCCCTTTGGCTTCGCAAGATGTTGTATGGTTTATTTCCTTAGCAGTTGAGACCAACAATGATCTACTGTGATAATCAGAGTTGTATCAAACTCACGAAGAATCCAGTATTTCATGACAGGTCAAAGCATATCTGCAGAACAGGAGTCCACACAGGGTATTAGGGAGTAGGAACCCCTAAGGAGGATTTTTCTAGGAAGAAGCTTGTGATTGGGCACTTTAGGATTTTTGGCTGCCTTACGTATTCACATGTCCATGAGGAGAAGAGGACAAAGTTAGAACCCACAACAGAGAAGGGAATTCTTGTGGGTTACAGCGAGACCTGCAAAGCCTATCAGATATATATATATATTCCTACCAAGATGAAAGGTGTCCTAAGGCGGGATGTGATGTTCGAGGAGGAGAGGGCCTTGAAGAGGGGTCTCGGGAGGATGAACAAGTAAAGAAACAAGCTCCTCAATAGGGGAGCACACCACAGGTTTTAGGATCACCAAGATCACAGGGATTAGGAGGATCATCAACTTCTGGGGTGATAGGTCCACACAGTTCAAGATCAGGTACAGGTTCACCGTAGGCCACAAATGCATCGTCATTAGGAGCTCCAAGGGAGGAGATTCCCACAATAGTTAAGGAGGTAACTTCAGGGAAGAGGAAGCCAAGATGGATTTATGAGACCCTGAAGGAAGCACGAGAGTTAGTGAGAAGACCCAAGCGGTTAGTTAGGGAGAGTAGACCACCAGAGAGGTTGGGTGGCTATGTGGCAAGTGTTGTGGAGATCGAGCCAGCGAGCTATGAGGAGGCAACGAGTCAACAGATATGGAGGGATGCCATGGTGGAATAGTTTGCTTCCATCATGAAGAATGATGTTTGGGATAGTGTCTAGACTTGAGGGGAAGTTAGTGGCGACCTCTAGGTGGCTTTACAAGATCAAACACGCTGCGGACGATAGCGTGGAGAAGTTCAAAGCTCAATTTGTGGCACAATGGTTCTCACAGGTAGAGGGAGTTTACTATGAGGAAACCTTCGCACCAGTTGAGTGCCTCGATTAGAGCAGTGATCTCCATAGTGGGATAAATGGGTTGGAATATTCACCAAATGGATGTAACGACTTCCTTTTTCAATAGAGTCATACAAGAGGAGGTTTATATTGAGCAACCAAAGGATTTTAGGTGCATGGGAGAGAGTCTCATGTTTGTATGCTTAGAAAACCCCTATATGGTCTAAAAAAGGTGCCTAAAGCATGGTACAAGAGGATTGTCGCTTACTTGCAGCAGATGGGTTTACAAAAGGGCGATGCAGATCCAAACCTATATTTTGTTATGGTTGGCAAGGATCCACTCATTCTAGTCTTGTGTGTGGATGATTTGTTTATTAGAAGAGAGGAGAGACTCATAGAGCATAGCAAGAGAGATCTTGCTTCAGAGTTTGAGATGATTGATCTGGGACTGATGCACTATTTTCTGGGGTTGGAGGTTTGGCAGGAAGATGGGCATATCTTCATGCATTAGGGTAGATATGTAGGGGACATACTGAGGAGATTTTATATGGAGGATTCCAGCCCTATGGCTACTCCAATGATTACCAACTGGAAGAAGTTGCATGCTTCTAATTCCGAGTTGGTAGACCCCACTTTATATCATCAAATGATCGAGTCACTAATGTATCTGGTCAACACTAGACCAGATATATATTTCGTAGTCAACACGTTGAGTCAATTTATGATGGAGCCCTGGAGGATGCAATGGATGGCTGCAAAACATGTGTTATGGTACCTACAGTGCACAACAGACTATGGACTGGACTATATCTAAGCAGAATGAGTCAAGTTGATAGGTTGTACAAACTCAAACTGTGTAGGTAGTGCTAGTGACAAGAAGAGTACATTTGGATGTTGTTTCATGTTGGGTTTGGCAATGGTGTCGTGGTTCAGCAGGAAGCAGAGATCAATGGCACTGTGTTCCACGAACACTAAGTACATTGTCTCTAGTCAGACCAGTTGCGAGGCTATTTGAATTCGCAAGACGTTGGTTAGGGATTGAAGCCAACTACGATTTACTGCAATAATCAAAGTTGTATTAAACTCAAGAAGAATCCCGCATTTCATGACCAGTCAAAGCATAGTGAGAGCAAGTACCACTTCATCCAGGATTATATTCAGAGATGAGCAGTGAAGCTTGAGTACATTTCCAATGATGATTAAGCTGCAGATATTCTCACCAAGTCATTGTCAATGGGCAAGCACGTCTATTTTGGGGACAAGATGGGAGTGGTGAGAAACACCTTCCTTGGTAAGAGGGAGTGTTGAAAAAGGTACTAGGGAGGTGTTTCCTAGTGCTTTTTGCCTTTGGCATAGGAAGACACAAGTAAACACCTTTTTAGTGTGACTTTATTAATAATTAAAGTCGTGATGTTTTTAGTCACTTTATGAGGTACAAAAAGTACATTGACTTTAGTAAAGTAACTTCATGTTTTTAAAGTGACTTTCTAAGAAAGGGGTACATGGTACAAGAAGTTAATAAAGTGACTAGGGATGTTCATTAATGAAGGGGGAGACATAAGAGGAGGTCAATGAGAGATTAGATCTCCACCCTTGATCAAGGAGAGCTGATATCCAATCTTAGCCCTTGATGCTACGGATAGGGCTTCTCATCATTATGAGCCTAAAAAGGAGGATAAAGGCAAAGCAGAATTCATTCTTCATGTGAAAGTGTTGGAGAAGTGAAGAGGAGAGGAGAAGAAGGCTGAGAAGGCTAAACAGCAGCTGGAGAAGACAAGGAACAATGCATTTCCCAAGAACATAGGCACAAATTTCAAGGTATCATTCCAACAGTTGGTATGTAAACTCAACATGTTTTTTAAGGGTCTGACAGCGTGATTTTCAAGGTTGTCAATGCTGCTACAGCAGCTTGAATCCCAAGGAGACTCTGACCTGGAAATCTGAGTAACCAGTGCATGATTTTTGAGGTAGGTGTCAGTGCATTTATTGCAGAGAAGGCAGACATGAAAATCAAGAAATTTGAGTGAAAATTTCATGGCTGCCTGTGCACAAATCTCGAGGAAGTTTGGGTGCATTTTCCAAGGGAGCCAGGCACAATTTTCTAGAGGTTGTCTAAGCACAACATTCAAGGCAGAGGCCTGGACAGTAGCACAATTTCTGAGGAGGAGGTCTAGACAGTGGCACAAATTTCAAGGACAGCCGCAAGACTTTGAGAGGATTGACCCAAATTTCAAGGGAGAGATAAGTACCATTGATGTGTTTTTAATGTCGTAATAAATTTTTTGAGCTAACCAAATAAAATCCTCTCTTCAAACTGGATTTACCTTCGGGGTTTTTCCAGGTTCTGTTATTGACCAAGAATATCAGTGTCCATAAAATGTGTTTATGTATGTGAAATATTTTATCGCCTGTAAGTGAAAGTGAAAGAGTAGTGGTAACCAAGCATTGTTCCCTTTGAATTTAATATTCATGTTTAACTCAGCAAAAGAATATGGGGTTTGGGCATTAAACATGATGACAGCCCAAATACAACAATCTTAGAAAAAGAACACATTTTGATGTGTAAACTAGAGAATGGCCTACTGGGGTAAGCCTAAAAACCTTATGACATAGTCAAAGCCCACTTTGTCAGCATTATAGACAAAAGGAAGGAGCAATATCCTTTATGGAGGAATGCCTGAGCACCAAGGAGGTCAGCTAGACTTGAAAGATGAATTAAGGCCTTGCATTTAGTCTTCTAGTGGTCAACCCTAGTGAGAGGGGTCCCTAACTTATAAAAATTTGCTTGAAGAGATTGATAATAAATGTTGAATGAGTCGACCCTGACCCAAAGAAGAAAAGAGAGAATAAGTTCCATTCCAATTAAGATATAGATCATTTACAGTGGAGCTCTCATGTGGAGAAGGGAGAAGGTGCACGAGGGCTTAGAAAACCTTTGTGAATTGCGCCCTAACATGAGGAGTCTTCATGTGGTATTTGGAGGACATTATATTCACTTTGACACCCTCAATGACTCTTCCAACTGTTGAGGATAGAAGCATATAAATATCAAGAGGTTAATTTGCCAAAGAGAAGTGAATGAACTGTGAAAAAATTCTCAATGCTTAGTTGAATATCTAGCTGGAACAAAGAAGCTCAATGTGAGGTTCGGCATCTTTTGTATTTTCATGGATGACTTTGATTGCTGAAGTTACATTTGCAAATCTGTTGTAATGATCTGTTAAAGAAGTGCAATTCTGCTCCAAGAAGAAGGAATAAGTTTGAGGTGAAACCCTCCTTGGGACTTGTTGCTATCACTTTTGAATACCTTATTTGCTGCTGTCATTTGTATACACTGAAGCACTGTTCCTATCCCTTAGTGATCCTGGTTTCATGTTATTTACTGCTGATTTGTAATTGTTGAAGAGGTACACCTTTGGACGGGGAATCCCTTAAATTTATGCACATTGAGTCCATGTGGTTGGTTACAGAATGTCAATAACAGCTTAACTATGCCTACTTCCACACAGTTTGAACCCTATCGATTGTTGATCTTGACTCCATCACCCAACTGCATTGACACAGATCCAATCATTCACCCAATTGATCTCAAACAAAATCTTAAACAAACTTTGCTAGGGTTTCCCCTTTTGTGCCAGAAAAGAACCAGCCTAAAGCAAGAGGAAGCATTTCTGTCAGGACATTCAGTAATCTCTAGAAGTTCCCTAGAGCCACACTTGGATAAGGAACTTCATAACATTCAAAGTGCAGCCTTGGGATGTAACAAATAGGATTAATAATATGATAACCATGAAAGAGAAACTTGAGCAAACAACAATGTCGAAAAGAACGACAATAGGAATATTGTGAGGGCCCACACCATGTTCTTTTCAAGCAACCTGCCGTAAAGAGAAGAGGAGATGAAACAATGTTGGAGGATGGTTAGAAACTTGATAAACAGAGGTAGGCTAACCTAGCCAAGTGTGGGCATAGAGAGACAGGACTTTTTGGGAAAGGAAAAGCCAAAAGGTCTCATCACAAATGTGAAGGGAAAAAGAGACTTGCACCTCCCAAGCACCAAAAATGTGCATGGTTGCAATGCAGCAGTTATTAGTGGTAGAACTTGGTCATTACTCATAGCAGGACATTTTTCATAAAATATTGTGTTTGAGGTTCAGTTTCAATGACAGAGAGACTAAACCATAACAACTATTATGCAACCAAACTGATAAATTCCAGAGAAAATTGAGATAAACTTGCATAAGCATCATTATATATATATATATATATATATATGTCAGTATTTTTTTGTGAAATAATACAAGCATAATAATACTACGTGTGAATTGGATATATAGATATAGATATATATATATATATATATATATATATATATATATATATATATCTGTGTGTGTGTGTGTGAGTAATTTTTTGTGAAATGAATACAAGCACGATAATTCTACATATGAATTGGATATATATATATATATATATATAGATATATATAGATATATCTCTGTGTGTGTGTGTGTGAGTAATTTTTTGTGAAATGAATACAAGCATAATAATTCTACATATGAATTGGATGCATGACTCAGCAGATTGTTTATCTACATTTAGGATAGAGAAAACAAACCTGCATAGCTACTAAATATGAAATCAGATTAAAAAATGCTATAGGCAAGAAAAGGTGACGAAAATGATGATAAAAAAAACAAACAATCAAAACGAAACAAAAATTATTATAATTTCCTTTCTTATTTGCAGAACTGCTACAGTAATAAGCAGTTAGAAACCATAGAAAACAACACATTTTAGCATGCATTCTGGCTTATAACAAATCTTGTGCCTAGTTATGTACCATAACCCTGACAATAAGGTCAATGGATCCACATCATCAACTATGAATTATATTGTGCAGCTAGTAGCATATTTGCTGCAAGTATTACACATATACTGGAAACCATCAATCCATAAGACAGGCCAAAATTTGGAAACAGTTTGTCTGCATACCTGCAAAAACTGACACCACTGATCAACTAATGGCCATTGCTTTTCTGCAAATAATAATTGCCACATGCCTATAGCCGTGTCTAATGCCAATGACTTCTGACCCTGCAGCCACAAAGTAAAATATGACAGCCCAAATACAACAATCTTAGAAATTGAGTGGTATAGTCTATCAACATTTATAGACAGGAAAGATAAAGAGAATAAAATTTCAAGTCCACCATAACAAGCATTTCAACATGTGAAAATATTCAGTAACAAAAATTTGTCATTCTAAACTTGGAACTTGTCAATTTGTACTCAACACAATTCAACCTCTACAGTGATATAAGCACAATTTATGATTCAATATTGCGTTTGACATTATTAAAATGCCCACAATAATCTGAGTTGTGATGGCACAACTACATGACCTTCAAATTAAATAGCAGCAACAAGCCATAAGAAGCTCAACAGTTGATCACCTTAAGGATAGGTACAATGGCCACACCGTGATGATGCTACAAGTTTAATAGGGGTGAGGAAAGAACTGCCTTCATATGAGACATTGACAGTTGGAATATACAACAAGAAGCATAAACATGCCATCAATTACATAACCATACAATGACAGCTACGACACTCACCATAATATTAACGTGAGGAACAGACACTAATATGGGCATTAATATAACAATAAAGTACAAAAATTGACTAACTAATGGAAAACCACTAGCAAAATTGATTTCATTGAAGACCGAGGCCAAGGACACATTTAGGCTCACATCTATCCTCCCCTTGTTCAAAAAATCCTGAACATGTAGATTCTGTCAAGAGATAGATGGAGTCGTGTGTATCCTGATAACGGCCTAGCAACATCCTCCATAAAAGTTACTAGTTCATCAGTTAATTAAATCACTGAGTGGGACTGCTCTTAAAATTGATTCAAAAGATGATACAAGACGATAGGATCCTTTAAGAGATAAACAAAATTATTGAACTGAGAAGCGATCGGACAATCCTAAATCATTTTTTTGTGGAATCTTGCGGTTACTGTATACTTCAGATGAATTTGTATCATAAGACTGCATTGCGCTGACATCAGTAGTCTTCGGAACATAAGTCTGTTGTTTCCTTTCTGTACGATGCTGATAGGTTGACTGATTAAGGTCTCTGCTTTTAAGATGATGTCGATAAGGATTTCTTGTGACCCGATTTTCCCTAATCATACTTTTGGCAATCTCTTGATTTACTTCAAGTACTGATGTTGTTGACTTGATTGTTGGATTTCCTCTTGGACTTTTAGTCGTTTGCATTTTAGCATCTGAGTGTGTCTTCTCTTCTATTGGATTTGGATTTGTCTAAACTGTGAGATTAATGTTGTTGAAAATTTGGCAGCTTAGGGATGAATTTCTAAAAATAGAAAATCTAAAAATAGAAGTCTAAAAATAGAATTTCTAAAAATAAAGTCTAAAAATAGAAGTCACAAGTATGACTTTCCAAAATTAGTAAATCACCTTGAATCAATTGGTAACCAAGTATTGTTGATGGAAAATCCCTTATTATCATCAATCAATCCTAATAGTTCAATTTCAACTTAATCATCAATATTATTATTATTATTCTTATACTACTATTATATTATTATTAAAAAGAAATGCAAGTCACTCAATCATGGCTGTCAATAATGTTCTCTTACACTGTCATTCTTGGCATGGCATATTCCTCTTACACTCTCATTAAAGCATGTCATGAAAGATTCCTCTTACGCACTCTTTAATGCATATGTTACACTCTCCTTAAAAGAATAAGTTACAAAGGCATACATACCTCCTTAATGGCATGAGTTACATTTCCTAAATGGGCATAACTTACACTCCTCTTGGTATGCGAGTTACTACTCCTTTATGGCATGGACTCATTGCTCCTCCTATATATATGTGTCCCATTCTTTCTCCCTTCACTACTTGTGCATTGTGAAAGAAGAATTCGAACTTGAGAAAGAGTTGGGGAGAGTTGAAGAAGATTGTGAGAGAGAGACTTGGAGAGTAAGAGCAGAACTTGGTGAGCCAAGGTTGATTCAATGCTTCAATGCTTCAGTGTTACTTCAGTTGAAGGGAAGGTTGATTCAGTGTGTGCATTTGTTGTTGCTACCAGTGATCTTCATGCTATAACTTCTTCAGATTTGGGTGAACTTACTCATTCTCTTGATCTCTCATTGTACTTTGTATCTTTGCTGAACAATTAATTTCTAATAGAAGAAGAATCTAGTTGGCGTTTACCCTTGTGGGTTTTGCCCTAGTCATTGGACTTAAATTTTTTGTGTCTCATTATGTTCTTGGTTGTCTTCTATTATGCATTTGATTTATGTTCTATCTACAATTGTTTATCTAGTATTGCAGCATAAAAAAGTTTTGTAATAAGTGATTGTTACAGCATAGAACATCAGAATTTCAACATGGTATCAGAGCTTTGGTGAAGACAAGCTCAAAAAGACAAGTGTCATTTGTAGCTTTCTTTCTATTGAAATATCTCTTGTTGTCCACTCCATTTGCAGCTCACTTTCTATTGAAATATCTCTTGTTGTCCATCCATTTGCAGCTCACTTTCTGCTGAAATATTTCTTGTTGTCCGCTCCATTTGCAGCTTACTTTCTGCTAGAATATCACTTGATGTCCACTCTATTTGCAGCCCATTTTCTGTTGAAATATCACTTCTTGTTCCTTATACTTGCTGCTCATTCTCTACTGAAATTTTACTGCTGAAATTTACTACTGAAATTTTATTGCTGAGATTTTACTAAATTTTACCGCTGAATTTTACTACTGGAATTTTACTGTTGAAATTTTGATGTTGAAATTTCACTGCTACCGTTCTTCCAAGATTTCAAGCAACCCAAGATATGATAGTAATTTTGTAGATAGTAATTAAGGTGTTGCATGTGTTTAATAGTTGTGGTTTTGGTACTTGTTGATGCATGCAAAAGTAAAGAGAAGTTTTACTTATGTTTATGCATGTGCAAGAAAGTGTTGTCTTGAAAAGAAGTACAATGTATAGAAGGTTATGAAAGAATAACTGATAGAAATTGGATGTTGATTATAGTGAGATTTTGACTCTCCCACATTATATGAGAAAGGTCATACTCTTATGGGTTTTCGTAATTTTGATATTCGAGTTTACTAACAATAGTGGTTGTATGTAAGAATCATGGATTTTGCAAAAGATGGAATGATAATTTTATAAACTAACCTCTTCTGTAGCGATCAAAGATGGATTATAACTAATATCAATGCAGGCAATAAAGTCAATATGTATAATTATTATTACATGTCTTCACTCTGGGATCAAGATTTGAAGATCTTTATAAAAATCAATGGAAGATTTATCCATGTATTGACTCATGATAAGTAATCATCAATATAAACTGTGGCACCGAAATTTCACTCATCTTCACTATGAAGCATTACCTCATGTGAGAAAGATGGTTTCTGAAATGCCTAAGATTAGAGTAGATCATGATGTATTTTTCCAAGTGGTGTTCAACAAGATGCGTTTCTTCTACCAATGACATATGATTGATGGATAGTGGTAACTTATAGAGGTCGGATCAAGAAGGAGCTAACAACTTCCTTCAGTCCACATTAAAAAATAAGTATTTTCAAGTATTATGTTGTTTCTTTGTGTCACTGCTTTTGTTTCGATTTATCTTTATAGATCATTGGTCATTCTTCTAGCATGAGTACTTGAATAATTCTTTCACTAACTTATTGATGAGGATGTGATCAAGAAAAGAAGATCCTGAAGATCATTAGGGTGAAAAATAGTGCAGGAAAGGTAAACTCCAAGAGGCAGTGGGTGCAAGGATAATGAAGGAGATACTCTCACATCTAAAAAAGAAAGAAATACTTGCCTCATCACTAGTCCTTTATATCGAGATTAAGGAAGATGTCGATCCATCCCATTATTTGAGTGGACATGAAGTGGACAAGAACTCAATACTTCTGCAAAGAAGTTGGAATCAAGAAAGAGACCATCGTACCATATAGCCCAGAACAAAATGGCCACTTAAGGATCTTTGACTACCCTGTCTACCTTCATGTGCCAGAGGAAAAGAGTAACAAGTTGGAAGCTTCAGGTAAGAAACGTATGATTGTTGGTTATTGTGAAAATTCTAAAGCTTATAGAATATGTGTCTGGTAAAAGAATTATAGAGTTTAGTACAGATATAACATTTGATGAAAATGCAGCTCTTTGAAAAGCCATAGACACTCCTCCTGCTAATGTTGAAAGACAGGATGATGCCTTGGATGTAGAAGAAAATCCTGAGCCTGAAATTGATCTTGTTGATGAAGCCATGGAGCCCATGTGAAAATTCCTTGAAATGTGACTACTAGAATTAATTCTCCTAACTGATTAACAATTTATCAATTTTCTGATTAATATCGAATTAATCACACTGCAATTTCTTCCCCTAATTAAAAGAAAGTTGCGGAAATAAAAATGTTGAAAACTGAGAAATGCTAGCACACACACACATAAATTATGACACTGTTATTTATAGACAATTCTCTCGGGAAAAAACCAATGTGGGAGAACCAATACAATAGTTGAAGGTTTTATTATTGTGCAACGGTAGAAATTATGAGTACAATAAAATGATGCCAAACAGGCATTTCTATCTGAGAGAAATAGTGGAAAAATTTATTAAGGGAAATTTACCCTCACTCCAAGCAATCTCAGCTCACTTTGGGCTCAAAACAGGCTCTATCTTTGCCTCTGCGTCAACCTCTACGTAGTCCCTTGTATGCTTAGCCCAGAACTCCCTCTAAATCAAGTGCCCTGCTTGTCTCTACTACTGGAAGTCTCTGGCCAGGCCCTCTAGATAATTTTTTGGCCTGCGACACCTAAAACGACCTTCCCTACAGCCAAATCAAATATGAGGCTCTGCACAAACCCCTGCGCAGCCTCCTAGAGCTGAAACTCGACCTCATCTTCCATCTCTTCCGGAACTAGAAACTCCTCCAAAAAATCTTTATGCTGCCTCTCTACCACCTCTTACTCGATCTCTCCATCTAAATCACTTGCACTGGAAAATTGAATTGTGTAGATCATTGAGTATTTTCAACTGGTGTGTTCTCCATTTACCCATCGACCTCTTCTTATAATCTCCAGTTGGGACTCCAATGGTCATAACTAAAACTTAATCGATGGTTGAGATCATCTCCAAGTCGATCCATGTGAATTTCTAGAGAATTCTCACCTTTCTCAATTAATTACTATTAATTACCCAGTTTTCCTAAGTTAGACTTAGGAAAAATTTAAATGACGGTCGATTAATTTAATTGAGCTATCTCTAGGTGGAATTTCCAAAATGATTTACGGGTTTTGGAGAACTCCTATGTTTTAACCTCTCCACATAGTTTTGAGACTAGAACGCCATTTGATGCTACAAAAACTTACACCCGCTTTTAGCGAGGAAGACGCTCTGGAACTTTGTCTCCATAACATCTTCCCACGCTGCTGATGTCTGACAACTATAGCTACTTGCTATTGTCCACCAACCACTACGCTAACTCTAATTCGTCTGCCACTAATTGGAGTTGAATCATGTTGCATTTGTGTTGTTGCTGACACTGCACTATCCATCTTGTATTGTTGCCAACTTTGCATCCACATTGTAACCCAACTAACATCCCTCTCACTGTTGTTGTTGCTACTGCAACTGAGAAGTATCCGAAATATTGAATCAATTGTGTCTGTGTTGCAACTATCTCCTGAGTGTCTGACTATTACTAGCCTCCGCACTCTCCTGGGGAAATATGCATAGTTGTTGATTCTGCACTACGACTTTTGCATTGCTATCAACACTACTCTGCACTCCTCAACATCCTACAACTATCACTCTAGAACTTACTGCACCAGCCGACACTGATCCTGGCCTTCCAGATACAATAGTTGGATGCACGCACTAATCTGTCTTGATCTCAAAGTCTTGCTGAAGCCATCTCTGCAAAAACTCAACCTGTGATGGAAAATCTCCTCCTTTTGCTCGACTACTAGAAAAACTATTCGCACTCCCTCCTAAAGTGAGAAAATATGTCTGTTATAGCTAGAAAATGTTGGATGTCTGAAGCCAGAAACCCTCTGAGAGAAACTCATTGTGTGTGCATTATCTCTTCCACCTGGCACTGAATCTACTCTAGCAACTACTGCAAACCCTCTGTGCCCACACAAGAAATCTGCTCTGTGAAAATACTGAGTTATTCCTCCCTCTACCTGCTAGAATCGCTTCCCCGGACAAATCAAATTTTCCTGCCACCTGCAACTGGAAAATCAAACCCTGTCCAACAATTTGCATTGCCTACCTAGGCACTGCACAGGCCCTCGGAAATTTGTGTTGCAGCTCCCTCTGAACAACGAATTTCTCCCTCTTCGACTCTGAGCTTCCCTATCAGTTAAATAGGCTATGATACCATGTGAAATATCCTTGAAATGCAACAACTAGTATTAATTCTCCTAACCGATTAACAGTTTATTAATTTTTTGATTAATATCAAATTAATCACACTACAATCTCTTCACCAAATAAAATAAACGTTGCGGAAATAAAAATATTGGAAACTGAGAAATGCTAGTACACACACACACATAAATTATGACATCGTTATTTTTGGACAATTGTCCCCAGAAAATAACAATTTGGGAAAACCAATGCAGTAGTTGAGGGTTTTATTGTTACGCAACAGTAAAAATTTTGAGTGCAATAAAATGACGTTGAACTGCCATTCCTGTCTAAGAGAAATACTGGCAAAATTTCCTGAGGGAAATTTACTCTCGCTCCAACCAATCCCGGTTCAGTGTGGGTTTAGAACTAGCTCCAACTCTGACGTTGTGTCAACCTCTGTACATTCCCTCATACGCTCAGCCCGGAACTCCCTCTGAATCAGATGTTTTGCATGTCTCTGCTGCTAGAAGTCTCTGGCCAGGCCCTCAAGATATTTTCCTGGCCTCTGACACCTTAAACGACATTCCTTCAACCAAAACGCACTGCCTTTATGAGGCTTTGCACAGCCTCTTGGAGTTGAAAGTTGACCTCCTCTTCTGACTCTTCTAGCACTGGAATCTCCTCGGAAAGATCTTTCTGTTGCCCTTATGCCACATGTTACTCAATCTCTGCTGCTGAATCACCTGCACTAGAAAATCAAACTACCTAGATCATTTGAGTATCTGCAACTGGTTTGTTCTCCATCTACCCATCAACCTCTTCTTATAATCTCTAGTTGGGACTCCAACGGCCATGATTAAAACTTAATCGATGGTTGAGATCATCTCTATGTCGACTTGTGTGAGTTTCTAGAGAATTTTCACCTTTCCCAATTAATTATTATTAATTAACCAATTTTCCTAAGTTAGACTTAGGAAAATTTTAAATGATGTTCAATTAATTTAATTGAGCTCTCTAGATAGAATTTCCAAAAATGACTTCTAAGTTTTGGAGAACTCCTATGTTTTTAGCCTCCTCCAGACAGTTTCGAGACAAGAACACCCTCTGATGCTACAAAAACTAATAGCCCATGGATACTTTGGATCCTCCTCCATGTGATCCTCCTGTTAAAAGGAGACCTTTATGGCTCCATGACACCCTTTAGGATGTTGATAAACATCTTGCTCCCAGAGGAACCTTTAGAGAAAGTAAGAAACCATGTCGGCTCCAAGGATATGTTGTAGCCATGAGCAACATTATTCAAGTTGAACCATGCACTTTTGAAGAAGTTGTGAAGGCTCAGGTGTGGAAAGATGCAATACTTGAAAAATATGAGTCCATCATTCATAATGATGTATGGGAAGTGGTTCCAAGACCCCAAGGTAAATTTGTTGTCTTCTAAATGGTTGTATAAAATTAAACATGGTGTCGATGGAAATATTGAAAAATATAAAGATAGATTTGTGGCCAAAGGGTTCTCTCAAAAAGAGGGAATAGACTATGATGAAATCTTTGCACTTTTTGCCCATTATACAACCATCCGATCTATTGTGGTTCTAGCTACTAGGCAAAAATGGTCCCTTCACCAAATGGATGTGAAGACTGCTTTTTTGCATGGCTTCTTCAAGGAAGAGGTATTTGGGGAGCAAACACAAGGCTTTGAAATACATAACCGAAAAACTCATATGTGTAAACTGAAGAAATCCCTCTATGGTTTGAAGCAAGCTCCAAGGAATTGTTAAGCATGCATTGATAGCTTCTTTATGAACCATGGTTTTACTAGAAGCAATGTTGATCGAAGTCTCTGCTTCAAAACGATCCAAGGTATGCCTTTGATTTTGGTACATTTATGACTTATTCTTGAGAGGTGGAGAACCCCTTACGCTCCACTATAAGAGGGAGTTATCTTCTAAGTTATAAATGAATGATCTTCATTTGATGCACCACTTTCTGGATCTTGAAGTATGGCAAAAACCTGTTAAGATTTTCCTTTCTCAAGGAAAATATGTTGTCAAGATGCTAGAAAGATTTGGTATGACATAATGTAAATCCATGAATACTCTAATGGAGATGAACTTCAAGAAGTTGTGTGGTGAAGTTGCATGCCCAATGGGGCACTGATGTTCTTAGTGAACACTAGACTAGACATATGTTTTGCAGTCAATACTCTGAGCCAATATATGATTAAACCATCTCATGCACATTGGATTGTTGCAAAGCATGTGTTGCGATACCTACATGGGACCATGAATCTTGGATTGAAATATATTGTTGGAGATGTAAGACTACCTGGTTACTCTGATGTTGATTAGGCTGGTAACTCTGCTGATAAAGAAAGCACATCTGGATGTTGCTTTAGCTTGGGATCTACCATGATATCTTGCCTAAGTTGCACAAAACGGGGAAACAGGTACGAGTTTCCGAAACGAGCACGGGTACAAAACGCAACCTCCCCAAATTTTGGAAACGAGGAAACGCGAATATATATATATATATATATATATATATATATATATATATATTAGAATTTAGGACATTTAAGAAATGTTATGTGCAATCATAAAGCATACATGATACATTAAAATTTATTACATTTAAACATTATGATTAAATTTAGAAGCCACTTTAGTCGCCCAATAAAACAATAGAAAACAAAATAATAATAATAAAAACATAAGAAAAAGTCAATTTGCATGAGGAAACTCCATCGTATGGCCCAAAAACTCGTTTTCGGTCGTACTGGCCACATTTCCTCCTCGAGAAACGGGCCAATACGGCTGGGAACACATTTTCGGGTCGTACGGTAAGGGTTTCCCCATTTCTGTTTCGTTTCCGTACGAAAACGGACCCTAGACCCACGTTTCTTGCAACTTAGTATCTAGGATGAGCAGAAAACAGAAGTTTGTAGCCCTTAGCACGGCTGAAGCCGAGTACATTGTTGCTAGCATGGCTAGCTGTGAGGCGAAATGGTTCAGGAAGCTCTTTGGAGAGTTGTTTGAGCATGTGCTAGATATGACAGTAATTTACTGCGACAATAAGAGTGGATTTCGACTCACAGAAAATCTTGTGTTCCATGACAAGTCCAAGCATATTTAGATCAAATATCACTATATCAGGGATATGGTGCAGAGAGGAGCAGTCAGACTCCATCATATCTTGACTGGTGACTAGATCATCAACATTCTTACCAATCCTTTGCCGAAAGGAAAGTTCTTGGTTTTCAAAGAGCACCTTGGACTAACGGATGTGACCCTTCTTAAAGAGGGTGGTCATGGATGATAAGCCTTGGATGTGCGAGATCCTTGTCATTTGTTGATAAGTGGATCCCCCTAAGCAGTGATGAGCCTTGGATGTGTGAGATCCCTGTCATGTGTTGACAAGTGGATCCCCCCAAGCAGCGATGAGTTTTGGATGTGCGAGATCCTCGTCATGTGATGACAAGAAGATCCCCCCCAAGCAGTGATAAGCCTTGGATGTGTGACATCATTGTCATGTGTTGACAAGTGGATCCCCCCAAGCAGAGATATGACTTGGTTGTGTGAGATCCTTGACAAGTGGGTTATCCCCCCAAGGAGAGATGAGACTTGGTTGTGTGAGATCCTTGTCAAATGGGTTATTCCCCCAAGCAAAGTTGAGACTTGCTTGTGCAAGATCCTTGTCATATGTTGGCAAGTGTCAATCCCCTCAAGTGAATATAGGGTGAAATATTAATCTCCCCTATTGTCTGTGGATATAGGGTGGTAGCTAGAGCTCCCCTATGATGATTTTTCTTCATTAGAGTGACATGCCATTGTTCCAGATGATACAGAGCAGAGATGAACAAAGATGAGGAGAGAAAACAGAGATCTTATGTTGCAGAAAGAAATTCCTCCCTAGCTGAGCGGGAGTGTTGAAAATTTGGTAGCTCATAGATGAAATTCTAAAATTAGAAAATCTAAAATAGAAAGTCTAAAAATAGAATTTCTAAAAATAGAAAGTCTAAAAATAGGATTTCTAAAAATAAAAAGCCTAAAATAGTTTCTCTAAAAATAGAAAGACTAAAAATAGAATTTCTAAAAATAGAAAGCCTCAATTATGACTTTCCAAAATTAGTGAATCACCTTGCATCAATTGGTAACCAAGAATTGTTGATGGAAAATCCCTTCTAATTATCAATCAATCCTAATATTTCAATTTCAACTTAATCATCAATATTATCATTAATATTATTATTATTATTCTTATGATACTATTATATTATTATTAAAAAGAAATTCAAGTCACTCAATCATGGCTCTCAATAATGTTCTCTCACTCTCATTATTCGCATGGCATATTCCTCTTACACTCTCTTATGCTCTCGTTAAAGCATGTCATGAAAGATTCCTCTTATGCACTCTTTAATGCATATGTTACACTCTCCTTCTTAAAAGCATAAGCTGCAAAGGCATGCGTACCTCCTTAATGGCATGAGTTACATTTCCTAAATGGGCATGTGTTACACTCCTCTTGGCATGCGAGTTACTCCTCCTTTATGGCATGGATTTGATGCTCCTCCTATATATTGTAGGTTTTAACCCTGTACAGAAATTACCTGCAAACGAATTCTCAAAAACAGAAATTATACAATGGTGAGAAACACAAAACAAATACATTGCGATTTTCCCCTAGATCCCAAAACAAGGACTACTAGATTGATTTTTTCATTATGTTTCTTTCAATGTTACAATACATATATATACATGCTAAAGCATTCATAAACCCCAATCCATTAACCTTGGATTAGAACATAATCGTAGTTCCCTTAACCAGATCTACAAAATACCATGGTCAGAAACCAGCATGCCCAAAAACATGTGCAAAACCCATGCACAAAACCATTGACAGGTCCGCCCACCTAATATAGGGTACAGGGGGGCTACCACCCACCTATGAGCCCCTTGTTGTGTGTGGGGCTAGTAGTGGAAAGAATATAACACACACCCAACATTCTCCCACTTATTTTTCTTTCACACAGGGGATCACAAGAGAACTTAGTCATTGGTCCAGCCTTGCAACACCCATTGTTTCTCTATACCAAGAAAACTTCTCAGTGCTCACAAATTTCGTCAATGCATCTACAGCATTCTTCAAAGTGTCCACCTTTACCAGCAACACCTTTTTTTCCTCAACCATACCCCTCACAAAGTGATACTAAACATCAATGTGCTTTGTCTTTGAATGATAAACAGGGTTCTTTATCAAGAAAATTGCACTTTGGTTGTCACACTCTATCCTTATAGCTCGTTGTACTAACCCAATACTTGAACACAATCTCTGCAACTAAACTGTTTCCTTACTTGCATGAGTGGTTGCCATGTACTCTGCCTCTGTAGTTGAAAGTTCCACTACAGACTGTCTCTTTCTCATCCAACTTACTGCACCTCCAAATAGGTTAAATACATACCCACTTGTAGATCTTCTCTGATCCAGATCTCCAGTCTCGTCTGAATCAACAAAGCCACAAAAGTCCAAAACTCTGTCCAATCCTGGTCTTCGTTGGTAGCACAGACCATAATTACTAGTGCCACACAAATACCTGAAAATTCGCTTCACTACTATCCAATGCTCCTTCCTTAGCTTTGACGTAAACTTGCTCAATACTCCCCCTGCATGTGCAATGTCTAGTCTAGTACAGACCATTGCATACATCAGGCTATCGACTGCACTCACGTATGGAAAACAGGACGTCATCTTCCTCTTCTTGTGTCTTGGGAAACTGTTCAGCAGATAACTTCACACCTATAGGAATTGGAACCTTCTCTGGTTTACTATCCTACATATTAAACCTTTGTAGTATTGTCTCGACATACTTCCTCTAGTTTAACCAGAGCTTCCTCTTTACCTAATCTCGTTTAATTTCCATGCCCAAAATATAGTTTGCAGCACTGAGATTGGGTCTTCAAATCCTAGGTAATTTCTTTGTCATTTCCAATCAGCAACATATCATCCACATATATGTTACATGTGGCTAGTCGTGGAAAGAATATAACACACACCCAACATATATGTGTGCCTCTTTTTCCCTTCACTAATTATGCATTATGAAAGAAAATTTTGAACTTGAGAAAGAGTTGGAGAGAGTTGAAGAAGATTGTGAGAGAGAGACTTGAAGAGTAAGAGAAGAACTTGGTGTGACAAGCTTGATTCAGTGCTTCAATGTTGATTCAGTTGAAGGGAAGGTTGATTCAGTGTGTGCATCTATTGTTGCTACGAGTGATCTTCATAATACAACTTGTTCAGATTAGGTTGAACTTACTCATTCTCTCCATCTCTCATTGTATTTTGTATCCCTATTGAACAATTGATTTCTAATAGAAGAAGAATCTGGTAGCGTTTTCCACTTGTGGGTTTTACACTGGTCATTGGACCTAAATTCTGTCTCATTTTGTTCTTGGTTGTCATATATTAGGCATTTGATTTATGTTCTATCTACAATTGTTTATCTCATATTGCAACATAAAAAAGTTTTGTAATAGGTGATTGTTACAACATAGAACATCTTCAACAAATGTGATATGTGTTTGTTCCCATTTCTTCAGTTTTGACTACTACATCTGAATATTTTGATGCTACTTTTGCGATAAGTTCTTCAAATTTGTTCTTCAATGATTTTTTATCATCTTTAAGTTTCTTAATTTGGGTAAGCAAATTTTGATTATCATTTTTGAGACGTAAGAGTTTTTCAGTTCCAGATTCATGAACCCCATTTTCAGTGTATTGATGTTCAAGCTTTTCATCCCTTAAACCTCTAATTGGATCTAATAACCTTTGATTAAGGACTTTTAAATGCAAATTTTCTTGTTCCTTCTTCGATAGATTCTTGTTGAATTTATTCTCAAGACATTCGTTTTCTTATTCTAATTTTTGCTTTGTCGCCTTGGACTTCTTGACTTTCTCAAGTAATTTTTGCCTATTGTTCTTTAGACGCAAAATTTCCTCGTCTTTTTGTTTTGACTCATTGTAAAACATATCTTTGAGATCTTTGTTTCTTTTCTGATACTTTGTTTTTATGTTGAAGTTTTGTGAGTTTGTATTCTAATACTTTTATTGCATTTATGCATTGCCTTGACATTCTTTCATAATAAATATTTGTCCACCTGTTGACCACGTTTTTTATTTTTATATATGGACGGAAACATAAATTCCATTTTACAACATGGACAATCATTCCAAAATTTTGACTTATTATGGATCTCATCTTTCATTTAAAATCCCCTTTATAATTTGATTGGAACTTCTGAACTGAATTTTGGGATTATTTTTTTATTTGTCCCTATTCTTCTTTCTTTATTTTTTTCTTTCTTTTTAAATTAATAAAAAGATTACCTTTTTTTCATTTATATGTGTGTTGTGTATTATTTTTCTTATATAAAACCCAAATAATAATAAAAAAATAATGAATTAAAATTAATTGGATATCTTCGTGTACGACAGATTTTGAGAGTGCGTACAAAAGAGATTGTACAATTCGGGCATGCAATTGTACAATTCAACACGTGATTTGTACAATTTACATTTGCAACTTACGATTTGGGCACCCAAGTGGTGGATTTTTTTATAGGACCATTGGAATGACTGAACGTTTGATGATAGAGAGATAAGGTAGCGGCAACTGCCAGCTTGAACGACGACGAAACAATGACTGGAAAGTCCGACTGCGACTCGGTTAGTGGTGGTCGGGGTGTCGATGGCTGCGTATAGATGCAGATTGCAGTTGTGGTTTGTTTTGTTTGCTTGAAAACTTAGATGAATGAAGAGGTCGGGTGGCTGCTCTAGTTTGTTTTAATCTTTTTTTTTCCAATTTTTTTAAATATAAACATTTTTTATTATATATTTATATTTATATATTTTCCCTTCTCTTTTTTTTAAAGATATTCTTAATTATTTTCTTTTATGTTCTTTTATGTATTTATTTTTATTTTTTCTATGATATATATATCTTTTCTTTTCATTTCCTTTCTTTTTCTCTTCTCTTCTCTTCTTCTTTCTTTTTCTTTAATTAAATGGCCAAAGAATCTTTGAGCAGCAATTGAGTGGCTAGAGGATCAAACAGCTCTAATACCAATGTAATGAACAAAGTTCATGCTATGTAATGAACAATGTTTGTTCTCAACGGAATATTCAAAATATCTTAAACATGTAGATATCTGTTATAGGACAGTGATATATTTATATAAAAATATTGAATGTACAAGAGATATGATGATGAGATGTTCAGTTACAAATGTGGGCTCGCTTATATACCTAGGTAGACCTGCCTCTTAAAGAACGGTCATGTCTTTTAAGATATGCATCTTCAATAACTAATTATTATTGAATTAATCATCATTATGATTATTATTAGTTATTTTATTTTTATATATTTTATTCATAACAGGTTGTCTAACTCATTTTTAATTGTTTGGAGAATAAAGAGAAACTTTTCTGCTATTCATTTTGGATACATTTCTTTCCATATGCAAATATTCCATAGTTTCTAAGGGAGATCGAATAGCTATTGGCCTTGAAGCAATAACAGGTTGGAAAATGGTGAAGCCACCAAAGGGTAAGATTATCCTTTTTACCTTTTGGCACCTTTGAATTCTCTTTAACCGTTTTTAGGAGTTGTTAGTGTTCTTGATCTCAGGTTGATGCTTTACTCTCATTTCTAAATGGGAGAGAATGTCTTCATATCAGCAAGGAAGCCTCCACAAGGGAAAGGAGGATTCCAGGGCCATATGGAAGGCCAATTTTAACCCTTTTTCTCCAACCAAATTTAGTTTTCCACTTTAATTAAACTTATTCTAAGAAAGTTGAGATTTAAGAGTCAAATTTTCTGTATTGACTTGCTCACCCTAAGTTATGGTTGCCATTAATTTTTTTATCTAACATGGGAAAAATAAATCGATCTCAGTCTAAGCTCAGAAATTAAGAAAGGTCAATTCAATTTAGGTTGCCATTTGTCCCTTTTATGGTTCAATCTTCTCTCCTTTTTTTAGACACTCAAATGAATATCATAACTAACTCACATAAACTGAATTGGAAAATCTGATAAAATTATGGTGGATGCATAATTAGATTTCGAAACTGATATCTTGTATCAGTATTTATCTAACCTCACAAAGCTCTTCAAATCTTTTACTAAACTAGTGGTTTATATGGTGATACAAAATTAGTTTGAATTTACCACAATTCTCCAATGGTGTTATTAATCTCCTTAGTATAAGAAAAGTTCACGGCATTTTTTATTTTCCGAACATAAGTCATGATGATGAATGCTATATGGAGTCTGGACTGATCTTGATATATGTCACGCACAACTAAACTTTATTTCCTCAAATTGAATTAACTTATCTGTGAATCATGGTATCTAAGATATGAACTCGTGGTTCACATATGCATTGGTATCAAGTGTAAAGAACTGTTAATTTTAGGTATGTTCTATGCTTAGAGCAATTTATTTCAATTTTCATAGTTAGCTCCATATCTTTTCCAAATTAGCAATCACATCAGCATTAAAGTAAACTGCAGATAGAACATAAACATAAATCGCAGAAGACAAGCCAAGACAAGACGACACAAGATGTGGCGCTAGCCAGGGACAAACCCCAATGTGGGCAAAACCCTTGATCAATTCTTCTTATATGTGCTTCAACAAATCAAGCAATCAAATTCAGCCTCTTTGAAGATAAATTCGACCCCAGCATTGGCACTCTATCTCCAACAAATTGATATCACTTCAGCACTTGAAAAATTGTTGCAAATCTCCTACAAACTAAACAAAAATGACAACTAAGGTAACAATTCATGTTCATCAAAATTGGTTGAATACTAGCTAGGGTGGCAAGTGATGTCCACCGAAACAAGTTTGAGAGTCTTGCTTGAAACCCTCGAGAGAAACTCGTTTGAGCTCCCAATCAATCAACCAGAAATAATCATAAACCAGAATGAATGAGAAATGGCCTTCTCTCCCCTTTTATAAGATTTTTCCAAATCTTCTCCAATCTTCTAGAAATATCCTTTTATTATTTTATTAATAAGCCACTTAGTGCATTTTCCTCCTATTTTCCAAGTGACTCTTACCCCCTTTCATTTACTCCTTAGATAAAAACAATTTTTCTCCTTTTATTTAACAAGTGACATTTTATTACTAATTAAAGTCACTTTTATCCCCAAAAAATGCTTAAACTACTACCATGATCACACAGGCCTCCCAAAGCCCCTTTTCATCCTTGTCTTGTAGACCTTTTCGTCCTGATTCCAACGAGCTATTACACTAAGGTGTTTCTCCAAGTAATCAGCCCGAAACACCACCTTAAGCATAATTAATTAAAATATGCCAATTAATAACTTTGTTTTACAAAAATCATTGGAATGCAGCGTAACCAAGATCAAATTGTGCGGAACTAATCTTGATGATGAAAATGGCAAGTGATCCCAATTAGACCCATAAAACTCCTCAAATCCCTTTGGGCCCACCAATAATGTAATCCTCCTCCTATGACCAGGGTAACATAATTTCTAGAAATCCCTCCTAATCACACCACAAGAAAATCCAAAAATTGGGGATATTACAGGCATGACTGCATAACATAATATTGTTATTTGTTGGAGAAAATAATGGATCTAGAACCCACTTATTATTATTTTATTGTAAGAGAAATAGATCTCAACTCTATATAAAGAGTAGATCTCTCATTTGTTGTTGATGGTTGGAGTGGTAGGGAGATCCCCTTTGAGCTTAGTTGAAGATCTATTAGACGAGACGAAATTAAAGAGATTGTAGGTCTGAGGTTCAGCATCTTCTTTTGCATTTTCATGGATGTATTTAATTGTTGGAATTAATCTTGCAAATCTACAGCAATAATGTCATTTCTATGAAAGGTTATTGCTATTTTTATTGTTCAAATGTTCCATATTTTTGTTTTTTATTTGTGATAGTTAAGTTGGTTCACCTTTGCAATGGCCCCTTCTTTAATTTGGACATATTAAAGTGTTCATGTTGTTCATTAAGGCATCTTTGTACAATGTTGCCAGTGAGACACCCTCACCCCTGAATCGGCTCCCAAAGCGCGCCTCTAAGAGGGAGCGCATTGAGAGAGAGTGCGGAAACAAATTTCGGGAGCACGCTCCCTAAAAAAAATTTGTGCTCACTAACAATTCGGGAGAGATAGAGGTAACTATTGAAGATTGGAAACAAGAATTTTTTAGTGGGGCAACCTAATATTCAAGGCTATGGCCCTAGCATTGATATGCAATTCATGGTAATGTTTAATTCCTAAAGTAAAAAAGACATTCTCCTTTATTTTTCATTTCCACCTTTTAACCATGAAATGACTCAGGATGTCTGAGAGTGGTCCCGACCTCATTGGATTTCATATGGAGAAAGTAGAATTTTAGATCTCACTCAAAATCCAACAAACTTATCAGTTTTTCAGGATTTCAGAATTGGGGGGATTACAATGTTTCCATTGGATTTTGTCATGTACTAGGTTATGTGTTAAAATTGGCAGCTAGGGCCAAACTCCATGTGGGCTATCTTATTTATGGCAGCTGACATTTTTCTTGGATTCTTCTCTCCGAGAGGTGTAGGATTGATCTAAAGATCATCCGATTCTGACATGTATTTATGGAGATATGAATTTATTTGTATTATTTGACAATTTGTCAAGGTCGGCCAGCGAGCAAATAACCCCAGCTCAACCTCAATGTTGCATTATAAATAGAGAAGATCTCAAGTCATTTGTGACACACATCTCTTGTGATCTCTCTCCACTCGTTTGGGTTTGGTGGAAAGAGAGGTCTAGAGGGAGAGCCCTAGCTGCAGTCATAAAAAGCCCTAAAAGCAGTCTTCTGAGGAGGTCTAGCCGCAGTTAAAAGGAGACATCTATATGGAGTCAAGGGAAACATCCATACGTAGTCAAGAAGGAAGCCTAGCCGTTGTCCTAAAGGAGATCAAGGCGCAGTGAAGAGAGGCTCCTATCTGCTGTCGAAAGGTGACCTAGCCACAGATCAAAGGAGCCCTTAATACGCACTTAAGGAAGGCCCTAATCCACTGTCCAAAGAGGCCCTAAATCTGCAGTCTCAAAGAAGCCTTAGCCGCTGTCACAAGAAAGCCCTAGCTGCAGTCTAGAGAGCCCTAGCCGCAGTCAGAAGGAAGGCTCTAATCTGCTGTCACACGAGAGCCATAGCCACAGTCTAGAGAGACCTAGCCACAGCAAATAAAGACCTTTAATCCGCAGCAAGGAGGAGCCTAAACAGCGCGGGAATTGATAGCATTTGATAAGGTTGATCTAGTTCATGAACCAAGGTCTGGTGTAGCCTCAAAGAGAAGGTCAAAACAAGTCTGTTTAGGATGATCTCTTTGGATAAGACTGGAAGCCATGTTGCTGTTCAAGGGTCAAGATTGTAGGGCTGTCAGCGTTGCTAATTGGAGGTTGTTGGGTGCTATGTGTAGGCCTAACTTTCTGCGGGGCTAGGCCGCAGGCCATAGCCAGCAGCAAAGATTGTTCTAAGGGTTGCACAAGTCAGACTTGAAAGCGTGCAGTGGTGGATGGAGCACCGCAGCCTTTGAAGGCCTGTATTGTTGATTGTGTGAAGGATGAGGACTGAAAGTTGATGCCCTAACTCATGAAGCAGTGACAGCTAGTGCAGCAAGAAGACATCAGAGTTCTGGGAGATGTTATGGGTCAAGGTTTGAAGATGATTGGCTCAGTTTCCTGAACATCTTGTTGATACCATATGAATGATCTTCAGAGGAAGATTCTGTCCTGTTTGACCAGCATTGTCTTCTTTGGTCAAGATTTTTCTACTGCTGTCATAAATATCAGTTTTGTATATTTGTACTATCTCTCTCTCTGCTGAACTAATAAAGAATATAAGAACAATTGATCAAGGGTTTCCCCACATTGGGGTTTGTCCCTGGCTGGTGCCACATCTTGTGTCCTCTTTTCTTGGCTTGTCTTCTACTGTTTATGTTTATGTTCTATCTACATTTTACTATCATTCTAATGTGATTGCTAATCTGGATATTGATACTAGGCTTATAAGAAAAATTGAAATAAATTGCTCTTAAGCATATAGAACATACCTAAAATAATAAAATTAACATTATGGAACTCCTATTTTAATCAAGAGCACCAAGCCCTCTATGTACCTTGATGCTGGTGACATTGGTTGTCGAACTCCTCTATCATGAGCCTACTAAAAATGTACCCATTACTCAAACAAAATCTTGACTTGACATGCTACATTTTTTCTATCTTATGTTAATGCTTAGAGGGTGATATTAACGACAAAGATCCCAAGATAGGCAATGATTTTAATGATATGTAGGTATTTGTTGTAGCATGACTTTTTTGGATGCTAGAGGACATTTAGAGCTTATTTGTTGATGTATTTTCAATTCAGAGATGGATTGAACTCAATGTTATTTTGGTTATGTGCACCCTTACATGCTATATAAATGAGAACTTGTAATTTGTGGACCAGTGGTTGATGAAGATTATAACTACTAGAGGAATGATGTTATATGGTTTAATCCACGTTTTTATGTTCTTTATCACTAATTTGTCATTCCACATGCTTTTGTTGACATATATGCATCAAAATATATAAAAATATATATTTATAAAGCTCCTGACCCATAAGCTTTTGAAAATGTCGCTCCCCATTCCCGCTTCCACTCCTGCTCCCATGTAACCTAGTCTTTGTAACAACCTAACCATGCCTTTCTGATCTTCGAACCCTCTTGCTTATTAACCTTGACTCCATTTGCCGATTCGATTGGGATTGGTCTTGGTCCACCGCCCCATTTATTTCTAAGTGCATCCTACACTTAGAGATATCTTCCTTGTGCCAAAGGAGAAGCAGCCTAAATTAAGAAGAAGCACTGTTGTGGCTAAAGCATGCAGCCTTCCTCAATTCCCCTAGGGTTGCACTCATGTTTCAAGGCTTTATCACTATAAGTGCAGGTTTTTAAAGGTAACACACTGAAGAAGTGAATTCAATGAGCTTTCAAACATAACATGATATATAGTATACTCTGTACTCAGACAAGATATGTCAATGTGTAACTTTAGCCAGCAAAAGAGACTTGGGAGTTAGATCTAAAAATATATGCACAGACACAGTGCATTCAATGAACTTAAAGCATAACATGATATATATTATACTCCAATCTAAGACAAGATATGTCAAGTCATACACTGAAGGTAGATGAAGGATTAGTTGAAAATACCTTTTCTTTTGCCCAAGTAAATGCAAAATTGTAGATCTCACGGAACTTCTCTGCATAAAGAACCAAGAAAATTTACAAAAGGTCCCAAACAATTACAATTTAAAAATAGTTTGGAATTCTCAATATTAACAAGGTGGTACATACCTATCATATCCAAGACCAAGAAAACATCAAAATGAAAAATAAAAAACTGATCGACCAACGGAAGATTTGGCAGGAGGGGCTCAGCAGCCACCCATCTTATAATAATTATTTTCTTCTCTTTTCTTTTCTATGTTTTCTTTCTTTTTTTGGGTGGGGGGCATTAGCCTTGGTTTTTCCAAAGTAGTTTGTACTGTAACTGCCACTTACCGATACTAACATTTCCTCAAATAAAGAATAACAATAGAGCATCCAATTTGGGACACGCAAAAATAGTAAAATGTCAGGATACAATGATACATACGCTCGTCCTTCAGTTCAGAACGTAGATATAGAATCCTTTCCTTGAACTTTTCAATTGAATCTACCCTGCCACACTCATAATTTACATTTATTTGCTTTAAGCAACGACAATATCCACATACAAACAATGTAGATGGTGAATGTTAAAAATAACAAGGGGATCACGTTGACATTTCTCACCCCAATGTTTGTAAACCCAGGAAAAACTCCTGCCTTGAAAATTCACACATTGTTGCTGCTTTCATATGCCAAGATATGACCAGCTGCCATAACAAATGCATTGACAGAAAGAATCAATAAAATATTTAAAAGGTAATGTGTAAAATCACACCATTATAAAGCGTTTTCATGACTATAGAAATATGGAACCTCAAAATATGTTGTTATGTGCCTGCATGAAAGAATCATTAAATAAATCTAAGACAGAGTGCAGTGTCTTCAACCTAAATGAACAGCATCAGTTACATGATATGGGTTTTCCAGTGTTCCCTGAAACTACATGTAGAAGTTCCTGTTTTTGAAAAGAATAAACATACATATGCTTCCCTTAGAAAAGTATGAAACTCAAAATGATCCAACGAAGATGATAGTAAGAGAAGTGTTGAAGATCAACAAGTGCTCCAAATAGCACATGCAACAAGATGGTCTCCCCATCATAGAATACACGCATGCGAAATAGAATCAACAAATAAAGGCTTCCAACAAATTTGTCAAGCACAAAGAAAAGCTGCTGCTAGGGCCAATCAGTCAAAGAGAACGATGAGAACTATACAGTTGTGCTTGAAAAATATGAAGTCCTAAAACATGAACTCAAATGCCACCATGACCAATCAACTGAACCACAATAAGTCCTAGTGTTAGGTATCAGCCCACAATTTTTTCTTTACACTTATTAACCAAAGATTTGTAACAAGAACTGCTATGATACCAATAGGAAAATTGATGTCTAAATGGAAAGAAGGAATGCCTCCAATCAGGATTAATAGGATGCCTATAATGCTGAGTTGTGGATGATGAAGAAACCGGTGTTGGTTGAATGAATGATGTAAGATCTGGTTCCTGCAAATCAGTACCAAATTCAAGTTTCGATATAGATGAATCATTAGATGGTCGAGGATCTTCTCCAAAAACAAAAGTAGTTGAGAGATCGTTATGACCTGCATCGGCTAATGCTGTCTCAAAATATCAAAGGCCAGCTTGCACTGATCTCATTTCATGCACAATAGGAGTGACAATTCATTATCCACACTTACCATGTCCATCACCAGTATAACCTGTTGATTTGTGTAGCTTGGGAGGTACTCCCACACCATAGGGTACAGGGTTTGGGAGAAGTTTGACCCACATGGGCTTTGTGGGAAGTGTATCCAAGCTGTGGGTTTTGCACACAAAGCTGTGAGTGTGAAACCAAGTGGAGTTTTCGATGGTTTGATCATTGAGAGCATGTGGGGCACCCTTGAAGGGCTAAGGGGCACCAAAGGCTTCAATGAGGTGACATTGGTTGAATGAAAAGAAATTTTGTCCTATGATTTTATGCAGTTTAAACAATTTGTTTAGCTTGGCTTTGGTGAAATGGTGTGACCCTAGGTGGCTAGTAAACCCACCTAGAACTCTATAAATAGAAGACAAGGAGAGTTCATTGAACACAACCATCCAGGTGCATCTCATCAAAGTGGATATCAATCTGATTTGGCCACAGACCTAAGGAACTGATCCAGCGTGAAGAGGAGAACAAATTCTAATTGACTCTTGTGATCTGGTTAGGCTGAGTTAGGGAGGATTGCTGGCCGAGTTCTTTGGGCAGATTCTGGGCACAAGTTTGTGGTCTATACTCTGTTTTCTGGCCAGAGGCTGGTCTGTTCTGGGGAAGGGGGCCGATAGCCCTGTACCAGCAAGTTTGGAAGGCCGTGAGGCTGGTTTTGGAGGGCTGAGAAAGAAGGTGACTGCGAGGTTTTAAGGAGATATGTGGAGGCCGAAGTTAGGTCTGACGTGGAGTGGCTACAGGAAGCCCTACAGAGAGCTGAAGCCTCAGGAAATTCTGTGTGCAGAAGCAGTGTGTTTCAGGAAAGTTGTGGACATCTTCAAGAGGTAAGGTGATTGGTATTCCTGTGATGATTTGCAAGGCATGGAAGGTTGTTTTATTGTGTTTTGGACAGAAGTTGTGGAGCCCTAGTTCTCTGTAATTTGAGGAGCAAATTACAAGTGTGAGGGCTGTGTATTTGTGCCCTAGATCAGTCAAAGTGTATACTGTGTGTGGCAGTTTGGATGACCCAAGGAGAGTGACAAGGGGGTTGATTTGTCAATGTGTGTGGGCAGTCCTGTGGAGCACTAAGTTCAGACTTTTACAGTGAGGTAAAGGACTGTTAATGGGCTGGTTATTGCGCCCTAGTTCAGTGGATTGCAGGTGGAAAACCAGTGATATGAAGGCAGATTTGTGCAGCCCTAGTTCAGTGGGTTGCAGAGGACAACCCCAGTGATAAGAGGGCAGCCTGAAGACCTCATGTACAGTGTTTCCTTGGAGCAGCGAAGGAACTGCTAGGAGGCAGATTCGTGTGCCCTACTTCAGTGAATTCAAGGAGGCATTTCATTGGTAAGAGGGCAGTTTGACAAAGACCCTAAGTGCAGTGATCATGGAGCAGCCTTGTCACTGCTAGTGGGCAGATCAGTAAGCCTATGTTCAGTCATCTCGGAGCAGCGAAGAGGGGTTGATAGTGGCAGATTATTGAGGTGGAGACACAAACCTTCTAAAATGGCAGAAGTTGCAGTGATCAGTAGATGCGGAGGCAAGGTACCTGCAAAATGTGTTCAAGGTACATGGGCTAAAAGGGTTGTGGAGCACTACATCAGCAAGTAGGTCAAGTGTATATTGTTCAGGGAAGGATTGGTGGTCATAGTTGTTGACACCAAGTCCTAGTTATGTCCTTGTATCAGGGTTGTATGTATGGGCTGTGATCCCTAGTACGAGAGCCCTAAGACTGTTGTATTAGAGTTTGCAATATAACAAGTAGTAGGTTAAAAGTTAAAAATTGTATGTGCACCAGTTGATTCACTGATGTATGTTATTCCGCTACGCAAAGTAGTAGTGTTGAGGCATTTCAGTTTGTTTATGATCATGATTCTAGAAACAGACCTCCTTATGAAGTGTGATGGCAAATTCAACATGGTATCAGAGCTACTTTGAAGGGCCAGTGGATCAGAGTGTGCATAGTGAAGCAACTCAGATAGAGCTAAGATTGTCTAGATCAAGAAGCAGAGGGTTTAGCACAAGACGTGGAAATGAGGTCTTGATTGGCTTGACAACAAGATAGGCTGGGAGATTTGTTGGATTGCTAAAGAACCTAGTTAACAACAGTTTGTTGTGTGGCAGCTAGATGATCATGGATTTCTGATGACTTGTCATGGATTGTTGGGACTGCTCGAGAGGTGCTTTGGCATGGACGAGTTGGCTCAATGCAGGGTTGCGGGGGAGCCCCCCCCCCCCCCCGCTCCTGCTCCCAATTCGCGCTCCGAGTGGGAGCACCTCGGGAGCACGCTCCCTAAAAAAAAACGCTCCCTGCCTTTTTAGGAGCGTTTAGCCTTTTTTGCAAAAAAAAAAAAAAAAATCAGTAATGTTCCAAATGCAATTTTTTTCAAAGAAACAAATAAGTTTTAAGTGGGGCAACTTAATGATTAAGCCTATGGCCCTAGTATTGATATGTTATTCATGGTAATGTTAAATTCTTAAAGTAACAGTGACATTCTCCTTAATCTTCATTTTCATCCTTTTACTTAAATTATTAACATTACCATGAAATGACTCAAGATGTTTGAGAGTGGTTCCAACCTCATTGGATTTCATATGGAGAAAGTAGAATTTTAGATTTCATTCAAAATCCAGCAGACTTATCAGTTTTTCAAGATTTGAGGATTGGGGGATTGCAATGTTTCCATTGAATATTGTCATGTATTAGGGTATGGAACTCGTATTTAATCAAGAGCACCAATCCCTCTATGTACCTTGATGTTAGTGACATTAGTTGTCGAACTCCTCTATCATGACCCTCCTAAAAACGTACGCATCACTCAAACAAAATCTTGACTTGACATGCTATCCTTTTTCTATCTTATGTTAATGCTTAGAGGGTGATATTAATGACAAAGATCCCTATACAGATATAGAGGTAATGACAAAGATACCTTTGGATATTAATGCTTAGAGGGTGATATTAATGACAAAGATCCCGATTTTCCAACAAGACTACAAAATTAGACATTTCTCGTGGTGGCAAGAGGCCCAAGCATAAGAAATAGATAATAGATTTACCTGTCTTTTCTAGTTTCTAGTAGTTTTTATAACTATTGACTCTTTCATATTTATTATGATTTTTTTTTAAACAATATATGACAATTTAAGTTTGAAGTTGGCAATTGTAACTCATTAGTAATGAATTATGAATATGATCCTTCATGAAAGTTGAAAGTTGTTCCATTTCATTTCATTTTATACCATTTCATTTCATGTTAGATATTATTTGTTATAATGGTTACACTTAGCTTACAAGTACAACTTTGGTGATCAATGATGATAAATGTTATATATTGAATTCTGAAAGCTTGAAACTTTAAGATTGATGAATCATGAGATTCAATATGTTGTATGTTACTATGTTATTAACTTGTGGACGTGGTTGATGAAGATTATAACTTCTAGATGATTGTTGTTATATGGTTCAATCTATGTTTTTTTTTATGTTTTGTATATCTAATTCATCATTCTACATGTTTTTGTTGACATATATGTATCAAAATATAAAAATATATATATATATATATATTATATAAAAAACGCTCCAGGATTCGCTCCCAAACTGGGAGCTTCTGAAAATATCACTCCCGCACCATTTTCACTCCTGCTCCTCGCTTTTGCTCCCGCTCCCAAGTAACACTGGCTCTGTGTAATGGACGAGATGATGGCAAGCTAGTTTCTTCATTGGGTCAGGATGTTGCAAATCTAACAAAGGAGTCATCAGCATGTGTGGTATTTGATCCAGGAGGATGAGATTGCTCGGTAAGCTAGGTTGCGGTGGTGATGTGGCCCATATTAAACCGCAGCGCGCACTGACCTTGAAGGACACAAGTTCAATAACAGTGCGAGCCAATGGAGATTGTGTAGACTAAGTGGAAGTCTAGCTTCAGAGGGAGATGCCCAATGGAAATTCAAATCTTTAGGTCCTGGCAAGATTGAGGCAAAGACAATACCAAGGATAGTATGGTCCATTCTACACGGTCTGTTGCAATGGTGGACGCCAGATGGGTTAGTGTCACCGAAAATGACAAGATACTTCCGAGTGGTGGAAGTGCCTCCCTTGCTAAGAGGGAATGTTGATTTGTGTAGATTGAGAGGTACCCCCACAACCTAGTACAGGGTTTGGGAGAAGTTTGACCCACACCGGCTTTGTGGGTAGTATACCCAAGCAGTGGATTTTGCACTCAAAGTTGAAGACGCAAAACCATGTGGACAAAGACAACCTTTACATGAAGATGGACAAAGACAATTTTCTAGTCACACAAACAAAGTACCTCAGGGAGATGCTCAAGTGATTTGGGACGGAAGAACGCGCTAATGTAAGCACACCTATGATTATAGGTTGCAAGCTGAGTAAGGACGATGAATCCCCTATAGTAGATGCAACTCTCTACAGATGAATGATTGGAGGTCTTTTATAATTGACAGCTTCATGACTAGACATCATGCAAGCAGTAGGAATGGTGGAAAAGATTCCAGTCAACCCCCAACGAATCTCACGTGCTAGTTGTAAAAGGAATACTCAGATACCTCAAAAGCACTCTTGATTTTGGACACTGGTACCCTAAGAGCACAAATCTTACCTTGACAGCGTCTATTGATGCAAATTAGGCAGGAAGCATTGATGATCAAAAGAGTACCAGTGGGAATGCATTCTTCTTAGGAGATTGTCTCACGTCTTGGCTTAGCAAGAAACAATCATCTATATCTCTCTCCACAGTTAAAGCCGAGAATCTAGCAACAACAAATTGTTGTACACAAACCCTATGGATGAAGAAAGCCTTGAAGGATGTCAATATAGAAACAAATCAGCCTATCACCATCTAATGTGACAATACCAATGCCATCAACGTCTCAAAAAATCTAGTCCCGAATTCAAAGAAAAAACATATTCCAATCAAATATCACTTTCTTCAAGAACAAGTTGCAGAGAATAACATTAAAATGGAGTATGTCAACACTAAGGAAAATTTGTAGATATCTTCACAAAACCCCTACCTCGAGAAGCATTTGAATATCTTTGTCAAAAGATGGGGATCATCTCTTTTGCATCCCATTAGACCATCACTTGGCTATTGATGTCAAAGGGGGAGAATATGACAGGGGGAGCAGCATCACGAGAAGGGGAATAGCACAATGACAAGGGGAGCAACACGATGTCAAGGGAAGCAACATATAAGGAGGTTGTTGCCATCAATAACAAAGGGGGAGATTGTTGGAAGAATAATTTGTTATTGATGTCAAAGGATGACTTGATGAAGATAAGAATGTTATAGGCTGAAAGAGCATATTAAGTCCTTTCCAATGAGTTATAGCATGCCTCCTCACTCCTCTCAAATGAGGAGAAATGAATATTTTAAGTGGAGAAATCAATTTTTGCACCCCTCTTCAAGTCGGCCTACCTTGAGATCAAGTCAGCTCCCCTATAGACATGACGGCTCAATGAGAACTCGACTTGTATAAATAAAAAACGTGTCTCCTCCATTTGATCATTGTGATATTGCCTATTTTGTGAGCAACTATGGAGATAGCCTTTACCCCACTTGGTCCCGTGGGAAAAAAGAGTGAAAGGGGTGAAGGGATCACTTTTTGGCATATTAACACTTTATACTTAGGAGATATGAATAATAAGTGGGTCTCATGTTTAAGAAAGTCACTTAAGTTGTGGACCATAAAGAAAACAAGACGCATCACTAGGAGGGGGTTGACTCACACGAGGAGATGGGAGCCACTAAGGGGTGTCGAATTGGCCCATGAGGTATATAAGGGCAGAAAAAGGTCACACCAACTCTCTTGCCCTTTGAACTTAAGAAATCGACCTCTTGTGAGTTGTTTGGCACAAGGGTTTCGAGTGCTGATTAGCACAAGAGTTTCAAGTGTAACCCTCAACCAATTTCGGAGAACTTTGCGTGTCTCCCGAGCCAGAAATTGGAGGATTCCATCTCAGGGCTTCCATTGGGCATCATCTTCATCATTTTTGAGCAACAGTGCGCAGTTCTGGGCGCAGAGGCAATGAACTTAATTGCTTATTCGATTCAGCTCAGAGGATTTTGTTGAGGGAGGACTTCAAGGGCACATCTACCATTCAGAGTTGGAGTTTTGGTGGAGTCTGCATATGAGAAACAAGGACTGTGATGGCCAAGTTTTCTTGTTCTAGCAGTGCATCAGTCTCTTGGGTAAGCATGTGCAGTCCTCTTGTGGGACGAATTGGCATTCCCAATTTGGGGTTAGAGTTTGGGGTTTGCCTTGGGGAATTATTAGTGGAATTTTGGGAAGTTCCTAGTGACGGATTGGGGGCATTTCCAACACCATCAATTCTTGCAGCAAGCTGCATAGACTGTTCAGTGTGGCCATTCGCACCAGGTGGTAGAGTGCACACTTTCAGGCACCGCGCCAAATGCTTTCTGGGTTTTTATGGATTTTTGGAGAGGATCTCGTGGGTGAATTTCAGGGTGATCTGGTAATTTTCCAGGTCAGCCATCATTATTCATTCAGCCAGCCATTAGCAGTTTATTCACTAGGCAATGTGCATCATCATCCTGGGTCGTACAACACTTGGGTCAGAGGCATCCTTCTAGGCTTTTCTCTGCTTGCTTAGCAAGCCCATGTTCCATTATTACTTCAAATTTGATGTACTTGTTTCATGATTTAATACAAATGGTTCAGTGACTCGTCAGTTTTCAATGTGTTCAATGTTTGCTTGTTGTTAATTCTGCACATTTATATCTATTATAATTCATCTTTGTTTATCTACTGTATTTTTTCAAATAGGAATATTAAAATCACCCAACTCGGCCAAGGAAGACAAGACAAGGAGCTTGAACTTGAGGTAGAGAGATAAGGTTCATATCTCATGAACCAAGAAGCAAATTAAGGGAAATTGTTTATGGTTTTTATTTCTGTTTTTTTATCAAGGTTTATTGGGACATATTACAACCTTTTTGGAGCAGAAAACTTTCCCACTATAGAGCACAGAACTCGGCCATAAGCAGACCTCTGCCCTGAACCTAGCTCTCTATATTTGGTCCTAAGTTAACTGAATTTCGGACCTAAGGTAGGACAAACCTCAGCCCTGTGGTAGGAAAGTTCAGGCCTGTGAAGAAGCTTGGCCTTGTGACAGATTTGTAGCAGACTCAGAGTTTCGGCCTTGTGACCTCAGCTTGTGAGCAAATATTTTACATCTTTGGAGCAGAATCAGTACTATGTTTAGCTGAGTTTGAAGTAAATTTTAAGATCTTTTGTGGAGCTAAGTTGAGACTACTTTTGAGCAGCTTTGTTGGAGCATTCCTAATCATTTATTGAAGTAGATTTGAAGGCCACTTGGACAGAACTTGGTAGCTTCCTTGAAGACATCATTTTGTAACAGACTTTCAAGATTCTTTAGAGCATCTTCATGAAGATCAGCTGAAGCACCCTTTCGTAGCCTTGTTGAAGCAGACTTGAAACATTCTTGGAGCAGGCTTGAGAAGACCTTGTAAACCTCGTTGAAGTGTATCTGGAACTAGTTTTGGAGACATCTTGCAGAGGTTGATTTTGAACTCTATTTGGAAAGCTTGAAGCCTTAGGAGGATTGGTGTCCTCATTTTGACCAAATTGGTGCTTGGATTTGTTGAGAGGATTAGAGTCCCCATTTTGACCAAGTTGGTGCCTGGATTTGTTCAAGCTTGGAGCCTTGAAGTATTCAGCGATTTTGATGTACAAGTTGGAGCTTGAGTTTCTGTAAAAGAGGATTGGAATCTGCACTATCTTCATCAATAAAATTAGTTTGTATTCTATTTCTTGTGTTCTAAATTAACTTGTGATAAAAATCTTAACTAGCATAAAATAACAATTGAAAGAAATATTGATTCAACTCCCCACCCCACTCTCAGTATTTCCATCACCTTTAAGGGGGTACCCACTGTTATACATCATTCACAACATGCACCCATTTCCTAAAGCTTCAAGCAGTAATACAAAGAAAAATCAAGGAAAGGAAAAAGGCAATAAAGGGAGTTAAAAAACAAAGTCCAGGGTAACTCATGCATCCATGATTGCTCCCTCCTCACATATGGAATAAGGAAGTCAAACGATGAAGACATGGCCACCTATCTTATGAAGATCTCACAAATATGAGACCAGTTGCAAGGGCTTGGGGAAACTGTTTCCAATTTTGAAATGACTATTTGTATTAAATGCTTTGCCACCTGGTTGGAGCAGTTTTGCAACTAGTATCTACTCTAACAAGGATACTACACATTTTGATGTGTTATGGGCTCAATATATCTTAGAAGAATCTAGAATAAAGGCAAAGGATGACACTGAATCAAATGAAAAGTCTCAAGCCTTTGTTGCAAGATAAAGAAAGAAGAAGAAAGGAAAGTTTGGAAAGTCCAAAGGAAAGGCAGATATGTCCAAGATCCAATGCTTTGGATGCAATGACTTGTGAAAACTTCATGTCTAGAATCCTATTGCAGCAACTGGAATTAATTCTTCTAATTGTTAATTAATTAACAATTTAGCTACCGCAAATATCGAATAAATCACACTGCAACCTTCACAAATATAATTGCGGAAAATAATAGTGCTCGAAACTAAGAAATACGCTAGCACACACACACACACAAGATTATGCACTTATTTTTGGACAAATGTCCCCGAAAAAACCCAACTTGAGAAAACTGGTGCAACAGATGAGAGTTTTTTTCATTGTTGATAATATCGTCGATATATCAATGATATTTGAAATATCGGTGATATTTTCGGCAAAGCAATATATCGCCTAGTAAATATCGCGATATTTTCAAAATATTGTGATATTTTCAAAATATCGGCTAAATATCGCCATTTTTTTAAATATTGGCTATGTTTAAAAATCTGATTAAAAAAACCTTGAATTTTTATGTTTGCCAATATTTTCCAATATTTTGCTGATATTGCTGATAAGACGTTTTCAGGACCCTCGCCAATATTTTATCAATACCGATATTTTCAACAGCGATTTTTATTATTATGTAGCAATGAGATTCTAACTACAGTCTATGGCTGCCCAACTGGCAATCCAATCAGCAAAATAAATTAGCTGAAATATCTATGTGGCAAATACCTCAACACCATGTTTGATCCCGCTCCAACAACTGACAAATTTGGCCAATCGTACAAGCTTTGTGTGAGCCTCTGTAGTGCTTGCACAAACCCCAACTCACTAAGCCCGGAACTACAAGAAAAAAATGGCGTCCTGGCTGACTCTACCTCTGGGAAAAATTCGCTTGGCCTCTTGAAGAATTTCCGAGCCAACAACAACTAAATTTCTCTCCCCTTCAACAAAATCGATCTCCCCCTGAAGCCTTTTGTGTTGTCTCTGTGTAGCTCCACTAGGAAATACATCCCTTCTGTTGTTGACTCTCCGAATTTGGTAAAGCTTTCCTTCGAACTCACTGTCCCTGCCCTTGTCTGTCTCTGCTTCCTTCTCTAGCTCGAAATCTTCCGGCTACTGTCTCTGGAAAATCAAACTCACCAAGGAAATTGATCTTTGTGTGTGTGTTCTCCATATACCCATCGATGACTTCATATAATCTTTTGTTGGGACTCCAACAGCCAAGATTAAATTTTAATCGATGGCTAAGATCATATCGAAGTCAATCCATGTGAGTTTGTAGATGATTCACACCTTATCTAAATTAATTCTAATTAATTAACCCCTTTTCCTAAGTTTAGAGTTAGGAAATAATTAAAAATAGGCTAATAATCTAATTGAGACACTTCTAGGTGGAATTTCCAAAAACGCTTTTTGGGTTATGGAGAACTCATGTGTTTTAGCCTCTACACAATGTTTCGAGACTAAAACACCTTCGATGCTACAAAAACTACATGAGTATGCACACTTTAAGAGGGATTGTCCAAACAAGATGAACAACAAAAGAAAGGAAAGAAGTGAAGCTCACATAGTTGAAGAAAAGAGAGAACCTGAGAAGAAGTTGAAACGAGAAGATCCCAAGGATCTTAACTAATGAAGGAAGCTCAATCTCTACTAGGTTCTTTATGCAATTTGTCTTTTTTTAATTAAGTAGAAAGTAGAGTAGCACACATTATTGCATTCTCTATAGGAGTCTTGGTTTTTGTAAAAGCATGGCATCATAGATAGAAGCATATGATAGTAGAGGAATTAGAGTCTACATAATCAAGTTGCTTTGAAAAGTCATCTAGCTACCAAAGAATGAGAAGATTGGATCATATTGCATATTAAAGTTCATCCAAACTTTTTCTAACATAATGTTAGAGGTAGTCATTTTGCAAAGAAGGATCATCAAGATACCATAAGAAACATCATTTAGGAAGGTTCTTGGAAGAAGCATTATGACTTGTATATATTCCATCTAGTAGGGATACAATCTACTTGAAGGATGAAGGAATAGTAATACAGATGGTAAAGTTACAGAAACTTATCTTCGACGGGTATAAGAAGCACACTCATTTAAGAAAGGATGGTTATATGGTTGGATGGAAGCAAAGTCTTCCATATGGTTACTCGATGCTTGGAAGTAGAAGTTTGGTGTACTCTAGAATATCCAAAGATCAAGACTCTACCACTAGATAGCATAGCATAAACATGATCAACATCAAGTATGGTCTCCAAAAGAAACAAAGTGAGCTGATAATGACAACTCCAAAAAAGATATTGTAACTTGCTTATCAAATTCTATCCATGAGCATCTCGATTAAAATTAACGCATGGAGAGGGATTCCTGTACAATATGAAGTTGGACCATGTGGAAGGATGTTGATTTCAAAGAAGCAAACACTTTGATGAACAGACCATCTTGATAAGGTAAATCTCATATTAATATTTTGGTATTGGTTATCTGGTTAACATATTGTTTTGCTACCTAGGATATTAATGACAAATGAGGCAAGTTCAACTGTTGGTGTTCAACTTGATTCAAAGAGCATATGGAATGAGTGAAAGGTTTTTGTAATCCCTAAAGGATTATGTAGTCAAGATGTTCACATTATCATCTTGGGATTGAAAGGTAGCAGTATAAGAGGATAATCTGATGTTAATGAAGATCACTTTCATGTTTAGAGAGAGCTATGATAGGCTCAATACAATGCCTTCATTGATGATGACTAGAGGAAAGTGATATGAAAGGTCGATGGCCTGAAACTTGTCACAAGATTACAGGAAGAAAACCGAATACTATAACTGAAATAGTTCAAAGAAGGTTTGACTCTCGTTGACCTTGAAGGATGAGCAAGGTGTTGATTTGAGGTAGCATCGGAAAAACTCTAGCCATGAAAATTGGTCGAGAGGCTAAAGCACATGAGATCTCCAAGACCCATAAATGATTTGGGCAGATTCAACCCAGTTAAGGAGATATTAAAATAATTAATATTTTTAATGGAGTTCCTAAGTCTAAACTTAGGAAAAATAAAATATTAATGGATATTAATATAAAATTGGGTTAGAAGGTTCCAAATGACATGGATCAAGCCAAATCTAATCTTAGCCATTGATTAGAGATGTAATCTCGACCATTGAAGGACCAACAGGAAAAGTATAAGAGGAGGCCTGAGGGTCAGTTGGAGAATACACCAGAGTGATCAGTGATTCAATTTTCTAGAGCGAGGTTTGCTAAGAAAAGTTGAATCAGTGATCAGTTGCAGCGAGGGGCAGTGATTACGAGGTAAAGACCAAACATAATGCCGAGAGACCAATGCAGAAGTAGAGAGAGGCAGACGTTGAGCCAGAGAGAGCCATGCAGAGAGAGCAGAGACTGCGCGGAGGCCAAACGAGCCTGCGTCATCCACGCAGAAGCTGCACTAGTGACACAAAGGGCTGTAGAGGTTGCACAGTGCCTCAAAAGGTTAACGCAGGAGGGTCTGGGCTGACACTGAGCTTCAGAGGTGGCTGGAGAGGGTTTCGTGGGGCAGATTTTCTAAATATCTGCTTCCGAACAGAGAGGTATTACTGTCGGATTATTTTCTCTGTCAAGTTAGCCAGTTTGGCACCCAGTTGTACTCAAGGATAGACTACATAATAAAATAATCCTCAGAATTGTTACACCGGTTTTCCCAAGTTGGGTTTTTCCAAGGACAAGTTGTCCAAAAATAACGATGTCACTTGTGTGTTTGCTATTTCTTCCAATTGTTGATCTGTAGATGGTTGAGATTGTATTGTGTTTATTTCGATATTTATATGTTTAAATAACTTGTTCGTAATTAACAAGTAGGAGAAATAAACCAGAGAATACACATAAAATTTCTAACGGGTAATACTTAAAAATTTCAACATGGTATTAGAGCATGGTTACAGATCACAGGAGAGCTGAAGGCACCAGCTGAAGCAAAGCATTTGCAGCAGAAACAGTTGTCCCGAGTGACAAAAGTTGTTCCTAGCAGAAAGCAGCGGAGAAGGGTTGACGCAGAGGGACTGCGTTATCAGTTTGGGCTAGAGAGAGGTCAGCGCAAAGGCTAAGGAGGGCGGAAAAAGACTCACAAAAAGCCACACAGACACCAGGAGGGTTGACGCAGTTGGCTTGGGGAGCATTTCAGCCAATGTCGGGATTGCGCAGAGCCTAGAGGCTCAGTCCTTCGGTTGCTGGGGCTTAGGAAGCTGTGGGTAGTTTGCGAGGAGTGAAGCTGGTGAGGTATTGTTGTTGTCGAGACATAACAGTACCTAACATGGGAAAACCAAGGTAGAGGGAGTCGCTACTGACGCAAATTTCTAGCCAAGGAATTTGGATTACTGTTGCAGGTGCATAGGAGATCGGAGAGGTGCGACTCAACGGTTAGCAGGCAGATTTCTAGGAGGGAAATCGAGAATCAGAGGGAGTCTAGTAGAGAACTTCCAGACGGGAAGTAGCAACTCAGAGGGAATCAAAGAGAGAACTTCCAGAGGGAAGTAGAGACTCGAAGGAGTAGAAAGGAAGAGCAGAGAGATGGCCATGAATGGACTGAGGAATCAGGACAAGCTAGACAGGGTGTCCAACTTTATGGTCTAGAAGGCCAGGATCCTATCCATTCTAGATAGACATTGCATCAAGGCCTTCACCTTGAGAACAATAGCTATCCCAGTTGACCCGGTTGATAATGAAAAGTACAAGGAGGCAATGGCCAAGGCGAAATGCATCATCCTTGATGGGGTCCAAGATCATGTGGTCCAACATATTGCCGAGAAGGAGACTGCAAAGGAAATGTGGCACACCTTGAAGACGTTGTACCAGCATACTTCTGTGCAAAGGAAGATGTTACTTGAGAATCAGCTACGGTCATACTAGATGAAGAAGGGGGAGCAGATAGATCACTTCCTCGGTAGATTAAAGGAGATACGAGACCCACTGACTTCCATAGGGGCCACGCCCGATCAGGAGTTGATGGTGAGGACCACCCTAAATGCAGTGTCCGAGGAGTGGGAGACATTTGTCCAAAGCATTCTGGGCAAGGCGAATCTTCCTGATTGGGAGGAATTGTGGGCAGCTCTTCGCCAAGAAGAGATCAGACGGTTGTCCAAGACGGGAAGTAGCAGCAAAGAAATCTGGATCAAGAAGGAAGAGGAAGAGGATGTTGCTCTGGCATCTGCGGGGAAGCAGGAGAAGAGGAACAAAAAGGACCTCTCCAAGGTTAAGTGCTTCAACTGTGGGGAACTGGGTCATTATGCGAACCACTGTACGAGGAAGAAGACTAAGGGAGAGGCGTCTGACTCCAAGCTAGCGCCAGCGAAGGCAGAAAAGGAGGTAGAGGAGGATGATGATTGTGCCACAAGTGCTCACGTACTTCTAGAGAAGAGGTGGGGAGACATCGAGCTATAGTCAAGAGGACTACAGGTGATCAAGGGCAGGATCCTTGAGGTACCCAAACTCTTGGATCATACCTTGCCACGGGAGTCCAAAAGTGAGAAGTAGCAGAACTGGCGAATGTCGGTAGAAACAGACGCGGATGAAGTGACAGAGAGTGCTACAGTGCAGTAGTCCCAGGCAGCACAGAGCTAGCAAGCTACAGCAATGCGAGAGGCACAGAGGAGGTTACAACAGTGCAAGATGGCACAGAGAGGTTTGCAGCAGTGTGAGAGGCAGGGAGTTGTTGCAGTAGCGCAGAGGCAGTAGAGGGAGCACTTGATAGCCGCAGAGAGAGCTTCAGTGTCAGGAGTGTTTCTAGCCTGACAGGGATGTCAGTAGTTGGGTGGATCAGTTACTTACTTCTCAGTAACTGAGTTGTAGTGCAGTAGCAATTGGCAGTAGCACGATGCAGCATGATGAGAGGGGGTTGCAGTGCAGATGTAGTGTTGGGGGAAAGGACCAACAACAGCACGGATGCAGAGGGAGTTGTCGTATGGATGCAACAGTGGCAGTGGCAGAGCCATGGGCAGTAGTACAGGATGCAGCAATGCAGAGGATGTTGGTCAGGGAGGCCTAGCATCAACACAAACACCGGTGTTGTATAATCAGAGCGATGCTCAATGTGGAGTATCACTAGAGCACAATCCTCGCTAGAGGGGGTGTTGATTTGAGGTAGCACCAGATGTGCTCTAGCCATGAAAATTGGTGGAGAGGCTAAAGCACATGAGATCTCCAAGACCCAGAAATGGTTTGGGTAGATTCTACCTGGTTAAGGAGATATTAAAATAATTAATATTTTTAATGGAGTTCCTAAGTCTAAACTTAGGAAAAATAAAATGTTAGTGGGTATTAATATATACCTAGGTTAGAAGGTTCCAAATGACACAGATCAAGCCAAATCTAATCTTAGTCATTGATTAGAGATGTAAAATCGGCCGTTGAAGGACCAACAGGAAAAGTATAAGAGGAGGCTTGAGGGTTAGTTGGAGAATACATCAGAGTGATCAATCATTTGATTTTCTAGAGCGGGGTTTGCTAAGAAAAGTCGAATCAGTGATCAATGGCAGCAAGGGTCAGTGAGTACAAGGCAGAGAAGCAGAGATAGTGCCGAGAGAGTAGCGCAAAAGCAGAGAGAGGCAGACGCTGAGCCAAAGAGAGCCACGTAGAGCTAGCAGGGACTGCACAGAGGCCAGAAGGGCCTACGTCATTCACGCAGACGTTGCAGGAGTGACGCAAAGGGTCATAGAGGCTGCGCAGTGCCTCGAAAGGCTGACGTAGGAGGTTCCGGGCTGACGCTGAGGCCAGGTGGGCTGACGCTGAGCTCCAGAGGTTGCTGGAGAGGGTTTCTTGGGACAAATTTTCTGAATATCTACTTCCGAATAGAGATGTATTACTACCAAATTATTTTCTCTGTCGGGTGAGCTAGTTTGGCACCAGTTGTACTCAAGGATAGGTTGCATAATAAAATAACCCTCAGAATTGTTGCACTGATTTTCCCAAGTTGGGTTTTTCCAGAGACAAGTTGTCCGAAAATAACGGTGTCACTTATGTGTTTGCTATTTCTTTCAGTTGTTGATCTATAGATGGTTGAGACTGTATTGTGTTTATTTCGATATTTATATGTTTAAATAACTTGTTCGTAATTAACAAGTAGGAGAAATAAACCAAAGAATACAGATAAAATTTCTAACGGGTAATACTTAGAAATTTCAACAGAAGGATTTCTTAGAGGGATGACTTGGTACTTGGAGGACTTGGTCTAGGGTTTTGGATTTCTCATTTGAAGCAGATTATATAAGAAGAGGAGATTCTTTCTGGATTTCCCCTTGAGCGTTTTTGCCCTGGCTTGGAGCCTACTTCTTGTGTCCATTGTCTTTATTGTTTTTGTTCTTGATAATTGTTTGATGAAAAGATCTAATGAAAAAACATAAGAACATAACTAAAGTTCACAAGCAATTATTAAGGTTAAGGAGAATTTGTTTTAATAGCTGCCCTACTGCATTCTCTAACAAAATGAAGAATTAATACCTTGGATTCGATCATGCAATTTTCCATTACATTTAATGTTTGATCCTTTCTCTCAAAAACACCATAACGTTTTAGCGTATATGGAATAGTACGTTGCATCGAAATGCCCTTCGCAATGCAATAAGTAGTAATTTTGTTCTCGCAATGCAATAAGTAGTAATTTTGTTGTTAACATATTCACCTCCATTATCTATTCTAAACCTCTATAGTTGAAGTCTAGATTACTTCTCTACAAGGTAATTGTAGACCAAAAATATTTCAAAACCTTCACTATTAAGTTTTAGGAAATCAGCCCAAGTGCATATGGACAAGTCATCAATGAAACTTAAGAAGTACTTGCACCTAGAGAAAGGAGGGGAAGGAAGCAGGCCACACCAACCACTACAAACATGCCCCAAAGGGGTAAAGGCTTGCCAAAGGGCACTTTCATCGAAATTCTCTCAATGATGTTTGTCAAGAACATCCAGCACAACCACCATCTCTACAAGGAACGAGAGGAAAACCAATCACCATATTATGATTACATAGTTGCTATAATAATCAATATTTCATCCAAACCGCTCTTTCCAAAGTTTGTTGAGTTCATCACTATGACCAAAAATAATTGATAGAAAGATGATAATCCAAATTTGTCAAATTTGTACAACTTGCTAATATCATCATCAATTTTGGATGCTATAACATGCATAAGATTTTTCAAATCCTTGATTGGAAAGAGATAAGGTGAAAACATAGCTATTTTACCTTCACCTGGATGAGTGATATGATATATTAATAGAAGATTGTAGGAGACATATGGATTTGGAACACATAAAACATCATTAAAATGACCGTCATCTAACTGAACTATTCCAAAACCTACATCACTATCAGATCTATCATAAACCAAGAAATATTCATTTGCTATTACATTCACTAAGAGAAAAAAAAACATGGGTTTAACCTTCTTCAAAATCAATAAGCTACTCACTAAAAGAAGAACTAATGTTGCATTGAAGGAAATACTAGAAGTAGAAAGCAAGTGTCCATGAGAAGAAGAAGAATCAAGACAAATGAAGAACTCCTAAGGCCTCCATCTTTATAAAACGTTCACATTGTAGACAACCATCTCATCCAAAAAAATTGCAATCCCTTCCAGTCTTCTTACTTTTTTATTTTGGTCCTTTGTCACCACTCAAAATAGAAGCTAGCCAAAAGGGTTTTGGACCCTTGTTTTGCATTTTGTTGTGAGGATTATGCTTCTTTGAATACTTGGATTTATCCTTTTATTTAACCACTAAGGCTTTGTTAGATGTACCTGCAATTTTGATCACTCCATGACGCGAGAACTTAGTTTGCTTTCTAATTAGAAAATCACAAAAGACTCAAGAGAAGGTGATGTGTAAGAAGCCCCTAGAGCTTCTCTAGTCAAGTGAAAAGTAGATACAAAAATAGAATATGCACTACAAAGCTTTACAAGCAGAGCTTACATAGATCAATCACCCTTTATTTCTAGTTTATAGTATTTAACTAAAATTCCCAGTGTTTTGAACTTGGATAATCTTCAATGCAAGAGAAATCATTGGGTGTAATGTACTAAAGCTAGGATTTGCCTATTTTATTCAACTAATAAAAAAGAAAAATAAAAATCGTTGAGTTTCTACAAACACTTACTGCACAAAACTTTTATCAAACACTTGGAATGCAAAGTCCAATCTTGCAAACAACAGTGGAATGGAGGCAAACTCAGAATTTTATTTAATTTGATTGGAGTGGTTTACAATACGAAATCCTTTCCAAAACCTGGTTATAGCTCTGACAACACTTGATACCATATCTGAAATGAACTCGGCCCCTTCAATAATCTTCAGCAAGTGCACAGAACTCAGCCTAAGGTCAACAAGATCGGACTCCAGGAATTATATGTGTGCTCAGCCTTCTGAAAATGTCGATGCTAGTCCACAGAAGATAGACTCATCCTTTAAGAGAATTCAGCCTGGCAATTAGATCAATTCGGCCTTATCAAATCGTCCTCCCAACATGTTTGCAACTCGGCCTTCACAAAAGCTGATAACTCAGCCTCCTTACCAAGGGAATTCGGCCTCCAAATATATATATATATATCTGAAACTCTTCCTCCCAATTCTGAACAGCTTAGCACTTAAAGAGAAGTATCTTGGTCCTCCAAGATAAGTGCAATGACTAAACAATTGTGTGATGCAATCGACCTCAAGATGGACGCATCTTTGACAAATACTGTAAGAAATTGCATAAATAACTCAGTCCTGTAGGTGATGAAATTCGGCCTCCATTCTCAAAATTCTTCAGACAAATAAATAGCCACAAAAAACAGGGATCTCAGCCCTCCATAAGACAATTAACTCAGCTACCAAACGATGTGCAGAGTCTTCAAAAACCAGCCTCTCTAAAGGAATGATTCAGCCTCCCAAATCTGAGTCTGATTTCCGGAAATACAATGGAATTCAGCCATTAGAGGAAGGAAACTCGATCTGATCAATATGGTGGGATCTCAACCTCCAATTTAACGATCTCGGTCTGCTGAGAAAATAGTGAACTCAGCCTACTAAGGAATTCATCTTGGCCCTCAAGGGTAATAATCTCGTAGAATAATAATCAATTCGTCCAGCTGAAGAATTATCCCCAAATCACTTATAATGAAGAACAAATGACAAATATGGATAATTTCTCTGCAAGCCAACTATGGTGGCAATTGATGTCCACCAAAATCAGTTGTACCAGCTAGCGTGGCAATGATGACCACTAAATCTAGTGTAAGGATCTCGCCTAAAACCCTCGAGCTAGACTTGCTTGAGCCCCAGTCTATCAACAAGAAATAATCATAAACCAGAATGAGTGAAAAATGGCCTTCTTTCCCCTTTTATAAGATTTTGTCGGATCTTCTCCAATCTTCTAGAAATCTCTGTTTATTATTTTATTAATAAGTCACTTAGTGCATTTTCCTCCTATTCTCCAAGTGAATTTCACCCCCTTTTATTTACCCATAAAATAAAAACATTTTTCTCCTTTTATGTGTGCTCAGCCTTCTGAAAATGTTGATGCTAGTCCACAGAAGAAAGACACATCCTTTAAGAGAATTCAGCCTGACAATTAGATCAATTCGGCCTTATCAAATCATCCTCCCAACAGGTTTGCAAATCGGCCTTCACAAGAGCTGATAACTCAGCCTCCTTACCAAGGGAATTCGGCCTCCAAATATATATATATATATATATAATCTGAAACTTTTCCTCCCAATTCTGAACAGCTTAGCACTTAAAGAGTAGTATCTTGGTCCTCCAAGATAAGTGCAATGATTCAACAATTGTGTGATGCAATCGACCTCAAGATGGACGCATCTTTCACAGATACTGTCAGAAATTGCTTAAATAACTCAGTCCTGTAGGTGATGAAATTCGGTCTCCATTCTCAAAATTCTTCAGACAAATAAATAGCCACAAAAAAGCAGGGATCTCAGCCCTCCAAAAGACAATTAACTCAGCTACCAAAGGATGTGCACATTCTTCAAAAATCAGCCTCTCTAAAGGAATGATTCGGCCTCCCAAATCTGAGTCTGATTTCTGGAAATACAATAGAATTCAGCCATTAGAGGAAGGAAACTCGATCTGATCAATATGGTGGGATCTCGACCTCCAATTTAAGGATCTCAGTCTGCTGAGAAAATAGTGAACTCAGCCTAGTAAGGAATTGATCTTGGCCCTCAAGCGTAATAATCTTGTAGAATAATAATCAATTTGTCCAGCTGAAGAATTATCCTCAAATCACTTATAATGAAGAACAAATGAGAAATATGGATAATTTCTCTGCTAGCCAACTATGGTGGCAATTGATGTCCACCAAAATCAGTTGTACCAGTTAGCGTGGCAATGATATTCCGACACATAGGAAATAGTTAAGTACAACTTGGTCTAGTATAGAGTTAGGTATAGAGTTAGGTAAAGTGTGTTTCTTTACCGTTGTACATTTTGTAACTTACAATTCGACGGTCACGATATGTAGTGATCCGACGGTTCATTCTCTCCTCGGTATTACCGACACTTGATCCGTGGCTTGACACCCGATTGGTCCATGAATTCTATTTAAAGCGCATGGAGGGTCATTTGTAGGGTAATCCATGCATGAGAGAAGCTTATGTAAATTTTCATTCTTTGATTAATAAATTGCCTGAAGTGGCCGCGTTGGCTCAGGCCGTGGACTGTTTCCCTTTTTGAGGGTTTTAACCACGTCAAAAATACTGGTGTATTGATCTGTGATCTGGTTGTGAGCGGTGTCCTTTTGGTGTTCTTTCTGAGGAACTTACCCTGTAAATTCCTACATGGTATCGGAGCTATTTGAGGGCCGCGTCCGTTGGTGATCCAAATCTGAAGCCGGTAGAACTGCATCCGACTGCCGTTTCCTAGATCTGTTGTTTCTGACTGCTTTCGGGCCGAGAGGACTGCTCTGTTGTGTTTGGAGCATCTGTTCCAGTGAAGAACCCCTTTCGTTTCACGCGAAAAGGTTTCCAGTAGCCCTAGCTGCGTCATTTTTAAGATCTGGAGGTATACAGTGTTTATTTGCAGTTTACTGTTATTTTCTCTCTGCTTATTTCGGTTTCGGTTTATTTAGCTTTTTTTAAACCGGATCTATACCTTTCATTTCTGCGTATGCTCTTTGCCCTGCGACTCTGTGCGATCTGGGCAAATCAGAAACAGAAAGGAAGGATTTTTCTCATGCGTATGCTCTTTTCCCTGCACCTTAGTGTGATCTCGGAAAATCAGAAACATTGAGAAAAATATTTAGTTTTTCGGCTAAAGCTAACTTTGAGCCGCAAGGTTCAATTTTTGAAAATATTTAGTTTTTTGGGTAAAGCTAACTTCGAGCCATAAGGTTCGTTTTCTTTGCATGTCCGTGTTGGGTTTTGTGTATTTTGTTTTGTAGGGAAAAAGAGTTTTCTCAAAGCAGGCACGCAACCCAAGGCCCCCCCCCCTCTCTCTCTCTCTCAAATTTTTTGTATAGATCAATTGGTTCAAAGCTATTTTAAGAGAGTAGAGGTCTTGGGTTCAAGTCTCCATTTTGTGGGGGCGGACTTTTTCATTTCCGCACATTCCCGCACTTCGTCGGCAACTTCAACAACTTTTTTTCAAAAAGCCATAACTTCTTCATCCGGAAGCCTTTTTCAGAGCCGTTTTTTTTAAACCAGCCTAATTTTTCGAGATCTATCCATTGGAACACTTACTTTCAGCATCTTCAACTTCAGTTTCTGTTGAAAAGGAAAGTCAATACCAAGTTACCCTTGACAGCACCAACTACTTCCAATGGTTGTCCTACATGGAGGATTTACTTAGAAGTAAAGGTCTCTACCGAATAGCCATAGGCCAAGAAAAGAAACCGAAAGATGAAGACAAGGCTACTAAATGGGAAAATAGACAAGATCAAGCACGTGGTTTGATAGGGATGTCTATTTCTCCAGATCTTAGATTCCATATTGCAGAACTTGAAACTCCTCATGAAGCAATGGAACAAATCAATAAAGTTTTTGGGATTAAAAATGAAATTAGAGCCCATCAACTTGAAAATGAGTTGCTTACATTGGACCCTAATAATTTTTCTTGCATTGAAGATTTCTTGTCTAAGTTCAAGACCCTTAGATATCTTTTGGAAGGTGTTAAGGTTAAGAAAGAAGATAGTAACCTTATTTATTCCATCCTTACTAAGTTGGGACCAGCCTACTCTGTATTTGTTTCCACCTTCCATTCTACAAGGGAAGCCTTCATTTCTCAAGGAAAAGACTATAAGCCTCCTTCCTTTGACTCTTTTTGTGATTCTTTAATAAGAGAACAAGAAAAACTCTTACACCTTGGTCTTCTTAATCTTGGAAACTCTTCCAAGAAAGCGTTAGCCGCCCAGCAGCAACCAAATTCAAAGAATCCTAAGAAGTCATATCCTAAAAAAAATGGTCCTAAACCAAACAAGGGTCCTAAGCAAACTCAGCCTCAAAATGAAAGATCATTTCAGCAAAATGATAAGACCAATAAAAACAAATGGAAGAAGACTGACAGACATTGCAACTTTTGTAATCGAGATGGCCACTTAGAATCAAAATGCTTTAAAAAGATGGAAGCCTTGGAAGCAGCAATGAAGAAGCATAACATCCATTTGGGGCAATCTTCAACTTCAACTTCATCTTCAGGAATGGCACTTTCTGCATTTGGTTGTCAAGCATCTCGGTCTGGTTATGCATTAAATGTATCTTCTTCTTCTCATTCTCATGAGTGGCTCATTGATTCTGGAGCTTCTTATCACATGGCCAAAAACAAAGCCATGTTTTCTTCTTTAAATGATTGTAACACCAAAAATATATATGTTGGTGATGATAGATCTCTTAATGTTGTAGGGACTGGAACTGTTCATCTAGACAATGGTCAGTTTAATGATGTATTATGTGTTCCAACCTTATCCTGCAACCTTCTATCTGTATATCAGATAACTCATTCAGGTGAAGGTAAAATCGTTGAATTTTCACCTCATGATGTTGTAATCAAGGACTTAAAAGATCCTAAACAGATTTTGGCTACTGGCATTGCTGATGATTCTACAAGGTTGTATAAGTTTCACAACTTTGGGTCATCAAATCTTCCCTCAGTATTTGTTGCTCATAACGATGAAGTGAGCAAACTTTGGCATGAGCGATTTGGTCACTTAAACTATCGCTCCCTTCAGCATCTATGTAAAGAAAATATGGTGACAGGTCTTCCTATGGTATCTTGCAGAGATGGTGTTTGTTCCGGATGTGTACTCGGAAAACATCATCGGGACAGTTTTGAAAAACGTGCCTCTTGGCACGCCTCAGCCCCTTTACAGCTTGTGCATAGTGATTTATGTGGTCCACTTCCTGTTGCTTCATTCTCTGGCTGCAAGTATTTCTTAACTTTCATTGATGATTTCTCCAGACGCACTTGGGTATACTTCTTAAAACTCAAGAGTGAAGTATTTAACACATTTTTGGTCTTCAAGGCCTTTGTTGAAAAACAATCTGGACATCAAATTCTTAAGTTAAGATCTAATAATGGCGGAGAATATGTTAAAAACACATTCATCAACTATTGCACTGAGAATGGAATTCAAATGCAACATACTGTTCCATATACTCCACAACAAAATGGTGTAGCTGAAAGGAAGAATCGCACCTTAAAGGAAATGGCTAATTGTATGCTACAATCTAAAGGACTTGGTCTTAGTTTTTGGGCAGAAGCAATTAACTGTGCAAATTACATAATAAATCGCACTCCTACTAAGGTTCTAAAGAATATCACTCCAGAAGAAGCATGGAGTTCAATTAAACCAGATGTAAGTCACTTTCATGTTTTTGGAAGTGAAGCATGGGCCCATATTCCAGATGAAAAGCATAAAGCTTTAGAACCTAAGAGTGAAAAATGTACATTTGTTGGATATTCTGAAGATGTAAAAGGCTATAGACTTATTCCATTTAAGTCCAAAAATGTTATCATTAGAAGAGATGTAAAATTTGATGAAAATATATCGGCCTGCGAGCCTAGTCCGGTGGATGTGCCACCTCTCTCTATCTCTTCTACTTTTGAAAACATTTCTTCTTCAGATGATGAAAGTGAGGATGACAATCCTCCCCCACCATCTCAGGATCCTCCTTCAGCTCCTGAGCTTCCAAAATGGGTTCGTGCTACTCGAGATGCAGCAGGTGATCTTGCTGGTGATCCTACAGATCAGCGACGCACACGTTCTCAGTTCGAGAGAGCCTCTTCTTTACTGGCTCAAGCTCCAGTAAATTATGATCCTGACACCTTTGCAAAAGCTTCAGGCCATCCAGATTGGGAAGCAGCTATGAATGAAGAATATCATTCATTATTGGCAAATGATACATGGGATCTTGTTCCTTTACCAAAACTTGTTAGATGCAAATGGGTTTACAGAACCAAGTATGGACCAGATGGGAAAGTTGATAAACATAAAGCTCGTCTTGTTGCTAAGGGCTTTTCACAGGTTGAAGGCATTGACTACACTGAAACCTTCTCCCATGTTGCCATAATGAACTCTATCCGCCTTGTTCTTTCCCTTGCTGCCTCTTTCAAATGGGAAGTCCATCAGATGGATGTTAAATTTGCCTTCTTGCATGGGGACTTGCATGAAGAAATCTATATGGAACAACCCATTGGCTTCATACAAACAGACTCCAGCCTTGTTTGTCGACTTAAGAAATCCCTTTATGGTCTCAAGCAAGCTCCTCGGGCTTGGTATGCCAAAATGGATAGCTTTCTTTTAGAATCTGGCTTTTCTAGGTGTCATTCTGACAATACTGTCTACACCAACAAAGTGGGCAACTCTCTTATCATCCTTGTTCTTTATGTTCATGATCTTATCCTTACTGGTAGTGATCCCAACCTTATAAACCATGTGAAGTCTAGCCTCAAAAGGAAATTTGAAATGACAGACTTAGGACACTTACACTATTTTCTCGGTCTTCAAGTCTTGCAATCCAAGGAGGGTATTTCCCTTTCCCAGTCCAAGTATGCTTGTGATATTCTACGTCATTTTCACATGGAAGACTGTAAGCAAGCCCCTTCTCCCTTTCAGTCTGGAGTCAAACTCTCAGTCACTTGTACTTCTCCTGAAGTTGATGCTACCTTATACCGTCAACTTGTAGGAAAACTTTTGTATCTAACCCATACTCGTCCTGATCTTTCCTTTGCTGTTGGCCTTGTTGCTCTGTTCATGCAAAACCCCCGTGAAAGTCATTGGAAAGCAGCTAAAAGAATACTTCGTTATGTTCGAGGTACAGTTCAGTTTGGGATTCATTACAGTGCCGAAGCAGCTCCTCTATTGGTTGGTTTCACTGATTCTGATTGGGCTGGTGACCCTGATGATCGGAAGTCTACTGCCGGTTATGTGTTCACTCTTGGTTCAGGACCTATTACATGGGCTTGTAAGAAACAAGTTGCCATTTCTCTTTCATCAGCAGAAGCAGAGTATCGTGGTGTCGTAGAAGCTAGTAAGGAAGCCTTGTGACTTCGTCAGATCCTGTCAGAATTTGGCTTTCAGCAGCAGCATCCGACTACACTTTGGTGTGATAATCAAAGTGCCATTCAGCTATGCAAAGATCCAGTTCAACATCAGCGCAGCAAACACATTGAACTGCACATGCACTTCATCAGAAAGCTCATTCACGACCATGTTCTTGAAGTGCAATATTGTTCAACAGATGATCAAGTTGCAGACATCTTCACAAAGGCTCTCACAGAGGCTAAGTTCACTGAACTTCGATTTATGGTTGGAGTTCAGGAAGTTGTCACTAAGGGGGGGTAGGCTCTAGTGCCTCCTTCCTTCTCCTATTGTGTCATATTTGTAAATCCTTCAATCCTATCCCAAGTTGTTCTTAAGGGGGGATGTTAGGATATTCCGACACATAGGAAATAGTTAAGTACAACTTGGTCTAGTATAGAGTTAGGTATAGAGTTAGGTAAAGTGTGTTTCTTTACCGTTGTACATTTTGTAACTTACAATCCGACGGTCACGGTATGTAGTGATCCGACGGTTCATTCTCTCCTCGGTATTACCAACACTTGATCCGTGGCTTGACACCCGATTGGTCCATGAATTCTATTTAAAGCGCATGGAGGGTCATTTGTAGGGTAATCCGTGCATGAGAGAAGCTTATGTAAATTTTCATTCTTTGATTAATAAATTCCCTGAAGTGGCCGCGTTGGCTCAGGCCATGGACTATTTCCCTCTTTGAGGGTTTTAACCACGTCAAAAATACTGGTGTATTGATCTGTGATCTGGTTGTGAGCGGTGTCCTTTTGGTGTTCTTTCTGAGGAACTTACCCTGTAAATTCCTACAATGATGACCACTGAAGCTAGTGTAAGGATCTCACCTAAAACCCTCGAGCTAGACTCGCTTCAGCCCTAGTCTATCAACAAGAAATAATCATAAACCAGAATGAGTGAAAAATGGCCTTCTCTCCCCTCTTATAAGATTTTGTTGGATCTTCTCCAATCTTCTAGAAATCTCTGTTTATTATTTTATTAGTAAGTCACTTAGTGCATTTTCCTCCTATTCTCCAAGTGACTTTTGCCCCTTTTTATTTACCCATTAAATAAAAACATTTTTCTCCTTTTATTCAATAAGTGACTTTTTTTATCGATTTAATGCCTCATGATATGGGTAAACTCTCCTTCATCAAAGAGGTGATAGATATGGCTAGGAGCATCCCCAAGTTCATATATAACCATGCTTTTGTTCCTAACCTCATGAGGAGATACACCAAAAATGGAAAGTTGTGGTGTCCTGCAATCACACATTTTGCCACCAACTTCATTACTCTTCAGTCTTTGCTTCAATGTCAGTTTGAATTGAAGCAAATGTTTGTTTGTGATGATTGGCGTGATTGTAAATACAGCAAAAGAGAGGATGGGAGAATTATTGCTAAATTCGTGTACACTGACTCTTTTTGACAAGGAGTAGAAGAAGTGTGCTCATTTAGTGAACCTTTAGTAAAGGTTGAGATTGGTAGATAGCGGTAAGCCTGCAACAACATATTTGTATTTAGCCATGGATAGGGCCAAAGAGACTATTCAAGCTTATTATGTGGGAAAGGGTACCTTGAGTTTAATAAACACATGATGTTATGGGATGCAATTCATAGTTGATGTATAGGGATGATTCATCGAACCATTCATGCAATAGTGCTTTTCCTCAACCCAGCATTTTCCTACAAATGCAACTTTGATTTTGATGCAAGGTAATGGAAGGGATCCATACTTCACTTCGTAGAATGGTACCTAATCCCAAGATTTGCAGCACAATCAATCATGAGATAGAGAGGTATCAGGTTGGTACTACATTATTTGGCTTCGATGATGCTATTTATGAAAGGACCACCTTGATTCCACGTAGGCAACAAGTCATTAATCATTAGAATTTACTAATTTAGAACTCTAGATTTTAAATTCAATTGTTTTATTTGAAAGTTTACTTATGTTTTAACTTTTCTTTATTTTGTTGTAGATGTTTGGTTACAAAGATATGGTGTAAGGGCACCAAATTTACAAAAAATTATCCATTAGAATCCTCAATCAAACTTGTAGAGCTTTAGGGTGTGAGCACAATTGGAGTGCATTTGAGACAATACACTCAATGAAGCGCAATAGGTTATAACTTTGAACTTCAATTGAGCAATTACATTTATTGTAATTTATGACCCTCAAGAGTCAAGACTCATTAATTTTTTTATGACACTCCTACAGGTTGTCGTTCGAGTTCTCATACCTTCATTACTTGGTGTATGTCCATTTCAATCTCTGACTATGGATGAATCAACTGGAGAGAACACCAGGAGTGCATGCCATTTCCTTGGACAATATTGATGTATCATCTAAGTGGAGGGTGGTGTATGTTGTTCCCGTCATGGAAGAGTCACCTGCATGGTTGGAGGAGGAACCAATCATAGTACAACAACAGGGGCAGCGAGAGGAGGAGGAGGAGGAGCAATAGCAACACCAGCAACGAGAATGTGTCAGCATCATGACCACCTTCTACAGATATAAGAGACCACAATTTTATACCTATCAGTCATAAACTGACATTTGGTACAGGGCCAAGGCCTTCTATTGTTAGGGGTGGGCCTGGAAAAGAGCCCATCATCTTTTCCCGTAAAAGCAAGGAAGGGCATTGATCTCAGACAGCTAGCTAGTAGTTTTGTTTCTTTTGCCATTGTACATACAACTCATGATGATGAGATATATTTATATATGTGATGTTATTTTCTATTAGCTCTCCACATTTGAGTACTTGATTGTGTGAAAATTGTATTATGGTTAATTAGGTTATTATTCTCCTATCTTTTAGATTATTTGTCCCAGCAAATTAATTTACTGCAAATATCAAATAAAAACACAACTACAAATTTCACCAAATAATAAACCACAGGAACTGAGAAAACATCACACATAAAATCCACACCAATATTTTTGGATAAATTGTCCCTAGAAAAACCCCAAAGTGGGGAAAACTAGTTGTGAAAATGAGGGTTTTATTAATCTTCAGCAAATTTGTCATTGAAATAATAGATAAATTGCTTGTCGTAAATTAGCAAAGCACCGGTAAATTATTTCCAGCACTTTTGCAAGCAACTTTGACCTCCTGGAAGCTATTTGGCCCCTCTTAAGTCAATTCAGCCCTCCTATACAACCCAGAATCGACCCACACGTGTGGCTTAAAGAATCCATCGGCAAATCGCACTCCCTGAGCAAATAATTCGACCTCCACTAGAAAGTTGATCTCTCTAGCAAACTTGTCTTTTATCCTACGATCACTAGTAAATTTGCTCTTCCTCCAACAACTCAGCCTCTCTCTTTCAAATCAGCCTCTCTTTGTCAAATCACACCAACTGGAGAAGTTCGACCTCTGCAAAATAATTCAATCTCTCTCTAGCATTGAGAAATTGGAAATCATTGTGAAGAAATTCTCTCTGCCATATCGATCTCAATCATTATTGAACCCTATTGTTGGTGTCTTCCATGCTATCATTGTGCCCTTGCTCACTCGAATTGTTTCTCCAAGAGCCCCATCAATTTCTTCTTATAATCTCTCGTTGATGAAACAACAACCACGATCTAATCACAATCAATGGCTAAGACCATCTTGACTTGTCTCAATTAACACTGATTAGTTAACCCATTTCCCTAAGTTAAACTTAGGAAAATAAATAAAAATTGGTTAATAAATCTATTTAAGACATTATCCCTTCATAAAATGAAGTGGGGTTAGAGATAATTAATCCAATTGTGTTTTGAGCCTAATGGAAACAACTTGAGACTAGAACTCTTATCTAAGCTACACAAACTAACAAATTGGACAATTATCAAGGTTTGGCATTATCTAGTATTGACTTTGATGTCCGAGTCTTATTTGGCATCGACTACATCATATATATCAGTCCTTTCTTCATATTTATGTGCCAATGTGTTTATTTAATATTGTTGTTACTTTATATTTTAAAAATCTAAAAAAATGAATATATTTTGCATTTTTAATGTTTGTCACAATTTTTCAATTTTTGTCGATTTTTTTGCCAATTTTTCCAAAGCAATGTTTACAAACCCTCGTCGATTTTTTTGCCAATGCCGATTTTTTCAACGCTAGAGAAATAGATGGAGTGTTAAAGGGAAGTGTACCATAAGCCATGCAAGCTCCATCTCCCAACTTTGAGTATCCTCAAAGGATAAGCAATAAAACCCTCTAGGTGGATGTCCTCCTCATTATGGGAAAGAGATCAATAGATGCCCCAAAAGGTGGAGCACTCAAGAAAAATGTGCTCCAAATCATCCAAAATCAAGCTCCAAGATGCAACAAACCCTCCAATTAGCACATACGGCTCCAACGCGTAACAACCATCCACATAGAAAAAAAAGGTAATGAGGAAGATCCAAATAGTTTTGATAGCATTAATTAAGTCAAAAAAGAGGAATTCATTTGCAATATTTAGGGGAAGTCATTTGTTGTATCCAGTGAACAAATTAAAGGTATAAAAGGGAAAAGTGTAGATTCAAATTAGCCTACAAAAATCTACGATTCAATGCCTTCTTAAAAAGAAATAAAAAAAGTTAGCTAAGGAAAGGGACCTATTGTCGCACGGATTGTATAGGCACCATGACAATGTTCAAGATGAGGGTTGTCACTCTAATCCCCGTCCACTTTGTTCTAGCTGTCTCCCAACAGCAAGCTATGGGGGGTAGTCCCTATGGAATGATATGAAGGAAAACAAGTTGGGAACCAACTTGTTTGGGAGACACGGATGAGGGCCTAGCCAATTGGTTAAATTTGAGCAAGATTATTGATTTAAATAGATTTTAAAATATGGGACCAATGCCTTAATGGAGTCACAAATTATTGCTTATAATAAAATGGAACCAAATCACCGGACGAACACCCACTGCTTAAGACGATTGACCAACCTGAATGATATGCAAACCTATGACCTATGTGTGATGCAGAGATCTTGGTTATTTTTAGTTAAATGCCTAATCTAGATGTAACCTTCCCTTAACTATTTTGAAGTTGGGCTCCAAGGTAGGTTGTGGGAAGGAGGACAACAGGAAGAAGGCTAGGACCTGATTAACGATACCTTTTGTTGTGCTCCTATCACCCGATGCCTCTGGCGCTACAGAGACTGTGGCTCTGACGATTGCAAGGTCACCATGTTAACCACCGAAGAGTTGTCGAGGCCCCTCAAGCTAAGTGAGAAGGGTTGTCCTATGTTTCTATCAACCTAGCTTATGTTAGGAGGTAAATTATTAAAGCATCTAAATCTAGTATGCTTATGGGTGAGATTATCTTGATTTTAAGATTTCTTAAGTTACTTAAGTACTTATGTGAAATTTATCTTAATTCAAGAATACTTAACAATGTTCTGATACAATCTTAAACAAGATGAGTGCTAAGAAATACAAGTGTAAATTTCAAGTAACCGACTTATCCACCAATGACTATTAACACAAAATATTATGTCAATCAACAAAATCAATGTCAGATTATGAGTGCAAAAATGAGATAAGCCAATTTCAGATCTATGACAATTTATATCAGCTGTAAAAATTCAGAAAATTCAGACTTTATCAATGTTATAACAAGAATGAGAAAACCACTTTAAATCATGAAATTTCCCTTACAAATAAAAATTCTTTTTGACCAGCAAATGTAAATTAACTTGTTTAGCGCACTTTATGATGATGTATTCAGTGATATTTCAGATCTGATTCTTTAGTTTATAGCAGTAAACAACCACAGATCAGCGAGCTAAAGATGCCAAAAATAGATGGTCAATATGCCCAAAAATAGTAAAAATGCACTAGAACTCAAAATTTCAAATTTTAGGGCTTTTAAGAAGTGTGACTCAGCAAATTTCAGAACTAATATGTTTATTACAGCAGTGAAACAATGACAAATCAGCAAGCTAGAAATATTAGAGATAATGCCCAAAATGCCTAAAAATAGTAAAAACTTGCTGGAAACTGAAAATTCAAGTTTTTTTATCCTTATTAAGTATATTTTTCAGAACTATTTGAGACCTGAATGCAGTAAATTCCAACAAGCTAAAAAGTTAGATCTAGTTCAAATTAGAGATGCCCAAGTGGCCAAAGCTTGTGAAATTTTAGATTTTACAATTCTAATTAATTTTGACCATTTAAAATGTGATTTTAGGACTTAGCTATTAATGATTTGACTATTGTAATAAACCTTAAGCAAAACAAGGGTTTAGAGGTCAAACCCTGGGCCTAAGGCCTTGAAGATCCCATGGCTGAAATTCGTTGAAATTTTGGGATCATGTCGCCACTTGAAAAATACGAAATTTGAGACCTTAAGCCTGCAATACTGCCAAGTATTTAGCCTTAAAACTTCAAACTAGAGTTTCAGGTCAATTTAGGGCAGAAGAGGCCAAGGAAAGGAGAACAAGGCCAAGGGAGACGAATTTGCAAGGATAAAAGGCCTAGGATGCTAGATCAGGTTCCAAAGATGAAGAATAAGGCCTCAAAGAGGCAACACTATGCCCAATGAGGCTAGCGTTGGGGGTATGGAGGGCTTAGAGGCCTAGGAAGAGCCCTATTGCCTATGGCCTGTGGCCTAAAGGCCAAGGAAAGGGAGCCGCAAGCCCTTGGAGGGTTGCAGCCTAGGGAAAGAGGGAGAGGAGGCCAAGAAGGAAGGCCGACGGAGGAAGGCCGAGAGAGGGGAGGCCTAGAGTAGGAGAGGAGGTGGAAAGGCCTACAGCAGGCCTAATATGGCAAAAGAGGAGGCCGCAAGCCCTTTTTGGCCTACGATTAGGGTAAAGAAGGGAAGTTGCAGCCCCTAAGGGTCACGGCTAGCCCTAGCAGGGCTAGAAACCAAGTCGCTAGAGGGAGAAAGGCTAATGTTAAGGCCTAGGAAGGAAAAATTAGGCTTAGAAGCTCTGAAAAGTTTGAAACCCTTGATCCAAAACAATTTATGATTTAGCTCTTTGATTTTCTGAAAATTCTTCAATGGAAACCCTACAAAAAAAATTCAAGAGACCAGATCTTACCCTCAAGGGCCTAGATCTAGCTCTTCTTCCACTTGACTCCTTAATCTATCCTACAAAAATAAAATTTACAACACCCAAACCCCCAATATATACAAAATGAATCTAAAAACCCCAACCCAAGTTAGAAAAATAATTTACAATTTAATTCACAAAATATATATGGATTTTTAAAATAGATTTTAAGAAAACAATTTTTATGATATTTTTTCCTTGAAAGAATGGCTAAAACGCTTCAAAAAAAATTAATGCACACTATAGCCCAAGCAATGATTCAATGCACCAGAATAAAAACTAGAGATCCAAACAAAGTAACCCTTACCCACAGTCTGTGAACTTGGAGACCAAGGATTGAGTACCTGCAAACACTATGCATTATCTCCAAATAATAATATAAAGGACCACATAGGAAGCTCGTGGTCAATACATACCACAGATCAACGAACAAGAACACCTCGAGTTGCACCCCAAAGTCTTTTATTATAGTAGAAACAATAGTTCCCAGCGAGACAATAGTTTACAAAATGCTTCAGCAGCAATTCTAGCCAAAGATCAAGATGACTAGAGACTCAACTAACTCTCTAATTTACAGGTAAATCCTCCAAATTGAAAAGTAACGGCTAATTTCTTTGATCCTTGTCAAAATAATATTGGTCGTTAGTATGCACTTCAATATCTTTTAATCTTGGCCCTTGATTTTTTATTTTGAGGAATTTTCAAATTTATCATTTTATTTAGCTCAAAATTAATTATTTTGAGCTAATTTCCTCAAAATTTTGACTTTGAATTAACCACCATGGTCCAAGGGTCAAAATTTTCTTGAAATATACAATATTCCCTTGGTGGAGGACCTTTAAAAATTGACTCTTTTAAGACCCACGAATTTTTCCATTTGGAGAATTTATTTTCCTAAGACAATTTAATTTGACTCTAATTAATCAATTTTCTGGCTTAGGATTTAATTTTATTTAACCAAAAAAAATAACTAATTTACACATGAGGGGTTTTAATTATTTTTCCAACCCACTAATACATATGATTTTTCATTTGCAAGACTCAAAGAGGGAACACACATTTGGTTTAGACCCTCAAGACACATAACCCATTTACGACACAATATGATCTAGTAAACCAAATGATTTGTAATAAAATAATTTAGCCAATCTGCTTAAATTATTCCCAAACCAATTTTACATCAGCCTCAACTAAAAACACTAGGGCTCACCTGATAATTCGACAACAAATTCCAACCTAGCTTTGGGGTTTAAGTTGGAGGGAAAAACTCTTTTGATTCGCTATGTCGAAAAACACAGGTAATTAGCGAGGTTAAAAAACCTCCTAGGATGGAATTCGTCATCAAATTATAGGATTACATAGATTGTTACATACACTCAAGGTTTAGTAAGATCATTTACAATATATCACTTACAGAATGGGATGACCATGACACACGGACTATTGATATGTGATCTGATCCTTGCTAAAAAAGTTGGTACTTCCACTTCCTTGGAACTTTGACAATTTGAGTGCAACAGGACCTAATCACATACAAAGAAGAAATCGAATTGAATCAGACAAGCCTCGACCTGTAAGATAGGTTCCTCAAAGATTTCAAATGAATAGGCAATCTGCTACAATAGATGGAAGCCAACAACAATTTCAATTAGGGTTATCTCGAGTGGTTGGGCATAATGGTTGTTATCTTTCCCAACCAAGTTCAAATCCTTGCTAGTGACATGATGAGCTATAGTGCCTTGATAAATATTGTTGTAATGACTTCGCGGCTATGAATATTGTCGTATTAGCTTCGAACCTTGTGAACTATTGAGTATACCTGTGGATTGGCCTAGCACCAGCAACATCACTCTAGCCCTCGGGCTACGAGAGAGGCTTATTTCTTTCCTTGGAATTTTAAAATAAAAGAGATGGAAGCCACCAAAGGTTTCCCTATTCGAAATTCCTTCTACCTCCCATTGCACTAGCGAAAATTCCATCACAAAAGGAGAAATTCAAGAATTTTTAAAATCAAGAAGAAATGAATGAAGACTATCCAACAATATTCCAAGCAATAGATCAAGGTAGGAGGAATGGTGTCCATGCTCTTTTGCACATTACACTGGTTATAAATGATTTACTCTTGTTAGAGAGTGGTCAAAGCAAAAACTACAACCTTTGTTGAATTTTAAACCAATCAATTCATATATATATATATATATACAATCCTTTTGTGACCTTTGGTTTTAACTTACAAGGTCTGATGTCTCTTCCTATTCTAACTCTACAAATATCTCTTATTTACATACAAGATATTTACAATTCAACATATTCCCATAGATTAGGTGTCTATCCAAAGGAGTATTCATCAATCCACATGAAGAGATGGACAGCTACCAATGTCTAAATGTGCTCTTTGAATCTAGCGGTTTTTGGGGTGACCACAAACCAGATGCCTAGCAAAAGTTGATGTCTTCTACTAGATGATGGTTTAAAGATAACCATAAACTAATATCTACTAGAAGCCTTAAGTCTGTACATTTCTGCCACATTGGTCATAGTCAAAATTAGATTCATTTCCTCTTTTATTGCCGCCACTAGAAGAGTCATTTGTTTGATTCTTCCATTTTTGAGTCAGGCACACAATTTATCTAGTGCACTAAGTTGTGTTCTTCCTTCCAAAACCTTCATCACATTCTACAACTTTCTCTAGTAAAATCTCAAATAAGGAGGACTTCATTTGGCCACTAGCTTGTCAAGATTCAATATAGTACGTGTATGTAGGGTAGAGAGATTTCATGAATGTTTTGAGAGACATGTCTATCTTCACTCCAGTTGTATCAAATGTCATGCATCATGGCTTTGATCTCAATGGCTAAACTCATGGGATCATCATCCTTCAACTCTAGGCTGAAGAGCTTCACCAGCAATTCTACAAGTTCCAATTTTGAGTGAGTCATACAAGTCCTTTAACTTCTATAAAGCTCCATATGAATCATAAACATGAACAATATGGTGGTTCACCTCTTCACTTACTATCAAAGAAATCACAATATATGCTTTCGTGTCTTTCTTCTTCCAACTGGCAAGCTCCTTAGATGATATAGGCTTTGTAAGTCCACTAGGCTTTTGTTGTGCTTCTCCATTGGCCTCTTCTCCAATGTCTCCTTCACAGATCCCACACCATAAATCATTACAAATCAGCATTTTTTTTATATTTCTTAACCATTCTGAGTAGTTTTCTTTGCAACCTGACACCACACCAACAATAGAGATCAGAGTATGCATCTTCACCAACAAGTGTCTTGTTTGGATGTAGAAGTCAATCAAACCCCCATACCTCTAGTACAAATGGTAATGGTAATTGTTGCATACAAACAGGTTGGTCAAAATTAAAACCAAACAAAGATGCTAATCACCAAACAAGTAGTGGAAATAAAATTCCCACACATTATGCCAATATGTACTAATGAAATGTAGTGCAAAGACCAAAATGCGAAGTGATCCCAAATTACAGAAGAGATGAGGGCCTAAATGTGAGAGTTGTGAAGGGGAGTTAACATGCCTACAAGTCGAAAATACAAGAAGAAATACACTTCCATGTTGGCATGATATTGCCACAGACTTATCCATGAAACAAAATCCAACACAAAATCCTTTGCAAACTCCTTCAACATTTGATATCAATGTTTCACAAATGACCCCAAACATATACTCTCCATGTTTTTGCCTAACCACAACTAGCCACTTTACAATCAACAAACGGAGATTTGAACAATGAGCGCTAAAATTATAGAATTGCACAAAAATCAAACCATAGGAGAAGAAACCGAGGGCGAGGTGGTTGTGGGGAGAATCGATGCTACAATGGATGCAAGATAAGTGTTGAGAATGGTAATCGATCCCAATGTTAAGCAAGTGGGCTTCACAACACCAGGATTCACAATACACAAAGAAAGATATCTCAATAGAGGTGATGCTTGAGAGGAAAGAGAGAGTGTGTTTCAACAGGAGAAGATCCTACAATAGTGTTGCTAGGGTTTCTGACGACTAGACAGAGAAACAACTGCAAAAGATGGAGAAACACAAATCTCAGTGGTTAGGCATATGCAAGTAATATGACAAAGTGTAATGCTCTAAATAATTTAATAAAATATTTACTCTAAATAGAGTATGAAACATGCTTTAAAATTTAACCATAATTCATAATATCCGAATTTATCAATTTGATGTTGAGTACCTACCTAGGTTTCTGTGGTTGAAGACGCTTCAGATTAGCTTCCGCTCCCGCTCCCGTACCAAAAGTCCAAAACCTCCCTGCCAAACTGGGCACAACCTCGATACCCGGCTCCAAAATACTTCAAATTTGAGGTACTCTAGCCCCCGTGCCCAAAACTTCAAGAACAATTGAGCTTAGAATGCCTTCTGTCAGTAACAATATGATAATTTCCTATTGCCTCCTCTCTATAAATTTCCCAAAATTTCTCTTCTGTCTCCCTTTCTATTAGAATTTTTCGTCCCTTCTCTACAATACCTTACCTCCTCTTATACTGGGGAGGTTACTCCACCGCTTCAAATTGGATAACTTCATAACTGTATGGAAACAGTCGCTGACTCAAATAAAATTACTTCCCCTCATATGTCCCTTTTATTATGTTACGTTGCTTTTTGCATATTTTAAGTTATCTTTTTATAATATTATGGCTCTAATTTAAATCATACTTTAATACATAGGTATACTTTCTCTATATGTTAATTTCTTTTCATTTCAAATATAGTTTCTTTTGTTAGAATATTGATATATATGTAATAATTCTTTTGTATTTAGTTTAATACAATGCATTTATTTTTAATTTTATATAATAGAATTAGTACCCCACTACGTTTTTTATAAGTTAGGTATTTATTTCACTAGTTATTTCGTTACCCTTAATATAGACACATTTTAATGATATTAACCAATCTGTATACTAGTACAGTACAGGCAATGCATGCATATGTAGCTATCATATGCATGCCTCGCATGCATGCTAATATCCCTATGCTTCCTTTAATTCGAGATGGGTTGTTACACAGAGAAACAATCTAGAATGAAGGTAGTTACACCAGCTCTAGTACAATTGTTGGATATTAGTAGGGGTGAAATTGCAACTATCATTGATTTTCCAATAATCCAAGCATTCATATATATATATATATATATATATATATATATAATGATTTCATGACCTTTGGTTTCAACATCGAAGGTTTGATTGTCTCTTCCTATTCTAACTCTTCAAATATCTCTTATTTACAATTTATAAAATCTCTTAGTATTAAGTGTCTAACAACCCCATCACAATTGTATGTTAGATTTAGGAGCTTCAACAAATGTGATCACTTTAAAGGTCATGAACTAGCTTGGTCTTAAAACTAATCATCCAGACATAAATGTATGCACTATAGACTCCAAAGAGATAAAAGAATGTGGTTTGATTAAAGATATTCATGTTAAGTAAGTCACATACCCAAATATTTCATTGTTAATGGACATAGTAGTCATTAATGTCCCTAACACATGGGGTATGCTCCTATAGAAAAAATCGGTCGCAAACCTTAGAAATAGTCTTTATATTGACTTATCATACGCCACCATACCCACATGTGAAGGTACCGATGTCGCATTATATAAGGAGCCACCTTTTAAGGTATCAAGTTGAAGATCCAAATGATCCAATGGATAAGTTAATTTGCAAAGAAGAAGATCTAGGAAGTTATGTTGTCTTGGCTCATTCTATAGGCCTCGTAGCTAAATAAGCATGTACAGATCACTGTAAGATTGCTTGGAAGATGCACTTTGATGGATCTATATCTCGAATAGGCACTAGTGCTAGAGTTGTTTCCACATCTCCTGAGGGTGATACTAAGATTTTAACAAAAGGATGGAGTACGATTGCATAAACAATGCTGCAAAATATAAGTGTAATTATGCTTAGGTATTGAACTCGCAAGAGACATTGGTATCAAAATAATGAAGGCTACAAGTGATTGAAACCTTGTAGTAAAGCAAGTTAAAGGTCAGTTTGCTCTAAAAATGAAAGATTGAAGAGATATAGGCTTGCGGTATGGGATTCAATAGAGTTATTTGATGGATATACTATTGATGTGTTCCCAAGGGAACAAAGCATGAAAGCAAATATATTAGCAGCAGCAACTTCCTATCTTCAACCTTGTGAAGAATTTATTTATGGGATTGTAAGATTGAGATACTATGCATACTCTCCATTCTAGATAATTATGAGCATGGACAAATTTTCCATGATGTAGGTGATAAGGTTATTAAATAGTCTGCCCTCGAGGGTGTCGATTACTTGGAAAAGCATGTAATTGGTTTGATCCCCTCGATTAGCCTATGTCCACATTCGGGGCAGCATGGTGCACCCAGTGGTTATAGTGGTAATGGACAGAATCAACGTTGTTTCAAGCGAGTAGGAGACCACCCCAGTTGCCAATTCCACTAGTCACCCAAAAAAAAGTTGAAAATAAAATCCTAAATAGTTTGTGTGAGTTCTCACACAATCAAATCAATTGGCAAGGTGAAAAAGAGGATCTTGAGGTTGTAGAATTTATGGATGAAAAGTTTCCAAAGGGTGTTCTCCCTTTTGAGAAAATATTTGACAAGCATGATATGTACAAGTAGAAAAGGGAAGTAAGCTCGCTGAAAGATGCTAGTGAAAGAATTGTTGTATGAGTGGAAACTCCACAACTCATCCGGGTTGAAAAGAATACTTCAACATATGAGAGTAGGGAAAAAGAGAATTTCATTAGGAAGTATAAGTCCATAGGAATGTATTCTCCTAGCCGTATGATGACCTCAAGGTGTATAAACTTTAAAGCAGACACAATTCAACATAACATCCCATAAAAAAGGATGCAAATCCACTCAAACAAAAGTAAAGACATATCAATCCCAGATTGGCCCTCTTATTCAAAAGGAACTTCAGAAGATGTTAACTGCTCAAACCACAGCACCTACAAGGAAATCATCTCAGGTAGCGAATGTGGTGGTAGTAAGAGGGAAGAATGGTGAAATAAGATCGTCTACAAATATGTCCAGAAGCAAACAGTTGGTTAGATGAATACAGGTGTGCCTCTGTACCTAGAATGAATGTTGTTTATGGCACCCCTATCCTATTTTTATCAAGAAATGTAAAAATAAATTAATCAGATAGTATAGAGCCATAGTAATGAACATACCATCACAATATCGCCTGGATCTACCTGCCAATAATGTACCAAACGGGAAAGTTAATCATTTTATTCATTACTCGGCATTCTGAAACCACTATGCAATATGTTTCCACCATATTACATGATATCTTTCAGGATATTATATACAAAGCATACAAAATATTAACAAAAGGTCAATAGCCGTACTCTTGGTCAAGCACATCCCCATAATTGTATGTAAATAGACATCCAATTTGATATTACATTGCATTTATGATTTCAGAAGCAAAGAAGACATTTTATGATAACACATTGACAAACTATCAATCAAGTAAAAAATCAGAATATGAATATACAGAAACCTAGATAATAAAGTGCGTGGATACAGAAACTTTTGCCAGAAATAACAGAATACCCATTCACTTCACAGAATACCAAAAGAAGATAATAAATAAGAAATTTAGTCATCCTTTCCTACTCTTGCCTTTTGAAAATCTGTTCAATGAGTAGTACAGTATAGAAGTCTTGCAATATGCAAAATTGAAACTACATAACAGGTTACAGCACAGATACTATTTTTATATTTTCCTTCTATTACTAGTTTTCAACTAGATACCTCATCAAGCATTACAAAATATGCATCCAAGAAATTTGACATTATATGTGTACTGTTTGCCGAAATAAATGAGGAACTTCTTGCAGGTAAAACACAAAAGAAAATTTAAGAATAATAATTATCGTAGGAATGTGGCCATTCCTCTTATTGGCACAACATCATATGGAGATGCCAACTACATAGAGTCAGATATTCTGCCTCTTCATGAGAATTAAGTGTTTGACAGTTAGCCTCCTCGTAGGCTGAGTTCATCCACATTTCTAGATAGACGACTGAAAAGCTCTGTATGGCTTCACTTTCCAATCAAAAGCAGCCATCTCAAAAATCCAGAAGGAGGATGCTCCTAGGGACATTTCTTTTCTTAATGACTCCACGCTCTCATCTTGCATTGCTAAAACAACTTATAATTTTCACCTTCTTCACTTAATCTGTATGAGGATTTATTTTTGCTCTGTGATAATAATATGCATTTTATACTAGTGCTTTACAGTCTTTCTACATTATGGTGTGAAGTTAGGCAGTCCCAGTGTTGCGGGGGAGCGCCCCCCCCCCCCCCCCTCGCTCCCGCTCCCGATCCGCGCTCCGGGCGGGAGCGGGTCGGGAGCGCGCTCCCGAAATCGCTCCCGATTTCGGGAGCGCGCTCCCTAAAAAAAATTTCGCTCCCTGCCTTTTCGGGAGCGTTTTCGGGAGCGTTTTGCCTTTTTTGCATTTTTTTTTTTTGTAGTAATGTTCGAAATGCAATTTTTTTTGAAAGAAACAAATAGTTTTTGAGTGGGGCAACTTAATGATCAAGTCTAGGCCCTAGTATTGATATGCTATTCATGGTAATGTTAAATTCTTAAAGTAAAAGTGACATTTTCTTTAATTTTCATTTTCATCCTTTTACTTAAATTTTTAACATTACCATGAAATGACTCAGGATGTTTGAGAGTGGTTTCGTCCTCATTGGATTTCATATGGAGAAAGTAGAATTTTAGATTTCATTCAAAATCCAGCAGACTTATCAGTTTTTCAGGATTTCAGGATTGGGGGATTGCAATGTTTCCATTGAATTTTGTCATGTATTAGGGTATGGAACTCATATTTAATCAAGAGTACCAATCCCTCTATGTACCTTGATGTTAGTGACATTGGTTGTCGAACTCCTCTATCATGACCCTTCTAAAAATGTACGCATCACTCAAACAAAATCTTGACTTGACATGCTATGCTTTTTCTATCTTATGTTAATGCTTAGAGGGTGATATTAATGACAAAGATCCCTATACAGATACAAAGGTAATGACAAAGATACCTCTGGATATTAATGCTTGGAGGGTGATATTAATGACAAAGATCCTGATTTTGCAACAAGACTAAAAAATTAGACATTTCTCGTGGTGGCAAGAGGCCCAAGCATAAGAAATAGATAATAGATTTACTTCTCTTCTCTAGTTTCTAGTAGCTTTTATAACTATTGACTCTTTCATATTTATTATGATATTTTTTTAAACAATATATGAATATTTAAGTTTGAAGTTGGCAATTATAACTCATTAGTAATGAATTATGAATATGATGCTTCATGAAAGTTGAAAGTTGTTTCATTTCGTTTCATTTTATAACATTTCATTTCATGTTAGATATTATTTGTTGTAATGGTTACACTTAGCTTACAAGTACAACTTTGGTGATCAATGATGATAAATGTTATATATTGAATTTTGAAAGCTTGAAACTTTAAGATTGATGAATCATGAGACTCAATATGTTGTATGTTACTATGTTACTAACTTGCGGACGTGGTTGATGAAGATTATAACTTCTAGATGATTGTTGTTATATGGTTCAATCTATGCTTTTTTATGTTTTTTATATCTAATTCATCATTCTACATGTTTTTGTTGACATATATGTATCAAAAATTAAAAAATATAAAAAATATATATATTTTTAAAAAATCGCTCCGGGATTCGCTCCCAAACCGGGAGCTTCTGAAAATGGTCGCTCCCGCTCCCGCTTCCGCTCCCGCTCCCAAGTAACATTGGGCAGTCCCAATGACAGTAAAAGTTGCACTTATGACTCTCTTCAATAATCCCAGATAGAATTGAGGGCATTCCTTTTATTCTCAAGATCCAATTAATAACTTTAGCAATTGCTCTAAATGATTTGCCAACTGATAAATATACATCAGTAGTGACAGATTGATTCTCAATTTTAATCTCATTTGTTAACGATGCTTTGTTTTCAAATGCACTTCAATTTGCAAATGCAATTTTTCCTCATTTTAATTGATTGATTTCAGCAATCAAGGTTTGATTTGGGTTTCCAGGTTTGAAATTTCATTGTATTTTTCTAATATCACCTCGTAGACATCTCTCATTTTCTCTTATGGTCTTTTTGTTTTCTTTCCCTCTGTTGCTGGACATTCTTTAATTGTTGATAAAGGTGATTATTTCTTTCCATTTATCTTGATTGCTTGTAAACGAGCATAGATTCATCTTAACCCTGGATCTATTATTACTATTATGGTCAGTCCTTTTTTCTAAATTTTGTTCACTCTCACATTATAGACTTCGACTTTCTTTTCATTTTAGTTTATTAGCATTATGACCATTGCACCTGTTTTGATTTTATCAATGAGGACTTCATTTTCATAGTGTATACTGCATATTGTCACAAATTTCGTTCAGTTTTTCTTTCATCTCCATCAATTCTTTGTTAACTTGATCACAATCTTCTCTATATAATTATGGTCACGGTGACTCATAATTTTGGGGTGGATTAAAACTACATTTGAATGAACTGAAGGTTGCGTTGAGCATTATTTGTACCTTCCTTCTTTTTTTCATGTAGTTTGATCAATACTTCACCCTTGAAATATTTGCATTGCTTATAATTTATAATAATCAGTAGAGTTGTGGGTAGTGGATATGGAGGTAAGTGTATTCAACTAGGAGGCACAAGATCAATTTTCCTTGGGCACTCCAAAATAACGATGGTTACTCTCAGGAAATGGACCCTGTTAGTGTTGAAGTTTCTACGTTTACTTAATTTAGAAACCCTTCATGCACTTTTCCTGATTTATTCCTACCTACTTGTTAATTTTTCTTTAACAAGTTATTTACAAAGTAAATATTGAAAATAAACACCAATGCATGCTCAACATATTACAGATCAGCAACTAAAAGAAACAAGAACAAACACACCACATGACACCATTACTTTTGGACCAATGTCCCCGGAAAAACCCAATGCAAGAAAATCGGTGCAGCTATCTAAGTGTTTTCTTATTAAGCAATATCAGAGTACAATCTGAGTGCCGAAACTGGCCTAACCAACAGAGAATTTCCTTAGCAACTATACCTCACAGTTTGAGAGAAATCTCCTGGCTGAAACCCCGGAAAATTCTTCCGGCGGCTCTTCAGCACAAAACTACTCCTGCAACCCCAGCGTCTACCCAATCTGGACTGCGTAAGCCCCTCTTTATCTCACGCTGGCCCTGTGTTAGCCTTTCTAGGCCTGCATCATCCCATCTCTGTCTCATGTTGGCCATGTGTCAGCCTTTCTAGGCCTGCGTCAACTCTAGGAGCCTTTGTGTCAACTGCGCTGGCCCCTCTAATGCTCTGCACAGCACTTGGTTGCCTTTGCGTGGCCCTGTGTGAGCCCTTGTTGGCTCTGCGTCACCCTCCTTGGCTGATGCACTGCTCTCCCGACACAATCTATTCCTTCTTTGTTTCTTTGTACTCAATGCCCCTCAGCTGCTCTCCTGATCATTGATTCTCTCTCTTAGCAAACCCCGCTCTAGAAAATAGAATGATTGATCATCCGGTGTGATCTCCAAGTGACCCTCAAGCCTCCTCTTATACTATTCCTGTTGACGATTCAACGACCGAGATTAAGTCCCTAATCAACGGCTAAGATGAGATCTGGCTTGATCCATGTCTTCTGGACCATTCTAACACAGATTCATATTAATACATATTAATATTTCCCTAAGTTTAGACTTAGGGACTCCATTAAAAATATCAATTACTTTAATATCTCCTGATCTGTTTAGAATCTGCCCAAACACTTTCTGGGTATTGGAGATCTCATGTGCCCCAACCTCTCCACCAAATTTCGTGGCTGGAGCACATCCAATGCTACCCCAAATCAACACTCCCTCTCAGCGAGGACTGTGGTCTAGCAATACTCCTCACTGAGTATTACTCTGATCCTCCGGCATCAGTACATGTGCTGATGCTAGGCCTTCTTGCCCAACATCCTCTGCACTATTGCCTCTTGTACTACTGCCCATGGTTCTGCCATTGCCACTGTTGCATCTATACGACAGCTCCATATGCAACCGTGTTGCTGCTGCTCCTTTCTCCCAGCAGTGCATCTGCACTGCACCTTCCTCTGCATCTATGCTATTGTTGGTCCTTTGCATTTGTGCTGTTGTTGGTCCTTTCTCCCATCACTGCATCCGCACTGCACCTCCTATCATCATGCTGCATCGTGCTGCCCATTGTTGCACTGCAACTCAGTTACTGAGAAGTAAGTACTGATCTCCCAACTGACCTCCCAGTTGGGCTAGAAACACCCTCTGATGCTAAAGCTCCCTCTGCTGTTGATAACTGCTCCCTCTCTAACCTCTGTGCTGCTACAACAACTCCTTGCATCTCGCACCGTTGCACACCTCTTTGTGCCATCTTGCACTGGTGCAACACTCTTGTGCCTCTCGCACTGCTGCAGCATGATACCTCTGCGCTGTCTCGGGACTCCTGCACTATAGTTCTCTCTGCCGCTCCATCCGCATCTGTCTCTACCCACTCAACCAGTCCTGCTACTCCTCGTTGGGGCTCCCGTAGCAAGGTCTAATCCAAGAGGTTGTGTACCTTGAGGATCCTGCCCCTCATCGCCTGTAGTCCACCTGACTACAACTCGATGTCTGCCCACTTCCGCTCAAGTGGTGCATGTGCACTCATGGCACAATCATTGTCTGTCAAAACTTCCTTCTTTGCCCGTGCTAGCATTGCCTTAGTCTCGGAAGACTCTCCCTTACTCTTCTTCCTTGGGCACTGGGTCGCATAATGACCCATCTCCCCACAGTGGAAGCACTTGATCTTGGAGAGATCTTTCTTCTTCTGCTTCTCCTGCCTTCCCTCAGATGCTAGGGCCACATCCTCCTCCTCCTGCTTGACATTGATCCCTTTGCTACTGCTACCTGTCTTCGACTGTCATCTGATCTCTTCCTGGCGAAGAGTTGCCCACATCTCGTCCCAAGGTACGAGAGTCCCTCTACCCAGGATGCTTTGGAAAAACACTTCCCACTCTTTTGAGACAGCATTCAGAGTTGTCCTCACCATAAGCTCCTGATCCGGTGTCGATCCTATAGCAGTCAACTGATCTCAGATCTCATTTAGTCCTCCGAAGAAGGAGTCAATCGTTTGACCCTTCTTCATCTGAAGTACGTTGGTAAAGGTTCTTGAGAGCCTCCCACATCTCAACTGTCATTTCCTTCTCGGCTATATGTAGTACCACATGATCCTTGACCCCGTCAAGGATAATGCACTTGGCCCTCGCCATCGCCTCCTCGTACTTGTCATTATCAATAGGGTCGACTGGGATAGCTATAACCTTCAAGGCAAAGTTCTTGACACGACTCCTGTCAAGCACTAATAAGATTATGGCCTTCCAGATTGCGAAGTTCCATGCTTCGTCCAATCTATCCTGGTCTTTTACCCCGTGTAGTGCTATGACGCTCCTCTACTTCTCTCCTGGATGTTCTTTGTTCAACTCCTCTGAGTCTCTACTTCCCGTCTGGAAGTTCTCTTCTGGACTCCCTCTGAGTCCTGATTTCCCTCCTGGAAATCCTTTTGCCGCTTGTCAAGATGCCCCCTACTCTGATTGTCTTGTGCAAATGCACTGCTGATCCAAATCCTCAAATGGAAACCCTCAGTAACAACTCATCTGGCCCTGCTCTGTCAGGTACTATTCTGACTACAGTACCTCACCAGCTCCACTCTGCAATATTCCTGCAGCCTTCTAGTCCCCAGCAACTGCCTCTTTGTGAACTGCGTCAGCCCTTCTCTGCCTCACGCTGGCTCTGCGTCGGCCTCTGGCCCTCTGCGTCAACAAAGCTGACCTCTCTGAGGCTCTGCACAGTTCCTGGCTTCTTCTGCGTGGCTCTAGCTAGCTCTGCATCACACTTCCTTGGCTTTTGCGCTGCTAGAAATAGTTTCTGTCACCTCGGGACAATTGTTTTTTGTTGCTATTGCTCCGCTCGGCTAATGTCTCTTCGTCCTCCTGTGATTTGCAATCACGCTCTGATACCATGTTGAAGTTTCTAAGTTTACTTAATTTAGAAACCCTTCATGCACTTTTCCTCTATGTTGCCAGGAAACGTGGGTGCGGGGACGGGGACGGGGACGGGGACGGCATTTTTGGAAACAGGGTGCGTGGGTTCGTCGAGTAATATAATAATATTAAATTTTAATAATTATATTTTATAAATTTATAATTTATAATTAATAATATATGTGAAATTTGAATTTGTATATTTTTTCAACTTTAAACAAGAAAACTTTAATGATAATCATTTAAACATTGCACATCATTGAACATTCAACATTGACATTGAAATTTCAAAATTTATCAGTTATCACCAATAATAAATAGTAATCACTCCAACGGCAACTAATCACTCCCACAGTCTTGTGGGTGAATTACTTCACTGTGGGATGGTAATATATGGCAGAATGCCAAAAACAGAACAGAGAGATGGTTGTAGAAGGCATACCCTTTTCTCTACAAAGAAGATACAATACAACTAGTTGTTCTAACTTCTAACCAGAACCCAATTCCTTCTAAATTCTAATATAATCTCAGATCTGTTATTACGATTATACTGGTGGGTTGTAATCACGGATTTCGATTTTACTGTGTAGTGTTGAAGGTGATTTTAATGTCATGGTCCTAGATATACTTGGACCAAGTCTCGAGGATTTATTTAATTACTGCAGTAGGGAATTCTCATTGAAGACTGTTTTGATGCTTGTTGATCAATTGATGGGCGTCTAATCCTAAAGCTTTATTGCTTTGAACAAATCATTCATTTTATAGTTTTGTTTTGATAACTCAGTGATTGTTTGGTGCTTCACTTTCTCCACTTTCAAGTAGCGATTTCCCACATTCTAAAAAATTAGATATAGATCCACGTATATTCTTGCATGATGCTTATTCTTCCTAAATTTAAGTTGTGATTTTGTTTGCTGTATTTATTATTAAATCCATTTATGAAATCAAACTTTATTGAATACGTTTGCTTGGGAACATTTGCAAATACTGTGATCTGTGGCATTGGTAGATGTTGTCTAATAAACTATCTACAGCCCAAAACTGAAACATATAAGGCTGCAAATAATGTGACTTGAAGGGTGTGCATCAGCCACTTAGATATCTCTATTCAGTCCTGGTATTCCTGGTTAATTTGGGATCTCTCCTTAGTTCAGTTTTTTTACAGTAAACCAGTAGCCATTGAGTCAGGTGTTCACCAAGAGAAGTATCAGTAAAATATAGGAGGCCATGGAAATATTTCATGAAATGAATTGAAACTATCTTCTTTACTACTTCGATTTGCAGATTAATAGGATTGAATATGTGCATTCAAAGAGTTTCCTTCATCGAGATATTAAGCCTGAAAATTTCCTTATGGGCTTAGCCGCAGAGCAAATCTGGCGATTTATGTTGTAAATTTGATCTATTGAATAATTTTATATGGTTGTGTAAAATGTTTTACCGCAGAATTTGGAAGTTCTACTTCTATTTCCCCTCTCGATTAAAACAAGTCAAATACATTATAAAAAATATATCATCTGCCTTTCAAAGATTCTACCATAGAAAAAGAGTCTGTTTGCATGTTTTAGAAAACCCTATACTGAAAACAGAGAACACGGGCCTAGACTCTACAAAGAACTTGTAAATACCGTCCACTGCCGTTGAAGCTGCACGGTCCACTGCCCACTGCTGCCGGAAGCTGCCCACGGTCCACGCTGAAGCTGCCCACTGCTGCGAAACTGGTATGTCGCGGTGCTCTGCCGCCAAGAACAATGAATATAGCGTATCACGGTATCTGACTAAGTTTATCAGATATTTGATATTTCATATATGATATTTGCCTTTAAGATTTAGGGTGTTTTAACTTATTTTTTAAATTTCATTGTTTCAATAAAAATAATTTTTTTTTTTATTGAAGAACCCATTAGTTTTTTAATGAAGAACCCAAAGAACCCCGAAGAACCCAACTTGAAGAACCCGAAGAACCTGAAGAACCCAAGAACCCAAGCACCCGAAGAACCCAAGAACCCAAGAACCCAAGCACCCGAAGAACCCAAGAACCCGAGAACCCGTCAAAGGCTAAGAACCCAAATTTTTTTTTTGAAGAACCCGGTTCTTCTGGGTGCGTCTGAGAAGAACCCGTACCCGAATCCGGGACTTGGGTGCGGGAACCCAGGACGGGTTCGAGAACCCCACCCCCGGGTGCGGGTACCCGTGCAACACAGCTTTTCCTAATTTATTCCTACCTACTTGTTAATTTTTCTCTAACAAGTTATTTACAGAGTAAATACTGAAAATAAACACCAATGCATGCTCAACATATTACAAATCAGCAACTAAAAGAAACAAGAACAAACACACCACCTGACACCATTATTTTTGGACCAATGTCCCTGGAAAAACCCAATGCGGGAAAACCGATGCAGCTATCTGAAGGTTTTCTCATTAAGCAATATCAGAGTACAATCTGGGTGCCGAAACTGGCCTACCCAACAGAGAATTTCCTTAGCAGCTATACCTTACAATTTGAGAGAAATCTCTTGGCTGAAACCCCGGAAAATCCTTCTGGCAGCTCTTCAGCACAAAACTGCTCCTGCAACCCAAGCGTCTACCCAATCTGGACTGCGTCAGCCCCTCTGTCTCATGCTGGCCCTGTGTCAGCCTTTTTAGGCCTGTGTCAACCCCAGGAGGCCCTGCGTCAACTCTGGGAGCCTCTGCGTCAAATGCGTTGGCCCCTCTAGTGCTCTGCGCAGCACTTGGCTGCCTCTGCGTGGCCCTGCGTGAGCCCTTGCTGGCTCTGCGTCACCCTCCTTGGCTGTTGCGCTTCTCTCCCGGCACAATCTCTGCCTTCTCTGTTTCTCTGTACTCAATGCCCCTCAGCTGCTCTTGGCCCTTGCCATTACATCCTCGTACTTCTAATTGTCAGCCGGGTCAAATAGGATCGCTATCGTTCTCAAGGCGAAGTGTCTGAGACAATACCTTTCTAGAACGGACAAGATTTTGGCCTTCCAGACTACGAAGTTTGAGGCCCCGTCCAGGATGTCTTGGTCTCTTACCACGTTCACTGCCATCTTGCTGCTCCTATACTTCCCACCTGGAAGTTCTTGGTGTGACTCCCTCTGAGCCTCGATTTCCCTCCTAGAAACCCCTCTGCCAATGTCGAGATGCCCCGACTCCGATCATTAGTGCAACTGCACTATTAATCTGGATTTCTTGGCTAGAAATCCTCGGCAGCAACTCCCTCGTCCTTAGTCTTGTCCTGTTGCGCAGTGTTCTGACAACAGTACCCCACCAACTTCACTCTGCAACTTACCCACATCCTCCTAAGCCCCAGCAAACTGAAGGTTAGAGCTTCTAGGCTCTGCGTAATCTCGACACCAGCAAAATCCACACCCCCTAGCCACGGGCGTCAATCCTTCCTGACTGAGAAAGATGACCGGGCACTGCGTAGGTCGAGTCTTCTCCTCTCTGCCACTGCGTTGATCCTCTTCCCAACTCAGACTTGATGACGCAAGCACTGCGTCACCCCTTCCTTGTTACTTCTCTTCTAGGAACAGCTTCTGTCACTCGGGACAGCTGTTTTATGTTGTTGCTGCTCTGTTCGGCTGATGTCCTCAATTCTAATGTGATATACAACCACGCTCTGATACCATGTTGGAATTTCTAAGTGTAGCTGTTAGAAACCCTTCATGTACTTTTCTGATTTATTTCTACCTACTTGTTCTGATTAATTAACAAGTTATTTACCATGTAAACCCTGAAAATAAATACAAGTACATGCTCAACACATTACAGATCATCAACTGAAGGAAACAAAATAAGCACACAAGTGACACCTTTGTTTTTGGACCAATGTCCCCAGAAAAACCCAATGCGGGAAAACCGGTGCAGCTATCTGAGGGTTTTAGTTATTAAGCAGTTTCAGAATACAATCTGGGTGCCAAAACCAGCTCACCCAACAGAGAATAATCTCGGCAGTAGTACCTCTTAATCGATGACAGTTGTTCCGACTAAAACCCCGGATAAACACTCCGATAGCTTCCAGCTCCAATCTGCCCCACGAAAACCCCAGTGTCAGCCTCTAGGGACTGCATCAGCCCTTTTTGGCCTAGCTCGCCCTACGTCAGCCTTTGGAGGCACTGCGTCAGCCCTTAGAGCCTCTGTGTCACCCACGCTGGCTCTCTGAGGCACTGTGCAGCTCCTCGCTGCCTCTACATGAGCCCTGGCTGGCTTTGCGTGAACCTTTGGCTAGCTCTGCGTCCCTCTCTCCCGGTTTCTGCCCTGATCCTCCTGGTACTATCTCTACCCCTTTGCTTCCGTATTACTGCCCCTCAGATGCAACTCTAATCACTCCTTCGATTTCCTCAGCAAACCCTGTCCCAGAAAATCAAAATCTTGATCAACTCAGTGTGTTCTCCAACTGGCTCTCAAGCCTCTTCTTATACTTTTCTCGTTGACAAAACAACGGCCGAGATTAAGTCCCTAATCAATGGCTAAGATTAGATCTGGCTTGATCCATGACTTTTGGACCATTCTAACACAGTTTTATATTAATTCACATTAATCTTTTATTTTCCCTAAGTTTAGACTTAGGGACCCCATTAAAAATATTAATTATTTTAATATCTCCCAAATTGTTCAGAATCTACCCAAACCCCTTCTAGGTATTGGAGATCTCATGTGCCTTAGCCTCTCCACCAATTTTCGTGGCTAGAGCACATCCGATGCTACCCCAAATCAACATCCTATTCCAACATAATACTTTGGAGCATCTCTAGTTTGGTTTGGCAACAAGAAGTAGAGATTAGAACTGAAACAATGAAGGTATCCAACGCGGAATAATTCTAGCAAGAGGACCGATTGGTTAAGGCAACTTTGTTGTTGAATAAGGCTTCCTGCGACAGTTTGTTAGAGTATTCTTGTGGTCGAACTCACTTTTGAGTATTCTATGTGGCATAAAATTGGTCAACAAGTTTTCTTCAAGGGCAGTGAGGGCATTTCGGTGGAGTATTTGGTCACTACAACTTTTCTGAGGTAGCAAATTGCTCTGTTATTTATGAGGCGTTGAAGACAAACAAGAGCTAAGGATGCCCTTATCTAGACAATGAAGCCTCTTTCTATTGTCTATCCAGCCACCAAGACCCTGGTCAAGCAGCGAAGGTTCTTTATCTAAGGTTGACATGAAGGATCTAAGAGGCATTTTAAAGCTTGAACTAAAATAGATTGTCTGCCCTATGGTTGATTAAAGTCAGCATATCACCTCTAATCATGTTCTGAAGCGGGTTAAGACAGGGGACCCTACTGTAACGTTGTTTCCTAGCAATCAACCATTCTAAGGTTGCGGCTATCCACAAGAATAAGCTCGAACTCCCGTAGCAGAAAGGAACAGTGTTATATAAAAATCAGTTATTTGCAATTATTAGTTAATAGGCAAAGGGCATAATCAAAGATCATGCCCATTCACCAAGAGGCACCCAAGGCTGTATTTAAGCCAGGGTCTCTCATTCTGTAATTCATCATTCAATAATTAATAATATATATATATGGATTTCTAAGTTTTCATGCTTCATTTGGTATCAAAGCGGGTTCATCCTCGGCCAATACTGATACAGTTGTAGTTTTACTATTCTTGTTGGTCAATTCATCACATCACGTTGTCATTGGCCCGTGCCAATGACCACTCTACAATCACGCTCCAATTTCGCATCCCCACCACCATCCTGTCTCACTCATGGTCTAACCCTCGCTTCCATTCACACTGTCTATACCTCGCATTCCAAGCCATTGTTCAATCTCTATCCAACCCCATCGTCACTCCCATTTCCCATCAATGACCTTCAACCGTTGTTCTGACATCCACATTGTGCGCACTGCGTACCTCCACCACTGACCCTCGTCTGTTCTGCCACCCTATTAACCATTTTGTCCCCCCCCCCCGTATATAGTGTGAGCATTCCACTTATCTTATGTCATAGCATCGTCCCAAATTTCGTTTTTCTTTGTGTCCAACAGTTGACCTCCATTAAACGCCTTGTCATCGTCCCTGTCTTCGTCCGGGCCATCGGACCAGCGTCCAAGACATCGTTTCCACCCCGGCCTTCCACGTCGTCTTTTCTCCGTACATCTGGATTCATATAGTTGTACTATATAGTAGTTACACTATAAATTATAAGCTTAATTAATTATAGTATAGTATATAATTAAATTAATTAAATTTACTTATTTTTATATAATTTAGAGAAAAAAAAATAGGATCAAGTTAAGAAAAAGAGTTAAGCTAGATAAGTATACTCCAACTCAGACCCGCTCAATGGCTTCTTCAATGTCGATGACCATTTTCAATAAAAGACTAGTAGACCTTAAGACTAAGGTGACCGAACAAGGCGATAAAATTGAGGAGCTCCAGAACACAACAAAGGGAATAAAGAGTCAGCTCGAGGAGAACAAGAATGAATTTAAAAAGGATCAGACAGACCTTTCAGTTAAGGTGCATCAAGCTATGGTGAAGTTGGGTTGTATTTGTACCAGCCTGAAGATTACACCCGATCAAATTCTCCAGAATAATGAGGCTACTCAATTCTCCAGATTCTTCAAAATCATCAGACGCATATGAGAAACCCGAGTCCCCAAAGACATCTTCCACGCCTAATCAAGGAAATAGTAACACGAAATTTAAAAATAGGCAACTCTGGAATCCATACACCAATATGTCGTTTTCAAATCAATACCCCTTCTTCACTCTGTCAATAGCGACATACCAACAAAGAGCAAAAATCGAGCTATCCAAATTCAACGATAATGAAAAATGCAGTGTTGCTTGGCTCAATAAAGCAAAAGAATATTTCAAGATTTACGATATTGACAGTGATGACGAAAAGATCATGCATGCTTCTATGAAAATAGAGAAAGCAAAGCATATAATTGGTATATGTGGTGGAAGAAGACGACACTTGCTATCAGTTGGAGGAAATTTAAGGATGTGTTCTTTAAAAGGTTCCAAGGTGTCAAGGAAGAAGAGTTCTTCTCAACACTCACCAGATTGCAACAAAAAGGAGATGTGGATGAATACACCCGAGAATGGGTGACTTTAGCAACACGAGTACCTGGATTATCAGAGACTCGTCTCATTCAATTGTACACCTAGGGACTTAAACCCCATCTACAAGCAGAACTTGAGCTTCATGACATTACGTCGATAGAAGTAGCAAGACAAAAAGCAAAAGTTGATGAAAAGAAATTTGACAAGATGTTGTGGTCAAAGGCTGAAAAGAGTATATTCGAGACGAAGATTTCCCCAGTTTGCGAATACGGATAACACAAAATATGATCCACCACATCTTCGTGAAGGAGAAAAAAACTATCAGGGAAATGCAAAGGATGAAAGAGGGAAAATACAAATGTTGTAGCGAAAAATGGGACCCTAACCATAGGTGTGCTAAAGGAAAAAAAACCAAAAACCTGTATAAATGTGAAGCAACTAATGATTCAAACAGTGATGAATCAGACGTAGAAGAAATCGAATATTCCCCGAAATTCTCTCCAGAACTAGATAATGAGAGCATTCCACAAGTATCATTATCGGCCATGATAGGTATATCACAACCCCAAACATTAAAATTAAAAGGACATAGCAAGAAGAACAATGTAATTGTTCTCATCGATACCGGTAGCACCCACAAATTTTTGGACTCAACCATGTCGAAGAGACTCAACATTCTCACATTTCCCATGCCCAATATGAAGGTTATGGTAGTCGACGGTAAGAAAATTGAAAAAGTAGGGAAATGCCATAAAGTCAAATTGCAAATTCAAGACTTTAATTTAGAATCACTGTTCTACACGGTACCATTAGGAAGAGTGGATGTGGTCTTAGGTATCCAACGGTTACAAACCCTCAGTACTTACTCTACCAACCATCAAAAGCAGTTTATAAAATTTAAATGGGAAGGGCAGAAATACAAATTATATGGGTTCCAAGCACCTGAGAATCAAATCATATCATCATCCCAAATGATGAAAATAATTCAAAGAGGAGCACTAGCCTATGTAGTACAATATCACCAATTAGAAATGTTAACTTCAAAATTGATCCACGAAGAAGCACCAAAGTACAAGAGCTAATTCAGAAGCACGAAAAAGTATTCCAAGACCTGCCCATGAAAATGCCTCCTAATAGAGAAATCGAGCATACAATAGAAGTCAAAGCAGGATCAAACCCCATCAACCTCAAACTGTATCGATATCCCCATCATCAAAAAACAGAAATTGAGAAATTAATCCAAGATCTTATAAAGTGTGGCATCACCTCAAAAATTAAAAGTTTGTATGCTGCTCCGGTTGTAATGGTGCGGAAAAGATGGATCGTTCAGATTATGCATTGATTATCGAGGACTAAACAAATAACAATTAAAAACAAGTTCCCAATTCCCTTCATCGATGAAATGCTGGATGAACTACATGGCGCTAAATATTTCTCAAAATTGGACTTAAGGTCACGATATTATCAAATCAGAATAAGGTTGGAAGACATAACATTGTGTTCTGAACACATGAAGGCCACAACAAATTTAAAGTAATGCCTTTTGGGATAACCAATGTACCGGCAACATTCGAAGCTACTATGAACGAGTTATTCCATCCGTATCTAAGGAAGTTCGTATAGTGTTCTTTGATGACATTTTAATTTACAGTAAAACTTGGAGGGAGCACCTCCAACATTTGGAGAAAGTTCTTACGTTATTGGAAGAGCATCAGTTCTATGCCAAGAAGTCCAAATCCACCTTTGGGAAGGAAAAAGTAAAATATCTTAGACACATAATATCCCATGAAGGAGTAAAAGTGGATCCTAATAAAATCAAGGTTATAAGGGAATGGACCAAACTAGTTAATATATCCAAGCTAAGAGGGTTCTTATTGACTGGATACTATCGAAGATTTATTAAAAACTATGCACATATACCCGCACCCATAACAAACCTTTTAAAGAAGAACTCATTTCAATGGAATGAGGAAGCAAGAAAGTGTTTTGAAGAATTGAAAGAAGTTATGTCTAATGCCTTAGTGTTGGCAACTTCAGATTTCTCTAAACCATTTATCATTCAGTGTGATGCTTCAGGTTTCGGTATAGGAGCAATGTTAATGCAAGATGGGCATCCAATAGCTTTTGAGAGCAGGAAACTCGATAAATGAGAACGTCTTAAATCTACATACAACAAAGAAATGCTTTCCAAAGAACAACAAAAATGGATTGAAAAAATCGTTGCCTTTGACATGGAAATATTACACACAAGGGGAAAGGACAATATAGTGGCAGATGACCTGTCTAGGAAAGACGAAGAACCGACACTACTTGCAGTTTTAGTTATTGTTCCCAAATGGCTTAATGAGATTCAAAGTGAATATGCAAAAGATCCAGAAACAAGCGCTATAATCAATAACCTTCTGCACAACTCAAAATGGGAATGGAAGAACGACATTCTACGGTACAAAGGAAGAATCTATTTGAATTCAGACTCCAAGTTTAAAACCAAGATCCTCAAGGAGTCACATGATTCACTATGAGCCGCACATGTAGGATTCTTATAATGCACGCCACTCATTCTTTTGGAAGGGAATAAGTCACAATATTCAGAAATATGTAGCAGAATGCGATAAATGTCAAAGGAATAAAAGTGAAAATATTATAACACCCGAACTACTTCATCCCTTAAACATTCCAAATCAGAAATGGAAAGAAATATCAATGGACTTTATTGAAGGTTTACCTATATTTGATGGTAAGGATAAGATTCTTGTAGTAGTCGACAGACTCACCAAGTATGCTCACTTTATTGCAATGAAGAAATCAAACTCAGCAAAACAAATCACTAAGATATTTTGCAAAAATATTTACAAATTACACGGATTTCCAAAAGTCATTGTGGGCGATAGAGATGCCAAATTTAAGGGTAATTTTTGGAAGGAATTATTCAATCATATAGGAACCTACCTCAACATGAGTTCTGCTTACCATCCTCAAACAAATGGCCAAGCAGTGGGCGTCAATAAATGTTTGGAAACTTACCTACATTGTTACACCACAGACAACCAAAATAAGTGAGTTCAATGGTTACATCTCGCTGAATGGTGGTACAATTCTACATACCACACATCAGCAAAAATGACTCCATTTCAAGCTCTGTACGGGTACAAACCTCTGAAATGGAAGGACCTGGCTATCATCCAAACAAAACTACTAAATGTTAAAAACTAACTAGAAGAAATCCAAAAGGTCGTCCAAACTCTAAAAGATGCAAGAAACAGTATGAACCAGCAAGCTGACCGAAACAGAACCGAGAGAAGATTTGAAGTTGGAGAATGGGTATTTGTCAAGCTCCATCAATACAAACAGTTGTCCTTAAAACAAAAAGGAAAAAATAAATTCACACCAAAGTTCTATGGACCATACCAGATTAACAAAAAGATCAGCCAAGTTGCATATAGTTTAAGCCTTTTGGATAAAAGTTGGGTCCACAACGTCTCCCATGTATCCTGCGTTAAAAGGGCACTTGGTGACCATCAATCAACACAAACAACGCTTTTATCCTTAGATGATGAAGGAAGGGTCATTTTAGAGTAGAAGGTATCATATTCACCAAGGAAAAGAAGCTTCAATCTCGTGTAATCAAGGAATACATGATCAAGTGGAAGGACTTACTAGATGAAGAAGCTTCTTGGGAGACTGAAGCATTTTGTCAACAACATCCGTCGTTACATACACTTTGAGGACAAAGCATTTTTTGGGAGGAAGGCAATGGTATATAAAGATTAGTTATTTGTAATTATTAGTTAATAGGGAAAGGGCATGATAAAAAATCATGCCCATTCACCAAGAGGCACCCAAGGCTGTATTTAAGCCAGGGCCTCTCATTTTGTAATTCATCATTCAATAATTAATAAAATATATATAAATATGGATTTCTGAGTTTTCATGCTTCAAACAGCAAGGACCATCACAACTCAACATAGGCAAGTCTAAAGGGGTCTCTCCAACTGCAGTTGTAATTGTGGGAACGAACAGGGTTGCCACAAGCCCTTAACAGCAAACAAGTTGGAGGCAGCACAGTTAGTGAGTTGTAATAGAGTTGGATAGTGTAGCATAAGTTACAGTTGGAAAATTGGTCTACTTAATTTTGACATTGCAATCAGAACTGTACTGTGGAATTTTCATGGAATAGATCTACTGTTCTAAGGCAATCAGCCCTAGCTTATAGTGGTTTGTTGAAGAATCGTATCGCTGTTGAAAGTCCTTGTATTATTCATGCGTATCTACTGTTACACGAATCAATGAATGTGCACTGCTATTGTATAAACCTTTCTGATTTTATTGAACACCCTAGTCAAGATAAACCCTAAGGGCAAAAAAATTGTTTTGGGAAGTTTTAGAGGCATCAAAGCTACCTCATCCTACCAGCTTGTAAGCATTTGGGTTGATGTTACTCACCCAGGATCTTCAAGGAAGGCTTCAATGGAGGACAAGCAGTCTTGGGAAAACACAAAGCAAATTATGGCTGCTCAATGGAAGCAGCACCAGCAGCTGATGACTCAGTTTCTTGCCCTATTGGTGAATAATGCAGGTAGCAATTACCATGTTCCTATTCAACCTAATACCCCTGGACCTAAGTTGCACGAAACGGGGAAACGGGTACAAGTTTCCGAAACGGGAAGCGATACGAAACGTGACCTCCCCAAATTTTGGAAACAGGGAAACGCGAATATATATATATATATATATATATATAGAAAATATTTATATATATATATATATGTGTGCAATCATAAAGCATAAACGATACATTATAATTTATTACACTTAAACATTAAGATTTAATTTACATCACATTTACTCATGAATGATCACATAATGAAAATAAAAATATCGGAATATCCAAAAGCAACCTTTATTAGATATCCAAATCTCAAAATCAACCTTTATTTATATTAATATATGAGGCTGCAAGTACAATAAAGACTATAAGGCTGCAAGAGAGAGATCCAAATCAGGATTTTCTGCATCCACATCCCATTCTTTAGAAGGACCACTGTTGTATTGGGAGTCTCTTCCTACATAGTCGAACGACCTTAGTGCTCTTGATTAAATACACATTTCATACCCTAGTACCCTACATGATCTTGATTATTGGGAGTTTCCCCTGCATAGAGGGCTTGGTTCTCTTGATTAAATACAAGTTCCATACCCTAGTACATGATAAAATCCAATGGAAACATTGCAATAATCCAATCCTGAAATCCTGAAAAACAAATAAGTCTGCTGGATTTTGAGTGAGATCTAAAATTCTACTTTCTCCATATGAAATCCAATGAGGGCGAAACCACTCTCAAACATCCTGAGTCATTTCATGGTAATGTTAAAAATTTAAGTAAAAGGATGAAAATGAAAAATAAAGGAGAATATCACTTTTACTTTAAGAATTTAACATTACCATGAACTGCATATCAACACTAGGGCAAAAATTCACTTTTATAACTTTAGACACACATCTAGAAAATTAAAAAACAAATTTGAAAAAAAAAAATTAAAAAAAACACAATTCAATTGGGAAACGCGGGCTGTACGGCCGGGAAACGCATTTCCGGCCGTACTGCCACGTTTCCATTTCGAGAAACGTGGCAGTACGGCCGAAAACACGTTTCCTGGCCGTACCAAACGCGTTTCCGCGTTTCGTCCCAGTTTCCAGCCGGAAACAGGCCCCCCCCACGTTTCCTGCAACATAGCCCTGGACAGACTAGCACTGAGACAACCAATCAAAATACTTCGAGACCTTGGCTTCCCCAAGTCCCTGATGGGTAGAAAACAAGGAATTGTGGACTACTAGATGTGAAAATTCTATCACTGCAGCAACTAATTTACTTTTCCTACTTATTCCTCAATAAGTTATTTATGAAATTACTTCAGTAAACATTAAAATAAATATTGTTGCAGATATCACACCGCAATACAGAAACAAACATATGCACAAGAATCAACACATTGACACAGATATTGTGGACAACAGTCCTCGGAAAAACCCAATGTGGGAAAACTGGTGTAGGAAGGGAGGATTTTATTATTATGCAGGAGAAATATCTAAATACAAATCTAGGATGCTCATCTAGCAATCCTTTACAAAGAAAATACTGGCGGAAAATCTGAGTGAGTTTTACCTCACTTCATCTGACATAATTCCGGCTGATCCAGCACAAGACTGGCTAACCCTGGCTATTTCTACGTCACCTCTTCTGCCCTCTACATCAGCTTTCCCGACAGTTCCGGTTGTTCCTGGCAGTTCCAGCTTCTGCGCTCTGCGTCAGCTTTCTCGGCTATTCTGACAGTTCTGGTTGTTCCCGGCAGTGCCAGCTTCTGCCCTCTGCGTCAGCTTTCCCCGCTGTTCCGGTAGTTTCGGCTTCTGCCCTTTGCATCAGCTTTCCCGGCTGTTCCGAAAATTTCAACTTCTGCCCTCTTGACTACTCACCAGACCACTGGTTCAATTTTTGAGCTAACCCCGCTCCAGAAATTGAACTGACTGGTCTCTCTGAGTGTGTTCTCCAAGTGACCCTCAAGCCTCGTCTTATACTTTTTTCGTTGACAAATCAACGACCGAGATTAAGTCCCTAAAGATTAAATCTGGCTTGATCCATGACTTTTGGACCATTCTAACACAGTTTTATATTAATAGACATTAAATTTTTTTTCCCTAAAAGTTTAGACTTAAGGACTCCATTAAAAATATTAATTATTTTAATATCTCCCAAATTGTTTAGAATCTGCCCAAATCCCTTTTTGGGTATTGAAGATCTCACGTGCCTTAGCCTCTCCACCAATTTTCGTAGCTAGAGCACATCCGATGCTACCCCAAATCAACACTCCCTCTTAGCGAGGATTGTGCTCTAGTAATACTCCTCACTGAGTATCACCCTGATCATCAGGCATGAGTCCCTATGTTGATGCTAAGACTCCCTGCCCAGCATCCTCTGCACTATTGCATCCTATACTGTTGCCCATGGCTCTGCTACTACCACTACTACATCTGTATGACAACTCCCTCTGCATCCTTGCAGTTATCACTCTCATTTTTGCTACTGAAACGAGTTCTTTACCTTCCCCATCTTTTCCCTGAAGTAGTCAAATTTTGTCCTTCCAAGGGCCCTGGTGAGGATATCCGCCACCTATTCTCCTGTAGGAGTGTAACTCAACTGTACAGCTCCTCGTTGGACACAATCCCTAACAAAGTGACACCAGGTATCAATATGCTTCGACCTATCATGAAACACTGGATTCTCAGAGAGCTTGATGCAACTCTGACTATCACACATGATCCTGGTCGCCTCCATATTCCTTTTGAATAGGTTCACAAGCAGTTTTCTAAGCCATATGGCCTCACACGAGTTGTGCTTTACGACATATTTACTTGCAAGCAGAAACTGCCCTAGTTGTATGTTCCGTTGAAGACCCCTGATGTTTCTAATGGATATAATATATCTCCCTGTTTAGTCACTTTATTCCAACTAGACACTAGTACTGCATCCAAAAAGCCAGAGCTTAGACACTTTAATGTGGAAGAGAAGATTATGGTTTCAGATAATGAAGATTAATCACATGATTTGGATATTGCTGAATAAACTACCAATGAAGAACAGATTGTGGTTTTGGTCAGAGGCAATTGGAGTGAGGGGGATCAAATTGAACTTATCCTTGAGAAGCAAGTTCTGGAAGTTCCAAAACAACATACATCAAACAGTGAAGCTCAAGCTGATGAAGAATGCAGTAAAGTGTATATCTTAGCTTCATGCAATGTTCAGAAAAATCCCATATCACTTGCTAATGATGAAGGTCTAGAATTGAATAATTCAAAAACCACTGAAGGGTATCAGGACTTCGTAGTTGAAAAATAAGAACAAATTAAATAATTTGCCAAGAGTGAAACGCAGGATCCTCAAGAAATTATATCACCTAAGAACTACAATGATAAAGCTCAAGAGGCTATCAAGGATGAAGCTCATGAAGTCAAGTTTAATTTTTCAGATAACAGAAGAGAGTGTTTTGGCCATGATGAGTTGAACGGTCCTCAAAAACAGGAAGATGATGGCCAACTGAGCTATGAGAATAAAGATCATGAAGGTAGAGGAATCAGAGTCCTGGAGAAGAAATTGAGCTCACTGGTTGTGGATAATATCATTGAAATGTGCTACCTGTCCAATAGTCTGGGCCCTCAGTTCTCTTCCTGCCCTGGGGAGTTTGAGAAGGAAAATGAAACAGTCAATGCAAATACAACATCGACAACTACAAAGGTAACTGGTGTACATAAATTTCTAATGCGAGTAGAGGAGTTTGAATCTGAAGAAATCACAAAGAGAAAACAAGTAGAAGAAAAAGCAATTATTCAAGACAGTATTGAGACAAGATGGTGAAGCAATTGATGATCACATACATCAGTTTGATATACATGAATCAACTACAGCCCAATCTAATGTGGCAGGAGAAAAAGAAGAGTCTCTAAGGGTAATGGAAGTACATCTAGCCAGGGCCCAGCATTTGATAGAGTTGAAATTGCACAGACCCAGTTCAACTGTGCTTCGTAAAGGCGGAAATATGCAGAATTCAAGGCCATTTCATTGAAGTACTTCTATCATAAGGGTTCTAAAAGTTGCACCAAGGGGTAGCATTGACTTGGGTTCACATGGAAGTACTGGAGAAAGGTCTCGATTGAAACATATGGAGGTCACAGTGCCAGCTACAGGAAGTTCAGTTTATCAGCCAACAAAAAGTGGACATGCAAGGTTGAGCTTTACTGTTCCACAACCATTTTCTCTTGCCACTGACAAAAGGCCTTCTACAGGAGTGCAGCCTGTTGATGTAGAGGCTAGTGACATGAACAAGAATATGTGTGCACGAGGTATCCCACCCTCTTCACTTCCTAATTCGGACAAGATGTCAGTGAAACTAGATACACAAGCTGCTGCTTGCAATCCTTTGCACTCTTAAAATCTGCATCTTGATGACAAGAAGGTGAATCTGCCCAAGCATACAAAGCTAAAGGAAGATGCCCATTCCACTTCCTCCTCAACTGCAAGTGCAAAATCAAACAGAGATTACAAGGGTAAGTCTGGCAATGCTCCTTCTGGAGCAGTTTTCAGCTTTAGATGTAAGAGAGAGTTGAGAAGCATAAAGAGTTTTCTTCAAAAGTAGAGGCAAAATTTAATCCAAAGGAAACAGAGAAAAACCAGTTGCAAGCTAAAACAATGGAGTTGCAAAAAGCTGAGATAAAGATGCTTAGGAAAAGTTTGACATTCAAAGCTTCTCCCATGTTGTCATTCCATCATGATGCAGCTCCACCAAAGGTTGAGCTGAACAAAATACCACTTAACTGCCCAAAATCTCCCAAATTAGGGCACAGAAGGAGCTATGCTGGTGTAGAATTTGAAAGTGACCAGAAGGAAGGATACAAGGCAAGTGAGCAGTCTTCATTTTTGAAAGCAGGGGGGCAAAATTTGCAACACCTAGGTTTGCCATTGCTTGGGGACAAGCAATTTCAGGAAGGGGGGGCTGTAATGTCCCTTTGAAGTTTGGATTAGTTGCCCAAAGGAGGAAAAAAATAGCCTATCCAACCCTGTAGGCTATAGTCTTTGATAAGGGAGTGAAACCCATTATCCAATATTTGGGGCAACATTGGGTAAATTTGGGGTAGTTGGGGTACAAAGCGCAAATTGGGTACTACACTTGCAACCCCTCACATTACGATTAGATTAAGAAAGAATAAACCCCCATGAGGAATCTATAAATAAAAGAGAGATGGAATCATTTTATCATCATCAAATTTGATTGAATTATCTCTGTTTTCTTTGAGCCGGAGGCTCTGACGGTTTTAAGACCCCTTTATCCTTTGTCTAGTTTCGGTGGAGGTAATCCCACGTGTTTTTTTTCTTTCTGTCCTACACCAGCACAATACTTTGGAGCAACTCTGGCTTGGTTTGGAAACAAGGATTGAAAATTCTCACTGAAACAGTGAAGGTATCCATGGTGGAATAATTCTGGCAAAAGGAGCGATTGGTTAAAAAAGCTCTGTGGTTGAATAAAGCTTCCTGTGGCAGTCTGTTAGAGTATTCCTGAGGTTGAACTCTGGCATAAAATTGGTCAACAAGTTCTATTCAAAGGCAGCGAGGGCATTTCAGTGGAGTATCTAGTAACTACAAGCTTTTCTGAGGCAGCAGATTCCTCTGTTATTTATTGTGGCCCTTACTGAGGCACTGAAGACAAACAGGAGCCAGAGAGGCCCTTATCCAGACAGTGAAGCCTCTTTCTATTGTCTGTCCAGCCACCAAGACCCTGGTCAAGCAGCAAAGGTCCTTTATCTGAGGTTGACGTGAAGGATCTGAAAGGCATTTTAAGGCTCGGACTAAGACAGATTTTCCTCCCTGTGGTTGATTAAAGTCAGCAGCATCACCTCTAATCCTGTCCTGAAGTGGGTTAAGACAGGAGACCTTACTATAAGGCTGTTTCCTAAAAATCAGCCCTCCTAGGCCTGCAGCTATCCACAGGAAGAAGCTCAGACTCCTGTAGCATAAAGGAACAGCAAGGACCATCACAACTCACTACAGGCAAGTCTAAAGGGGTCTCCCCAACCGCAGTTGTAAATTGTTATCGTGGGACCAGAAAGGGCTGCCACAAGCCCTTATCAGCAAACAAGTTGGAGGCAGCACAGTTAAACAATGAGTTGTAATAGAGTTGGATAGTGTTAGCATAAGTTACAGTTGGAATATTGGTCTACTGAATTTTGACATTGCAATCAGAATTGTACTGGTGAATTTTGGTGGAACAGATCTACTATTCTCGGGCAGTCAGCCCTAGCTTATTGTGGTTTGTTGAAGAATCATATTGCTGTTGAAAGCCCTTGTATTATTCATGCATATCTACTGTTATATGAATGAACGAATGTGCACTGCTGTTGCACAATCCTTTCTGATTTTATTGAACACCATAGTCAAGATAAACCCTAAGGGCAAAAAAAATTACATTGGGACATTTCACATCATTCAGCTAAGAAGCTCAGTCACTGTAACTTAATCAGATCGGATAGAAGGTTTTCTCCTTCTGCAACACCAGCTGTCATTTACTTTCTTAAATGTTTAATCCTCATAGATATTTGTTTGAAGATCTAGAAAGGTGGGCCATCTCAAGCTCCAATTCTTCCACCTAATAGAGACCTGATCTCATGGACATTTTAATAAAATCTATCTATCTATCAATATTAAATGACCAATGCAACAGTTATATGGGATGGGGGTTAGGTGGTTAAACCCATAACCACCAAGGGGTATTATAAATTATAATGAGACATAATGAAAATGTGTGTGAGAGATGTATTGCTGCAGCACTTACAACAAAGACTTGCATTATTTCCTCCCTCCACAGTTGTTTGTGTAAATATGTACACCCTAATTTCTTAGGGAGAATGGTATTTTGATGCATGCATTATTAATGTACTGCTCATGAAATTTACATTATATGCAAGCTAAGCACTGTCCTTTGAAAATCATACTAACTGTAAACTGTCTAATTGATAATGCCCAGATGAGTACAGAGACAAGTTCATATTCTACAAAGGGGAAAAAGCATTGCACGGAAAGTGCAATTCAAAGCATTCTACATGTTTAAGTGTGGGAATACTTCCATATCATATAATAGATGATGATGACATGCTATTTTATTTAGGATACCTAACGGTGGTATTGTTTTCACAATAATGAAGCATCTGCAAGAAACAAATAGTCTATGCATCAAAGGATGTCTCGAATTCTCAACATGCATACAATATCAAGTTAGGACTCAACCAAAAGAGGTTTCAGGTAATGTTGCCTCTGGGTAATAGTAAAAGGCCTTCAATAAAATAATCACCACATTCTATTAAAATTTAGGTTAACATAAACTGTTACCAACCAAAGCAGGAAACAATTTACCTGTAGATCATTGCAAAGCAAGCTGATACCATCCGCCATAATCATATCTGTATAAGGATCTGTGCAGAAGAAGAGAATAACTAATGTTATGTTACAAACAAATGTCAACAACAGAAAATTTTCAAAATTTACAGATTGGTATAGATGCACATAAATCATATAATATCTGACATTTCTATGCAAAGAATACCCATCTCTTCCACTAAACTAGAGATAGCATATAATCTGTGGTCTATATTTACAAAACTTTGTTCTTGAATAAATTCGTTACAAAAAATTTACTAGAAGACTTCTTATTAGCATTCCATGAAATCTGTCAGTTTGTGCTCTAGCAAGACATTTGAGTGGTTGTGATGAAGATGACGCAAGTTCAAACCCAAGAGAGTGCCATCCCAATATTCAATTTGATTGTTATGTAAGAGCATAGGGGAAGGAAAAAAGTTCCGTGAAACGCTCAACACGTCTCACACACAAACTCTTGAACCATCCACTTTTGCCATGCAAAACCATAGGTATAACATATTCAGCACAAAACAAAAAACCATTTCTCTTTTACATCAAAAAGGAAGGAAGGCGAGAGGGATCATTCCCAGCCCACTCATGTAAAAGATGTCGCAATACGATCTATATTTTATCTTCAAATTCATTATATCATCTTCAACCATTTATATTAGTTTAAACTTTAAAGCTTCCAACATTTAAAAAATTTGGCATCCTCAGCTTGTAAATCAACAACTAGATCAAATGGATTTGAGCCATAACACTCAAAATAGTATTGTTAGTATTTTGCAGTAGGGATCAGCCCAGCATTTTGAGACATTTCCCAAGAGGATTTACAAGCAGAATCCAGCAGGCCGAGTTTTGCAGTTGCAGGTCGAAATTCAGAAGTCTAAACCAGCAAAATTCCTTCATGGGTTTTTCCGGGTTTAGGCCAAAGCGTCAGGAGCTCAAATCTCATAATTTTCTGAGCACGGGAAGTGGTGTTTCCAGCCATTCGAAGTTAGCAGAAAGGGCAGTTTTCTAGGCAGCGCAGTGCAGATTGGTGCAACAGTTGTGGCAGCCATCAGTTCAGTTATTTCTCACCTGGGTTTGGTCATGCTTGTCCATTGAGACAAGCCTAGGTGCACCACTCTATTATCTATTGTATTTTGCCCTCAAAGAAGTAATAAAATGGCTCAGTAGTTCATTATTTCCAGCGTTTCCATGGGTGCTTAATATATATTTCGTTTTTATATTTGCTGAACTGATTGTATGCTTTATATCACTTGTATTCCTACTTAGGAACATTACAGTCACCTATGCAGATCCATGCCAACTCAAGTAATAGGAAGTGCCTAGTATTTTATGACTTTTCCAAAAGAGTTTGGGTTTATTCCTTGAAAAATAAATCAAAGGCCCTTTCTTTCTTTATAGAAATTAAGAAAGAAGTACAAGTCCAATGCAGTATGCAGTTAAAGGTCCTTACGATGTATGGCAATCGTGACTAAATTTCTAGAGATTTTGGAGGTATTTTGAAGCGCATAGCATAAAAGGGCACCAAACTATTGTCTATTTTCCACATGATGATGAGATGGTGGAGAGGAAGATCCACACTATAGTTTAAAATCCCAGGTGAATGTTCAAAGGGGGACGACAGCCCAATCGCTGTCAAATAAGCAGTGAACACAACAATTCATATTGAACAACTTGTTGACAGAAGAAGAGGAAGAAAAGATTCATAGGAGAGATGTGGTCAAGTAAAAAATTTAATATTGAATATTTATAATTTTCAGGTGCAAGGCATTTTGTACATGTTCCTAAAGAAAAAAGGAACAAGCCGAGAAAAAAAATTAAGAAATAATTCTTTAGTGGCTACACTGCGGTGTCAAAACGATTCGAGTTGTTAAATGTTATTGATTAGAAGATGCTTGACAATAGGGATGTTGCTTTTGATGAGCTTACAAACGCAGCAATAGAGGAGACATGCAGTGAGGACAGCGGTGGTACTCAGCTTTTTTTGGCATCTGTTGAAAAAGGTACTAAGGAAGTACCTTTTTTAGTGTGACTTTATGATATCATTAAAGTCATGTGCCTTTTTAGTCACTTTATGAGGTCTAAAAGTACATTGTACTTTATAATATTAAAGTGACTTTATGTTTTTAAAGTGACTTTATAAGGCAAAAAGATACATGGTACAAGGAGTTATTAAAGTGTCTAGATGTTACATGTCAATTTGTCGCCATGACACTTGATCAGTTTATGGGTCTTTTTACCATCCGTGAACATGTTTGATTAAACTCCCTTAGAAGTCAAACAACCAAAAATATCTTGAAGGAGATGAGAAATTTGGGAATAATAATTGTCAACTTGTCACACCTTGTCAAGTTTCACTTGCACATTCGCTGGAATTAACTCTGAGAACGGCGTAGAGTTGCTCTCTGTTTGCCACTATAAACCCACGCAAGTGAATTCAAAAAAGTAAAAATAAAGAGTACATTCTAGAAACATAGTTGGTCAAATATTTCCCAACTGAAAGCTTCCAGGCGATGACTATCCGAACTATAACCCTCAGATAATGCATCTTAATCCCTTTCCTCATGGAAACCTAATCCCTCAATTAAGGGGTCTCACCCTCCTCTTTTGGATCTGAAACTTCTTCCTCTTGGCCTATAAAATGACTAGAGGGTAGAGGGTTAGAGGAAATCAGAACTCAGAGAAGATAAATTTATGTTGTTAGTTTGAGATTGGAAAGCTTGTCATCTAAGGAGAAGATTGAAGGCATTTAGGAGGAACTTCACGACATCAAGGTGAAGGTTGTAAGGCTCCTCTTTATCTTTGATTAATAAAAATGAACACTTTTTCCCATTGGTTTGTTTTATTGGAATGATGAATGGTTTATAATTGTTTACAATGTTTATCAAGGCAAATTCAATTCCTAATCTCCTTGATCATTAGGATAAGTTTTGTTTGGATAATTATATCGCATATGCTTTTGATCCTTTTATGGTTTATGGTCGCAGGTCTTGTCAAGCATTGAGTCGCTGCATCAAATCACAACAAGGGATCTTCATCGAGCATTTCATGAAATAGGTAAGAGGCTCATCCATTAGCTTTAATTCCTATAACTCAAACAAGTCCAACTTAGGGAAAGAGTCAGTTCAATTGTCTTGCTTGTTTCTAGTTTCCGTCAAGGATCTAGGGAGATTGCTCTTGTCTGCAAGGGAGATTTGTCCAGTGTAACACTAGAGGGGCTCATTAATGAAGGGGAGACATGAGAGGGTGTCAATGAGAGATTAGATCTCAACCCTTGATCAAGAGAAGTTGAGATCTAATCTCAGCACTTGATTTTAGGGATAGGTCTTCTCATCCTTAAGGAGAATAAAAAGGGGGGAAAAGGAAAAGGAGACTCATATTCTTCAAGTGTAGTTTGGAGAAGATAAGACGAGAAGAGGAGAAGCTAAGAGAAGAGGCTGCGATAGCTATTTCCAGGAAAGACTGATTTACAGCAAGGAGAAGACAAGACAGAAGCACGAATCCCGAGCCTGGACAGTGGCACGCATACCCAGAAAGTGCAGGAAGGTACAGCATTCTCTCTAGCATGATTTTCGAGGCTAGCAGCACGAATTTTGGGGGGAGTCAGAGCATTAAATGCAGGTCTGAGAGGCCCAAAAATCAAGGAGAAAATTCTGGTAACAGGGTGCAAAATTCGAGGCAGTATTCCAAGTTTGTCAGCATGAATTTCAAGGAGAAATTTGTGAGCCTGTGGCATGATTTTCGAGGGCTGTGAAGTCTGACAGGGGCACGAAATTTGAGGGTAGATCTGTCATACAAGAGGCACAAAATTCGAAGTCTGAGTGCTGAACAGTAGCACAATTTTCAAAGGAGCAATTGCTGTACTGTGGCACGAATTTCCAGACAGTGGCACAGGTTTCTAGAAGCTGACCCGAATTTCAAGGAGGGAGATAAGTACCCCTGTATTGTAATTAATACTGTAAATTTCTCTGAGATAAAAGCAAATAAAATCCTATTCCTGCTAGTTTTCCCATCGGGGTTTTCCCAGGGTCTGATTGACCAAATATCAGTGTCAAAATTTTGTCATGCTTGTGAAAGTTATCAGCTGATGTAAAAGACTAGTGGTAGCTTCTAGTGTTTTAATTGCTTTTATATTCAAGTTTAAATATCAACAATTAAGGATGGGGTTTGGGCATTAAACTTGATGTGCAAAACAACTTAAAACCGAGTGGGGCTACAAGACAAATTTTCTACATGGTACCAGAACACCAAGTGTACCTTCAGTTGATAATGTGCGACCAGCCAGCATAAAACAGCCTATATACCTAGAGATTGGTGGTTGAGAGAGAGAGTGGTTGCTCATTTTCAGTGTTGAGAGGGTCAGATGGCTACTGGTTTAAGGGTGGAGGAGGATACGTTGGGTGGGTCTGAAAATTTCGGTCCCTAGAAGGAGAGGATAGTTTGTTGCTTGAGGAGTTTGAGCTGTGGCATATTGCTGAGAGTGCAGTACAACCAATCACTGATCCTATTCAGTTGGCAGAATTCAACAAGCACAATATAAAGGCTAAGAGGATCCTTCTTGATGCAATTAAAGACCACCTTATACCTCATCTATCAGGGAGGAAGTTTGCCAATGAGATGTGTGATTCCCTAATAAAACTTTACCAGAGTACCAATGAGAATAGGCAGATGGTGTTACATGAGAAATTAAGAAACACCAAGATGACCAAGACTGACACAGTGACCTCATACCTTACCAAGATCACATAGGTGAGAGATGAGTTGGCATCAGGGGGAAAGGCCATTCCTGATTACCAGTTGGCCAAGACGGTATTGAGTGGTTTTCCCAAGAGGTAGGATGGATTCCTTGATGGCATTGTACCAATGAGAATAGGCAGATGGTGTTACATGAGAAACTAAGAAACACCAAGACGACCAAGACTGACACAGTGACCTCTCATGCCTTACCAAGATCACATAGGTGAGAGATGAGTTGGCATCAGGGGGAAAGGCTATTCCTGATTACCAGTTGGCCAAGACGGTATTGAGTGGTTTTCCCAAGAGGTAGGATGGATTCCTTGATGGCATTGCTGCTAGAGAGCATCTTCCAGATTGGAGGAGGATATGGGATGATTTCATCCAAGAGGAGATCACGAGGATTGCCAACAATGGCAGCTAGCATGGCAGGGTTGATGACAAGGATCATGTTTCCTTGCAGCTAAGGGCAAGAAGAAACCCAAGAAGGGGTCCACTAGTGGGACCAAGCAGCAGATGGGGTAACAGAGAGTACAAGAGAAGGATATGAGCAAAGTCAAATGTTTTGCTTGTCAAAAGATGGATCACTATGCCTTTCAGTGTCCCAATAAGAAGCAGAAGAAGGTGTAAAAGTTCCATGAATGCACCAACTGGATATTATTTTCCTAATTGATTAACAGTTTATTTGTTTACAGAAAATACCAAATAATTCGTTAATGCATTCTTAACAACAACAAAAATGTTGTGAAAGTAAAAATTCAGGAACTGAGAAATAGATGGACATATAAAAAAATCGACACAATTATTTTTGACTAAAAGTTCTTGGAAAAACCCCAAAGAGAAAATTGGTGTAGCAGATGAGGGTTTATTTTATTATTATGCAACAAATCTGAGAGTACAATAATTTGGATGCCCAATTGGCAATCCTCTAGCAAATATCTAGCAAAATAGTCTAGAGATCAAGGATCTCCTCTACAAATCTATTCGGCCCCTTCTGGCCTGCTCGCACGCCTCACTAGTTGCTCGCATTACTAGCTGGAATGCGCACTGTTAGCTCTATGAAAATCATACATCCCTGGATCTATCTCCAACTGGGTCACCTAGCCTCCCTCTGCCTTTGGAAGAAATTTTCTCTGCCTTCTAGACACTGATTCGGCCTTTGGCAACTGATCAAACCCTCTTCTAGCAATTTGCACTATTGGGCTAGCTAATTTGTTATTTTCTATAGCATCTGATGTGTTCTAGCCACGAAATTGGTGGAGAGGCTAGAATACATGATATCTCCAAAACCCATAAATGCTTTTTGGAAATTCCACCAAAAAGTGTCTCAATTAAATTATCCTAAGTCTAAACTTAGGGAATATGGCTAATTAAACAGTATTAATTGAGATAAGGTGAGAATCATCTAGAAACTCACACAGATCGACTTCAAGATGAACCTATCCATTGATTAAGATTTAATCTTGGTTGTTGGTGCTCCAACAGAGGATTATAAGAAGTCAATAGGCACTTGGAGAATACACCAGAGTCACTTGGAGAATTCAATTTTCCAGAGTAGCAGCAGTCAGTTGACGGAGAATTCGAGCTTCAGTAAGGCAGCAAAGATAGTGACGAGTAGGGAAAGTGATCCGAACGAAGTTTTCCAGATCCGAAGAGGCAACAGCAAGTGACATAAGTGATCCACGTAGAAGTAGCGCAGAGACTGTGTAGAAGTTGATGCAGAGCAGTTCGATTTAACTGAGGAGGAAGTCGATTCAGTTTCCAAAGGTCGGGAAAGTCTTCCAGAGTGCCAGAGAGTCACTTCCAACAGCAGAGGTAGGCTAGACGCTTACTCAAAGGCATATTCAAGCCACACGTGTGAGAGGCAGTGCAGAGGGACTACGCCAGGGTTTGGATGGCTAGCTTTTTTGTAGAAGCTAGTGTCTAGATTCCTTATGGGGTGAGAGAACTTTCTCTCTAATATTTATGTCAGATACTTGCTGATTGGATTGCCAGTTGGGCATCCAAAGATTGTACTCAGATTTCACTGCTGCATAATAATAAAAACCCTCACTGTTGCACCGGTTTTCCCAAGTTGGGTTTTTCTAAGGGACAATTGTTCAAAAATAACGTTGTCATTTTTATTGTGTGCGCGCTAGTATTTTCTTAGTTCCAGTGCTATTTATTTTCCATAATTTTATTTGTGAAGATTGTAGTGTGTTTATTTCAATGTTGCCGTAACAATAAACTGAATAATTAATTTATCAATTAGAAGAAATAATACCAGTTGCTGCAATAGGATTCTAGTTGTAGGAATTTTCAAATGGCATCAGAGTGTAAATGATCAGCCGAAAGCTCAAAAGTGAAGGAAAGAATTTTGCTACTCAGAAGGAGCAACATGACAAAATTCTTGAGGAAACACTATTCATAGCCAGGTAGGCCAAGTTGCTTGGGGAAGTTCAATATTTTTCAGTGCAAGAGGCAAAAAAAGTTTGAATCTCTCAGATCAATGATTCCAGTAGGCAGATGGAGTTGCAGCAACTCAATTTTTTCTCTAAGCAGATTCCTGGTTGGATGTACAGGGTTTTGTTGCACGTTACAAAAGCAGAATCCGTGTCGGGTGGAAGAGAAAAGCATGTTGGAAAATGTAACTAGGTTCGATCTTCATTAAATGTATTTGAGTCATCTTGTAATGTACTTTTCAAAAGAATAAAGAAAAGAATTTTTATAATTATTATTGTGACTTATTAAGGCATGGGTTTCATGCTTGGGTCACCATGTTTTAGGTCAAAGTCCCCATTGAGGACTTCTAGAATTTATTTTGAGTCAATAGAGTCATTGTACTTTTAAAGAGACCCTTCTTGGGCTTTTGAATCATGTAGAAAGGTTTAGTATTGAGTCAAATATAACTTATGTTCCTCCACACCAAGTCGACCTAGAAGAGATCAAGTCGGCCTAAGCACATCAATTTGACCTCCCTTCAAGGCTATAAATAGAAGCAAGTCAAATTCATTTGAAGCACTCTCTCTCACAAGGAAGTTTGGTATCTCTTGAAGCCAGAAGAAGTGTGAAGTCGAAGAAGAAGGGGAAGGAAGTGTGAGTTGAGTGGAGTTTAAGGAGAAGAAAAACGAAATTTTGGTGCCTCTCTCTCTTTGTTCCACGCTCTAGTTTGGGAGATCTAAGTCCTCCAAGTTTTGATAATGTCGAAAGTTACCTGATGCCAGACGCTGCTAGATAGTCCAATTTGTTGGAAGAGAGGTCGAAGATCTGGGAAGCTGACTTGGTGTGGAGGGAAGGTTTGGTCTTTGTCTAGGGTGAAGAGTCTCAAAGAATACTATTGAAAGGAAGAGAATTTTGACTGGGTTTTCCCCTCGAGAGGGGTTTTGCCCTGGCATATTGCCTATATGATATATCTAGTGTTTATTGTTTTATGTGTTTTCATCTTGGTAATTGCTTGATAAACTAAAGAAAGAAGATATAAAGAAAACTTAATAAGTCAAGAACATCACAAGTTATCAAATATAAGAAAATCTTTTTGCATTTCGTATTTTCTAACAGGGTATCAGAGCTTTGGTGAAGAAAGAAGAAAAAGACAGTCTCAAGCACTCAGTCAAAAAACCATTCAAAAGGATTATTTCAGGGAAGAAGTCTACTATATTCAAGGAAGATGTCTAACACAATTAAGGGAGAGAACAAACTTGAAGGAGCCTCAAATTATAGGTGTTGGAAGAAGAGTATTGACCTCATCCTTGAAAAGTACAAGGTTCTAGACTTGGTCAAAGGAAAAGTTAAGAAGCTATAGATGATTCCAATGATGCTGACAAAGTAAAATTCAGGGAACTAGAACTAGTGGCCATGACTCTAATGGTAGAAGGAATAAAGGACAACCTTGTCCCATTCATAGCCAACATCAATCATGCTCAAGAAATGTATGAAGCCTTGTCAAAGTTATTTACTATTAAGAACATTGGTCAAGTAGCAAGTTTGAAAATTGAGCTAAGGACCACAAAGATGACTAAATAAGACATAGTGGCTTCATTCTTTGTGAAGATAGCAAGAATCAGGGATGATCTTTTGGCCATTCATGAAATTGTTCCAGACAAAGAACACATGATCACTACTCTATTAGGATTGCCACCAACTTGGGGTGCATTCGCTGCAGGACTTAACAGTTGTAAGGAAGCTCCCACTTTTGAAGAACTATGGACCACCAGTAGTTAGGAAGAATTGAGGATCTCATTAGTCTCCAATTCTGAAGATGTTTCAAATGCTTACATTGCTCAACATAAAGGAAATAAATCGAAAGGACCAAGGGATAAACTTGACATGTCCAAGGTAGAATGCTATCAATGTCATAACAAGGGTCACGATAGGAGTGACTGTCCCGACAACCCAAGAAACAAGAATAGAGAGAGAGATCAAGCCAATGTTGTTTAAGAAGAAGATTCAAAGAAAGTCGAACCCAAAGAATATGATATAAGGGACTTACACTACTAAGTCCTTTCCTTTTAGTCTTAGTTATTCTATTTTGTATTTTTGATAGTTAGAATTTATAGGTTTTAACATGTTTTGGAAAAGACATTTTCTTTTGTTTTATAAGTTTATAGGTATCCCTCAAGCTTTGGAGGGAGCCCCCAAAAACTCCCAAAGATAAGTATCGCATTTCCTTTCAGTTTTTGGTTTCATGAAGTTTTGATTATATTAAATACTAATCACCATTCTCCCTCTATTGTCTTGATTAGGAAAACATCTACTATATTCTCAAGGAGTATGAAAGAGGTCCTTTCAAGACAAGGTTCGTCAAAGAACAAAGGTATGTTTTAAAACATTGATTTCTTTATAATAAATGTTTATTCATTTGACAATCTATTACTAACATTGTTGTGACTAACTATAGTGAACCATATTGATTCTTATTTTGGGTGATTCATCACTTGATAATCTACCCCACTCCTATTCTTAACTGATTTTATAGAACCCTAGATAGGTACTCTGGAAAACCCTAACCTAAGGGTATGCTAATGTGAATGTTTGAAACCCTAAACTACTTAGGGACATTAATAAATGTTATTTGAAATTCTATTGATGATGTCATGTTTGGGATTTTGGTATGATTAGGAAAACCTAACTTATTAGGGTTGAATGATAAAGTCTCAAACCTTTGAAATATTGGTAATGTTGGGTTTGCTATGTTTCTACATTGAAACCCTAATTCATTAGGGTTTGGTGGAATTTGTAAGCAAGACCCTTATAATGTCTTAGAAATGATTTCCTTGGTATGTGTGTGTTTTTTTAATCAAACCCTAGTCTAATCAAGTTTGTTGCATGTCTAGCTCGTATTGATCTTTGTGAAGTTAGGTTTGACTAACACATGATATGAAATGCCTATGCATGATGATGAATTCCTATATGTATGAGTTGACCTATTTGTCGATAGTCATGGATGCTAGGGTTTGGAAACAAACTCTAGTCAAAGTTTGATGTTCTAGGATGATAGTATTTGTGAAATTATGGGGTTTTGAAGTTAAACCTTAGTAGAAGTAAAAATCTTTGATGTATGATGACAATGTGATGATTTGAGATTTGTGTAAGATTTGTTAAAATCTGAGTTCTAATTGGAATTGATGTTTAAATATAGGTTTTGCAACTAACCCTAGTGGAAGTTGGTCATGTTAATGACTAAGCTGTGATTGGTTTTTATTGATTCTTTTGTATGAAATCTAGGAGTTGTATGAATCCCTAGTGGAAAGTCTAACATATGAATTCTTGAAGTTGTTAGATGCCTTGTAGATCTATATTTTTTGAATTGTTTCTAGGGTTTGCTATATGTTGTAATAAGGTATGTCATACCTTTGGAAGAAAAATTGAAACCCTAGATGGAATGAAAGTTGTTATGAAGTAGTCTAAGATTTATGACAAAGTCCGTAGCAAGATGTTGAAGTATGTGTCTCTTGTTTGTAATTAAGTTTGGGTCTCTGATATGTGTAAAGTTGAAATGCTTCTGTCATTCTAACATGGTTAACTTCATGCTTCTATAGTTTTGGTTGTACTTGTTGATGAGGCTCATCAATACGAAAACTACATGGGTCACAATGCCACTCTCCAGCTTATTGAATTGTCTTTTCTCACATTTATTTACAACTTTTATTATATTTTTCTTAGTGATAAGAGTAAAAGTGAGTTACTATGTCCTATGGCCTAATGTGTGTTAAATGCAGGAAATTGGAGCAGTTTTGAGTTGACTTGAGTGGAGGGACTCGGAGTAGACAAGCAAGAGAGATTATATGAAGTGGTCTCCCTCCTTGACTCCTCAGATCATTTGAAGATTCTCAAACTCTATCTCATTAGCTCGGTGTCACTAGCAACAAAGCAAGCCGAGTCCATTGGCAGCCAAGCATGTGCCAGTCAAGGAAGTGTTATTCTGGAGTTAGGGAGCCTAGTATCCCTATTTTCTAGGGAGCTGTTGGTAGCTCTAGTTCTGTATAAATATGCAAGCTAAGGGACTCATTAGGATTCGAAGTTTTATTATAGCCAAGAGTCCGTTAAGCTAAAGCACATTTGATTGTTATTATTATGACGTATTTGACATTTTCATGATAATGCGAAATTTTGTTTCAATCCAACACTAAGTTGACTCAGAGGGCTGAAGATCTTGGGTTAGGGCACAACCCTAGCAGCAAAAGTTCCTCTCCTTTGTATCTGTATTCTTAGATTAGAATGTTGATTTACTGCTGAAGTTTATTCCTGTTTCTGTTTAGCTTAGAAAGTTGATTAAGTTATTGCTTATCCATGATTTCATTAGCTTAAAGAGTAGATTAGTGTTGCAGTCTAGTGAAGGAAAATATACCAGAAAATCTTGTGATAGTGACCCCTATCCCATCTCCCTTATGGGATCATGATTAGGGGACCCCACTCTCACAGCCCAAAAATAGAGTTTGTCTTTTGTTCATTGCTTAGGTTAAGTTTCATTTTTAGCTAGATAATTGTTTATGATTCCTTGGAAATATTTGCAGTTGTTAGTTTGCTTCTTAAGATTGTTGTAGCTTAGAAGGTAGTCCATTCCATAGATCTAGTCTCTAACAATAGTTAGGTCAGACTTTCTAAATTCAACTCATCTTTTCCATGTTGACATGAAATAATTTGTAAATGAAAACAGAAACAAATTTTATTTTAGGGATTGTCGATCTGCATGAAGGGACACCTCCAACCAACTCCACCTATGTCTTCTCCACTTTCTCTTGAACCATATTAGCCCATACTCCGAACCTCTGTTTTCCAACCACCGTGAACAAGTTGTCTTGGGCAAATTCGGCCTTCTTGAAGTGTTGGGCTTGGCCTTGGGTGATGTTCACCTCCCCTACACCTTACACAACTGTCATGCACCTTTCCAACACTTCATCTCACCATTATTGTCCTTCAAAACCTCTCAGCCAACTTCTTGTAGTAGTACAGGGCATCCTATCGCAGTTCAGGACATCCTGTAGCAAACTTGTAGCTACCTGTTTTGACCCTGTCTTGACCTAAAATAGTAGTATAGCCTAGTATAGGAGTAGGTTAACCCCTCAGCTTGGACTCCATGACCAGAAGTGCCACCTAGACCAGCCTTTTCATTCCTTTCCCTCCTGCAAGATCAAATAGCATTAGCTTTTATATTTATGAATTTAGCAATTAGGACTTTTATCTATTCTGCAAGTGTGAATGAGATAATTAAATGCATGCATGTTTGGATTTTGAAATGATAGAATAACTTCCTATTTTCAAGCAGTTCTAGTAGCTAGATGATCAAGTGCAAGGTTAGCATAGTTTCCTTCCTGCAAGCGATTTGTGTCATTTCATAGCTAGATGATTTATGTCATATCATAGCATTTACAAGTTAGCAACTTTCATTTCTTGAATTGACAAGCATTTACTTTTCCTACACTAGAACTAGTTTTACATTCCACTGTCAGTAGTTAGACTCCCTTTAGTCCAATAGAGGAATGGTCTAGAACCCTAATGGTCAAGTGCCCCAGTTGAGAAGTGACATGAGTAGAATGATGCATCTACTGTGTATATAGCACTGTCACCTCCAAGTTTGTACGAAACCACAGGTTGATAACGTAAAGTTGGTAGCCCTAGGAGTTGCAGTATTCTTGATGCAATATTCAGGCTCATCACTTGCTATCTAAGTTGTGTAGGTACACAATCTTCAATATGGTGAAGATGTTCGTTGATGTGATAAGCATGATGGGGGTGATGATAACTCTGATGAAATGATTGGAAGCCACGAAGGATTCTCCGATGATGAAAATAGAAGAAATCTCCCTTAGGTTAAGAGGGAGTGTGGATAAAGAGATGTTGTCTGGTTGAGAGGGAGGGCATAGCTTGGTTTTGATTGAAGAATGAATTTCGGAGGATATGTTGTTGCATGGGAAGTAGGAAAGGAAAGTGTATGATTGACGAATCTTCTGTCAGAGATTCAGTCCATAGTCATACTATGAAAAGTTGAGAAGCAACATCAAGTTGTCTAGAGGACCCCGGAGGTCTGTATTTGATATAAAGCATATTATTGATTGGGGTTATGTTTGTATCGGTGAATCTCTCGAAGATTTTGATAGCATGTTGGTTACCAATCAATTTAATTGGGAGAGATTGGCCATCTTTGAGGCTTTGTGAGTGAAGCACTACCTGGGAGGGCATCTGGACAGCACTATGTGTTGATGTCTACGTCTTGAAGTTGGAAAAGGTGGTGTTGAATATAGAGCTATATTTTTGGATACACAGTTGGACCTTTGGGTTGGTGGCTAGCAAGTAAGCCGGATGGTACCTAGACGGGTTGAAAGCTTGAGTCCACCTTATTCCCACTTGGATAGATTGCCCTGGTCAGGAATCTAGTCCATAGTATTACTATGCCTAAATTGTTGAGAGACCAATGGATAGATTTCCCTTGTCAAGAATCTACTCCATGGCATTGTGGTGCCTAAAGTTCTTCATGGTTCACATGGTTGAGATCTTCTTTGTACTTGTATTTGATGAATATCTCCCTACTTAAAAGGGAGTGTTGGAAAAAGTAACTAGGTTTGATCTTCATTAAATGTATTTGAGTCATCTTGTAATGTACTTGTCAAAAGAATAAAGAAAAGAATTTTTATTATTATTATTGTGACTTATTAAAGCATGGGTTTCATGCTTGGGACACCATGTTTTAGGTCAAAGTCCCCATTGAGGACTTCTAGGATTTATTTTGAGTCAATAGAGTCATTGTACTATTAAAGAGACCCTTCTTGGGCTTTTGAATCATGTAAAAAGGTTTAGTATTGAATCAAATATAATTTATGTATCCTCCACATCAAGTCGGCCTAGAAGAAATCAAGTTGGCCTAAGGACATCAATTCAACCTACCTTGAAGCCTATAAATAAAAGGAAGTCAAATTCATTTGAACACTCTCTCACAAGGAAGTCCGATATCTCTTGATGCCGGAAGAAGGGAGAAGTCCAAGAAGAAAGGGAAGGGGAAGGAAGTGCGAGTTGGGTGGAGTCTAAGGAGAACAAGAAAAATGAAATTTTGGTGCCTCTCTCTCTTTGTTCCATGCCCTAGTTTGGGATATCGAAGTCCTCCAAGTTTTGTTGATGTCAGAAGCTACTTGATGCTGGAAGTTGCTACATAGTCGAAGTTGTTGGAAGAGAGGTCGGAGATTTGGGAGGCTGACTTGGTGTGGAGGGAAAGTCTAGTCTTTATCTAGGGTGAAGAGTCTCAAAGAATACTATTGAAAGAAAGAGAATTTTTTATTGGGTTTTCCCCTCGAGGGGGGCTTTTCCCTACCATAGTGCCTATTGTTTTATGTGTTTTCGCTTTGGTGATTGCTTGATGAACAAAAGAAAGAAGATATAAAGAAAACTTGATAAGAAGTCAAGAACATCACAAGTAATTATCAAGTATAAGAAAATACTTTTGCCTTTCCGATTTTATAACAAAGTACACACAACAGAGGGAAAATTTCTCTCAGGGAACTTCGAGTCTCGAAAGTTCAATATTTCCAGTTGCAGATTGGCAGTAGCAACCAACAAGGACATGCAATCCATAAGGGAGTGTGAATAGTAGAGCAGCAGTCGAGCACAGGGGAAGAGGCAGTTTTCGACAGTTTCAGAGATAGCCACTACAGGGCTTAGAGATTAGGATAGGTTGGATGGATCATCCAACTATTTCATCTGGAAGGCTATGATGTCCTTCCTTCTAGATGAATATGGCATGAAAGCCTACGTAGATAATGTGGTGGTAGTTCCCCAAGATGCAGATCAACAAAAAGAATACAAGAAGGAAATGGTGAGGACGAAGCGGTTGATCCTAGATGGAGTACAGGACCATATAGTCTCACATATAGCATCCAAGGGAACGACCAAAGATATGTGGGATGCTCTCTCCATGTTGTACCAGGGCGCTTCCAAGCAGCATAGGATGTTACTAGAGGAGAAACTGAGATGCATCAAGATGCAGAAGGGGGAAGGCATAGATCCCTTTCCCACCAAGATTCAAAAGGTTCGAGACCAGTTGTCAGTTGTTGGGGGAACGCCTCAACTTTCAAAGTTGGTACGATTGGCCCTCAACAGTGTCTCAGAGGATTGGCAGGTCTTTGTCCAGAGCATATTGGACAGAGACACGCTACCAGGATGGGACAGAATGTGGGCCGATCTACAGAAAGAGGAATTGAGACAAGCTCTGTTGAAAAGCTCCATCAGTGGCAGCAGTAGCAGCAGATCAAAGGTGGTGAAGGAGGAAGAGAATGTGGCCCTATCATCTCAGGGATAAGGGGAGCAGAGAAAGAAGAAGAAGTACCTATCTAAGGTCAAGTGCTTCAGGTGTGGCGAGTTTGGCCACTACAGTACCCAGTGTCCTCTAATAAATAAGGACAAAGAGGAGAAGCAGGACCAAGTGGGCAGTGCACGCTGAGATAGATAGGTTGTCCTACAAGTTGGAGGAATACTTCGCTATGATTTCTCACATACCTCCAGGAGTGAGATGGGGTGACTTGAAGTTGTAGCCCCAGAGAGCTACAAATTTGGGTTGGGTCCTTGAGGAGTCCACCTCATGTATCATTACCTGGCTACGGGGGCCCACAGTATTCAGTAGCAAGATGGATCAGTGTTAGAGGTGCAGTCATAATTCCAGAGTGACAGTTGCAGACTAGTTGTAGTCAAATGTTAGAGAGCGCAATGCAGAGTTGACAACAGTGCAGAGTGAGCAGCAACGCAGATTCTTCAAAGACAGTGCAAAGGCTGGTAGCACTCAAGACTCGGGAGACAAATCATAAATGCATAATACTGAACACATTTGATTCAGTATTTTGGATGCTTTTCAATTGCAGATGTTGCAGTTGTAGCAGCAACAGATGAGAGGGAGTTGCAGTGTCGATGGAGAGTTGCCAGCAGTATAGTAGTGACAGCAGCAACGCAGATGCAGCATCAGAGTTGTGCAGTAGTTGGTGGGCAGTAGCAACCTAACATCAACAGCGTGACAGAGGTGATACAAAGACAGGGTGTTGTGGCAGGATGTGCAACACTAGAGAGAGAACACGGTCCTCGCTAAGAAAGAGTGTTAGTTTATGTAGCATTGGATGTTTTTTAGCCACGAAATTTGGTGGAGAGGCTAGAATACATGATATCTCCAAAACCCAGAAATCATTTCTAGAAATTCCACCTAGAAGTGTCTCAATTAGATTATTATCCATTTTTTTAAATATTTCCTAAGTCTAAACTTAGGGAATATGATTAATTAATCAGTATTAATTGAGATAAGGTGAGAATCATCTAGTAACTCACATGGATCGACTTCAAGATGATCCTAGCCATTGATTAAGATTTAATCTTGGTCGTTGATGCTCCAACGAAGGATTATAAGAAGAAGTCGATGGGCACTTGGAAAATTCACCAGAGTCACTTGAAGAATTCGATTTTCCAAAGTAGCAGCAGTCAGTGGCAGCAGAATTCGAGCTTCAATGAGGCAGCAAAGATAGTGAAGGGTAGGGGATATAAATCAGAGGAAGTTTTCCAGATTCGGAGAGGCAACAAGAAGTGGCAAAAGTGATCCATGCACAAGTAGCACAGAGATTGCGTAGAAGCTGAAGCAGAGCAATTTGATTTAGCTAAGGGGGAGGTCGATTTAGTTTCAAGAGTGTTGGAGAGTCGCTTCCAGCAGTAGAGGCAGGCTAGATGACTTGCTTAGAGGCAAATTCGAGCCACACATGTGAGAGGCAGTGTAGAGGGACTATGTTGGGGTGTGGACAGACAGTTTTTCTGTAGAAGCTAATGTCGGGATTGCTTGTGGGGTGAGAGAATTTTCTCTCTAATTATTTTAATTTATGTCAGATACTTGCTGATTGGATTTCCAGTAGGGCATCCATAGATTGTACTCATATTTCACTGTTGCATAATAATAAAAAACTTCATTGTTGCATCGGTTTTCCCAAGTTGGGTTTTTCCGGGGACAATTGTCCAAACGAACGTGTCATTTTTATCGTGTTTCTGCTAGTATTTTCTCACTTCCAACGCTATTTATTTTCCGCAGTTTTATTTGTGAAGATTGCAGTGTGTTTATTTCGATGTTGTCGTATCAATAAATTGAATATTTAATTTATCAATTAGAAGAAATAATACCAGTGGCTACAATAGGATTCTAGTTGGAAGAATTTTCACATAATTCATACTACAAAAATTCGGCCTCCCTTTTCCTAATGCTCTACCACTAAAAAATCACTAGGAAACTTTCTGGAATCTTGCTCCCAAACTTTATGTTGCTCCCTATGCTACTCTCTTGCTTGAATCCTTCCCTCGTTGAATACTACGCACTAGGTAATTCGCATTGCCTTGCTCCCTTGCTCTCGCAACTGTGTTTATCCCCATCCCATCAAATTGCACTTATAATCTCCTGTTGGAGCATCAACACCCAAGATCTAATCATGATCAACGGCTAAGATCAATTTGACTCCATTAATACACTTTTTTGGAAATATCTAAAACAAAATTTGATCTCCTCAATTGATACCCATTAATTAAACATTTTTCCTAAGTTAGACTTTGGAACTTTTTTATTATTGATCAATTAAATTAATTGAGTAGTCTCCAAGTGTTTTCTCCTGAAAACTTTTCTGGGTTTTGGAGATCTTGTGTTCCTTAACCTCTCTGACACCTTAGAGACTAGAGCACCTGTTTGATGCTACCACAATATCCAAAAACTAACAGAATGTTGTTGCAGCATCAGCCGAGGTGGATGAGATTGCCACCAAATTTGACACAAAGTTTTCTTTAATGGTGTGTCTTGCCACTAGTGTTACATCTTCTAGTATTGTTTGTAGACAGTGGAGCTTCTTGCCATATGACTGGAGTCAAAGAGCAGTTTATAGGTCTTACAAAGACTTATATAGATTTGGAGGTGGTGATTGGAGATGAATCCAAGGTTAGAGCAGCAAGCGTAGGGATTGTATCCTTACAGAGGGAGCCATAACCTCCATTGAATGTGACAGAGGTCCTATATGTTCCAGGGTTGAAGAAGAATCTTATTTCAGTTTCCAGTAATCAGGACAAGGGATAATTGGTGACATTCTGAGATGGAAATGTACTCATGTATTCCAAGGGATCCACCATCACTTTTTCTAGAGTGATTGGAGTCTGCCATGGGAAACTCTACAGGTTCATGTTTCAACCGTACAAAACCTTAGTGTCAAGTACTTGCAGCACTGATTTATGCGAGTTATGACACAAGAGGATGTCCCTCTTGCACCATGGAACATTCAAGGTACAGAGGGAGATTGATATCGGCTTACCAAATTTCAGTACTGAGCATCATGATGTGTGCAAGGGGTGTGCTTTGGGAAAGTACACCAAGAATCCTTTCTTGAGGGGGATGAAGTCAGGTTGACAAGTTTTACAGACTCAGATTGGCCAAGCAGTGCTAGTAATAAGAAGAGTACATCTGGATGTTGTATCACGTTGGATTCAGCAGTAGTGTCGTGGTTCAGCAAGAATTAGAGATCAGTGCCACTCAGTTCCGCGGAGGCTGAGTACATTGCAGTTGGTCAAGCCATTTGTGACGCTGAAAAACGATCTTTGCCTTGTTTGAAGTTGACGAGAGACAATGAAGCACATCGTATGGCACTGCAAGTTCACTAGAAGCTGCTGGAAATATGTTCAGGATTGCCACTCAAGTTTTGTTTCAGTGACAATTTCATTGTCAAGCAGTATTGTTTTCTAACACCTAATCCATAGTACTTTATCCCTTCACAAGCATTTGGCATTACCAAAGAATCTCTACACTATTAACCAGTTGGAAGCTCCAATGCGAGGGATTTTAATGAGGTCAGTTTAGTCCAATCTTTTTGTCACTCTTAGGGGTGGGGGAGGAGGTGTTTAGCATAAACTTCTACTGAGACGGGGGGATGAATCAGTATGAGACGCTTTTCACTTAATCAAACATTCATGAACCATAGGAGAACAATCACATATAAGACCTATCAGTTGCAAAACATGGACTACAGGAATTACGTGGAAACCCTTCAATGAGAACCACAAAACTTATTTTTAAAATTATTTGTAGACAGCAACCTCCTGTACAAATATTTGTAAGCACCAACCTACTAGAGATTCCAATCTGCATTGTTGCAAATATTCATAGGCACCAAATATTCTTAGTCACCAACCTATTGAAGACACCAATGCCCACTGCACAGATATTCATAAGCACCAACCTATTGGAACATAGTTGCGGGGGAGAGCTCCCCCCGCCCTTCAATCCCGCTCCCAATCCGCGCTCCGCGCGGGAGCGACTCGGGAAAAAAAATTTCGCTCCCTGCCTTTTCGGGAGCGTTTTGCCTTTTTTGCAATTTTTTTCGTAGTAATGTTGGAAATGCAATTTTTTTGAAAAAAACAAATAATTTTTGAGTGGGGCAACTTAATGATCAAGTCTAGGCCTTAGTATTAATATGTTATTCATGGTAATGTTAAATTCTTAGTGTAAAAGTGACATTCTCCTTAATCTTCATTTTCATCCTTTTACTTAAATTTTTAACATTACCATGAAATGACTCGGGATGTTTGAGAGTGGTTTCGGCCTCATTGGATTTCATATGGAGAAAGTAGAATTTTAGATTTCAGTCAAAATCCAGCAGACTTATCAGTTTTTCAGGATTTCAGGATTGGGGGATTGCAATGTTTCCATTGAATTTTGTCATGTGTTAGGGTATGGAACTCGTATTTAATCAAGAGCAGCAATCCCTCTATGTACCTTGATGTTAGTGACATTGGTTGTCGAACTCCTCTATCATGACCCTCCTAAAAATGTACGCATCACTCAAACAAAATCTTGACTTGACATGCTATGCTTTTTCTATCTTATGTTAATGCTTATAGGGTGATATTAATGACAAAGATCCCTATACACATACAGAGGTAATGACAAAGATACCTCTGGATATTAATGCTTAGATGGTGATATTAATGACAAAAATCCTGATTTTCCAACAAGACTAAAAAATTAGACATTTCTCGTGGTGGAAAGAGGCCCAAGCATAAGAAATAGATAATAGGTTTACTTCTCTTTTCTAGTTTCTAGTAGCTTTTATAACTATTGACTCTTTCATATTTATTATGATATTTTTTTAAACAATATATGACAATTTAAGTTTGAAGTTGACAATTATAACTCATTAGTAATGAATTATGAATATGATGCTTCATGAAAGTTGAAAGTTGTTTCATTTCATTTCATTTTATAACATTTCATTTCATGTTAGATATTATTTGTTGTAATGGTTACACTTAGCTTACAAGTACAACTTTGGTGATCAATGATGATAAATGTTAAATATTGAATTCTGAAAGCTTGAAACTTTAAGATTGATGAATCATGAGACTCAATATGTTGTATGTTACTATGTTACTAGCTTGTGGACGTGGTTGATGAAGATTATAACTTCTAGATGATTGTTGTTATATGGTTCAATCTATGTTTTTTTATGTTTTTTATATCTAATTCATTATTCTACATGTTTTTTTTGACATATATGTATCAAAATATAAAAAATATATATATATATAATATAAAAAACGCTCCGGGATTCGCTCCCAAACCGGGAGCTTCTGAAAATGTCGCTCCCGCTCCCTGCTTTCGCTCCCTCTCCCAAGTAACACTGTATTGGAACATCAATCCCACCCCTACAAATATTCTTAGTCACCAACCTATTGGAGACATCAATCCCCACTGCTAAAAATATTCGCAAGCACTAACCTAATTCACCGAGTATGCTTGCAACTTCTTCCTTCACCACGTTTGCTTCTCCCAAAACTTATTTTTGCCCCTTCCCAAGAATGAACTTGTATAGCATGCCACATATCCAATTTTGCAAATTTGATTATGAAATTTCTACTTGAGGCACCTTTGTATGTCTCCTCAGATCTATGAAAATTTCACAATTTGAAAAGTCCCAAAAACGAAGTTAGAGCAAAAATTCCAAGCTGCCCTATTTGAAATTGATTGCAAGATCATTCAAAGACCCTAAATTCCACAAGGCATATCTCTAAAAGTATTGAGAGCCAAAGTCTGAAATCTTTACCACATATACCTAGAGATCTTGTTTCTATCTCCTTAACATTTCATTGTTTGAAACATCTCAAAAAATAAGTTATAGAGAAAAATGTCAAACTAACATGTTTGAAGTTGATATGAGCACAGTTCAAAAACTCCAAGTATATAAGAGCATATCTCTGAAAGTATGGTGAACCAATGCCTAAAATTTTTACATGTACATGAAGATGTCACCTCTATCTCCTTAAATTTTCACAATTTAAAACATCCTAAAAGAAAATTTACAGCTAGAATGCCAAACTGACCTATTTGAAGCAGATTTCAGTAGCATTCAAAAACCCTAAATTCCTCATATCATATTTCTAAAAGTTTAATGAACCAATGCTTGAAATTTTTATCACGTGTACAGAAAGATGTTGCTTCAATCTCCTCAAAACTTCACAATCTGAAACATCCCATAAGAAAAGTTATAGCAAACAATCCAAACTAACTTGTTCATTCCACTAAGCACATTTTTGCAACACCTTTAAAAACCCAAAGAGTATTCCCCAGCTTCTCTTGTGCGCCACGAATCTCTTCTTGCTTGGATGATCTTCAGATGCACTCACCTATCCTTTATTTACAGTGCTTCTGCGTTCACTTTGTTAGTTTTTGTAGCATCGGATGTGTTCTAGCCTTGAAATTTTGTGGTGAGGCTAGAATATATGAGATCTCCAAAACCTAGAAATCGTTTATGGATATTCCGCCTAGAAATGACTTAATTAGATTATTAACCAGTGTTTAAATATTTCCTAAGTCTAAACTTAGGGAATATGGTTAACTAATCAGTATTAATTAAGTCAAGGCAAGAATCATCTAGAAACGCACACGGATCGATCTAGAAATGATCCTAGCAATTGATTAAGTTTTAATCTTGGTCGTTGGTGCTCCAACAGAGGATTATAAGAGAAGATTGATGTGGTGATGGTGAAAACACTTAAGCAATTTAAATTCTTGGCAAATTGATTTCCAAAGTAGCAGCAATTAGTTTCGAAGAGAGAGCTAGAGATCAAAGTAATAAGAGGGGCAGAAATAGTGAGGCTGGAGGAGGCATTCCAAATCTAACGAGTGCATTTGTAAAGAGAGGCTGACATTGGGGCGGCACAGCAGCCTCTAGAGGCAAGATAGATTTGTTGAGAGGTTGAGACGTTTTCAGTTCCAATGGCCAAGAAGGAGTCCCAGAGTGCCAAAGAAGCATCTTTCCAGTCAGCAGAAGGCAAAACGACTTCATCAAAGACCAGTTTGAGGCTAGACGTCCAGCAGGTTGCGCAGAGCAGCGCAAAGGCTGACGCAAAGGGTTAGAGGGCCGAATTTCTGAAGGCAAGTCATGCCAGGAGTTTGCCTGTGGGGTGAGGAAAATTCCTCACTAGATTTTTGCCAAAATTTTTCTCTGTAGGATTGCCAGAATTCGGCATCCAGTTGTACTCTGTTTTTTCACTGCTGCATAATAATAAAACCCTCAACTGTTGCACTGATTTTCCCAAGTTGGATTTTTCCAGGGACATTTGTCCAAAAATAATTGTGTTAATTTTATGTGTGTGTTAGCATTTCTCAGCTTCCAGCGTTTTATTTTTACGTAGAATTTTATTTGTGAAGTTTGCAATGTATTTATTTCGATATTTGTCATAGCATATAAATTGTTAATTAATTAACAATTAGGAGAAATAATATCATTTGTTGCAATAGGATTCTAGTTTGGAATTTTCACATGGTATCAGGGCACAGTTGATCAGTCGGAGAGCTCAGCGAGAAAAGGAAGGAAAGGAATTTCGCTGCTCAGTAAGGGCAGCAAGCCGAAATTCCCAAGGGCAGCGCAATCATTATGCCAAAAGGTCGAGTTAGTTATGGGGGTTTGATTTTTCTGAGGGGCAGAAAAATTCGATCTCTCTACATCGAGTGATTCCAAAGGCAGCGGGAGCATCTTAGTACTTTCGTTGGGTAGATCTCTAGCCGAACACAGTAATTTTTGCAGTAGTTCGCGAGAGTAGAGCCAACATCGGGGTGGAAGAAAGAAGAGCACACACAGAGGGAAAATTTTCCTCACGAAACATCTAGTCTCAAGAAGTTTGATTTTTCCTTGCAGATCGGCAGTCGTTGTGAGCAGATCTTCTCACTCCAAAAGGGAGTGTGATAGCTAGAGCAGCAACCGAGGAGAGGGAAAGAGAAAAATTTCAACAGTTCATTGAGATGGCCATTGTTGGGCTTCGTGATCAGGACAGGTTGGATGGAGCTTCAAACTACATCATCTAGAAGGCAAGGATGTCCTTCCTTCTAGATGAATACAGCCTGAACGCCTATATTGATGCAATGGTGGCAATTCCCACGGATGCAGATTAGCTGAAAGAGTACAGAAAAGAGATGGCAAGAGCAAAGCGGTTGATCCTAGACGAAGTCCGGGATCATATAGTCTCGCATATAGCTGGCAAAGATACTGCCAAGCAGATGTGGGATGCTCTCGCCACGCCATATCAGGGTACTTCTAAACAGCGGAAGATGTACCTCAAGGATATGCTGAGGCTCATCTGAATGCAGAAGGGGGAAGGCATAGACCCCTTCCTCACTAGGATTCAGGAGGTCCAAGACCAGTTGTTAGTTGTTGGGCCAGTGCCTCAACCCACAGAGCTTGTGTGATTGGCACTCAACAGTGTCTCCAAGGACTAGCAGGTCTTTGTCCCAAGCATATTGAGCAGAAACAAGTTACCAAAATGGGGTAGGGTGTGGGTTGACTTGCAACAGGAGGAATTGAGGCGATCTCTTCTAAAAAGCTCCATCAATGGCAACAACAGCAGATCGAAGCAGGTGAAGGAGGAAGAGAATGTGGCCCTCGCATCAAAGGGTCCCAGTCAGGGATAGAGGGAGCAAAGAAAGAACTTGTCAAAGGTCAAGTGCTTCCAATGTGGTGAGCAAGTGTAGTGAACTCGGTCACTATAGTACCCAGTGTCCTCTCAAGAATAAGGACAAGGAGGAGAAGTAATACTAGCAAGAAGCTTCAGCAAAGATCGATAGGTTGTCCTCCAGGCTGGAGGAAGACTTTGCAATGTTCACAGATATACCACCAGCAGTGAGGTGGGGTGACTTGGTTTTGTAGGCCCAGAGCGCTACAGTTGGGCAAGGTCCTCGAGGAGTCCACCTCATGGATCAATACCTTGCGACAAGAGGCCACAGTATTACGTAGCATGATGGATCAGTGACAATTGATGCAGTCAGATGTCAGAGTGAGTTGCAAAGACTAGTAGCAGTGAGATGTTGGGGAGCGTAGTGCAGAGTTGGCAGCAATGTAGTTGGCACAATGCAGAGTCAGCAATAGTGCAAATTTTTCAGTGACAGTGCAAGATGCTAGTAGTAGTCAGAGACTTGAGAGGCAGATGCATCATACTGATCACACTTGATTTAGTATTTTGGATGCTTTTCAGTTGCAGATGTTGCAGTTGCAACAGCAACAGATGAGAGCAAGTTGCAGTGAAGACGCAGTGTTGGCAGCGATACAGCAAGGTCAGCAACAGCGCAGATGCAGCGTATATCAGAGTCGCGCAGTGGTTGTCGGCAGTATGGCCAGACATTAGCAGCATGACAGGGGATGATGCAGAGACAGGATGTTGTGGCAAGGTGTGCAGCAGTAGAACACATTCCTCGCTAAGAGCGAGTGTTAGTTTTTGTAGCATCAGATTGTTGTCCAAAACCCAAAAATCATTTATGGAAATTCTACCTAGAAATGACCTAATTAGCTTATTAACCAGTGTTTAAATATTTCCTATCTAAACTTAGGGAATATGGTTAATTAATTAGTATTAATTAAGTCAAGGAAAAAATCATCTAGAAAAACACACAAATCGATCCAGAGATTATCCTAACCATTTATTAATTTTTAATCTTGGTCGTTGGTGCTCCAACAGAGGATTATAAGAGGAGATCGATGTGGTCATGGGGAGAACACTTGAGCAGTTCGATTTCTTGGCAAATCGATTTCCAAAGTAGCAGCAGTCAGTGGCCGGAGAGAGAGCTATAGGTCGAAGCAGTGAGAGAGGGGCAGAGATAGTGAAGCTAGAGGAGGCATTCCAGATCCAGCGAGTGCATTTGCAAAGAGAGGCAGAGGAGCCACATAGAGGCTGACGTTGGGGCAGTGTAGCAACTTCTACAGGCAAGATCAATTTGCTGAGAGGGAGAGACATCTTTAGTTCCAGAGGTCGGGAAGGAGTCCCCAAGTGTCGGAGAAGCATCTTTCCAGTCAACAGAAGGCAAAAAGACTTCAGCAGAGACCACTCTGAGGCTAGACGTCCACCAAGCTGCACAGAGCAACGCAAACACTAACGTAAAGGGTCAGAGGGCCAAATTTCTGAAGGCAAGTCGTGCTAGGAGTTTGTCCGTGGGGTGAGGAAAATTCCTCACTAGATTTTTGCCAATATTTTTCTTTGTAGGATTGCCAGATTTTGGCATCTAGTTGTACTCAGATTTTTTCACTGCTACATAATAACAAAACCCTCAACTGTTGCACCAATTTTTTCGAGGACTTTTGTCCAAAAATATTTGTGTTAATTTTATGTGTTAGCATTTCTCAGCTTTCAGCATTTTATTTTTCCGCAGAATTTCATTTGTGAAGGTTGCAGTGTATTTATTTCAACATTTTCTATAGTAGATAAATTGTTAATTAATTAACAATTAGGAGATATAATATCAGTTGCTGCAATAAGATTCCAGTTTAGAATTTTCACACTTATGGGGCCGACTTGTAAAACTAGTTGGGCCAACCTATACTTTCTGGTTGGGCCAACCTGACAGAATCTTTCATAATCTCCTCATTCCTATGGAGTTAGGATGAATACCATATACCATTGGAAAAGTATCAAAATAAAAAAATTCAACCATATATCTTATCCTCCCATTTGAGCAGGGTATTTAGAGTAAAAAGGCCTTGAAAAATAGTGTCCAAACTAGGCATCAAAAAACAAGGTATCCAAACAATATTTCCAACAATCTTTATGTTGTCTCCCCCTGTCTTTGACATCAATGACAACAATATTTTCAACAAAAGGCATGTATGCAATTGTCCACCAAAAGTTACCTCTTGATTAAAGATGCCAAAAAATTAGATGCCCTAGCTCATTTGGTTTTAATTATGCTCCAACAGCACTAAGGAAGAGGATATAAGACTCCATTGTATATACCCTTCCACTTTTCAACTTTGAAGATATCTACTAGTGAGATAAAGACATGTTATTAAAACAAAAAATACATATATTCAAGGTCAAAGGAAGCTTTCTATTAAAAAAAACAGGGGACAAGTAGAACTTGTCAATAAAAATAAGAAAAGTATATATTCTTAAAAACAGTATTTTCTTAGTTTCTTGCTTTTTGTGCTCTTTCTTCGTAGTTAATTTCAATTGATACAGTTGTAATTCTATTTCAGACAAAACAAATATGAATCCATCTGATTTCAAAGTTTCATGGCAGTGCTTTATATCTTTACTAAATCTATATTTTATAGATTCAGAAGGATCCAAGAGACAGGATGACCAAATCTAGTAACAAAGGATTCAATTGGTGATATCTCAATCAAATGCACATTTTCCCAATCATTTGAACAGAGACAGAAACAACTCATGCATCACTATCGTTCAATACCGTAGACTTAAATTATAACAAGTACATGAGCAAGAAAGATTAATTTCTTGATGCTTATAAACAAAATGACAATTGCCACTTCTGTTATTTATTGTTTTACATAATATTTTATAAAACTTTACTATTTTATAATCATATTAAAACTACACTGATTGATACACATTCTTTTACAGATCAAATATGGGATAAATCATAGCCTGCTGACTGAAGTCAGGCACACGAAGCAATGTAAAGGTCAAAATCCTAACATACACAGACAGAAAACAATGTCAGGTTAAGATCAAGCTAAAACTATCAAGGACTCTACCACGTACAGTGGAGCATGTATACTTCAAAATTTTCTGCATTCTTTAGGAAAACAGAATGAGTTAACCCACAACCAACTTTGTCTAATTCTTGTTCTATGAAAAATACACTAAGAGTATACATATAGTGAGTTTTACCCATCAAATTATGGTTATAATTGAGAATACAAGTTACAATCATGTTCCCTTCCCCAAATTTATAATATTTCCACATTTTTTACTCTCTTAGTTGAGACTTCCTACTTGCACTACTACTTCAGTGATCAATACATGTCACTGTTAACTTCAATCCACTCTTAAACTTGGCCCAATACCTTTTCAAATAATTGTGTATATGTCAATTCATTGTCCTCATTGCCTTTGTGATACATAAATGTAAAAAAGTACCATATCTAAGGGCTTCTAAGAGCGATGGATATGATGCTTTATAGCATATTGACTAAAGATGTATATGCTTGAATTAAAACATAGAATAAAAGAACGATAATAGGCACAATAGATTATAGGTTTTATATGTATTGCTCTAAAGCATATAATGTCCATAAGTCAATAGCCAAGGCTCACGAGTCAAGACTCATAGACTTTAGCTTATTTTGATCTAAAATAATTGTTATTAACTATTATTATTGCAATTACATCCACTAGCTGCATAGCATGTCTTCAATTTGTAATGCTTCAGCCTCAAAGCATTGCTAGCATGGTGGTTTTCTCTTGCTAGCTGGAAGCTGTTTTCATTATCCAGATTGTATTGATGTCATTTAGACATTTTCTAAAAGATACATGACAAGAAACATTGTTGGAAAACTTTACATTTTCTCATTAAGAAGTTGTCATATTTTATGGTGTGTTAAGGAAGTCTTTTCCTAGGTAATCCTTGTTTTGATTTTATAAATTTCTAGATTAACATCACTAATGAGGGTAGAGCAATCATTCATTCTTAGCTTATTTGGTAAAGTTTAAAATTGCTCTGTAACAACCTATCTATAATATAGAGAACACAAAAATAATAGCATGCATATGCTAGCTACATATGCATATATCGCATGCACCGCACTAGTATTTATATACTAAATTAATTATAAGTATTAAATATCATGACACTTCTTCAAATAGAAGTTATATTCACCCATTAACACCCATATTGTTTAATGCGTCATGATTAATGGTCAAATATTAAATTTAAAATGTATAACCTAAACATAATTATAAAAGATAGATGTTAAAAATTAAGCTAATCTTAAAAGATGATTATATAATCATATATCTTAGAATATTAATAAATTATATTAATAAATTAATAAAATAATAAAAATAAATTAAAGTTAAAGTATTTCATATGAACCTAAACCTTTATATTAAAAACAAACAAACAAAAAAGAATATTAAACCAAAATTCATAATACAATCAATATACCTTTTAAAAAGAAATATATATTATGTGACATGGGAAGGGTGTCACGAGGAGGTGAAACAGTGGGTTGCTGATGGAAGGGTGGCCACCGCCAAGAAACAGCTTATAAAGCACGAGAGAGCAGTTTTGGGAGGGCATCGGGAAGAAGAAGAAAGAACGAAGGAAAGAGATACTGAAGAGGGGCGGAAATTTATAAACCTGAGTTACCAACAGAAGGAGGGCAGGTTGTTCTGAGGTTTCTGGGCACGGGGGAACAATCTGCTTCAACAGAGAAGCTTATTGGACTAGGTAGCGAGGTTCTGCTCAGTTTGGTTGGGTGGTTTCAGTCTTTTGGTAACCGAAGCAGGAGCAGCTTGAGGCATCATCAACCGCAGGAATACAGGTAGGTACTCTCATCAATTCTGTCAGTTAGATTTGTAAAATTTTATGTAATTTTATCACAAGTTCATGATGATTGTAAGAAACCCTTTACTGTTTTTTTTACAATGGCTATACAGTCTTTGCATTGCTATATAGTCTTTACATTTGGTATCAGAGCGAGGTTAAACCCTTTCGACCTTATAGGCCCTACGCATCATATAAATTTATGTTTACTCGGATGTACAGCCCGCGGATTCATTGGAAGGTTCATTCACCGCATTTTTTTAACCGACATCTGTTATCTTTTGGTTTTGTCGGTAGACACTTTGGGCTTTCCCTGCGTAAACCTGTTTTTTTTTTTTTTGGGCATTCTTTGCAATTGTCAAATGCTCTTCCTTTGCAGCATCCACTATTCGTCTGGCCATTTCATTAAACTATAGCCTATGTCCCTATTTTTTGTGTATTTGATAGCGGGTCCCCCTTGATATATATACACTGGTTACATCTCAAATTATCTCTTCTATGCGTTGATTCTTAAAGACTGTTGTCTAGCCCATCTGCACGAACTTTGATTTCAACCTACGAATATTGACAAGCCTACCATCTTCTTCAATCGTAGCCTGTAGCTGTCGAGAACAACTCAATGCTCAGCTAGGAACACGCCCAAAAGCGTAAATTTCCGTGTTGATGTAAGATGGAGTCAATGGCAGCAAAGCCCCTTTTTAATTTTGAGATTAACCACGTGTTGTGCGAAATTCGATTTTGGTGCATGGAAATCCTTTGCAGTGTGAAACATCAATCTCTTTCGGTGCAGTCTATCACTGCGATTCTGGTTCTCCTTCCTGTGCGTTCGACACGCCCATCTTAGATTCTTATGTCATGAGGGAATTAATAATTGACATGATAAAGAAGGGGTAGGGGGGGCTAATTCCCTTTATCACGGCAAAAACCAACTCCTGAGCACAAGGCCACATCCCAACCCTATATCACACAAGAAATGGGTTCTTGTGCCATACATCACTCGGTAAATCATTTATGGTACAAGCGGTCCCTTCTTAACCATCACTATGCAAGCTGGTTCATATTTGTCGGAATGTATGTACGCTGGGCAAATATTTGCAAGACGTCACTGTGGTTTTACTGATGCATGTGCTCCTACGAGAGATATATATATATATATATATATATATATATATCATATGTACAGTATGTTGATTTTCCTGGAAGTTCAAAATATGTATTTACCATTTTGACTAAATGAGTTCTACATAATTAATTTCATATAATTATCTATTTTTAAAAAAGCCAATGCATAAAATAATTTGGATTCTATAAAATTAATTGATATTAATTAAATATTGTTAAATGAGTTTTTGGAAATTTAAAGTATGCCTTTTTCATTTTTATTAAATGAATTATAGGTTTAATTTAAGAATTTTATATAATTATTGAATTAAATGTGTATTTGGGGCTGACGCTGTATGGATTTTTATTTGTGTTGCACGGGTACCCGCACCCGGGGGTGGGGTTCTCGAACCCGTCCCGGGTTCCCGCACCCAAGTCCCGGATTCGGGTACGGGTTCTTCTCAGACGCACCCAGAAGAACCGGGTTCTTCTGTGAAGAACCGGGTTCTTCAAAAAAAAAATTTGGGTTCTTAGCCTTTGACGGGTTCTTGGGTTCTTGGGTTCTTCGGGGTGCTTGGGTTCTTGAGTTCTTCGGGTTCTTCAAGTTGGGTTCTTCGGGGTTCTTCGGGGTTCTTTGGGTTCTTCGGGGTTCTTTGGGTTCTTCATTAAAAAACTAATGGGTTCTTCCATAAAAGGAAAATAAAAAAAAAAAAAAAAAAAAATTATTGAAACAATGAAATTTAAAAAATAATTTAAAACACCCTAAATCTTAAAGGCAAATATCATTGTTTAAAACATAAGTGATACGCTACACTCATTGTTCTTGGCGACAAAGGTTCTTGGCGGCATACCAGTTTCGCAGCAGTGGACAGCTTCAGCGTGGTGGACCGTGGGCAGCTTCCGGCAGCAGTGGGCAGTGGACCGTTGCAGTGGACGGTATTTACTATTTACAAGTTCTTTGTGGCCCGTGTTCTCTGTTTTCAGTATGGGGTTTTCTAAATCGTTTTGAGCTGTTTAGAAGAGTGTTCTCTGTTTTCAGTATGGGGTTTCCGATTTTCTAAATCGTTTTTAAAGAAACATCCTCTACATCTCGTCTCTATTTCTTCTCCTTTAAATGCAGTCAAGTCCACAGTTTTGAAATAAAAACATAGTTTTCCCTCCAATGTATGTTCGTGCTCACTCGTAGCTTGAATTCTTTCAATTGATTTTGTTTTTACCAGTGATGGAAAGCTCGTAGCTTGAATTCTTTCAATTGATTTTGTTTTTATTCCATGAACAGATATTTCATAAATTGAATTAGAAAACTGTGTGAAACATTCATTTGGGTTCAAAAACTTTTTATTATATATATATTATCGCTGTTATAGGGATGCCATTTTCTGCAGATTTGAGCAGAACTTCTAACCGTTCTGGACAGTTGTACCAACATTCCCAATATTCCACATTACGTAAATTTGTGGTACATATCTGAAGCGTGTCCTGGTAATTATATATTCAATATCAGAGAGCGATATTAAATATGAACTCTGTACAAGATATGGTATACCGTATCAAAAAGTTTACATCTGATTGTTTACTTGGAGCTGGCTGGTGTTTTTCTAATCCTAGCGAAGCAAAAAGTCTGCTAGGGAACTAGCCAGCATATGTTGCTTGAAAATTGTCCTTGAATGTATGGTGTGAGTCTGTGACCAAGTCCTAAGTATAATGATATGTTTAAGTTTTTATCTATTTGTTTAATGTTGACTACTTTGCTAAGGTGTGTTTCACTTGCAATTATTTCAGGTTATTTGTGTTCAGACACCTTTGTGTGAGTTATTCCAGTGACCTTCCAACTGTTATTCTCAGTTGAGTTGTCTCCCTATTCCAGCTTTAGTGTCTTTGTAATCTTGGTCGCTTAGTCCCTGAGCTATAATTCCTTTTATCAGCTCCCTGTTAGGACTTCACCATCCAAATTTTTAGTAATTTGTCTTTATTCACATCAATTTACAAACAGGCATAGGTTCTAAGTTCTAACACTGGGCACTGTGTCTCTTGAAAGTTGAGACAGAACATGACTCTATCTTGGTTTTCTATTTACAAGATAGTGTCCCCTATCTACTTAGAGCTCCTAAGCTTCAGTACAGAGACAACGCTAAGAAATATAGGGTCACTGATATGAGGGGCCCACCTGAAATATTAAAAATTAAAATTTATGAAAGCTGAAGCATAAATCATTGAAGTCATTGAAACTAGTATTACCAGAGGGTTTCACTGATAGAGTGAGAGTACAGGGTTTTCTTGAAGACAATAAAAAATTAAAAATGTATATCATTAGGTCTTCATGAAGACAATAAAAATATATAACATTGAGTCTCTTGTAAAACATTGAGAAGTATTTAAATACTATGCCTTCTACAGCCATCTCTCAGTTCTGTTTCTGGCATTCTGCCATATATTAGTATTACCATCCCACAGTGAAGTAATTCACCCACAAGACTGTGGGAGTGATTAGTTGCCGTTGGAGTGATTACTATTTAATAATTTATTATTTAAATTAATAAGGTGATGACCATACCAGAAGTATTAACATAACTTTTACTTTCAATTTTGTTAAACAGATTCAAATTGTCTTCCAAAATTTGCAAAATAAAAAATGTCTCCAGCAAGTCCACAATATCCACTTTGGAAATATGTGGATAGGCAAAAACCTCCAAAAGGTGCTGGGGGGACAACAACAATAAAATGCACTTTATGTCAGCTTGAATGGAAAGGGAGCTATACCAGAGTTAAAGCTCATTTTATGCAGATACCAAGGAAGGGTGTTGATGCTTGCACTGGAGACCCAAATGATCCCACTAGACTCCCTAGTGCACAAAGAGAGCAACAAAAGGCTGATGGTAAGGCAAGCAAAGAGATCTCTAGGCCATCTCACAATGTGACTGAAAATGATGATTCAAATGAAGAAGAATTACCATTTGATGATGAAGATGAAACTGGTGATGAGTATGTGTCAGTGTCATCTAGAGCATCAAAAATCACTACCAATCAAACACGCAAGAAGCCTAAACTTGGTGGCCTTTATGACATGTTTGATGTGAAAGGTAGGGATGGTGTTGATCTTGCAATAGCAAGATTTTTTCTTGCATGTGGCATTCCCTTTAATGCAGCTCGTTCCCCCTATTTTGAGCAAATGGTTCGTGCTATCAATGATGGACCTCAAGGGTATAAAGCTCCTGGTTATGAAAAGCTTCGAACTGTATTGGTGGACAAGGAGAAAGCCCGTCTTGAGAAGGCAATGGCACCCTTGAAGGCATCTTGGAGTGTAGATGGATGCTCCATTGTCATGGATGGATGGACTGATTGTAGGAATCGTCCATTAATAAACATCATTGTCTCTTCCATGTCTGGGCCTTATTTTCTCAGGGCCATTGATTGTTCTGGTCAAGAAAAGAACACTATGTTCTTAAAAGACCAATTATGTGATGCCATTGCAGAGGTGGGGCCATCCAATGTTGTTCAAGTTATTACTGATGCAGCTCCAGTGTGCAAAGCAGCAGGAGCAATGGTTCAGAAGGAGTACAAGTAAGTGACAAGTTTCAACTTTCAAGTTTGACTTATCTTATATTTAAATTACATAAATGATAAATTACATTTTTAAATTTTTTAACTTTAGTCCTTGATTTATTAATATTTTAATTTTGTCCTTGATGTACCCAGGCATATTTTTTGGACACCATGTGCTGTGCATGCTATGAATAATGCATTGAAGGACATTGGCAAAATTGAATGGATTCAAGCATTAATTGAAAATGGCCGCAAAATTCAAATGTTTATATGCAACCATCATCAGTCACAAGCCATTTACCGCAAGCATGCAAAAATGGAGCTTCTTAAACCAACAGATACCAGATTCGCAACTTACTACATTTTACTTAGGCGGCTTGTGGAGATGAAGGAGGCTTTATCTGCCACAGTCGTCAGTGACATGTGGGAACAGTGGAGGTTATCTACCTCAGATGCAGCTTTGGAGGTGAAGAGGTTGATTTTGAATGATAATTTTTGGGTTGATGCCAAATTTGTTGTGGAAATTATAGAACCAATTTGTGATATGATCCGCTATGCAGACACAGATGGTCCATGTTTAGGTGAGATTTATGAGAACATGGACTCCATGTGTGAGCGGATCCAAACCATCACAGATAGGAAGGATCCTACTTTATGGCCACAACTGAAAGAGTTTATACATGGGCGTTGGAATAAACTGAACACCCCTCTTCATATGGCAGCTTATGCAGTTAATCCAAAATGGTATGATCCCACAACAGGAAGGAGGCCTCCATCCCAAGATAGAGAGGTGTTCAAAGGATTCTTGAACGCTGTCAAGAAAATTTATGGTAATACAGAAGAAGCCTCTGACATACGATCTCAGTTTGCCCAATTTTCACGTGGCCGAGGTGTCTTTGGTTCACATGCATCTTTGGCAGATAGACGCAAGAAGAAGGATCCAATTGATTGGTGGTGGCTTCATGGTGTTGATGCTCCTGAGTTGCAGCAATTTTCCATACGGTTACTTGGACAGGTAGCTAGTTTGGATTCCCTCATCTTACTCAAAATTTGAAAAATTCTCAATTAAATATAGGAAATTAATTTTAATTTTTAAATTTTAAATTTTCATTTTAGTCTTAGTTTTTATTTTTAAAATTATATTATTATAACTAATTTAATGGGCTCCCCCTAATATTTCAGGTAGCTAGTTCTTCATCTTGTGAGAGGAATTGGAGCACGTATGCCTTTATTCATTCAGTAAAGAGAAATAGGTTGGGCTCAAAGAAGGCAGAAAACTTAGTGTACATTCATAGCACACTTCGTCTCATATCTCGAAAAGACCCTGGGTATAAGGAGGGTCCTTTCAAGAGATGGGACCAACACACAGATGATGCTTCGTGTGTGGACGAGGAGATACAACCAGATGGCCTTATCGAGCTACCTCCAATTGCTATGGATGAGCGAGAGTCTGTTGATGAGTGTGATTCCTACCTGGAGAACATGCTAGCTGAAGATCTAAGTGATGTTGATGACATGGATGTTGAAGACATGGCTTGAGGAAGCCATTGTTCCTTAGGCTTTAGCTATTTAGTATTTTAAAATTTCCTAGTTCATGTTTGAAGATGCTTTAAGGCAAATTTTGAATGTAGTATGACAATGGACATATATCATGATTCATGTTAATATGTAAACAATGAACAGTTTTTTGGTGATAAGTTTAACTGATAAATTTTGAAATTTCAATGTCAATGTTGAATGTTCAATGATGTGCAATGTTTAAATGATTATCATTAAAGTTTTCTTGTTTAAAGTTGAAAAAATATACAAATTGTCAAATTCAAATTTCACATATTATTAATTATAAATTATAACTTTATAAAATATAATTATTAAAATTTAATATTATTATATTACCCGACGAACCCACGCACCCTGTTTCCAAAAAATGCCGTCCCCGTCCCCGTCCCCGTCCCCGCACCCACGTTTCCTGGCAACATAGATTTTTATTTATTTAGTTTTAATTTAATTAGAAATTAATGTTTTAATAGTATCATTTATTTAATTTTCAAAATTGATATTTTGACTTTAATTTAAATTTTATATATATATATATATATATAATATTGAAAATATTATTTAATACGGTGATTTTAGAGTTAAAACCAAATTAGCAAGATTTTTATTATTTTGTATCAAAGTGTAGTTTTGAGAATGTGAAGTGTTTTGACTTTAAAATGATAGCGAGTGCTTAACAAAATGGTTTTGATAATTTTAAGTCATATATTTTTAAGGGCTTTATTTGGTTTTAAAAATGATTGAAGTTTTTAATTATTTAGTTAATATTATTAGTTGTGATTTGATTTTATATATGTACTTAGAATTATTGTGTCAATGCCATCACATTAAAATATGTTATTTTCATAATTTAAATTCGGTTATATATATTAATGTGATTTTCGTCATTAAAAAAAAAAATATATATATATATATAAATTAATCAGTGATGTAAAGTAATGATATTATTTATATCGTTTACCATAAATATTACAGTTAAAAGAAAATAGATTAAAATTAGTCCACTAATAATAAAATGATTATATTACATAGTTAGGCTATGTTACAATGTTAAAAGAGGATTTATAAAGACTCATGCATTAGAAAAGTATTGTTACGCATTAAAATAGGATTCCCTGCAATAGGACAAGGAGGTCATGAGACCACCCTCCTTGACCTCGGTACTAGTAAGACCTGCCTAGCAAGTAAAAATAGCAAAAAACTATACCCATTTATAAATGTGAAATTTCAAAAACTATATGTTAAATCCAAATGTATACCTCAAATTTTTACAAATTTTATTATGTATACAGGAAACATTACGATGGTAAGGACATATGAGTGACGACGACGTGATCGAGCAGCATCACCGTCATTAATGCCACCACTGTCGTCATCACCATCTCCATCGCCACCACCATCATCATCGCCTCCATCGAGACCATCATCAATACCGATCGCTCCAGCACCGGAGTTGACTGTGATAATGAACTCATTGGAAGCCTTATTGGAAACATTAAAAGGGTCAACAATGGCTAAGACCAAAGAAGAACCTCAACCCTTAGCAACCAATTCAGCAGAACCAAAGAATTTTGAGTATAAAATATCAAAGGAATATATTTCTAGGGCGCTTTAGAAAATTAAACTCCCAAAATTTTCAGAAGGTCGAGCAAGAGAACGTGTTGACTCACTGAGGCATGGTTAGAAGGAACGAACAGATGTTTTAAATTAAGAGAATACTCTTCTTCTGCAAAAACAAAAATTGTTGTATTTCAATTAAAGGAGAGTGCCTTGATTTGGTGGGGAAATCTGAAAAAAACAACTACACCTCACAACAGATAATGTCCCTTGGGAATTGTTCGAGGAAAGATTCTGCGCGAAGTATTTACCTCCATATTTTCAAGAACAAGTTGGAGCCTTTCATACATTAGTTCAAGGTAATAAAACAGTGGAGGAATACAAGATAAGGTTTATGGAGCTTGTGAAATACATTCACTACTTAGATTTTGATGAACGTCAGGTTGAATGCTTCATATTTGGGTTAAATCCTCGCATCAGGGCCTTGGTGAGGATGTGGAAACCATCATCAATCGTTGAGGCAATAGAATGTGGTCGTTATGCAGAAGAACATCTAGGAATCAAAAAGGATGTAGGGCCAGCAAAACCTTTATAATCAGGGTTTTCAAGAAAGACTCCCCGAACTTTCTTCAGAAGAGGTAGCTCAAGACCACCGTATGGTAATAGATTTATCCCAAGAAATGTAGGAACAAGAACTCCCATGGCAATTAATATTATAGTCGTTGAATCATCAAACACAAGTCCATGGAAATCTCGTGGAACTGCTAATAGAGGAAGCAACATGAGAGGACGAAGCTCTTTATCTAGAAATTCACGTCCTGATTCAAGAGAACCAACACAAGTTAATTGTTGGGGATGTGGAGGAGCGCATTTTCAACGTGATTGTCCGGAAGCTTCATCAAGAACATTGCATGGGACTGGAAAGGAACCAATATCAAATAACCAAGGCAATCACAGAATTCATGCATTAATCAACAACGATCAAGCAACACATCAATCCACTGTAGTGGAATCTTCAGATATTATTAATGGTATAAAACTCAAAATTTTATTTGATACTGGTGCCACAGATAGTTTTATTTCGTCATATGCATTAAACAAATGTGGGTTGGCAATTCGCAGACAAAATGATTTCAAACATGTAAAAATGGCCTCAGGAGAACTCCAATCCGTAGACTTAAGTGTGGATCAATGCAAAATTGATTTAGGGGTCTGTTCGACTAAATTGAAAGTTTATGTCACAACCTTAGGGACTTGTGATCATGTCATAGTTATGGATTGGCTAGAAGCTCATCAAGCTTGGGTAGACTGTTATGGGAAAAGAATTCTAGGTATAAATGATGAACGAGAAGCAATCCAAGTTCAAGGAATCAAGATAAAAGTATCTTTACGCTACATATCAGCAATGAAAATAAAGCGTTGCTTAAGAAAAGGTTGTCAGGCATATGTAATTCAAGAAGAAAGTAAAGAAAAATGACCATCCTTAGAACAATATCCGGTGTTAGCCGAATTTTCGGATGTATTTCCAAAGGAACTACCAGGATTACCCACTGAAAGAGAGCTAGATCTCACAATAAAATTGAAACCTGGTACTCAACCAATCTCTAAAACACCTTATAGAATGACAGCTCTAGAACTTCAAGAATTACGAATTCAATTGAAGGAACTATTGGATATAGGACATATTCGACCCAGTATATCACCTTGGGGTGCTCCTGTAATTTTTGTCAAGAAGAAGATGGATCCTTAAGATTATGCATAGATTATCGAGACTTGGATCGAGCTACAGTAAAAAATCGATATCCTATGCCTCAAATTGATGATCTTTTTTATCAAATGAAAGGAGCTGCTGTCTTTTCAAAAATTGATCTTCGATCAAGCTATCATCAGCTAAGGATTTCTGAAAGCGATATTTCTAAAACTGCATTCCGGACACGGTTTGGACATTATGAATTTACTGTGGTACCTGTTAGAGCCTAGATTTGCCTCAGGCTGAAAAGACAAGGTTCTAGGTCCACATCAAACCACACTCAACCTCGTAGCTAGCCCTACGAGGACAGGAGAGGGCTCTCTCTGGGTCAATCTCAGCGAAAGATAATCGATGGGGCTTGAGATGACTGATTTAACAACTGATCTTAGGCTAGGTATGAAGTGCAAAGATTTGATTTGAGTTTTTAAGGGTTTTGTTGGAAAAAAGGGACAGACAAATTTTGGGTCCGGGGATGAGGCCTAGTTTTTGCAGAGTTCTGATTGGGGCAAGGAAGGCAATCGTTTTGATGCTTTGGATTGAATGAATGGATGGATCAGACCGGTGAGGGGCTAAGGAGGGCAAGAATGTCTCAAGAGTCCTCCTCAAACAGATGAAAACATGTAAAATTAAACAAAATTTCAAGGCAGAGCACAGCAGTCCAATGAATTCTACCTCAATCACTCATTTGTTTAATTTCAGAAGAAAAGAGAAGGGAAAATGATACACATAAACATCAGTAAACTTACAATTACTTAGAGAAAAACACCATCAAAACACAGAGCCACATGGATCTCAACAAGTGCTGCAAAACCTTGGTCTTTCCTTTGCCAAAATTGCAGAAATGAAATGTACAATGAAGTGTCAAGCAATCCCAAGTATCCAACACTGAAAATGACTGAGAAAATACATGATATAGACTAGCTCAACCCATTCTCATGCCTCTAGGGGTCGAGCTCATCATTCTAGGAGTTGTTTGAACCAATTCTAAACAAGGAACTGAAATCTAGGCAATCAAACAACTTGCCCCTATATGGTAGGAAACTTATTCATTCATTTAATTTTGACTTTTTAGTGAATGAATCCTCTAGAACAAGTAAATATGTACCAAAATTACATCATGGTAGATCAATAGTTACATCAAAAAGTAAAACTAGTCAAAACTGGGCGAGTTTTTGAGCTATACAGCGAAAAATAGGCAAAAATCATCTATGCGCCGCGCCTGATTCTCTATGCGTCACGCCACTTTGGAGTTGATTTTGAGGCACTTCCCGAAGTCCAAATTGAGCCCAAGATAGCTCGTTGGAAAGCCCTGTATGTCTACTTTCCAACCCAAGTCGAATTTCTGGATTTGGATGTCATTTGCCCCTCCAAAACTTCAATCTCCCAAGACTTCTTCCTGTGTGTCAAAATACGGGCAGTGAGGTCATTTTTTGAGTGTTTTTTGACCTTTTGAGGGCTCAAAACCTGCCCAAATTTCTTGGCCATAGGTAGGCAAACATAATTTATCATGACAAATCCAAAAATGCAAAGTTTTCTGGATTTGGAGCCCTTTAGCAAAAGCGAGCGCCACGTGGCGCGGCGCATAGGGAGGAAAACCCTGTGTTAAAAATTTCTATGCGTAGCGCCTTTTTGCAGACTAGTTTTGAGGGCCTTCCCGGTGTTCAAATTGGGTGCAAGATAGCTCGTTGGAAAGATATTTGAGTCTACTTTCCAACCCAACTAGAATTTTTCAATTTGGAGTTCATTTGCCCTATCAAAAATCAAATCTCCCAAAACTAGTCAAAATGTGCCAAATGAGACTGCCTCAAGGCAGAGTGCTGTTGCAGTCAACTTTTGAAGATGTTCCTCAACTCCAAATTGAACTCATGATAGCTCATTGGAAATCTCTTTGTGTCTAGTTATCATTTGACTCATCAAACAAGTCATTTGGCCAACCAAGCTAGGAGAAAACTTGATTTTCCCAAGGTCACTTCAGAGGTGCATCAATTCTCCCGAGGTAACTGTATTTTTGACATTTCTCTAAAACCATGACACCTGTGTAAAAAGTGAAGGAGGTTTTTCTTCCTTGGCCTATTGTGGACAAAAACCTCTCTCAGTTTTCCCAAATTCATCTTTTATTGCTCAGAAACATCATTTGAGTGAAACCTATCCCGATGTGTGGAACAAGAGATTTGTCGAAATGAATCGAAATGAAGGGGATAAGGGGCTTCTAAATTCTTTAGAAAATTTTGGGAAGTAAGGAGGGATGTTAGGAAGCAGGGGAAAGTGGAATGTCAAAGATTGAGTGAGGGGAAGGGGTCCAAAAAGGCAAAACACAGGCCTAACCTTGAAAATTGTCAAGTTGTAGCAAGAAACTAGGGTTTGTGAGAAAATGAGGAATTTGGGGGATCTCAGTGATGGGAAGTGTTTAATAAGGTACATTAAGGATAGGAGAAGATGTATGAAACTCAAGATACAAGTTTTGCCGATGATTTGACCATCCAAGAGAAATTGCCTTCAAAACCCTAGGAGAGGGAAACGAACTTTACCTAGGCACAACTGAAGCATGAACAAGGCATAAAATGACCCAGTGAAACTTGGCATGATGATAACAACCCTCTGAATGATGGTACATTCTGCCTAATGGTGACATGAAGCTCTTGGGACAGCCATTAGGGTTTGGGAATTTTAAGCATGAGACTGGGGTTTGGTGCATTTGGGATTTTGGGAAAGGGAACTTGGGATTAGGGGTATGTGAATTTGGGGAATAAGGAGAGCAAGGAAAATATGCAATAAGGGAGTGATGAGCAAAATAGCCAAATACAAAACCCTAATAGCAGTTTCCTTTGCAAATTTTGAAGAGATAGGGTTTGCTTTCCCTAACACACTTCACCATGCAACAAACACCATCAAATTTAGATGAAAAGCAATGACAGAAGGTTAAGCTACTTGAACGAGCGATAATCCACAAGTTTTGGGTGATTTGGAGCAAGCTTTGGCAAGTTTCGGGTTTCTCAGTTGTATGTGCCGCGCAACTCGCCCAATGCGTCGCACCCCACCAGTGCGCCGCGCCTGTGTAAAAATACATTGAATGGTCGCGCCCAGTGCAACGCGCTGGCTGTATGCGTCGCGCCTCTTGCCCAGTGTGCCGCGCCTCTGGTTTTTGATTGATTTTCTCCAACTTTGCTCTGCTCACCCCAAAGTATGTTTGCCTTGTTTCCACTTTGCAAATGAACTCTTGAAATGAAGAAACGGCTTATAAACAAGGAGCTTTTAGATTTTTGGCTCATAAAACCCCTTTTTCCAATGGTTTTGAAATGACTTTATTTTCAAACTCTGCTTTCGTTGTTTCCTTTGATTTTTGACTGAAATAATGAACCTTTTGGCAATTTTTGCAAGGATGATTGGCATGTAATTTCGGCAAAGGATGACCAGGGTTACGCCTGAAGTACCTCATGACTGAAAAACTTTAAAAATTACATATTTATTACAAACCATAAATTTGATGAAACATATTGACGATGAAATTTTGCAATGAAAACTGATTTTGAACCTCCCTCATGTGCCTATGGAAATTATTAGACCTTTTGAAGACGAAACCCTAGACCTAATGACTAAAATGACCCTTTTGCTGACCAAGAGACCAAATAGGACTGTGAATGACTTTAAAATTGATTTTGATGTATAGACACGGAGCAGCGGATATATGACATGAGGGAGATGAGTGACAAGACCGTTCCGTCAGAAAAACGATGCTCCTAATGGAATGAAAATGACTAGACTGAATGAGACACCTAAAAATGAAATGCAATGAAAGAAATGATCTCTGACAGAGGGATGACCAGACTGACTCTAACAATACCATTTGGATTAACTAATGCACCAGCAGTATTTTTGAATCTTATGAACAGTGTTTTCTGCAAATATCTTGATCAATTTGTACAAGTCTTTTTAGATGATATACTCATCTATTCCAAGAATGAGAAAGAGCATGAAGATCATTTACGGATAGTGTTATCCTGCCTCAGAAAACGCCAATTGTATGGAAAGTTATCCAAGCGTTCGTTCTTTCAGAAAAAGATTCATTACTTAGGTCATATCATATCAGGTGAAGGGATCTCAGTAGACCCTTAGAAGGTAAAAGCATTCATGGAATGGTCAATACCGAAAAACGCACATGAAATACGAAGCTTTATCGGTTTAGTCGGTTACTACCGAAGATTTGTGGAAGGATTCTCCAAAATTGCAAAGCCAATTACAGCCCTTCAGTGTAAAGGTGTTAAGTATGAATAGACTGAAGAATGTAATAAAACATTTTCTGAACTCAAAAGACTATTGACCAGTGCACCAATCTTAAAAGTCCCTAATATGGACAAAAATTTTACGGTATGTACTGATGCATCCAAACATGGGTTAGGTGCAGTGTTAATGCAGGATAGGGGAGTAATAGTGTATGTCTCAAAAAAGTTAAAGCCTCAACGATTTGGAGTTAGCAGTTGTACTTCTAGCTTTAAAAATTTGGAGACACTATCTAGTGGGGTGAAGTTTTACGCTTAAAAGCGACCATCAAAGTCTACAATATTTGTTCACCCAAAGAGACTTGAATGCTAGACAAAGACGATGGAGTGAATTCCTAAGTGAATATGACTTTGGAATATCATATATTAAAGGAAAATAAAATGTAGTAGCGGATGCTTTAAACAAAAGACCACGGATATTCTCCCTCATACCTATCAAAGTAGACATAAGGCAACGAGTACTAGAACATCTCATAAAGGATAGCTGGTATTTAAAGGTAAGATTTAGTCTTGATAGTAAAAAGCCAAAAGAATCTAAGTTTGAAGGGTATGAACTAGAAGATGATGGAATCTTACGATTTCATAGAAGAATGTATATTCTTGACAATTGGGATCTTCGAGACACCATCCTTAAGGAAGCCCACAAAGCAGTATATTGTGCACATCCTGGAGTAAAGAAAATGTATACGGATACCAAGAAACTCTTCTTCTGGTCGGGCATGAAATGTGATATCGTTCAATTCATTGCAAAATGTTTGGAATGTCAACAAGTAAAAGCAGATCATTGTCATCCAGCGGGTCTGTTACAACCTCACAACATTCCTATGTCCAAATGGGAGATTATTTCTATGGATTTTATCACTGGGCTACCTCTTACTTCTCAAAGACACAATGCTATTCTGGTGCTAGTGGATAAATTAACGAAAAGTGCCCATTTCATTCCCGTAAGAGATACTTACGAAGTTGCTGACGTAGCTCAACTATTCATAAATGAAATTATCAAATTTCATAGAGTACCTACGAAGATTATATCAAATAGAGATTCACAATTTACTTCAAGATTCTGGACTTGCATGCAGTCAATCTTAGGAACTCAATTAAATATAAACTGATGGGCAAACAGAAAGGGTAAATCAAGTACTTGAAGATATGTTAAGGATGTATGTTATGGATCAGCAATTATACTGGGAAAAGTACTTATCCTTAGTCGAATTTGCATACAATAACAGTTACCACAGTTCAATCGAAATGACTCCATTTGAAGCATTATACGGTAGACCTTGCAGAACACCGTTAAGTTGGGACAGGTTAGAAGATCGAGTCATGATAGGACCAGAATTAATACAAGAAATGGAAGAGCAGGTAAAACAAATTAAACAGCGGTTAAAGGAAGCACAGGATAGACAAAAGAATTATGTTGATACTCCCAGAACTGATAGAAAGTATGAGGTAGGGGATTAGGTTTTCATCCGCATCAAACCAAATAAAAGTGCTATTCGATTCAGAAAAGGGGCAAAGTTATCACCCCAATTTATTGGACCATTTAAAGTCATGGAAAGAGTTGGACCTGTCGCCTATCGTCTTGCACTGCCACCTCACTTGCATAAAGTTCATAATGTATTCCATGTATATGTATTAAGGCATTACATAGCTGACCAATCTCATAACCTTCAATGGAAGGAACTACAGGTATCGGACGAAGAAACTATATCGGCTGAACCACTACGTATACTGGAACATAGAGTTCGACAGCTCAGGAATTGTCTGGTAGACCAAGTTAAGGTCCAGTGGGACAAGTATAGTCCTGGATCAGCTACTTGGGAAGATACGGAGATCATATGTCAAAAATACCCCAACTTGTGTCAATTTTGAAGAACTTTAAACCATGTTTTGTATATATTTGTTTTACTTTATATCAGAGACTTGGAACCATTTTGAAATGATCACATATAAACATGAATTTTTATGACATAATATCTGTTTAATTCCCCTAGTACGTAGATACCAAGACGGAATATGTTATTGATCTTACTAAATTATAGTTATCAAAGTAAAGCTTAAATATTTGAGTAATTTTACTTCTGATGGGAATTAAGATATTATAATTTTGTTTCATTTATGCATATTAATATGATTGATGAGATAGAAATCAAAGAAAGATTACATTTTAATATGAAAGTTAATGACATGAATAGAATATGGCAAAGTATGTTATACTGTAGTTGACATGTATGAATTATACATAAGCTATTTGTTTTTTAATATGTTAATGCACATTTTATAAATGCATGGACAAGTGTTTATGGTTACAGATAATATCCATTACCAAAATGACCACGTGATGCCAGAAACCTCATAACAATTAAGGCTCAAAGAGATTCCATGATAGGGTATTAACCCTGATTCTACTGGGAGGGGTGGAGGTGTTGCCCACCGTTTATCCTCCGAACCCTGGAGTCATGGGAGGACTGTGCGAGTCACGCTCCCCTAGACATGTGATAATGATTGTCAGATGCCTACTAGGAATCAGGTCGGTATAGCCGACGCTGCCATCCTTAGAGTTTATGAATGGTTGGGTAACTGGCGCCATGGCATACTCCAGTAGAGGATGGATAGGATGGGGGCGGAAGAGATTAGGAAGGATAGGATGAATTTGTAATAGCTTGGGAGCCTGATTGAAGTAAGGCATGTTCATTAAAGTTATAAACCTAGAAGTATTCAAAACACCAATTTTATAGTGTCTTCACAATAAGTAATAATTTAACCTCGGTACACAATCCTAAGAAGAATGTACTAATTGCTATCATAAGTATTCATATAAGATAAAAAATCTAACTTTGGGACGAAGTTTTCTGAAGGGGGGTGTATGTAACGACCTATCTATAATATAGAAAACATAAGAATAATAACATGCATATGATAACTACATATGCATGTGTCGCATGCACCGCACGAGTATTTATATACTAAATTAATTATAAGTATTAAATATCATGAAACTTCTTCAAATAGAAGTTATATTCACCCATCAACACCCATATTGCTTAATGCATCATGATTAATGGGCAAATACTAAATTTAAAATGTATAACTTAAAAATAATTATAAAAGATAGATGTTAAAAATTAAGCTAATCTTAAAAGATGATTATATAATCATATATCTTAGAATATTAATAAATTATATTAATAAAATAATAAAAATAAATTAAAGTTAAAAGTATTTAATATGAACCTAAACCTTTATATTAAAAACAAACAAACAAAAAAGAATATTAAACCAAAATTCATAATACAATCAATATACCTTTTAAAAAGAAATATATATTACGTGACAAGGGAAGGGTGTCACGAGGAGGTGAAACGGTGGGTTGTTGGTGGAAGGGCGGCCACCGCCAAGAAATAGCTTATAAAACACGAGAGAACAGTTTTGGGAGAGCATCGGGAAGAAAAAGAAAGAACGAAGAAAAGAGATACTGAAGAGGGGCATAAATTTATAAACCTGAGTTACCAACAGAAGGAGGGCGGGTTGTTCTGAGGTTTCTGGGCATGGGGGAACAGTTTGCTTCAACTGAAAAGCTTATTGGACTGAGTAGCGAGGTTCTGCTCAGTTTGGCTGGGTGGTTTCAGTCTTTTGGTAATCGAAGCAGGAGCAGCTTGAGGCATCAATAACTGCAGGAATACAGGTAGGTACTCTCATCAATTCTGTCAGTTAGATTTGTAAAATTTTATGTAATTTTATCACAGGTTCATGATGATTTTAAGAAACCCTTTACTGTTTTTACAATGGTTATACAGTCTTTACATTGCTATACAGTCTTTACATGCTCAATGTAATTAACTTTAAAATGCCCCCTGTAATCCTAATAAAGTATAGTGCATTGTGATTTATGTTAGTTTTTGGTAGCAATGGACAGGGGTTCTAGACTTCTATGGTGTCTAAAAGGATAAGGAACACGAGATCTCCAACCCAGAAAATGTTTCTCGAGAAAAGCCTTAGAAACACCTCAATTACATTAATTAGCAAACAATTAAATATTTCCTAAGTTTAACTTAGGAAAAGTGGTTAATTAAATCAGATTAATTGAGTAAAATCAATTTTGCTCTAGAGAAATCTGGAAAAGTCATTTGATAGAGTCAAAATGATCTTAGCCATCAATTGAGATGTGATCATGGTTGTTGGTTGTCCAACAGAAAATTATAAGAGCAAGTCAATGAGGTTTGGAAATACACACAAGAGAATTTGTTATATATATATATATATATATATATAACAATCATAAATAATGATTAATTAGTGATTAATATAGAAGAGGCACGTCTCTAAGGACATGACCATTCATGAAAGGGCACTTGCCTAGGCATATAAGGAGACCCTCATTTGTAACAGTTCCATCATCTCATACCTTTTGTACATTCGTATATAAATATATTTGTCCTATCATGGATATTTATGTATTTTAGATCTTTTGAGTATTCTACTGCATATATGAACTTTGTTCATAACATTTGGTATCAAAGTTGTTCAATCCTCTCGCCGCTCAACCGCTGCACAAAGCCAATGTGATCCAGCCTTTGGCCATCAATTTTCATCAACTTCATTGCCATCGTGATCGAAGCATTTTGCTACACAGTTTTGGAGATTCTCTATTTTGTCGTCAAGCCTTTAGCCATCAAATAAAAATTAAATAAACAACAAAAAAACTGTGTTATATAAATAAATAAATAAATTGAAATTAGAAAAAAAAAAAATGAAGGCTTATAAAAAAATGGGTACTTTTAGACTGTAAGGTTATCCCAAAAAAGTAAAATGGAGACAAGTAATGGAAGATTTCCTAAAGCTTTTAGTAAATGTGTTAGTGCACTAGTTAAAATCAAAGGATCACTTGTCGAAAGGGATATTATAATCTCTACCGATCCTACTCAAGATAATAATTATGTTAGCATTGAATGTGCTAACCAATTAGTGATCCCTGAATCGAATATAATTGAAGCAATGGATTCAATGAGTAAAAAGCAATATGACATAAGCAATCTCCAACTATGGGAGATTATACTTTTATTTCGCAATTCACCGTTAAAACCTTATACTGTGACAATAGTGATATAATTTTGGGTTCACCCTGGATGGAATCACTAGGGTCCTTCATCCTAAACATGAAAAAAAAAAACAAGAATTGACATTTTCCTACAAAAGAACAAAAAAAAAAAATTGTAGGATGTTATATTGAAGCTAGATTTAGTAAAACACCAAAACACATTGAAGATATCTCAAAAATAATTTTTCAAGAAAGCAAAAAAGCGATACAAAATATGTAAAGGGAAGTTGACAAAATAATTGCTGACAAAAATGAAGAAATTTCTCGACTTAAGGACCATAGTGAAAAATTACTAATGCAAATTAAGAAGTTTAAGAAGGACAAGAAGTTGTTGGAAAACAAGGTAACAATGTATCGAGGAGGAAGCTTCTAAATCTTCATGTAGAAATCCAAGTTGAAGAAAAAGGAATGAATACCAATCCAGTGAATACCGATCTAGTGGAGCACATACACCATTGTCTATGTCCTGGACTGCTCAAGCCTACTTTCCTTGACACTATACAAATTCCCATATGTGCGCCAATTCCTCTCACAATAAAAGGATGAAGTCACCTGAGAGAGGAGCCTCATGGTTGGCTGTTGTAAAGGAGGGTTTGTTGCCCCATGAGTTGCCCACCAAGAATAGGGCTTCTTAGCCCCCTATCTCTAATCACATCATAGCCTGCAAATCACCAAATGCCAGTGGAAAACTCTTCAAAGACATCCTCCACCTCATCAAGGGATGCTATATCCTAAAATGTCTCCCTCAATGCATCCTTCCTCCCCTGTGGAATTTCACCATCCATGTGAGGAGGGAATCTGCGGGAAGGTCCACCATTCAACCACTCATGGTTGTAGTAGGTTCAATAAGTGAGCCAAACAATGCAAAGTTGTGCAAATCTTGTTCCATCTGCTAACAAGAAAATCTTGTATGGTGGTGAAGAAGGGCTCTGATGATGTCTCATACTCAGGGCACTCACTCTGTAAAATAATGGTCCTCATGGACCCAATCATGGAATCCCATCCCTCATAAACCTCTCCTAGGATGGGTTGGTCTATATCTGCAAATCGTAGCAAAGCAATAATAGAGTCCAAGATCTTAATAGTGAGATCTACCCTCTCCCACCAAACATCATCTAACATTGTGTCCTTAACTCTCTTTGAGGTTGCTTGATTTTCCTTTCTCCAACAAGACCAAAACTTTGAAATAACCATGGCCCCAAGAGCGGTCTTGACCTCTCTCAACCTCTTCAACAATGATGAATGAAGAGGCAAACCGTGTATCTGCAATCTTCAACAATGATAGATGAGTGTACTCCTTGTAGATTATGAGGGCATTTGTATGATTTTGTACAAAGTTGCGGATATGTTGTGCATCCTCAATAACACTTTCAATCCAAGGAACATCAGAAGTAATAGTTTTAAGGGATAAATTCAAGAAATGGTCAATGCACGGTGCCCAAAATACTTCTGGATATTTAGCTTCCACAATCATGCCAGTAGCCTTCCAAACATGTTTATTATCTGTAATGATTTGCGCACAAAATCAATACCTACATCTCCAATAACTTTAATGAACAACTCACCAATATATTGTGCATCCTTGTATTGTCCAAGTGCATCCACTAATTTCAAGAAAATTGGTCCATTCAAGGAAGACACCATGAAGTTGATGAATGGGTGGCGTGTTGGATTTGTCCATCCATCAGAAACAATACTAATCCTAGATGTTGGCCATGCTGATTTAATAGGCTCAAGCATCTTGTCCGCCTCTTTCTTTGCCTTAGTCAACAATGTGGTTCTAAGCTTCTCTGACCCAAGAGGCACATACTCTGATGGAGCCCCTTGAGTTAGAGTTTGGCACATCTCAAGAAATAAAGGTTAGTGTGCAACATTAAAGGATGTGAAATTCAAACAGAAAAAGAAGGCAATGGTGATATCAAGCTCTTTTGTCTCTCTTTCTAAAAAATATTGTCCATTGGACCAAGTGTCACGGCCTTCCTTTTTGTTGTTTGACCCACACCCCCACCAAAACTTTAAAAATGGAAATTTGTTGTTGTTTTTCCTCAAGAATGGAAGGGGATCATCATTCTTGTTTTTTAGATGATGCAGCCACACTTTCCACACCAACATTGGCCTCTTTTTCCATTTCTTTCCTCTTAGCAACACACACATTTACACATTCTCCAATTCCACAACCTGGTAAGCCCAACAAATAAGCTTTCACACGGAAATAAGTGCTCTTGAAATGATTGTTGCAATAGTTGCATTTCCAAGCAACATTGCCTCCTCCCTTCAACTTGTTGCCTGGCCCTTGATCTCTTGTGACATACTTCCACAAGGGATATTTGCTTTCTTGAGTCTGTTGTCTTTCTAAATTTATTTAGCCCTCAACATTTGAAGTGTTGTCTTTCTAAATTTATTCAGCCCTCAACATTTGAAGTCGTTGTAGCCCCACTTCCAACAAAGGGAACACTTGCAGACCCTGATGAAATTAAACAGGAGGGGCATCACCAATGGAGACATTCTTCCCCTTCCTTTGCCCCTTCCCTGCTGCCCTTGATTGAGCCACGAATGTTGTAAAAAAAATAAAAAATAAAAATGCACAAACATGTAAAAAAATGGACATGCAAACTGCTGTAGCAAAAATGCAATAATATAGAAGCAAAATGCAGTTACATGTTGCTTGAGTCACCTCCAAAATGCTGCCAAACCCTTTGCTAGTCTCTCCCACACACCCACGGCAAGAGAGACACTCAAGAATGAGTGAGAAATGGGCCCAAATCGGACTTTAAAGGCCGCGCGGGACACTTTTCAGAGGGACAAGTCTCCCGAAATTGGGACTCGCTGGCCCATCGAATCAGATTCGTGTGCCCATCGAATCCCACATGCCATGGCACACTAGAGTCATGAATCAAACACGTGTCTAATTTGCGGGATTCGGTACACGAGGGAGGAGGGCTGGTTTCTTAGCGTGGGAACTGAAAGAAACCACCAATAATCAAATAAAGGCAATGGCATTTTTCCACGGATTTAAAATTCTCAGGCCATGAGGGATTAAGTGCCTTGCTGTAGTGGATGACTCCACATCATAATCCAGCATTTGCAAAACCAATCAAACCCACATGACATTCTTCTGGATGGGGTACTGCATACAGTTCAAGGGCTGCCCAAGAGTTTTGAAAACATTGAATTCTTTAAGGTCCCAAGGGACTTCGACACTTTAGTATATTAAAAGGCAAACGAAGCGATTATAAGCATAAATGGGATGCTTCCACTTAAATCACATCTCCCATGAATGGATGTGAAGTATGTAATACAAATTAAGTGTGATGGAAGTGTGATTCAGAAATGAGTGGCAAAGCAATTTTAAGTCGAAAAGATGGGCAGTAAAACCCTTCCAACCTCCAGTACTTCCACATCTAATCATGCCTGAGGTGAAGCTTATCAAACCTATCGCAATGGAATGGAGGATTGAATATGTGAAAAACAGAAGGAAATTCTCTTTGGTATCAGCTCTCAGCAGGATACATGCAAAAGTCCGCAAGGTGGTGACCTTTGCAAAAACACAAGGACATCACTTGATTATTCCTGAATAAATTGGGCGTTGCTATTTCTAGCAAGGTTGGTTATCCCTGGTGTTGTTTGGCTCTGTAATCTACAGTTATGTGGTCTGTCTCTGCTTTGGGTCTGTCGTCCTGTGCTGATTTGGTTCAGTTTGGTGTTATAAAATCAATTATTCGTGTTGGAAAAGAATGATGGGTCATTGCCATTCTGGATGCTGCATCCTATGTGAGACTTCGGACTTGTAAAGAGCTCCAGGAAGAAGTGAACCCCCTGTAGAGGATATAAACGAAGCCCCTTCTCACTTAGTAGTTGAATGACTAGTCAAACCAAAGATCAAATGGGGGATTCAGCGATTACAGAGATTTGTATCATCAAACTAAAAAGCTGGAAGCAAAACTGTAATATGTTCTCTGAATTGGTCCTAGGCTAAACTAGGTGCTCACCCCTGCATGGAGAACCATCGCACCCCTTGGTTAAGAATGTCCAAGAATGATGGGTCATTGCCATTCTGGTTGCCACATGCATGTGAGACTTTGGACCTGTGAAGAGGTCAGTTAAGAAGTGAACACCATATAGAGGATGTTCAGGAAGCCCTTTCTCACTTCAGTAGTCAAATGGCCAGTCAAATCAAAGCTCAACCAGCAAGGGATTCAGAGATTACAGAGATTTGTATCATCAAAGCAAGCAAACTGAGAAGCTAGAAGCAAACTGCAATATGCTGTCTGAATTGGTCCTAGGCTAAGCTAGGTGCTCACCCCTGCATGAAGACTATCGTACTCCTTGGTTACCCCTCCAAAGGTTTCTATTGGCTATGTTCAAATTGTGCTGAAAGATAAGGAGATCTGGAACCCAATCTTCAGGCTGGCATCAAACAGGAAGCCCTAGCTGGGAATGACTTCATCTAAGTTAAAGTTTTTTAATTATTGCAAAGTAGCTTTTTTGCTAGCTCAGCATGTTAGGAGGCATTATACCAATTGGCTATACAGCTATATCTCTATGAAAGCAAGAATAGCTGAGCCAATATGCAGCAATTTTGAAATTTGGGCTTTTTTGAAGGACTGGTTTCAGACTTATTAAACTTTGTTTTTTGTTAATTTGGGCTTTTTTGAAGGACTGGTTTCAGACTTATTAAACTTTGTTTTTTGTTAATTTATTATATGGCATCGCCACAACCAATTTTTGTATGCAAAAGATAACAATCTCTGTTATGTATATTAACCAGGCCCCAAGGGTTAGCTCAAGTTGTTTGCTATGCCAAAGCCGTAATGGCCAAGAAGGTATGAAGCCAAATCCACCGAGGTCCTTTGGAGTTAGGCATACATGGTATCCACCAGCTGCATTAAACCCAGTTGCCATTCACAAAATGTGAGGAAACCCTTAAGAGTCCCCCAAGGAAAGTTTCCAATATATATATATATATATATATATATTCCTCTCTTCATTGCTTTTGTAATGTTTAGAGAGCAGCAAAGTGTAAATAGAAGCAGCAAGTTTTGAGGTGAAAAATGGACAAAAGATGGTAGAAAAAATTGAGACCAGTAGGTTTGATACAATTTGTTGAATGCCAGAGACTTGCCGCAATTTATTAGAATATTGAGTCACAAGGCACATAGACAAAAACAAATTTATCTTTGATGATAAAAATAGAATATACAAAAAACGAATAGGTAAAGCAGCTTAGTGGCTATATATTTTTTAACGTTACTATTCTGAAAATGAACCTGACTCGTAGTTGTGGACCTTGTTAATAAATTAAATTTTTTAGAAATAAAATATAATTATTATGAAGTTTATCATCATGATTCTATCTTCACTAGTTTCATAACAAAACATTTATACAATACTGAAACAAGTTTAGATCACTAGAAAAATGATAAAATCAAACATCCACAAGGTTTAGGTACCTTTATACCGCTGATAAAGCTCTTCAAGATGTCGTGAATCAGGGATGGATCTTATCTGTGGCTGGCTGTAAAAGAGGTCAAAAGCCCCTTCAAGATTCCAATCACTCGCTTTTAATGCCTGAAGAGCAAATTTTTCACTACATCCAGAGAAAGAAAAGATTTTATATTGTAAATCGAAGACCAAAATGCCATGAATGAACAGTGCCATGATCAACACATGTAGAGCAAAATCATTTTTTTTATTTTAAAGCTACATAATGGTCATAACCATGGAATCAGAGCAAGATATTTTTTGGACATCAGACCTACATCTAAAAGTTCTTCCGTTTTCCCTAAAACGTAAAGTATGCTTTTGATCCAATAGACAGCACAAGACCTTTGAGTAATGTTGGAGTGGAAAGTCACAAAAATATATAATCAAATAAAATTTGACAAACTATCAAGCAACTCTGTAAAAAAAAAACATATGTCCTCCGTGCAAGATGGAAGTTTGATCAATAAATGGAACTATAATTAGATAATGCCTTTGAACATCTCACCCTCATCCATCTTAGTTATATGGTCAACGGTTAGTCACAAAATCAACACTATTACCATATTTTGAAATAGGGGATCTTGTTTGTGCAGCTATGACATGACAAAATCATATATAAGCTCCCACAAATCGGACAAACACAGGTGCATCCTGTCAGCAATGTCACCTGAAGGATTATATTACTCATAGATGTTTGACCTACCAGACACCATATAAATAGATCAAATACAATCATAGGTTAGAACCACGAAGATAGAATTCTTCAAACTACATTTCATCGTCTTACTGACCAAACTTCAACATGAAACCTAAACTACAAGATGTTGCAACAATGATACCAGAAAAAATATGACCCTAATAATAATGGGGTGAAACCTAATTTTACACGTTAGCTCAGGGCTAATTAGATAATCAATAAAGGATAATGTCACCTTTTACCTTTTACCAGGGTTATAGCTATCTTTAGGTGCTGAGGTTGACTGAGGTGGAAAGCCTTGCAAACAATGTGGCCTAGCATGCCAGAAGCTGAAAACTATTACAAGCTCAAAACACTAAAAAGCTGATCTGGAAAGGCATGTGATCCAACCATCAGAGGCAGACACCCAACCCCAACCCAACTAGATAATACAGACAGATATGAGGAGCCTAGTTGTGACCAGGAGTGCAGGCTGCGATGCCAGCTGCCAATGAAACAGACCCCGGGAGGATCAAAAAAGAGTCTCCATGTCAGCTAGGGAGTGTTAATATGTTGAAAATGTAGCACAGAAGGTGATTCTGCAATGGTCAAATGTCATGACATGCAGTAAATCACCAAATTTCTCTCACAGCTGAATTATTTAAATATTTCCACATTTGGACCTTAGGCATAGAATCAATATTTTTTTTTTATTTTATTGGCCACTTTTTTTGAAAGGTTAAGAGATAAACGAAAGATTATATTGTGGTCATTGATGTGTTGATCTCAAGTATGGAGATGCAATCTCAGCCCTCCATCACTTTGGAGATTAGGTCAGGAAATTGTAAAAGATGAAAGGGGCTGTTGGAGAGATCAGTTCAATTTGGCACAAGAGCTGGGCATTCAATAGTGACAGGAGATCGAAGTGACAGCAGAGTTTGCATCAGCAAAGAGGCTATCCTTCAGGGGCAGCGAATACACTTGTGGAGGCCAAGATACCAGGTCATACAAGTCGATTTGATTGAGCAGAGATCAGGTCAATTTGACAGGGCTGATTTGGCAATTTGTGTGGGCTGAAGAAGGCTTAATTGTGGATTGATTTGCTGGGCCATACATGCCAATTTGCATCAGACCATACAGCCTACTTGGAAAAATTGAATTGGATAGCCCACTAGTGCAATATATGTGTATCTACTAGAGATCATCTTACACAAGTAGAATCAGTTCTACAAGTAATTCTGATTTTTTGGCATATGTTGTCTCATATTCCCAAAGGTGTTCTAAAGAGGATAAGGAAGGTGTGTATCATCTTTCTTTGTATGGGAAGTCAAAGTATGTCAAAATTCCCTCGGCAAAGTGCTGAGTCCTAGCCAGACCTGAAGAGGTTGGTCGATGGGGTCCAAAGCATTTAAATATTTTTGGAGTTTCTTTGGCAACATCTACTTTATTTAGGGTTTTGACCAAAAATAGTCTATGGCACCACCATTTAATGGATTTGGAATCCAAGGAAAAGTATTAAATGTCTCTAATCATTGGAGGTATCTGACTTCGGCTTTTCCTGTGGTAGGTAAATTCCTTCCTTGTAATGTGGGATCTGCTACTAGGTCAGGGTTGGGTGTGATGCTATAGTAGAATGCAAGTATCGTTTTCTCCCGAAGCATTTCTCTAACATTTAAGACAAAGAAACTACTAACCTATAATCAAGTGCCAAACCTGACTACTACTAACCAGTGTTGTGAAAATCACGTTAAATTGAAATTATCGCGATTTTTTCGATATGCCGATTTTATCGCGATTATTATAGGAAATTATCGCCAGGAATTTTTTTAAGCCGATTTTTATGAAATTATCGCGATAAATTCGAATTTATCGCGATAACAATTGAAATTATCGTGCGGGTCTCCGGCAGTGAGGTTTTATAATGTTTTTTTTTTGTTTTTTAAGGGATGCTAAATGTTTGAAATGCAATTTTTTTTTAAAGAAACAAATAAGTTTTGAGTGGGGCAGCTTAATGATCAAGTCTAGGCCCTAGTATTGATATGCTATTCATGGTAATGTTAAATTCTTAAAGTAAAAGTGACAATTCTCCTTAATCTTCATTTTCATCCTTTTACTTAAATTTTTAACATTACCATGAAATGACTCAGGATATTTGAGAGTGGTTCCGGCCTCATTGGATTTCATATGGAGAAAGTAGAATTTTAGATTTCATTCAAAATCCAGCAGACTTATCAGTTTTTCAGGATTTCAGGATTGGGAGATTGTAATGTTTCCAGGTGACACCACCTACCCAGGCTACCCCTGCCACCAATAGAGGACGTGGTCTACCTCCTATAGCTCCTACTTCTAGTTCTTCAGCTTCTAGAGCATAGCAGACTCCACTGCCAACTCCACTAGCACCAGCGTCTATATCTAGAGGGAAAGGGGAAGTTGTGGCATTTTCTCGCAAGAGGGACAGAGGAAATCAATAGGATTAGACTTTAGTTATTTTCTTCATTTTATTGTATATGACATTATGACATGATGAGATACATTATTATATTTTTTGTTGATATTTTGAGGCTGAGTTGGGACTCAGGAGTCAGGACTTACTATTCAGGACATGATTCAATGTTATGTGTGATTTTAGCACTAGAAATGATATTAAACATCTTATATATTAGTTATTTTATCATATTTGTGTCAATGTATTTATTTTATGTTGTAGAAGGTTTAGATATTAAAAAAAAATGAAAAAAAATGAATATTTTTGTACCAAATGATTTTTTCCCGATTTTTTCCGATTATTTCCCGATAATTACGATTTTTTCTGATTTTTTCCTCGCACCGATATTATCCCGATAATGATTAATGCAACATTGCTACTAACATCTGGTCCCAATGATGGATTCATGCCAATACTTTAGGTCTGACAAAACCTTGAGCAAATAAGTAGAAGACTTTTGTCAACATATGGAATGCAATCATATCAAATTAAAAAATGAGCCAAATACCATGGCTTGGTCTTACAAAAAAGTTGGAGGTGAGTATGTTTGGGCTATGAGACATCTCTTGTTCAAGAGGCATGAAGGCAATCCTAGTGGTGGAAGCAGGTGTGGAAGCTACGGGCCCCTAAAAAGACCCATATTTTACTTTGGTTGGCACTTCACCACAATGTTTTGATATGGGAAAACTTTAGAAGGCGAGGAAACCAAGGGCTCTGTTACCCACCAAAATGGGTAACACCATAGGAGAAAACTTTTTTCCTATATTGGATCGCTAGCCAACTAGCAGCCCCTAACATTCACTTCTGGATGATGATATTCCAACTGCATCCACCATATGCATCAGCCACGTACCTGTCACCATCTAACATTTCCTATTGAATGAAGGTGATTTGCTATTCAAAAGGTACTTTGATCATTTTCCAGTTAGATGCTTATACTTGTTTGTTTTGGGCATTTGGTATGGATAAAGGGGTGATCTAGAAGATTGACCAATCTTGATTATAAATATGTTCTCTCCCCTTACCATGGGGGTTAATTTTTCGCCCTAGTCCAGTGAGACCTCCCTCGAGGCTTTACAGTTATAGTAGGGGCACTACTTTGAAAACCTATATTGATGTAGCATGTTAGTTTTTGTAGCAACGGATGTGTTCTAGCCACGAAATTTTGTGGAAAGGCTAGAATACGGGACATCTCCAAAACCCAGAATCGTCTCTGGGAATTCCACCTAGAAATGACTTAATTAGATTATTAGCCAGTTTTTAGATATTTCCTCAGTCTAAACTTAGGGAATACGTTTAATTAATCATAATTAATTAAGTCAATGTGTGAATGTTCTACAAATTCACACGGATCGACTTCAAGTTAATCCTAGCCATCGATTAAGATTTAATCTTGGTTGTTGGAATCCCAACAGAGGATTATAAGAAGTCGATGGGCACTTGGAGAGTACACTTGAGCAGCAATTTCTTGTGCAGATCAAGCTAGCAGCAGTAGAGATCAACCCTGGAAGATACAAACCATTGATTGGTATAAAAATATGTGTTTATTAATGATGAATTGATATCAGATGATTTACAATTTGTGGGAGGCCCCTGACTTATACTGCCTCGGGTGCATCTTGGTGAATGGGCATGATCTGTGATCATGCCCTTTTGCCTATTTTAACTATTTTTACAGGAATTAAATAATTTACATAACATTGCCTTCCTCACAAAAGATGCTTTGTTCTCAAAGCATACATAACGAAGATTGTTGTCGACGACATGTTTCAGTGTCCCAAGAAGTTTCTTCTTCTGGTAAGTCCTTCCAATTGACTAAGTATTCTTTCATTACTCGAGATCGGAGCTTCTTTTCCCTAGTGAATATGATACCTCTTGGTTCTAAAATGACCCTTCCTCCATCATCTATGGATGGAAGCATTGTTTGTGTTGATTGATGGTCGCCTAGTGCCCCTTTAAGGTAGGATACATGGAAGGCGTTGTGAACACGACTTTTATCCAGAAGGCTTAAACTATATGCAACTTGGCTGCTCTTTTTGTTGATCTTGTATGGTCCATAGAACTTTGGTGCCAAATTATTTTTTCCCTTTTGTTTCAAGGACAACTGTTTGTATGGCTGGAGCTTGACAAATACCCATTCTCCAACTTCAAATTCTCCCTCCATTCTGTTTCAGTCAGCTTGTTGTTTCAGACCGTTTCTTGCATTATTTAAATTTTCTTTTATTTCTTTGACATTTGTCACATTCTGCTACATATTTCAACTAATCCCCTTCCAAAAGAATGATTGACGTGCATTGTAGTAAGTTTTAAAGAATCCTACATGTCCAGATGACAGTGAATAATATGACTCCTTGAGTATCTTGGATTTAAACTTGGAGTTTGAATTCAAATAGATTCTTCCTTTGTACCATAGAATACGTTCTTCCATTCAAATTGTGAGTTATCTGGAAGGTTATTGATTATCACAATTATTTCTAGATCCTTGGCATACTCACTTCGAATCTCATTAAGCCATTCAGGAACAACAACCGAGACTGCAAGTAATGTTGGTTCTTTTCCCTTTTTATGTAATATCTCCATGTCAAAGGCAACAATTTTTTCAATTCACTTTTGTTGTTCTTCAGAAAGTGTTTTTTGTTGGAGGTATTGGACACTGTTATGGTCTGTTCGAATGGAGAACTTACTTCCCAAAAGATATTGTCTCCACTTGGCCAATGCATGCATAATAGCGAACATTTCCTTGTATGTGGATTTAAGGCATTCTCATTTATTGCGCTACCTGCTTTCAAAAGCTATTGGATGCCCCTCTTGCATTAACACTGCACCTATATCGAACCCAGAAGCATCACACTCAATGATAAATGCTTTAGAGAAATCTAGAGTTGCCAATACCAGGGCATTAGACATAACTTCCTTCAATTCTTCATGCTTCCTCATTCCATTGAAAGAATTCTTCTTTAAAAGGTTTGTTAGAGGTGCAGTTATATGTGCATAGTTTTTAATAAATCTTCAGTAATATCTAGTCAATACTAAAAACCCTCTTAGCTTGGATATATTAATTGGTTTGGTCCATTCTATTATAGCCTTGATTTTATTAGGGTCCACTTTGACTCCATGGGATATTATGTGTCCGAGATATTCTACTTCTTCCTTCCCAAAGGCACATTTGGATTTCTTGACATAGCACTGATGCTCTTCCAGTAGTGTAAGAACTTTATCCAAATGTTGTAGGTGCTCCTTCCAAGTTTTACTGTAAATAATATCATCAAAGAATATTAATACAAACTTCCTAAGATATGGATGCAATAACTCGTTCATAGTGGCTTGGAATGTTGTCGGTGCATTGGTTAACCCAAAGGGCATTACTTTAAATTTGTAGTGACCTTCGTGTGTCTGGAACACAATTTTTGGTATGTATTCCAGCCTAATTCTGATTTGGTAATAGCCCGACCTTAAGTCCAATTTTGAGAAGTATTTTGTGCCATGTAGTTCATCCAACAGTTCAATGATAAAGGGAAATGGGAATTTGTTTTTAATCGTTATTTTGTTTAGTACTCTTAATCAATGCATACCATGAACGATCCATCCTTTTTCCTTAACAATACAACTGGAGCAGCATACAAACTCTTACTTTTTGAGACGATCCCACATTTTAAAAGTTCTTGGATTAATCTCTCAATTTCAGTCTTTTGGTAATGCAGGTATTGATACGGTTTGATGTTGATGGGGTCTGATCCTGCTTTGACTTCTATTGTATGCTCGATTTCCCTGTTAGGAGGCATTTTCGTGGGTAGGTCTTGGAATATGAAGCATAAAAACTAAGAGCTTGTAGACTTAAATGTAAAAATACACAAGAGGTATTTGAAATAATAATTTATTAATATATATAAAATGTATAAGTGATGAATGTTACAATGAGGACCCGCATTTATATACCTAAGTAAGTGTCATTTTGTGAATAGGCATGTCTTTTAGACATGCCTTTTCACTTAACTTAATGACTATTTAACCTAATGAATATTTGATTATTTAATATTTATATTTATTTGATTTATTTACTTGTTATGAATTATATTCATAACATAGCCCCTTCCTTCAGAAGCTTTGTCCTCAAAGCTATATTGCTGGCAATTGTCTTTGTTGTTGTTGTCTCGGCATATGGAAGGTGGAAGGTCTCCATCACTAGTGACTCGCTAGTAACTCTATTTTGAGTCCAAGGTTGTCTTCCTTCTTTTCTAAATAATAATTTAATTAATTAAAATATACTAATTAGTTAAATTATAATTATAATATATTAGTTATAAATATAACTTTATGTAATAGTTATAAATATAACGCTATATATATACGTAAACAAAACAACAACAAAACAAAAACAAAAAATAAACTTTACGGAATAGATATATATATATATATATATAACCACAATATATATTATATAGCTTTCATTTAATTAACGTTGTTGGAATTGATTTAGGCAGGCGCTCACGTCGTGACAATTGACGGTTGACCAATACCATGACTCCCCATATCTTCCGCGTGTTAATACCAAGGCTCCTACTACGTTAAACCATGGCTCACTGGCTCCTGCTCCACGTATGCATGATGACTGGGCCACATTGTTGACGAGCTACTGACCCTTCTCCATGCATGCATGGTGACTAGACCACGTCGATTAGCTCGCTAGGCCACACCCACTGACCGAGCGTCACATCCCTTACTGCCAGACAAGAGGAACATGGAGCGGAAATGGTGGGAAGCACGGGGAATGCACAAGGACGGTTGCAGCAATCAACTGACAATGAAGACTGACAAACCATCGAGGTTGTGGAATCGATATGCACGACGGGTGTTTTTTTCTGCATGACTAATGGAATCGGCAGATCCTTCATCGAAGTTGTTCTTTTGCTTAATTTTGCCAAAGGATTTGCGAACAAAAGTACAGCCTGGGGAATTCACACAAAACTTATCTAGCCATTTGTCAGTTTCAAGGGTCAAATGCATTATGGTTTCACGAGCATTGTAGCCATGGCTTTCATAGGGAAGAAGCACAAGGCGACAGAGTGAACCATGTCCTTTTAGCGCATTGAAGAACCGCTTTGACTGCATTGTGAGAGTTCCAGCATTGTTGTCCACTTCTCTGTGGACAAGCAAAATATGTTTCTTTATTTGATTCGCTAACATAAACAGCCTCATCTCAATATACGCCTTTGTTTCTTCCCATAATGTCCTCCCTTCATTCTAAAATCCAAATGGAGTAAGTGTTCTTTTATAAGCTCCTAACGGAGCAATACCACAGCAAAAAAAATGTCGTGCATGTGCCAGAAGATTACCAGTCATGAATGCTCCATATGAATGACCGCCAATAGCAATTTTATTTGGATGCATAACCCCTCATTTGACAACTTCATCAATTGCAACCTCGACACTAGCCACCTACTGTTCAACAACCCTGTCATTTGCCTCCTTATCTCCCTTAACTATATCATCACAAACATCGATATCTTTTGAGTTCCTTGGTGACTGTGGGGGTTGCCCACTATTTTTTTGTTTAATCATCACCTTCTACTTATAGTTTTCACCAAACTCGTCTCTGTCAGTATGGGAGGGGGTTAGTTTAGAATCTCTAAGATCCTTCATGGTCTCAGCTTCATTGCTAGACTTATCATCATCGTACATAATGTCTACATCAGACTCTTCACTACTGCTAGAACTACCTTCATTGTCATTGTTGCTTCCACTATCACTCTTTCACTGTCACTTCTACTATTACTAGAACTGCTGGAGCCACTTCCATCACTATTAATTGCCATCTTGTGATTCGTAATCAAATCTAGAGACTCGTGCAGATGGTCATCTATTTCATCAACAATGTTCAAGTCCAAATCTTGTTTCCAGATTGAGTACATCTGCTGCTCATCAGTTGGTTCTCCAGCCTTGTTTGACAACGATGACATGTCCACCAATGGAGAGACACTGGGTTGGCGTTCAAGAGAGCTTCCACTACAAGGTTAGAGCTTCGTGGATCGTTCTTTCTCCACACCTCTTGTGTCAAGTTGACAAGAAAAATAAGAAGGCAGAGGACATTGTGTATTAAAAAGGCTAACAACCCCTTCTTCATCTGAAACCATAAGCAAGTGACTGCCACCATTTGTCTGGGAAAATGATATTGCAAGCGCAGATTTAACGCCAAATGGAGGATTCAACCCCATAATCAATTTGGTACCGGTTGGAAATTCATCAATCAGCCAATCTTGCTTTTCAAACTCGAAATCATTCTTTGGCTAAATTATGTCAAAATTCCTAAAAAAGTATCGCTTCTTAGACCGTTCAAGCTCTGCTTTCATCAACCTTGAAAAATCATTTGCTCCACATTTAATATTCTTATTGTATGAGTTTTTGTTACTTAATGGTAGACTAGACACAACAACCGCTGAGGGTCCAACTGGCCCAACTAAATATGACAGCTGACAAAAGGACTCGATGAATCGCATTGATTTAATATCCCCAACTGTTCCATCCAATTCAATGACACAGACATCTGCTGGATCTTCTTTCCCATCAACAGAAATTCTAACATTTTCTTCTTACTCTTCCCCATAATCCCATTTTTCTTTTCCAAATATGTCGTCTTCATAATTATCTTCAAAAATATCTTCTTCTTTTGCTTCTTTCTCATTCTTACGATATTCTTCATTTTCATGTCTCTCAAGATAGTCCTCATCCACATCATCATGATCTTTTTATGTTTCTTCATTGTCGCTATTATCTTCCTTATCATCAATTTCCTTTTGACATGCTTTAGCTTCTGCAATTGATTTCTAATCGTTGAAATACTTCTTTAATTTTATTAAACTGCTCAATGCAATCAGGATGTGAACGTAATGGCACATTGTGCGGCGAACAACGTTCAAAGACCCGTATGATTATATTGTGCACCATGGCTCTGATACCACTGAAGCATAAAAACTGATAGCTTGTAGACTTGAATGTAAAAATACACGAAGTATTTGAAATAATCATTTATTAATATATATAAAATGTATAAGTGATGAATGTTACAATGAGGACCCGCATTTATATACCTAAGCAGGTGTCCTTACGTGAATGGGCATGTCTTTTAGACATGCCTTTTCACTTAACTTAACGACTATTTAACCTAATGAATATTTGATTATTTAATATTTACATTTAGTTGATTTATTTACTTGTTATGAATTATATTCATAATAGAATACTTTTTCGTGCTTCTGAAATAGCTCTTGTACTTATGGTCACTCTTTGCTGATCACTTTTGCAAATAACATTTCTAATTGGTGACATTGTACTACATAGGTTGGTGCTCATTTTCGAATCATTTTCATCATCTGGGATGACAACACAATTTGATTTTTTGGTGCTTTGAATCTGTATAACTTGTACCTTTGCCCTTCCCATTTAAAGCTTATAAAATGCTTTTGATGGTTGGCAAAGTATGTGCCTAGGGTTTGTAGCCATTGGATACCTAAGACCACATCTACTCCTCCTAATGATACAGTGTAGAACGGAGATTCTAAATTAAAGTCTTGAACCTGCAATTTGACCTTATGGCATTTCCCTACCTTTTCAATATTCTTACCATCGGCTACCATCACCTTCAAGTTGGGCATGGGAAATATGAAAATGTTGAGTCTCTTTGCCATGGTTGAGTCTAAAAAATTGTGGGTGCTACCGGTATCGATGAGAACCATTATGTTGTTCTTCTTGATATGTCCTTTTAATTTTAAAGTTTGGGGTTGTGATATCCCTGTCATAGTCGATAATGACACTTGCGGAATGCTTTGGCATCTAGTTCTGGAGAGAGTTCTGGGTTATCTTCTATTCCTTCTATCTCTGATTCATCATTGTTTGAATTATTAGTTGTTTCACAGTTATATAGGTTCTTTGTCTCTTTTCCTTTAGCACACCTATGTCTAGTGGGTCCCACTTTTCGCCACAGTGTTTGCACTTGCCCTCTTTCATCCTTTGCATTTCCACGTTAGATTTTTATCCTTCACAAAGATGTTGTGGAACATAATCTGTATTATGCGTATTCGCACACAGGGGAAATCTTCGTCTCAAATATACTTTTTCCAGCTTTGACCACAGTATCTTTTCAAATTTCTTTCCAGTAACTTTTGCTTTTTGTCTTGCTCCTTCTATCGACGTAATGTTATGAAGCTCAAGTTCTACCCATAGATGGGTTTTAAGTCCAGATATGTACGATTGGATTAGGCGAGATTTTGATAACCCAGGTACTCGTGTTGCTAAGGTCTCTCATTCTCGAGTGTATTCATCCACAACTCCTTTTTGTCGCAATCTGATGAGTGTTGAAAATAACTCTTCTTCCTTAACACCTTGGAACCTTTTAAAGAACGCATCCTTAAATTTTCTCCAACTGATAGTGAGTGTCATCTTCTTCCACCACATATACCAATTATATGCTTTGCCTTCCATTTCCATGGTGTTGGAATTTTTAATTCTAACCTGTTAGAAACCCTTCATGTACTTTCCAATTTATTTCTGCCTACTTCTTCTGATTAATTAACAAGTTATTTACCATGTAAACACTGAAAATAAATTCAAGTACATCCTCAACACATTATAGATCATCAACTGAAGGAAACAAAACAAGCACACAAGTGACACCAATATTTTTCGACCAATGTCCCCGAAAAAACCTAATGCAGGAAAACTGGTGCAACTATCTAAGGGTTTGTATTATTAAGCAGTTTCATAATACAATCTGAGTGCCAAAACCGGCTCACCCAACAGAGAATAATCTCGGCAATAGTACCTCTCCTTTAGAGACAGATATTTCGGCTGAAACCTCGGATAAACACTCCGACAGCTCCCAGCTCCAATCTGCCCCACGAAACCCCAGCGTCAACCTCTAGGGACTGCATCAGCCCTTTCTGGCCCAGCGTCTGCCCAACGTCACCCTAGCTCGCCCTGCGTCATCCTCTAGAGGCACTACGTCAGCCCTTAAAGCCTCTGCGTCACCCACATTGGCTCTCTAAGGTACTACTCAGCTCCTCGCTGCCTCTGCGTGAGCCCTAGCTGGCTTTGCATCCCTCCCTCTCCCGGCTACTGCATTGATCTTCTCGGTACTATCTCTGCCTCTCTACCTCTATATTCACTGCCCCTTAGTTGCAACTCTGATCACTCCTTCCATTTTCCTCAGCAAGCCCAGCCCCAGAAAATCGAGTTCTTGATCTCTTGGTGTGTTCTTCAAGTGACCCTCAAAGCCTCCTCTTATACTTTTCTCGTTGACAATTCAACAGCCGAAATTAAGTCCCTAATCAACGACTAAGATTAAATCTGGCTTGATCCATGCCTTTTGGACCATTCTAACACGGTTTTATATTAATTCACATTAATATTTTATTTTTCCTAAGTTTAGACTTAGGGACTCCATTAAAAATATTAATTATTTTAATATCTCCCAAACCGTTTAAAATCTGCTCAAACCCTTTCTGGGTATTGTAGATTTCATGTGCTTTAGCCTCTCTACCAATTTTCGTGGCTAGAGCACATCCGATGCTACCCCAAATCAACACTCCCTCTTAGCGAGCACTGTGCTCTAGCAATACTCCTCACTGAGTATCACCCTGATCATCCGGCATCGATCCCTGTGCTCATGCTAGGCCTGCTGCCCATCATCTGCACTGCTACATCCTGTACTGCTACCCATGGCACATGAGCACTCATGGCACAATCATCGTCTGTCTCCACTTCCTTCTCTGCCCTTGCTGGCCTGCCTTGGTCTCGGAGGCCTCTCCCTTACTCTTCTTCCTTGGACACTAGATCGCATAATGACCCAGCTCCCCACAATGGAAGCATTTGACCTCGGAGAGGTCCTTCTTCTTCCGTTTCTCCTGCTTTCCCTCAGATGCTAGGGCAACAACTTCCCGCCTTGCTCAACCTTCTGATGTCTTCTTGGCGAAGAGCAGCCCACATTTCCTCCCAATCTAGAAGGGTCGCCCTGCCCAGTATGTTCTGGACAAACACCTCCTAGTCTTCTGAGATTGTGTTCAAGGTTGTTCTCACCACCAAGTCTGGGTCCGGTGTTGCCCCTATGGAAGTCAGTTGATCCCGGATCTCCTTCAATCGACCAAGGAATGGGTCGATCTATTCTCCCTTCTGTATATGGTATGATCGCAGTTGATTTTCTAGTAGCATCTTCCTCTACACGGAAGTATGCTGATACAACTTGGTCAGGGCCTCCCACATCTCCTGTGTCGTGTTCTTCTCAGCAATATGTGCTACTATATGATCCTTGACCCTATTGAGGATGATACTCTTAGCCCTCGTTATTGCATCCTCGTACCTGTCGTTATCAGCCAAGTCAACTGGGATAGCTATCGTCCTCAAGGCGAAGTGCTCGACATGACTTCTGCCTAGTACAGATAAGATTCTGGCCTTCCAGACTACGAAGTTTGAGGCTCCGTCCAGTCTGTCCTGGTCTCTTACTCCGTGCAGTGCCATTTCGCTGCTCCTCTACTTCCCTCCTGGAAGTTCTCGGTATGACTCCTCTGAGCCTCAATTTCCCCCCTGGAAACCCTTCTGCCAATGTCGAGATGCCCTTCTCCAATCGTCTGTGCAACTGCAACATTGATCTGGATTCCTTGGCTAGAAATCCACCTCGGCAGCAACTCTCTCTACCTTGGCCTTGCCTTGTTAGGTACTGTTTTGACTACAGTACCCCACCATCTCCACTCTGCAACTTACCCACAACCTCCTAAACCCAGGCAACCTGAAGGTTAGAGATCCTAGGCTCTGCGCAATCCAGGCACCACAAATCAACCTCCTCAGCCAATTGTGTCAGCCCTCCTGGCCTCTACGCGAGTCTTCCTTTGCCTCCCTCAACCTCTGCGTTGCCTCTTCCTGGCTCAATCTTGATGACGAAGGCACTGCGTCACCCCTTCCTTGCTGCTACTCTGCTAGGAGCATCTTCTGTCACTTGGGACAGATGTTTTCTATTGTTGCTGCTCTGTTCAGCTGATGTCCTCAGTTCTCCTATGATCTGCAACCATGCTCTGATACCATGTTGGAATTTCTAAGTCTGACACTTTAGAAACCCTTCATGCACTTTACTGATTTATTCCTACATACTTGTTTTGTTAATTAACAAGTAATTTACCATGTAAATATTGGAAATAAATACAAATGCATGCTCAACATGTTACAAATCAACTGAAGGAAATAGAAACAAGCACACAAGTGACACCGTTGTTTTGGACTAATGTTCGGGGAAAAATCCAATACGAGAAAACCAATGCAAGCTAACTAAGGGTTTGTATTATTAAGAAGTTTCAGAATACAATCTAGGTGCCAAAACCAGCTCACCCAATAGAGAATAGTCTCGGCAGTAGTACAGATATTCTGGCTGAAACCCTGGATAAACACTCTGACAGCGCCCAGCTCCAAATCTGCCCCATGAAAACCCCAACGTCAACCTCTAGGGACTACGTCAGCCCTTTCTGGCCCAGCGTCTTCCCAACGTCTCCCTAGCTCACCCTGCATCAGCCTCTGGAGGCATTGCGTCAGCCCTTAGAGCCTCAAGGTCATCCACATTGGCTCTCTGAAGCACTGCTCAGCGCCTCGCTGCCTCTGGGTGAGCCCTGGCTGTGTCTGCGTGAACCTCTGGCTGGCTCTGCGTCCCTCTCTCTCCTGGCTACTATGTTGATCTTCCCAGTACTATCTCTGCCTCTCTGCTTCTGTATTCATTGCCTCTCAGTTGCAACTTTGATCACTCCTTCGATTTCCTCAGCAAGCCCAGCCCCAGAAAATCGAATTCTTGATCCCTTGGTGTGTTCTCCAAGTGACCCTCAAGCCTCTTATACTTTTCTAGTTGACAATTCAACAGCCGAGATTAAGTCCCTAATCAACGGCTAATATTAGATATGGCTTGACCCATGCCTTTTGTACCATTCTAACACAGTTTTATATTAATTCACATTAATATTTTATTTTCCCTAAGTTTAGACTTAGGGACTCCATTAAAAATATTAATTATTTTAATATCTCACAAACTGTTTAGAATCTGCCCAAACCCTTTCTGGGTATTGGAGATCTCATGTACCTTAGCCTCTCCACCAATTTTCGTGGCTAAAGCACATCTGATGCTACCCCAAATCAACACATGGAAGCGTGCCTAATCTTTTCGTCATCATTGTCAAAATCATAGATCTCGAAATATTCTTTTGTTTTATTGAGCCACGTAATGTTGCTTTTTCCGTTACTGTCAAATTTGGGTAGCTCAATTTTTGCTCTTCGTTGATACGTCGCTAACAGTGGAGTGAAAAAAGGGTATTGAATGGTGAATGGATTCCAAAGCTGCTTATTTTGAAAATTCGTGTTACTATTTTGAGTATTTTCTTGATGGTGCGTGGATGATGTTTTTGGAGACTCGATTTGTCCATGAGGATCTACTGAATTTGTTGAATCATTTTGGCATATTTGTTCGGGTGTAATATTCATCTTGTCATAAATAGAGGTCATTATCAACATTGTTTGATTATGATCCCTTTGGATTTGATATGGTTCTACCCAAGCTGTCTTTCTATCCAATTTGTCATATCTTGAAGCTTCTTGATGTTGTCAGAATGTTTGATAACCTTACTCTCGAGATCAACTAATTTTTGGTTAAAATCATCCAAATGGCTAGTAATCCTATTCTCAACTACTGTGTATACTCTGACCTCACACTATTAAAGCCTTTGCGCTATTGCTACTATCACTGCAATTGTGTATCAATCACCTCAGGTCCTGAAGCACTAAGCTTCCATAGGGTTGTTCCCTCTAAAGCTAGACTCCCTTTGAGTCTCGATCTCCCAGTGGAAATCACACTGGCTGGAACTGCATCTACACCCTGCAACTGAGTAATTTGCACTGCCTCTACCACTACAACTAGCTCTACATTCTCTCAAGTACTGACTGCAACTAGCTTTGTTGACACTGAACTCGCTACTATGATACTGTGGGCCCCTATAGCAAGGTTGATGGTCCAGTTTGTTATAGCTCCAAATCTCACTCTTGATGTTTGTGATGCTGCACTCATGGCCTAGGGCAACCCCTCCTTCCAGACCTAGTCCAAATGCTTAAAAAACAGTGTTTTACTCCCTATACGCGACATTGCCCTGAGCTAAACACGTGTGTACGCGGGTCTGTGTATACCCAACCCGCGTATATGTCTTAAAACACTTAAAAAAATTAAATCTCCTTAATTTTGGGCGGAGATCACGGGTTTTACCTGTTGATTACCTATTAGTGCCCATGGCCCAACTGTTCCCAATGAATTCCCAACTAAAAAACTACTTTGGGAGAAGTATAAAAAGGCTTCAATGGGAAGGCCTAAGGGAGGAGGGAAGAGAGAGAAAGATCACTCTGCTGAGATTATCCCTGACCAAGTCTGAAGATCCTTGTGCTTCCAGCACTTCCCCATTTACAGGAAACCCTTGTTTCCTTCTGTTATGATGTCTTTCTATTACTTGAGATATCATGGAGTAAGTCATGGAAGGAGTTTGTTGAAGGCTTGAGACTGGACGAATCTAGAGGACGGTTCCGCTTGGAGCCTGCGAAAGGACGACTCAGGTGAAATCATTCCTTTCTGTACTTTAGTTATCTATAATAAAAGAAACACTTGTCTTGTTCCTGATATAAATCTTCTTCATGTTTATGATATCAATGTTATGATTCACATATGAATGGTTGTTTTAATTGTATAACTAACTACCTTTCAATATGTTATGAAGATGATTTCTTTATGATGCTTGGTCCATATACTGTTGTGCTTTTTTGAATTGATTGTTTTGCAGGTTGAAGGAGCAAAAAGAACTCCAAGAGGGTTTGGACCTTGGCTGGACCTTCCCAAACGAAGGACCCCCAGGTGCACCTCTCTTCATTTAGTTTGTTTATATTAGCATCATGGTTGTGTGGAATGTGTGTTTCTTTGTGTAGATAACCTCTAATATGCTAGGGTATCAACCCAAGACCCTAGGGGAATTTATCCCTTAACAGAATTGGCGACTCCACTGGTGATCGAATCCAGTTGGAACCGATCTGACTGATCTCAATACTACACCTCCATTGGACCCTACATATCTTGACACAGTAAGGTATCAATTTCCTTCACCTACAAGTATTGTTGATATCAGTGCAAACTCGTCCAATCTGGCGGACAGCTCATCAATCTTTGTCGAAGTTGTTGTCTGCTCCTGCTTCTAGTCCTTCTTCCTTTGAGGACACTGGGAGATGTAGTGACTAAATTCACCACACCCGAAGCACTTAACCTTCGACATGTCTTTCTTCTTCTTTTCTCCTCCCATTGAGCCTGACTAGGATCCTTCTTCGCCTTTCCTTTGCTTGCAAGGGCTACAATCTCCTCATCCTCCTCCTCCTTCAGTCCCTTGTTGTTGATGTTGTTGATAGTACCTGCTACAAGACTAAGCCTCAGCTCCTCCTAAGTGAAGTCACTCCTTAGACGATCCCATCCAAGTAGTGTATCTCCCCTAGAAATAACTTGCACGAAACTATGCCACTCCTTGGTGAAACCGTTGAGAGTTGTCTGCATTATCTCATTGTCTTCATGTTTCTCTCACTGTCGCGAGTTCATCGTTGACCATTTGAATTTTAGTGAGATAGGACGTAACGCTTTCTCCCTTCTGCATCTTGGTGGTCCTTAGCTTCTCCTTGAGAATCACCTTCCAATTCTCTGATGGATTCTCATACAACTTTATGACAACATCCCACATGTCCTTTGTTGTATTCTTGTTTGAAATATGCGGGACAATGTGATCTCGAATCTTGTCTACGACCATCCTCTTAACTTTGGCCATTTCTTTCTTGAAGGTTTCCAACTGTTGTGCATTTGTAGGCTCTGTCAAGACATTTGTCATGAGTTCCTTCAAACCATGTTCATCCAACAAGAATTGCATGTTGGCCATCCATACACCAAATTTAGAGGCTTCGTCAAGTCTATCTTGATCCTTGAGTCTTGTTGTGGCCATCTCTGCAAAACTAAAATATGTTGGAGGTCAATAAACTGGAACTCCCTTTCTCCTTCCAACCACTGAATTTGACCAACCTCTGCTACTCGCACTCCTCTTGGAATGTGCAGATCTAATCCTATATTGGCAAGAGGTCAATAAACTGGAACTCCCTTTCTCCTTCCAACAACCAAATATGACCAACTTCTACCACTCACACTCATGGAATATGTGGATCTAATCCTGTATTCGCAAATTTGTCCCTGCACTAGCCTCTGGTGACCTTCCAAAACTCGCACTGCCTACTATTCCTTCTGGGCAGCTCGCACTGTTGATCCTAGAACTCACATTGGTTGAACTGGCTAGTCTATACAACCTTCCTACCACTGTTATTTCAATCTCCTCTCCCTAGTTGGAAAAACTGGAAACCCTCTGAGCAATTGTTAGAAATTCCTCCTGTGTGCTTTCCTCTTCCTTCTCTACGCAGATCCGCAATTGCAAACCCTGTTATGAATCTCCTGCCCCCAGAACTACTCTGCGAACTGACTAATCTGCTCACCGGAATTACTTCCCGACAATACCACTACCTGCTGCCACAGATCTAAAGCAAAATCAAATTTTCCTTCTCCTGGATCTGAAAATTGTTTTTCTGCTCCTCTACAAATCGAACCATGGCTTGGCCTGCATAGATCTAGATCCAGTGTCTTAGATCTCCCTCTGGGGCTGCACAATCTTACTTCACCTCTGAGCCTTTGATCAACTACCACTTTGAACCATGTGAAAAAATCATGATTACAATAAACTGGAAACTATTCTTCTAACTGATGTAGTTCATTTGTCTTTTGTTATTTAATTAACAGCAAATAATAAATAGCTCACTATTGCAATGTTCACAATTAAAATAAACGTTGCGGAAATTAAATCAAGAACTGAGAAATAATGCACACACATACGATGACACCGATATTTGCACTAACGTCCCTGGAAAAACCCCAAAGGAACACTGGTGTAGCAGATGAGTGTTTATGTTTTATTAACTTCAGCAAATTATAGAGTACATAGATCTGCTTGCCAAAACACTGGAAAAGCTCCGAAAAATTTTCTCCACCACTCCAACTGGCAGATCGACCTGGAAACCCTTTGTTTCCCTTGCAAAATCAAACTTGACCTCCTCCAGCAAATGCGCACAAAAAACTTTGCTACGAGAAATACGCACTAGCAAGAAACTCAGATTTTGTTGGTCCTGCACTCGCACTAGGCAACTTGCTCTACCTCCAGATTTGATCCCCAACAACTAGAAATATGATCTATTGCCCAAATCTACGCATTGGAGAACTTGCACCCACTGGTATGGCCTTCTTGCAGAAGAAATCGACCTACCCCCTAACTATGGAAATCTGTGGAAAATCTCCCCTGGAAATCTCTCTCCAATTTTTGTTGAACCCTCTCACTAATGCTATGTTGACTCAATACTTCCCTTGTTGAATACTTCGCACTGGGAAATTTGCACTGCCTTGATCCCTTGGTCATTCGACGTGTATTCTCCAAGCCCTATTGACTTGCTCTTATAATTCTCTCGTTGGAAGACTAACGACCGAGATCTAATCATGATCGGTGGCTCGAATCATCTTAGACTTAGTCAAATTACTTTTGAGAAATCTCTAGAACAAAAGTCAATTTTAATTATCGGGTCAATTAAATTAAGGTGTTTCAGAGCCATATCTCACAAAAAAATTTATGGGTATTGGAGATCTCATGTTCCTTAGCCTCTCTAACACCTTAGAGACTAGAACACTTGTTCGATGCTACCATAATATCCAAAAACTAACAATGAGCGTTGAATTATCTCATTTTAAGGAGTAAAAATTAAACACTATATCATAAAGACCAAACTCTAAGCCTTGAGCTATGCACCCAAAATAAAAGCATTATTAAAAAGAAGTAAAAATCGCACTAGAGGGGTGGGAAAGAAAGGCCAAGTAGGGTAACTCATGCCTCCACAATTACTCCCTCCATCACATCTATACACCCAAGATGTGGACTCCCATTAGTTGGTCCCCTTAACCATGGCACTTGGCCATGAAACCTTTTCCCCTCCATTGCCACTCATTTACAATAACACATATTGATTGAGGGGTTAACCTTAGAAACCTCACTTCCCCTTAAGGGTTGGAACCACCTAATAGGGTTAACCATTAGCTACCTCTCTCAAGGTAGGGAACAACTTTACAGGGCTTAGTCTACTTAGATATCGGAAGGTGATCCAAGTTTGAAGTATTAATATGCCTTTAACATGTAAGTGTGGTCCACTTATATTCTTATACGATCTTAGTCTCTAATGAATGGTTGCTTTCACTGGAGTTTAAGTTGGTTTTGTCAAGTGGTCGATAGCAACCCAGGCCTTGAGGGCACCCACTCCACAAATACCCAACGCTTTCAGAGAGGATGATGACATAGCAGATGCAACGTCGCCCACTTACATCAAAGCGTTGGGCAATATGATGACTTGAGTAGCTGATGCACATCCCAGAGTACCCCTAGCTCCCGGGATGTTGATCTTCTTTGACCCAGCACAAAGGATTCTTGATGATTGCACCATTGGACCCAACTTACCACCCAGATTGGCCTTGACACTACTTTATGGGTAGCCCATGATTCAAAGCCTAGATGCGGATGGTCTTCCATGAGATGATTAGGGAGGGCTTGTTGCACCTAATGGAGCCCTAATATGTAAAGTCCCTTTTTCCAAGCAGTGGGAACAGAAACTAACTCAGTGGCCTAGCCATTCTCATAGGCTACAGATTATAATAATAATAAAACAGTGATGATATAATATCTGGGAATTAATTAATTAACAATTACTAAGGAAAAAGAATAGTATAAGTCACTTCAATAAAAGGAAAAAAAAGACCCATGGTATTCCGATAGTCCATGATTATTAAAAAAAATGAGAGATCACTCCTTAAGCATGCATTTGGGATTATTGTTTTGTTGTTGTTGAGTTGAGCTCTTGGAGCTTTTCTGGGTGAGAGCCAATATTATGTAGGGGGTTAGTTTCGGTGGAAAATGATCCACCCTAGCTTATACAATCAAGAGGGGTTTCGGTATTGAGAGATACACCAAAGACACTCAAAGAGGAGGGATCAAATGAGATACGGGAGAGGTCAATTATATCTCTCATAGGTGCATACCACTGGAGGAGCTATTGTCAGCCATTCAAATATTTTGTTGGTTTTTTAACAAGTTTTGATCCAAATTTGGCATGCAATATCATATTCTAGTTAACTAAATAATGCTCAGTTTCTGATAAATATTGTTGCTAAGTTTTTGCAAAAGTACCATGGTGTTATTTAAATTTCAGGAAAAATTATTTGCGTAAATTTTCTAAAGAAGAGATTTCACAAAAAAATTATAAAATAATTAAAAGGAACATTACAGTGGTATCAGAGTTGGTTTAAAGGGCAATCTCATCAATGCTTGGTTTTGTAAGTGTATGGGGAAGTCAAATTTCTTTGCAGGGCAACAAAGAAAAAAAAAAACTAGCCAATTATTTTGCAGGTTGATCTGCTGGGCCGAAGTCATCAATTTACAAATGCTGATTTTTGTGGTTTGTTACTAGTCGAGCTCACAAAATCATAGTGCAAATCCAATAATTGGCAGATGTTGAGTTTTTTTGCATTTGCAGGGGGAACAAACTCGTGTCTCTATTTGGAGGTCGAGTTCATGAATATGAAGGGGCCGAATTCGTGTGTCGTCAATCTGCATTTGTGAGGGTCGAGCATGGGTCTTCAAAAGTCAAATTTGTGGCTCTGTTTGGGAGGCAGGTTTGTGACTTAGAGGAGATGAATCATTAAGAAAGTGGGGCGAATTCATGATGCCGAATTTCACCAATTACTGAATACATGTCCATTATTTCACTGGGGATGAATTCGTGTTTGCTAAAACAAAATCGTTTAGTAGTTGAGGTCCAAAGTATAGGGACAAATTTGTGGTTTGTTGAGGCCGAATTGTTCAACAGTTTAGGGCTGAAATATTCAAGGAAAAGGGTCGAATTTCCCAATGCATGGGCACTGAAATTAGGGTCGAATTATATTCAAGTAAAGAGGATCGAATATGCCAGTGTGTGGATTTCAATTTCTTTGTGTTCCAAGAAGTCGACTTATGGAGGCCAAGTTAGTAATTTACTAAAGCCGAGCTATTGTTCCTTCAAGGCTACATTAACAAACAAAAGGGGACAAACCTCTCAAGCGAAATGGGAGATCGAGACTACCCAAAATATGGGGGATTTTATGAGAATTGATTTGCCCTAATTCGGTGGGTCGAATTACGGAATTAGATTTTACCTATGGGACGTGTTGTCAATCGTCGAGAGTTCGAACCAGCAAAGCTTCAGGAAGAGGTATTTTTGGGAATCCATCACTCAAGGTATGCATTCAAAAATTATGTAAATTTCCTCCAAGAATTACATTAATAAAATTGCAACAATTTATAAAATTTTGGGGTTTGAAATTTTTATTCAGTCGCTGGTAATTTCTTGTACTATGAGTTTGTGCAAATTTTGTCGTAATTTTTGGAACGAAAAATTCATGCCATAACTTTTCTCAAGGAAAAACCCTAATAGCTAGTAAAATAATATAAGGGAATATTACACTCAAGGGATTGGCAAGTTGACTGATTGTAAAGAAGAATGGTCAACAAATGGAAATAGGCCTTAGAAGGCATCACAAATGCAATAAATAACTTGGCAGGAAGGCAGCAACGGTTCAACAATACTTCAATGGGTTTTTTGGGTAGTGATGTTCTTATGGAGGAAAGAACAAGGCAAATTAGCAAACCCTTCTCCAAAGGAGACCATATTAATCTTCAACAAATGCAGCCAGGGAATCTGCAGAAAGAAGACGTGGGAAATCTGCTATTTGTAGTTGGATCAAATTTAAAGTTTATTAAGACAGGGGATGTTCTCTCTCAATTGAAGGAGTTGGACACATTCTTGTCCAAAGTAACCTAATATGATTGAAGGATATTAAGTTGGGCAGTGAAGCCATCAATGTTTGCCTTAATCCAACACAAGTTTGTGGAGCATCTTCGTAAGGAGGTATGACTTGCAATTACTTCTGGCCTCTGTGAGATCATAAGGATAACTACTCCTATTCCCCCCCCCCCCCTCCCCTACAACGATGACATTCTAAGAAGGGTGTTACAGTTGATTATGGAGAGCTTCCAAGGATTACATGATATTGAGGACCTTACCTTTGGTAAGAACCTCAAGATCTAGATATGGTGACCAAAACTAGAATGTGTGCCATTTTGATCAATCTAGATTGCAATTTAATTTTTCACATATTCCATTGTTTCTTCACCAACATCAGAGAACATCACCCAGCATTGTAAAAGCTAGCATGCAAAATATTTTGTCTTTCATTTTAGGTGATCATGATGCCATTTGCAAGCAGCTCCAATCAAAGGTGTTGGCTATTTGGAGGAGAGAACAAGTTATTTCACATGTTGCTCATGAACTCTCAAGAAGTTTGATTAAGCTCAACCTTAAATGGTTCAAAAGGAAACTAACTAAAAGACTTAAATTCAATGGGGTTGCAAATCACACGTTATGCCAACAAGGGTAAGAACCAAAAGAGAAAGAAATTGTCCCTCACAGCAAGAAGGGAGAACAGTTTATCACTGGTAAGGAATTGTTAAAAGGAAAAGGTTTCTTGCAGTGAAGGAGTGCTAAGGACAAAAGAATACGTGAAACTTTGGAGCGTAGCAAAATTGTCCATCACAGCAAGAAGGGAGAACAGTTGGTCACTGGTAAGGAATTGTTAAAAGGAAAAGGTTTCTTGCAGTCAAAGAGTGCTAAGGACAAAAGAATAGGTGCAACTTTGGAGCGTGGTGTCAATGCCATACCCCAAGAAGAAAACATGTCATTTCATGAGGAACCGAAAGAAGAAGAAAAAATTGGTGAAGCACGGTCCTCAACATCTACGCAGGAGGATGATGACGAAAATAGTGACACCCAAGATCAAATGGGTGAGTTGAATGGGTATGAAGAAGTTGCAGATTTGCAAGAGCTTGTAGGAGGCCTCTTAGAAATAAAGGAAAAAATCAAGAGGCTAAAGGGCACAATATGGAAAAAGGATAGTGAGCTTGAAGAAAGGAGGATCATGAATGCAAGGTCAGTTGTTAAGCTTTTCAGTATTGAACAGTTAAAACAACTAAGAGGGAAACAACAAAAACATGCTCTTAAGTTGCTCTTAACAAGAGCAAGAGGTGAGAGGTATAGTAGCCCTCTTCAGAAGTACATAAGCAAGGCTTACAAAAGTGTGAGTAATGAGCAACCTTGCACATTATTTCTTAACCCATAGAGAGAAGGTGATGACACATAAGCATAAGGATGGGTGGGTGGTTCAAGTGTTAATTTTAGGCAACAATGGTATGTTCTATGCTTTAGAGCAATTTTATTTCAATTTCTGTATTAGCCCAATATCAATATTCAGATTAGCAATCACATCAACATGATAGTAAAATGAAATAGAACATAAACATAAATAGTAGAAGACAAGCCAAGACAAGAGGACACGAGATGTGGCACCAGCCAAGGACAAAACCCAACGTGGGGAAGCCCTTGATTAAATCTTCTTTTAGTCTTCAATAGTTCAACAAAGAAAGATAGTACAATTTACAGATCTGATCATTTATAACAGCAGCAAAAGAGCCCTAACCAGAAAAGTCAATGTTGGTCAACAGGGTAGATTTGACCCTCAGCGAATCGGTCAACTTCGGTCTTCAAACAGCAAGACAAAACAACCCTCAAAAAAGTCAAATTCAGCCCAGTCAAAGTCTCGTCAAATAGCCCACCTATAGTCAACCCTAGCTGCAGTCAACATTGGCCAACAATCAATGTTTAACCTCGATTTCTGTGCCCAAAAATGCGGCCTACCCAAACAAAGATAGCCCTCACAAAAACACAATCAAATGAGGTGAACACATGCTAGTCAACACTTGGTCAAACTGTCCAAAAATTCGATCTCCTGAAATTTCTCCCTCCTGAAATTTCGCTCTCCTGAAATTTCAAACGTGTGGAGAGAGAGAGGCCAAGAAATTTGTACCCAATCAATGAGGAGAGAGAGAAAGAAGTGTGAAGATGAGTGTGTCCAAATGAAGCTAAGTCAAAAATAGTTTCGCTCTCCTGAAATTTCGAACGTGTGGAGAGAGAGAGGCCCAGAAATCCGTACCCAATCAATGAGGAGAGAGAGAGAGAGAGAAGTGTGAAGATGAGTGTGTCCAAATGAGGCTAAGTCACCTTCCATTTATATGCAACGTTGGGGATGAATAGATGTGACTATTAGGCTTCTGAGCCTTCATAAGTTTGTTGGCCGACCTTGACAATTTGACCTTATTCAAAATAAATTCATAACTTCATTTGTACATGTCAGAATCAGATGATCTTTAGATCTATCCTACACCTCTCGGAGAGAGGAATCCAAGAAAAATATCAATTGTCATAAATAAGATGACCCATGTGGAGTTTGGCCCTAGTTGCCAGTTTTAATAGCAAGGAAGCAAGAATACAAGCTTGCAGGATGCTTGAACAAGATAGCAAGTATATCAGGATGCAAAAATAGGAGTCGAGGCTATGGCATTGTGGCATCTTAGGTATAATCAGAGTAGCACAACATCAACATGGTGGTTTGTTTTCAGGGTTGTTGATGATTGGTGGGAGAGACACTCTCTGGGAAGTTAAGGACTTCAGTCGTGTTATGGTGGCAGTTGATTTATACTATGACAGAGGTCCCCAACAATTTGACTCTATGGAGATTATGAGTTGGTACCCTATCAAATGAGAAATTTATGAGAGATTACTTTTAGCCAAGGATAAAGCGAAGTTGGAGTGTTTGAGCATTGGGAATGCTAGATTCACTATTTGGCATTGGGATATAGGTGGATTATCCTCTCATACCGCAAGGCTTGACCAAGTAGGGGAGCACAACTGGAAGGAAGGAGCCACAAGGATAGATAGTATCCTATTGATGCAACAGGAGTATAGCAGAGCCTCCTTTGGATTCGTTTGGTATCCAAGAATTGCTCCCAGCATACAGATTATGAATTCCATCTCAATAATGCAAAAGGGATTCTTCAGATTCATTTGGGATCTTGGTATATAGGATAGAATTGCTTGGGGTCAAGCAATTTTGTGAAGGGGCGACAGTAATGTCCCCTTTTTCGACCAGTCGAAACGCTCACTAACTCAGTAGCCTAGCCATTCCCATAGGCTACAAATTATTTTATTCTTTTAAAGTGATGATGTAATATATGGGAGTTAATTAATTAAAAGGGACAAAGGAAAAAGAATATTATACGTCACTCAAGAAATGAAGAAAAGGCCCATGGAGGGTACTCTGACAGTCCGTGACTATTAAAGGAGATGAGAGCTCAAAAGCGGAGGAAAGAATTTCGCTGCTCAGAAGGAGCAGCTGGCTGAAATTCTTGGAGACAGCACAGTCCATTGCCAAGCAGGCCAAGTTGTTTGGGGAAGTTCAATTTTTCAGTGCAGAGAGGGAGAAAATTTTGACTTTCCAAATTGAATGATTCCAACAGGTAGTGGGAGCAGCAACAACTCAATTTTTCGCTGATAAAATTCCTTGGTTGGATGCAGAGGTTTTTGCAGCAGTAGAACCAGTGTCAGGTGGAAGAGAAAAGCACACAGGAAAGAGAAAATTTCTCTCAGGGAACTTCTAGTCTCGAAAGTTCGATTTTCCCAGCAGCATACTGGCAGTGGTTGAGTGCAGATTCTCCAACTCTAGAAAGAAGTGTGTATAGCAGAACCAGCGACCAAGAACAGAGATAGAGGGAGTTTTTGACCTGATTAGAGATGGCCACAACAGGGCTTAGAGATCAAGATAGGTTGGATGGAGCTTCCAACTATGTCATCTGGAAGGCTAGGATGTCCGTCCTTCTAGATGAATATGGCCTAAAAACCTACATAGATAATGTGGTGGCAATTTCCAAAGATGTGGATCAGCTGAAGGAATACAGGAAGGATATGGTGCGGGCGAAGAAGATGATTTTGGATGGAGCCTGAGATCACATAGTCTCGCATATTTCTGGCAAAAATATTTCCAAGGAAATGTGGGTAGCTCTCTCCACACTATACTAGGGTACTTCCAAGCAGCGGAAGGTGTTCCTGGAATAAACGCTGACATGCATCATGATGTAGAAGGGGGAAGGCATAGATCCCTTCCTCACCAGGATTCAGGAGGTCCGAGACCAGCTTGCGGCTGTTGGGGCAGCACTTCAACCATCAGAGCTAGTGAGGTTGGCACTGAACTGTGTCTCTGAGGATTGGCCAGTCTTTGTCCAAAGTATATTGGGCAGAGATGCGCTACCAGGATGGGATAGAATGTGGGTTGACTTACAGCAAGAGGATTTGAGACAAGCTCTTCAAAAGAGCTCTATCAGTGGCAATAGTAGCAGCGGATCGAAGGGTGTGAAGGAGGAGGAGAGTGTGGCCCTCGCATCAAAGGGTCCTAGTCAGGGGAAGGAGGAGCAGAAGAAGAAGAAGAAGGACATATCTAAGGTCAAGTGCTTCAGGTGTGGTGAGTGCTTCATGTGTGGCGAGTTTGGCCACTACAATACCCAGTGTCCTCTAAGAAAGAAGGACAAGCACGAGAAGCAGGACCAGGCTACAGCACATGTTTAGATAGATAGGTTGTCCTCTAGATTGGAGGAAGACTTCGCGATGATGGCAGCAATACCTCCGAGAGTGAGGTGGGTTGGCTTGGAGTTGTAGCCCTAGAGAGCTACAGAGATTGGACAGCGTTCTTGTGGAGTCCACCTCATGAATCATTACCTGGCTACGAGGGGCCCACAGTATTCAATAGCATGATGGATTAGTGGCAATGGATGCATTTAGTACCAGAGTGACAATTGCAGACTAGTACCAGTCAAATATTGAGGAGCGCAATGCAGTGTTCACAGCAGAGTAGGTGCCTCAGTGCAGAGTTGGCAACATGGCAGATTCTTTAGTGACAGTGCAGATGCTAGTAGTAGTGAGACTCGGGAGACAGATGCATCATATTGAACACAGTTGATTCAATATTTTGGATGCTTCTCAATTGCAATAGTTACAGTTGCAGCAACAACATATGAGAGGGAGTTGAATGCACATGCAGATTTGGCAGCAGTATAACAGTGTCAGTAGCAACACAGATGCAACATCAGAGTTGCACAATAGTTGGTGGGCAACAACAGCCAAACATAAGCAACGTAACAGGAGGTGATACAAAGACAAGGTGTTGTGGCAGGATGTGCAGCACTAGATAGAACACAGTCCTCGCTAAGCGGGAGCATTAGTTTTTGTAGCATAGCATGTGTTCTAGAAACAAAATTTGGTGGAGAGGCTAGAATGTATCATATCTCCAAAACCCATAAATCGTTTATAGAAATTCCACCTAAAGATGACTTAATTAGATTATTAACCTATTTTTTAATGTTTCCTAGGTCTAAACTTAGGGAAACCAGTTAATTAATCATAATTAATTAAGTCAAGGTGAGAATTCTCTAGAAACTCACACGGATCGATCCAGAAATGATCTCAGCCATTGATTAAGATTTAATCTTGGCTGTTGGAATCCCAACAAGAAGATATATGAAGGGATCGACGTGGTGATGGAGAATACACCAGAGTCACTTGGAGAATTTGATTTTCCAGAGTAGCAGCAGTTAGTTGCTGGAAAGTTCGAGCTTCAGTGAGGAAAGTAGAGATAGTGAGGGTCAGAGACTGTGACCCGAAGGGAGTTTTCCAGATCCAGAGAGGCGACAGCAAGGAGGCCGAGGTATTCCCAGTGAGGCAGCATGGAGGACTGCGCAATTGCTTCAGAAAAGCAATTCAATTTGGCTGGAGGAAATATTGATTCAGCTTCCAGAGGCCAAGAGAGTCTTCCAGAGGACAGGAGAATCAATTTCCTCAACAGAGACAGGCAGAACAACTTCATCAGAGGCAGTTTCAGGCTTAGACGTCCAAGCGCCTGCACAAGCACTACACAGAGGGTCTAGGAGGATGAATTTTCTGAAGGGAAGTTGTGTCAGGGTTGTTTGTGGAAAAAGGGAAATTCCCTTAAATAATTTTGGCCAGATTTTCTTGTTGTTTGGATTGCCAATTGAGCATCCATAGATTGTACTCAAAATTTCATTGTTGCATAATAATAAAAACCTTTAGTTGTTCCACAGCTTTTCCCAAGTTGGGTTTTTTTAGGGACTTTTATTCAAAAATAATGGTGTCATTTTTATTTTGTGTGTGCTAGTATTTTCTCAATTTCCAGTGCTATTTATTTCCACAGTTTTATTTGTGAAGGTTGCAGTGTGATTAATTGGTATTTGCCATAGCAAATAAACTATTAAATTAATTAACAATCAGAAGAATTAATTCCAGTTGTTGCAATAAGATCTCAATTTTGAAATTTTCACAGAAGGAAGATACCAAAACACGAACGATAATCCTTGATGGGGTCAATGTTGAGAAGAAGGATATTAAAGAAGTGTTTCCTAGTGATTTTGCCTTTTGCCTAAGAAAACACATGAGAACACTTTTTTAGTAAGTGACTTTATGAGTTATTAAAGTCATGTTACTTTAGTCACTTTATGTGGTACCTCTAGAGTACTTTATTATATTGAAATTACTTTATGTTTATAAAGTGACTAGGGACCTCATTAATGAGGGGGGAGACATAAAAAGGCGGTTAAGCGAAGATTAGATCTCCACCATTGATTTAGAAAGGTTGAGATCTAATCTCAGCCATAGATCTAAGGGTTAGGGTTCTCACACCATAATGAGAGACTAAAAAGGGAGAAAAAAAAGGTAAGAGAGCTCATTTTTTTTCTTCATGAGCATTGTTGGAGAATAGGAGCAAGGAGGAGGAAAAGAGGTGAGGATGCAAGAGCCCACTGCTAACGGAGAAATCAAGCTACAACAAGGAAGAGACCACCTACATGCACGCAATTCCAGGCAGATTTGGAAGCCATTGTCCAGTGTTGTTTTGAGGAGAATTCAAACTCGAGTTTAAGGTTTGATAGCAACGGTTCAAACCTGAGTTTAAGGTCAGACTGTAGTGATAAAAGACTCGAGTTTAAGGCTTATTCTAACACTGGAATAGGGGCAACTTTAGGCCCACATTTTCAGGAGACCAGGTCCGAAAATTTAGTAGGCGTGAAAATTTCAGGGAGGTGTCAAAACCCAAAATTTGTAGAGGCCCGAAAATATAGAAACATTGTACTTTTCAATGTTGAAGAGGGTTGACTGTTGATTAGTATTTTGAGGAGTAGAGAGCAAACTTGTGGCACAAAAAACTAGGAGAGATTCAATTTCTCAGGGAAGGAAAAGCAGTTGAGCAGTGGCACGAATTCTAGGATCTGGAGTGTTGAGCAGTGGCACATGTTTACAGGCAGTCGAAGTCTGCCAATGGCACAAACTTCAAGTGTAATGTCCCCAAATTTTGGATTACTTGGTGCGGTGGTTAGGAGGGTTTTCCAGAGCTTGTGTCAGCCTGGCCATAGGAGCAGGATTACTCCAATGGTGGGCCCAAAGTGTTTTAGAGGAGTTTTATGGGTTCCACTGGGATCACTTACCATATTTCATCATCAGAATCAATTTCGCAGGGTTTGCTCTTAGTTTCGTTGCATTCTGACAATTTTTGTAAAACAATGTTATTAATAGGCATATTTTAATTAATTACCCTTAAGATATTGTTTCAGGTTGATTACTTGGATAAACAACTTAGTGTAATAGCTCGCTGGAATTGGGGCGAAAAGATCTACAAGGAAGGATGACAAAAAGGGGCTTTCAATGGCTAGTGTGACCACAAAGGTGAATTAACCATTTTTTGGCATTAAAAGTGACTTTAATTAGTTTACAAAAGTCACTTTGTTAAATCAAGAAAGGAAAAGAGTTTTTAAATATTTAATTGGAGGCAAAAGGTAAGTAAGTTATAAAAAGGGAAATGAGGGGTTCTCGCTTCCTTCATTCGTGCATTTGAGTTTTTGGAGAAAGTAGCTCTTAGAGAGAGTTTGAAGGAGAAGCTTAGGGTTTTGGAACCCTTGTTGTCATAGCTGACTTCGGTGTTAAAACTAGACACCCTAGTTGGATTTGAGAGTCAAATCATACAGATTTCACCTATGCACTTTCAAGGAGAAAAGGATTTGCAGAAGACATTGAGCTGGACAAGGTTTTATCAGTTGAATTATCTCTAATATAGTTTTTTTATTCATCTCTTGTACAGGCAAAGACTTCAAGCGCAAGAAAGACAAATTCTGAAGGTGAAATAGAGGTCGAGTTCCCTTTGTATATCAAGGACGAGTTGCTTGTTGGCTGGTTGTACTTTCTCTCAACTAAAAGTTCGATTTTATCACTATTAGCAAGAGTCGCGTTGTCTTCATTTATTGGAGAGTCTATGGCTGAATAAAAAGGCATGAGTTTCATTGCCAAGGGAGAGTTTGCATTCTTTATTTGCTGGTTGTGAGGGTTTCCTTTCTGGAGTTTGAATGTGGCTCTGATATAGTCGTGTTCTCTTGCCGAACTAAGCCACTGCCTTTTTTATGTTTGTTGGGTGCTCTTTTAGGAAGATTAGACCATTGTTTGCACAGAATAGAGCCACTCTTCTTCTCTGTTGGCCGTGTGTGCCTTTCCAGTAGCAACACACGAGTTTCCTAGAGGGATGTAGTCATTTGGTTTACTATACCTATGACTCTTCAATTAAATATATCCCTGTAGCTTCACATGGTTGTAGCAGAGGGCATAAAGTAGAAGAATGGAGCAGCAACTCTCTGAAAGTTGCACTATTGATATATAAGCAAGGGTTGGGCATTTCATCGTGTATTACAAGAAGGGTATCTTACATCAAGGGAGAGATAAGTACTTCACTTGTAATTTTTGTAGTGTAAATTTTCCTGAGTAAAGCATAATAAAATCCTCTTTCTAGATTGGTTTTCCCCTTGTGGGTTTTTCGAGGGTCAGAGAATGACCAAAATCAGTGTCTCCTTTTTGTGTGAATGCTTATTTAAACTTCTTATCAACTGTAAAGTAGAAGTTTAGTAGTAGCCAATAAATGTTTATGTTTTAAATTTTAATGCATATGATGTTTAAATATCATCCAAGTGAAATGTGGGTTTGTGGGCATTAAACTATATGCAAACAAACTATAACTGGAGGGGCTACAAGGACCCATATTTTTCTACATAGTATCAAAGCAATGAACGAGGGGCTACAGGGACCCATATTTTTCTACATAGTATCAAAGCAGTGAACCTTCAAATGATAGAGAAAAGACAACAAGCATACATTCTGCTAAAAACAGTGAACAGCAAACCAAACTTTCTACATATACCCATAGAATTGTGGTTGAGAGGGAGGCTTGTAGCTGCTTTTCAAATCTGATAAGTTGTGTTGGTTGAGAGAGTCATGGCTATTGGTTTGAGGGTGGAGGATAAGTTGAGTGGGGCTGAGAATTTTGACCCATAGAAGGAGAGAATGCTGTTGTTGCTTGAGGAAGTTGAGGTGTGGGATATTGTAGAGAGTGCAATACAATCTCCCACTGATCTAGTTCAATTGGCAAACTTCAACAAGCGGAATGTGAAGGCAAGAAGAATCATTTTCTATGCTATTAAAGACCACCTACTCCCTCATGTGACAGGGAAGAAGTTTGCCCATTAGATGTGGGATTTCCTGGTAAAACTTCACCAAAGCACCAATGAGAATAGGAAAATGATGTTGCATAAGAAGTTGAGAAACACCACAATCACCAAGTCTAAGATAGTGGACCTCATACCTCACCAAAATCACACAGGTGAGAGATGAGTTGGTTGTCGAGGAAGTGGCTATCCCAGAGGACCAATTAGTCAAGACGACATTGGATCGTTTTCCCAAGCAGTGGGAATGAGACATTCATGGTATTTGTGTTAGAGAGCATTTTCTTGATTGGAGCAGGATGTGGGATAATTTCATCCAGGAGGAATGCCAAAAGTGGCAATCAATGTGGTGATAGGGTGGATGAGGAGGTGAATGTTGCCCTTTGTTAATTTGGCAGCTCAGGGAGAAATTCCCTCCATTGGAGTGCCTTCCTCATCCAGAGAAACCCCTACTAGCCCTTGGAAGAATTTAATTTGATCAAGGAAAAATATAATTTTTAAGGTGAAACCCACATGTGCACAAAAGTATAAGTCGGCCTGGGCAAGCTAATTCGACCCCTTGAGACACATATAAATAGACCTAATGTCACATCACTTTGAAGCATCATCATCACACATCACATCTTCTCTCTCTTGATTGGATTGGTTCGTACAAATCTGAAATTAGGAGGTCCGAGCTCACACGTGCAAAGGGAAGGAGGAGAATTATGTTTTATGCGCTGACTTTCTGATTGGGCCAATTTGACCAGCCTTTGACTTGGGTTGACTTGGACCTTTTTGACTTGGAATTTTAGAATTTCTCTTTATTATGAAAGGCCGAATTCGATGGGCAAGAGGACAAATTTTTCAGAGCAGTTTAACCATCTTTGAACACAATCCTGCACCTAGGGTTTATACGGGTCAAAGATTGACTTTGACGAGATTTGTATGGGAAAATTTTTGAATGTTTTGATTGGACTTTGACTAGCAAGGAAGGCCGCATTTATTGGCAGGTTGACCAAACCTTTTGGAGCAACTTTGACTCTTGACTTTTGGATTGGTTAGGGCATCTTTGACTACTGTTGACTTTGACTAGAATTGCAAATTTGACTTGTTGACCATATTTGACTTTTTGAGATCATCATTGGATTGGATATTGGTTAGTTGAATTTTGGATAGTCAAAGTTTGACTTTGACTCTTTGTTGATGAATTGGAACATTATATCTCTTTGCTAAACATTTGATGACAATCTAATAGAAGAAGAATTTTGAAAGAGTTTTTCCTTGGTCTTTGACCAAATCTTGTCTCTCTTGTTATTGCTCTTGGTTGTCTTCTATTGTGCATTTGGATTAATGTTTTATCTACAATTGCTCACTATCATTGAAGACTGAATTTATTTGATAAAGTGATTGCTAATTGAATAAGGATTGTTGTAAGTAATTGTGCTAAGCATAGAACACTGGAAAATTAACACCCTTGCTGCTAAGGGAAAGAAGAAGAAGAAGAAGGGGTCCACGACTAGTGCCAAGCAACAGAAGGGGAAGCAGGAGTCCGAGAAGGACATGAGAAAAATGAGATGCTTTGCTTGTCAGCAGATGGGTCATTATGCACATCAGCGCCCAACAAGAAGGCGAAGAACAAGGATGTAGCAGTTGTTGAAATATGTAACTAGGTTTGGTCTTCATAATGACATGTGTAATCATTATTTTATGTAATTAATGTAAAGAAGAAAAGCAAAATTATTTTTATGCTTAAGACATGGGTTTCATGCTCAAGGAGTTTTATTTTTATAGATTAGGCTCACATTGTGAACTATTAGGATTGGTCATTAAGTCATAAAGTCATGTATGAGATACCCTTCATGGGCATGTTACATATTTATTGGAGTCATTGTACGAGTCAAAAGACCCTCAAAGACCAAGTCCCAGCACTTCTAGCAAGTCGGCCTTCAAAAGAAGCAATAAGCCTACACCAAGATGACATGTCGGCCTAGGATCAAGTCAATTCAGCCTAAAAGCATGGGCAGGAAGTATATATATGGCACTTGGCCTCATTCAAGGAAGAAGAACTCACACATAAGAAGTTCGATAAGAAGGATGAAGAAGAAGCATCACATCCAAGCAAAGAAGAAAATATCAAGGTCGAAGGAAGAGCGAAGGTATTGCAAGTTTGTTTTGGTTAATTTTGTTCACACGTGCAAAGGAAACTAGGGTTTCCTACCTACTGCAAGTCCAAATCACAGTCATCTCAAGAGGGTTGAAACAAGGCAAGAAGTAAAGCTAAATTGAAGGTCGAAGTCTCAAAGAAACCAACCCTAGTCAAGCGAAGGGGAAAGAGGGCTTAAGTAGCCCTAATTCGGTCGCACGTGGGAAATTGCAATCATCTACAAGTAGCCGGACATTGCAGAAATAGAGGCCAAGAACTTCAGACTTGAGTTGCAGGATCAAGGGTGAAAAAATAAGGAGAAGTTGCAACATCTTCAAGCAAGAGTTAACTTGGTCTTGGAGGGGTTGTTAGTCAAGGGTCTTGGTCTTGGAATTCATCAATTGAAGATTCTATAAGAATAAGAATTTGGTGGGTTTTCCTCTCAAGATTGGAGAGGTTTTGGCCTTGGCTGATAACCTACATTATGTGTCCTTTGTCTCATTGTTCTTTATGATTTGATAGCTATTTGATGAAGAAGATCACATAATAATAATAAAGAAAAGAAGAACCTCATTAAGAAGGTAAAAGTCTTCACAAGTAATTATCACTATTAGAAAAATCTCCTCATCTCTCTGCCCTAGATTTCTCAACCGCAGCATGAGAGGTGGATGAGTTTTCCACCGAGTTTGACTCTGAGTTTGCTTTAGTGGTGAGCTTAGTCACTAGTGTTACATCCTCTAGTCTTTGGTTTGTAGACAGTGGAGTATCTTGCCATATACTACAGTGAGAGAGCACTTTACAAGTCTTATAGAGGATGATGTAGACTTGGAGGTGGTGCTTGGAGATAACTGCAAGTTCAGCGCAGCAAGTGTGGGGACATTATCCTTTCAGAGGGTGTCATTGTCACCTTTGAAAGTGACGGAGGACAAGGGATATGTAGTGGTCTTCCAGGATGGACAGGTGCTTATGTACCAAGGGGATTTAGCATAGCATTTACTAAAGTGACTGGTGTCCATCATGGGAAACTTTACAGATTCATGTTTCAGCCAACTTGGACCGTGAGCAGGTCATGAGAGGATGACCGTGTAGAGCAGCAAGCTCCTACACATGGGAGCACACTACAGGTTTCAAGATCCACATGTACAAATTCACCAAGGGTCAAGAGTATCACTGACTTCTAAAGGTGACAAGTACACAAATTAGAGGTTCAGTACAGGCCACGGGGGCATATTGTTGAAAAGTAACTAGGTTTCGTCTTCATAATGACATGTGTAATTGTGATTTTATGTAATTCATGAAAAGAAGAAAAATAAAATTATTATTGTAATGCTTTGTCTCATGGCTTTCATGAGCAAGAAATTTTATTTTTAGTAATGGCTCCCATTGTGAGCCTTTAGGATTGGTCATAAAGTCAAAGAGAGTCAATGTCATGAAGGACCCTTCTTGGGCATGATACATTTGTATATAAGTCAATAGAAGTGTCAAACAGCCCTCCAAGATAAGCACTAGCATCCTCCTACAAGTTGGCTTCAAAGAAATAAAAATATCTTCTCAAAGGACACGTCGGATCACTTACTGTCATGTCAGCTTATATACATGAACATACAACTATAAATAGCCAACTCGAATTCCATTTCAACACAGAAATTTCAGATCAGAATTTCGGAGATTACAATTTGAAATGCGAGGTACAGTAGGAAGTCTGAAGTGCGAGGTATAGTAGGAAGTTTGAAGTTTGCAAGTAATACAAAGGTGATCAGGTCTGAAGCAAAAGGTGCAACAAGTACAGCAAAGTACAACAGAGGAAAGAGGAGTATAATCCGAGCTCCTCTCTGATTTGTTTCTGGGTTTATATTAATCTCCACCGAGCCTACTTACAACAAAAGAAGAATACACCGAGTTTACTTACAGCAGAAAAGAGAAGCACAGTGATATTAACTCCACCGAGTTTACTTGCAACAGAGGAAGAGGAACACAGACTCAGTTTGCTTGCAGCAAAAGGAAGGTTGATACAAGAAGGTACAGTCTATAAAAAAGGCCGAGATAAGAAGAATCTCAAGTCTAGAAGGGAGGCCGAAGGTTTGACACTGAAGAAGGTCGAAGAAGAAGAGGAGTCGAGAAAAGGAAAAAGGGCAGAAGGTTGATTGTCATTGTCAAAGGATCTCATCAAGAGAACTTGTGTCTTGTGCTTTACATCAGGCACTGTGTAAAGCACAAGATAGTTCAAAAACAATGTATACCTACAAATGGCCAGGTAGCAGATATACTGACAAAGGCTTTGGGGAAAGCGAGATTCATCCTCTTCAAAGACAAGATGGGTGTTATGCAGAACACCTTCCTCGTGAAGACAGAGTGTTAGTTTATGTAGCTCAGACAAGTGCACTAGTCCTAGATGGTGTTTATGAGGCTAAGGGACACCATGGATTAATTTTCTCCAATACACAGAAACGTTTCTAAGGAAAATTACATTAATTAGAACTAATTAGCCAATTTATTAATTTACCTAACTAATAAATTGGCTAATTAATTAGAAGTAAATCAATTTTCCTCTAGTGAATCTTAGAAGTCATGTGATGGAGTCAAGATGATCCTAGCCACCGATTGAGATTAGATCGTTGTTGTTGATTGCTCAACGAGAGATTATAAGAGAAAATCGATGGGCATTTAGAGAACACATCAAAGACACAGATTTGCAGGGATAGCGTGAGGGCACCAGCAAATCGAGATCAGCAGTGATTGAAGATAGAGTTGTCAGATGAAATTATTCACAACGATTTCCAGTTTCTCAGTGTTAGAGGGAAATCGATTTTATCTGCAGAGAGAAGTCGAGTTTCTGGCAATGCAAATTGACTCAGAGAGGTCGAGTTGTCGAAGCAAGGGGAAATTTGCCAAAGAGATTGATTTCCTCAAAGCAAGCCGAGTTTGCCAGAAGAATTTGAATTCTAGAGGAGGCTGAGTTGATTTTCCCACCCAATGTGAGTTGCCAGAGAGGGCAGAGTTTCCAGGGCCGCATGTGTGGACTAGTTCGAGGCTCTAGAGAAGGGTAGAATTGGATCAAAGACGTTGAGTTATCCCTAGGAAGCCAAAATGACTTGCGGAAGTGAAAGAAACAATCTTCTGGAGGTTTGCTAATTTAGGGCAAACGATTGTAATTTTTCAATCACAGAATTTTGCTGGAGAATAAATAAAATACTTATTTGCATAACAGGTTTTCCCCACACCGGGGTTTTTCTAAAGACATTTGGCCAAAACATCGAGGTTCATTATTTTGTGTGTGTGCAATATTTTCTCAATCTTGAATTTAATTTTCTATGAAATTGTAGTAGCATTTTTTCAGTATTTGCCGCAAAGAAATTGCATAAGACAAATAATGAAATTTGATGGGAAAATAATAACCAATAACTACAACAATATTAAAATTTCACACATGGGAGATCATAACAGGGACTTTCATTCAAGAGGGTGACATGAGGAGGAAGAATAACACAATTTAATAATAATACCACACAACCCTACAAATATTGTGAAAAAAAATGCAATATATGAGCATTCTACAACAATGCATGAGCTCAATAAATTAGATGCTTGAGTGAACATGTCTTTCCTCATTGGATGTCACAAGTTTGAATATGGAGGAGGTAGGGTATGTACAGCTCCATAGACTAAACAATGAAATCGCTACACAAAGGAGGTCCCTTGTCCCACAAACAAGGGGGTCTCATACATCAATTTGGTGTTCGATCAGGCTATGACCTTAAATGAGGTAGGTCTATCATGGAAAAGACCCATCTCTCCTACCGTCCGAAGTTGAATAAGGAAACTCAATATAATATGATGACTAGAGGGAGAATTCATGGGAAGGCTAGATTGTCCACCATAATATTGTTTGGAAGAGGTATCTTGCCGTTGAGACCTAGGCGATCTCGTTCGTCTGCTTGGGAAGGATCTAATCTAGTAAGGTTGTTGAAATATGGTGGGATGGGGGAAGGTCCCATGAATCTACACTAAACTATAGATTGGAGATGTGTCGATATCAGCCTGTCTTTAGTGCCCCTTCCCCATGATAGCACAATGAAGAAGTGATATGTTGGGTAGGGCTCTAGTAGGATACTAAAGAATATGGGCTCAAACCTTGACAGTATCTTGCATGTATAAGGCCCATCACCTCTAGTCAAAATATTTGAAGAAGCCAATGAGTATCTAAGTACCCCTGAAGAGGCAATGGAAACTCCCCCTAATCTCATAGTAGATGAGGAGACAGAAGATGAAGTGCTCCTTAATCTCTACCTCCTGTAGACGACATAGCTAGCAAATCATATCTTATCGATTGATCTGATGGTCTATGTTGTTGAGAAAAAGGGTACCAAGAAAGTGTTTCCTTATGCATTGGTCTTTTTGCCTACAAAAACACTTTAACAACCATTTTGTCATGTGACATTATGAGTTTTATTAATGTCATGGGGTAAAGTCACTTTATGAGTGTTGAAGAATCTAGGGCAAAGTAGTGTAGTGTGATTCTCCATTACTTGATGACAATTTGTGGAGTCTTTTTACTTTTCTCGTTAGCTTAATCTTCTTCTTCTTATTAATGCATGTGTGGGTACTTCATCAAACTGCTACCAAAACATAAGAACAAGAACGCAAGATATTGACTCTCTACCAAGGCCAAAACCTCTCTACTCTTGCCCTTTCGTGAATTTCTCTTATTGAAGCTTCTATTGATCAGTGCCAAACCCTAGACCCAGGACAAGAGTATCCTCCAAGCACAAGTCAAGTCCTTCCTTCATCTTGCACCTTATTCCCCGGCACTTTGTCCTTCTTTTGGCACTTTGTTCTCCTACTCCTTGATGATAAGTTCTCTTATGTTAGCTCTAGAAGAGATGTTTCCTTTTGATCCTAAGTGAACCCTTTCACATAAGATAATACCTTTCTTCTCTTTACCAATCGAGCTTCTTCTTCATGTAAGATGGCAGACCTGATGTGGCAGTATTGCAGCCCTAAATTCTCGCACGTGTGGGAGTTTACTTGTTGTTGTAACCTCTTTCCTTCTTCAATTGAGTGACCTTCCTCTTCACTTGATTGGGAAGCCATATAGGCCTTGTTTACTAGGCCAAAACCAGAGAGAGATGTCACTATAATTTTATGTTGTAATGACTGCAGGCAGATCCTTTCTTTCTCGCATGTGTGGCTGTGATAACCCTAGAAAACAGTCCCTTTCTCTTTGGCTTCTTTCGCTGCCCTAGAAGACCTCTTCTTTGTCCTTTTCTTAGCCTCTTTTCCACACTAATTTCAGAGTAAAGTGTGTGCATTGTATTGGAGTGGACAGCCTCTATAAATAGAGGATTGTCCCGACTTGTAGGCCGACTTAATTGACTGCTTGTAGGCCGACTTGAAGAGTAGTCTTTGGATGGTTCTTTGGTGAAGTTTGCATGCTTGAAGGAGCTTCTTTAGCATAGGAGGAGACTTGACTTTGCTTGGAGGTTCTCTCTTTGAATTTAGTACATATTTATACAAGGTGTAGCATGCCCTTAAGGTCTTCAACCTTTTCTTTTGACTATTTGACTCACCCATAGCACTTTGAATAGTGTTAGACCTATTTCAATGGGCAAGCAACTCATTGACATGTATTATAAAAATAATATTTCTTTTCTTGATTAAATACAAATACCAAAAGTACATTTATGAAGACCGAACCTAGTTACATTTCCTTCAACACTCCCTCTTAACTAGCGAGGTATTCATACAACATTACAAGGTGTTTGGCTATTATCAATCTTGAAGAATTCACATAAGAGAAACTGGATTAGCAATCCATCCATTATAGCATCATATCCATCAACATTGTCATGGTGCAAGGCCTTGACTAACAGCGCCATCTCTTTACGGGACCATGAGATACAATGTTGGTGAGACCAATGATTTATAGACACCTTCATCATTGTCGCTCAAGGTACATACCCAACCGGGTGTTCTCTGAGTATGACCTTCTAGAACTATTCTTATCTTGGGTTCCCAGCCCTCAAAGAATATCAATCCTCTTGCCTACTCTTGTCTTGGATGCCCTACACACCCTCAAAGAGTATCGGAGGCCAGATGATTACCCAATCCTCCCATTCTTTCTTCCCAAGTGAAGAAAAGAATGTTGTGTCTATCTTGTGTCTACATTTCCATTCATGGCCTTCATCTAGACTTACGGTTGTTAGTCCTAGTCTAGTGCATGACCCATGAAATGGAAAACACAATTGTCACTCCTTTGTAATCAAGGGTGATCCAAAATTCCCTCTTGATCAGGGACTTGTTAGAGCTCCCTCTTAACTAGGGACTCTTTCCTTCACAAGCAACTTCTTCTTCATGGGTCCTTCAGCTACTTGATCTCCTTCTTTTCTTGATGTCATGAAGTCTTTGTTCAAACTTCTTCTAGGTAGAGCATCACTCATCGACCACTTTCCTTCCTGGGTTGTCATGTCTTGCTTCCTTCGTGGAAAGTGGATTTCTTGTCATTCATCAAGTTTTTCTTGTCATCTAGGCTACTCCAATGTCATCTTGTCCATGCTTCAGAATATTCTTCTCATGGATGCTTCATTGTACTTGCTTGTTTACATGCTTTGACCTAGTAGCCCATCATGACTTCAACCTGATATTGCTTTTTCTTTTGTTGGATGGCTTCTTCATCGCGACATCTCTGTAGAGTACAATCAGTTATCTGCACCTTTTATATCTCCAAGGCTTTCATCGGTGTCAAGGGTCCTTCCTTTGTCAGAGTGGTCCTGCCTTCTTTCAAGAGATCTTCAAAGCATTCTGTCAGATAGTGATTCTCGATGATCATGGTGTTCTTCACATGCTTGATCTCTTTCTTCATTTGCTTCTTCTTAGATATATAGGTCAACCATCTAATGCTTCTTGTGAGAGCATTCCTTCATTGCTTGCTTTCTAGACTTGTGAGCATTTCTCTTTGCTTCTTAGTAAGCAATCTTATGTCCCTTATGTGAGCATATTCTTTTGTTGACTTTCATTGCATTATAGTACATGCCTTCAAGCATGTCCTTCATTAAAGAGATTCTTTCATACTTGATCATGTTATAGAACTATTCCCATGACTCAATAATATACAAATGATAACATGACTAAACTTTGGTACATACCTCATCTTGATTCTCCTTTGATCATCCTTTGGTGTGGCCCTTCTTGCTTCATCTTAGCTTGCCTGCATATCATCCTTTTCTTGAATCCCGTGAATGGGATTCCCAATGAGACATCTGCTTTGGTCCATGAACCTTCTTTTGAAGATTTCATCATAGGATCTTAAAGATCGTTGCCTTGCAAATGTTTCTTTTCTTTTGATGATGGAGGTCTTCTAAGATTCTTCATCATGATCAAATTTTTCTTTCATCATGGATGAGGTCCTATACTAGGTATGCTTCTTCTATAAGAATATCTTGAGCTATAACTCTCATGCTCCCATATTCTAGAAGATATTTCTACCCATGCATTTTGGTTTTATTATAAATGCTATATCTCCATGAGTATCTAGAACTCTATGTACATCATGCTTCTAGATTCTAGAGGATGGTTCTAGCCATGCATTATTATTCTATTCCTACATGCTCCTATACTACTCAAAACTTTGAAAGAAGTCTAGAAGTAAAGAGTTTGACCTAGTCATAGTAGAGATCTGGAGGATCTTCCTTCTTTTGCTTCTTTCCTTCTTCTTTCATCTCTTGAGTTATGTGAGCTTCTTCCCTCTTTCTTTTGTTGTCATTGTCCTTCTTAAGCTTAGGACAATTCCTTTTGTAGTGTCCATATTCTTGGCATCCAAAACATTGGATTTTGGACATGTCTTTGTTGTTTGTTCTTCGTGGACCAAACTTGCCAAATTTACCCTTTCTTTTGGCTTATCAAATGCTTGCTCCTTTGATCCCACATCTTCTTTTGCCTTAAGTCTAGTTTCCTTTGTCCTCCATAGAGACCAAATTTCACTGAGAGTGGTTGCTTCCTTCTTGGCATATATGCTTGATGTGAAGTTTCCCCACTCCTCAGGTAAAGCATTGAGTACTACAGTTGTCATTTCTCTCTCAGACATGACTTCCCCAAGTTCTTGAAGTTGATCTCTCATTTCAGAGATTTTCATGAAGTAGGGAGCTATTCCTCCCTTTATTATCTTCATCTTGTACAATTCATTCCTTAGAGATATTACTTCTCCGGTTGTGGATACCAAGAATAGCTCTACTAGCTTATCATAAATTTCTTTCGATGTCTCGAATTTGGAGACATAGGGAATGAGAGAGTCTTTGATTGATTCTATCAGAATCCTTTGGGCTCTTGTCTCATCCTTATTGTACTTGGCTAAGGCTTGAGTCTGTTCCTTAGAAGAGAGTGATATTCCCTTCGGCATGTTCTAGGAGTTCATTCTCATTGAGAAGTAGATCAGTCTTCTTCTTCCATGCAACAAAATTATTGGTACCTACCAATTTATTGTTTTCCTTGCAAAAAGACGTCAATTTATATTCAGAAGGGGACATGTACTTACTTGATAGATTTTGAGATGTAATGGATTTGCTTCCTCCTTGAAGACTTGATGGCTTGTCTTCCCTGGATCTTGATGTTCTTCAAGTTGCCTTCTCCAAGTGGACTTGCTTGATGATGAGATTTGCTTGAAGACTTGTAGCTTGATGTAGGTCCTGCTTCAATCTGCTCTTCTTTGTAGGTGCCTTTATGTAAGGCTCTTCTTCTAGCTTTGTAGACCTCCTTGACGAATGATGAATTGTATACCCTTCTTGTTCTTGAAGTGATTAAGACTTCTAAGTTTCATGCTTCAACTTTGTAGATGCTTCTCCTTGATGAGTGTTCTTGAGTTGCCCTTTCCTTGATGTGTCACCTTAGCTCTAATACCATGTCGAAGAATCTAGGGCAAAGTAGTGTAGTGTGATTCTTCATTACTTGATAACAATTTGTGGAGTCTTTTTACTTTTATTGTTAGCTTAATCTTCTTTTTCTTATTATTAATGCATGTGTTTGTACTTCATCATACTGCTACCAAAACATAAAAACAAGAACACAAGATATTGGCTCTCTGCCAGGGCCAAAACCTCTCTACTCTTGAGAGGAAAAACCTTTCGTGAATTTCTCTTATTAAAGCTTCTATTAATCAGTGCCAAACCCTAGACCCCTAACAAGAGTATCCTCCAAGCACAACTCAAGTCCTTCCTTCTTTTTGCACCTTATTCCCCAGCACTTCTTCTGGCACTTTGTCTTCCAACACTTTGTTCTCCTACTCCTTGATGATAAGTTCTCTTATGTTAAATCTAGAAGAGATGTTTCCTTTTGATCCTTTCGAGCTTCTTCTTCATGTAAGATGGCAGACTTGATGTGGCAGTACTGCAGCCCTAAATTCTCACACGTGTGGGAGTTTACTTGTTGTTGTAGCCTCTTTCCTTCTTCGATTGAGTGACCTTCCTCTTCGCTTGATTGGGAAGCCATATAACCCTTGTTTACTAGCCCAAAACCAAAGAGATATGTCACTGTAATTTTCTATTGTAATGACCGCAGGCAAATCCTTTCTTTCTCGCACATGTGGTTGTGATAACCCTAGAAAACAGTCCCTTTCTCTTCAGCTTCTTTCGCTACCCTAGAAGGCCTCTTCTTCGTCCTTTTCTTAGCCTCTTTTCCGCGAGGATTGTCCCTCCTTTTAGGCTGACTTAATTGACTGCTTGTAGGCCGACTTGAAGAGTAGTCTTCAGATGGTTCTTTGGAGAAGTTTGAATGCTTGAAGGAGCTTCTTTAGCACAGGAGGAGACTTGACTTTGCTTGGAGGTTATCTCTTTGACTTTAGTACATATTTATACAAGGTGTAACATGCCCTTGAGGTCTTCAACCTTTTCTTTTGACTATTTGAATTTTGACTCACCTATAGCACTTTAAATAGTGCTAGACCTATTTCAATCAACAAGAAACTCATTGACATATGTTATAAAAATAATATTTCTTTTCTTGATTAAATACAAGAAGATCGAACCTAGTTACATTTCCTTCAACAGAGGTGGTACATGTGCTAGGTACTTTATAATAAAGTCATTTTATGTTTTAAATGTGACTCCAGGAGAAAAAGTACTAAGTGTTTTTTATTATTAAAGTCACTTTATATTTTAAAAGTGACTTTATGGAAGAAAAAGTGCACAAAGTACAAAACATGTTAAAGTGACTAGGAGTTCTTTAAGTGATGAGAACAACATGAGAAAAGGGGTCAAGAGAGAGAAATGATCTCTACCCTTGATCTAATGAGCTGAGATTTAATCTCAACAATTAGATCTCTATGGTTAGGTTTCTTCTCACTAAGTGAAAACAAAAAGGAAAAGGCAAAAGATTATTGATTATTCTTCTCATGGGATTTTAGGAGAGCGTAGAAGGCAAAGGAGAACTTGAGTAGGAGCAAAGGAGGGAGGTCAAAAATTGCAGGAGGAGGAGAAGCTACAATCAGAAGTTCAAGCCCAAAGTTTCTGCTAAGCTTAGACATGAATCCAGATAATTTCAAGCAAAGAAATCAAACTGTGTTTGCAGAGGTTCAAACCGAGTTTTATGGGTGGAAAACAGACCAAGATTTGAGGAGTAATCTGGTCGAGATTGCAAGAGAAACCAGGCTGAGTTCCCAATTGTTTCCAGCCCGAGTTTTCCGGGTGAGTAAACTAAGAGAATATCAGTATGTCAACGAGTTTCCCAAGGCTCTAGCAGTGCAAAAAATAGAGGCATTCTGGTCAGAATTTGAGGCATGAATTTCCAGGAGAATTTATGCTATATTTGGCTCAGAAATCGAGGCATTGTCAGAGAGTTCATGCATAGAATCTGAGGCAAAAAAATCAGTCTGAGTTACTATGTGGAGGCTCTAATTTCTCTGTAATCTAACAGTGACATCAGCAAACACAAAAAGGGAGATAAGTTGTTTATCTCAGCTATGTATTTATTTTCTCAAGAGCAATTAAAATCCTCTTTAGAACCAGTTTTCCCTTTGAGGGCTTTTCCAAGGTCATTAGACCAAAAATATTGTGTATTTTTTCTGAGTGTGTGCTTGCATTTATTTCTCATATCAGCTAAAACTAAATGGTAGATGTAGCCCAAATGTGTTTCAAATAAATTGCATTCAAAAGTTTTATATCAGACTTACTAGTTTGTGACTGCGGGAATCAAATTTATGCAAAAACCTTGAAACTGTGGAGAGTTGCCAGCTAGCAAAAATTTCTAATTGATATCAGAGCTTGGGAAGCTCTAGATCCGAGAAAGGAACCTTCAAATCTGAGCAAAACCTTCAGCTGATAGAAAAACCAGTAAGCTACCTTCTACTACAAGTCAGTAAACAGTGAATCAAAACGACCTTTAGATACCCATAGATTGGTTGTTGAGAGGGAGTCAAATTTGAGGTTTATAAATTGAGATTTTGTGTTGGTTGAGGGTCACGGCAACTGGTACAAGGGTGGAGGACAGATTGGAGGGGGCAACAAACTTTGGCCCCTAGAAGGAGAGGATGATGCTTTTGTATAAGGAGTTGGAAGTATGTGACATTATATAGAAGATGATGTTGAGGTAGAAGCTAAGAAATACCAAGATGACCAAGCCCGACACCGTGACCTCATACCTTACCAAGATCACTCAAGTAGGAGATGAGTTTGTTACCATGGGAGAGGCTATCCCTGAGGACTCGTTGGTCAAGATAGCACTAAATGGTCTCACCCAGCAGTGGGAAGGATTCATACATGGCCTTGTTGCCAGAGAGCATTTTCTAGACTGGAGGAGGTTGTGGGATGATTTCATCCGAGAGGAGACTAGGAGGAGTGCCAAGAGTAGCAGCCAGAGTGGTGGAGCAAATGGGGAGGAGAATGTTTCCCTTGCAACTAAAGGCAAGAAGAAGAAGCATGGATCCACAAGTGGGGGCAAGTAGCAGAAGTTGGAAGAGAAGTCTGAGAAGGACATGATGAAAGTGAGAAATAAGGATGAAACTGTGGGAAGATGGGTCACTATGCATCTGTGTCCCAAGAAGAAGGGGAAGAAGAAGGATGCAACATCATCAACCAAGGTGGAGGAATTCGCCTCTAGGTTTGATACGGAGTCTGCACTGGTGGTGAACTTAGCCACTAGTGCTATATCCACGAGTGTTTCATTTATAGACAGTGGAGTATCCTGCCATATGACTGGAGTGAGGGAGCACTTTGCGAGTCTTACAGAGGGTGTAGACTTGGATGTGGTGCTTGGAGATAACACTGAGGTCAAAGCAATAGGAATGGGGACTGTATCCTTTGAAAGGGAGTCATTGACACCTCTGAACATGAAGGAAGTCCTTTAAGTATTAGGGTTGATGAGGACCAAATATTGATTTCTTGTATTACGGGCAGGGGATATGTTGTGGTGTTCCAGGATGGACAAGTGTTGATGTATCCCGTGGGATCTAGCATGGCATATACTAGAGTGATTAGTGTCTGTGAGGCGAGACTTTGCAAGTTCATGTTTCAAGCTACAAGTACTATGAGGAGGTCACGGGAGGATGATTGTGTAGAACAACAGGCTCCTACGCAAGGGGCCACAGCTCAAAGTGCAGGACCACTACAAGCCACAAGGGCATCTTTATCAAGGCCACAGGTGTCATGGGATGGAGATGAAGCTCACACACTTGTGTAAGTGACTTCTTCAGGGAAGAGGAAGCCAAGAAGGCTTTATGGTACCTTGAAGGATACACATGAGTCAGCAAAGGAGATCAGACCACTAGAGAGGTTGGGTGGTTATGTGCCGAAACTTGAGAGTAGTGGGTGACAAGATGGTACCAAGGTGTGAACATATCCACTTCAGAGATAAAGTTGGAGTCGTGGGAAACAACTTCCTCGATAAGAGGGAGTGTTGAGAGAAATGGTACCAAGGAAGACTTTCCTAGTGCATTGGCCTTTTTGCCTAGAAAAACATTTTAATAACCTTTTTGTCATGTGACATTACGAGTTTTATTAATGTCATTGGGTAAAGTCACTTTATGAGGTGGTACATGTGCTAAGTATTTTATAAAAGTTACTATATGTTTTAAATGTGACTTTAGGAGAAAAAGTACTATGTGTTTTTTATTATTAAAGTACACAAGGTACAAAACATATTAAAGTGACTAAGAGTTCTTTAAGTGAGGGGGACAACATAAGAAAAGGAGTCAAGAGCATGGAAAATTTTTTGGGCTAATATTCGTAGGTGGGCTAATTTTCAAAGATTTTTCCATAAAAAATATTCGCCAATTTCCATTTTTTATAAAAATGATTCGCCCAAATTTTGCAATATGAAATTATTTTACCTTAAAAATCGCCAACATTATAAAGAGGCTGTGTATAAAATCATTACAAATACATCAATAAACATTTTATAGTTTGCATATTAGGGACTAGTGAGATTCGCCAATGTTTTTAAACTTCAAGATAATTTTCCATCCTTAAAATTTTCCCTGCTCAAGAGAGGGAAATGATCTCTACCCTTGATCCAAAGAGCTGATATTTAGTCTCAGCCATTAGATCTCTAGGGTTAAGTTTCTCCTCACTAAGAGAAAACAGAAAGGAAAAGGCAAAAGATTATTTATTATTATTCTCATGGTATTTGAGGAGAGCATAGGAGGCAGAGAAGGATAGCTCAAGTAGGAGCAAAGGAGGGAGGTCGAAAATTGCAGGAGGAGAAGCAGCTACAGACAGAAAATGAAGCCCGAAATTTCTGCTAAGCTCAGGCACGAATCCCTGATAATTTCGGGCAGCAAAATCAGGCTGTGTTTGCAGAGACTCAGACAGAGTTTTCTGGGTGGGAAACAGGCCAAGATTTGAGGAGGAATCTGGCTGAGATTGCAGGAGAAACCAAGCTGAGTTTCCTAGTGTTTCCAGCCCGAGTTTTCTGGGTGAGTAGGCTGAGATAATAACAGTCTGTCAGCGAGTTTTTCAAGGCTCTAGCAGCACAGAATTTGAGGCATTCTAGTCAGAAGTTGAGGCACGAATTTCCAGGGGAATTTCTGCTATATTTGGCATTGTCAGAGAGTTCGTGCACAGAAATTGAGGTAAAAAAAAACCAGCCTGAGTTTATGACTATGTGGAGACTCTAATTTCTCTGTAATCTGACAGTGACATCAGCAAACACAAAAAAGGAGAGTTGTTTATCTCGGCTGTGTATTTATTTTCTCAAGAGCAATTGAAATCCTCTTTAGAACTGGTTTTCCCCTTGTGGGTTTTTCCAGGGTCATTAGACCAAAAATAGTGTATTTTTTCTGAGTGTGTGCTTGCATTTATTGCTCATATCAGCTGAAACTAAATGGTAGAGGTAGCTAAAATGTGTTTCAAATAAATTGCATTCAAAAAGTTTACATCAGACTTACTAGTTTGGGACTGTGGGAATCAAATTTATGCAAAAACCTTGAAACTGTGGTGAGCTGCCAGCTAGCAAAAATTTCTACGTGTTTACCCATTATAAGAACCCACTCTGAATTGGCCCAAGGGAATGTGAAGAGCATACACCCAATGACAAGTAGCACCAACATAGTCACCAACATCGTCTACAGTGCCAATCAACTCCACAATGGTATCATAGGATCAACTCTAGATAACAATGAATCTACAAATGTAGCTCCAAAACTAAGGCCAACATTTGATATAAGTTTTTGCTTGAGTGGGATGCTGAAGAACAATGGAGAGAGAAAGAATGAACTTCAATTTTGATGTGAAGTCCTATTTTGTCCTTTAGTTTATTTATTCTTAGTGTTGTTTTCTTATTAGCACAGTTATGAAAGCACATGTATTCAAAAGAGTTATTTGTTCAGAAAGCATAGCTTGCTTCTTATGTGGTATAAGGGGTCATAAAGTTATGTTGAAAGGTCATGATTAGAAAGTTATGTTTATAAAGTCATCATTGTAGCGAGTTAGGACAATTTTCCCAACCTTCATCTCACCAAGGCATTGATTAGTACAAGAGACCTCCCTTTTTGTCAAACTGAGTTAGCATTACGAGTGAAGGCATCATTGCTAGCATTTTGCTTCAACCTCCATTCTATTAATCACTTAACACATCTAAATATAAAATTCCGCTTGATAAAATGATTTCATCCTTTGTCAAACTGTGTTAGTATTACGAGTGGAGGCATCATTGCTGGCCATTTGCTTCTACCTCCGTTCTATTAATCACTTATACATCTAAATGTAAAGTTGTGGTTGATAAAGATGATTTCACCCTTTGTATTCTCTTCTCTTGAATTTTGTTTTGTGTTTTCCTTTTCATTTGAGTCAAGTTCACATTGTTGAGCCATTTCATTGTCATCACTCTAAACTAATAACCACAGAGAAAATCATTCTCAACACCATCTCAAAGGCATTCTTGCAAGGTGACACTTGTGTCATTCAAGCCTATAACACGTTCAAGTTGGTGATCTACTGACTAAGATACCCTTCCATCAAAATAAACCCTCCTTATAGATGTATTCATGCATAACAACTTATAATTAACAAGCAATGGATTCTCATAACACATAATGATGTTATAAACATTAACTTGTGCAACATTAACATTAACATTAACTTTTAAACAATGCATCCACATGGAAGGAAATGAAATCCGCATTCCAAAGCAAAAACATAAAAACCACAATCAATGAAGCTACCTTGTTCCCGTAATTGCCATGAACTGTTGGACTTTGTCTCGGTGTCCTCTACCTAGCTTATGCTGCGGGGTAAAAAAGAAAAGTGAGAAAACCCAATGGAAAAGCTCTTCAATTAAGAACTGCAGAATATCACTATTAACAGAAAGAAAAATTCAGCTAAAGTTTACCTTACTACCTTCGTATTGTTGCATCAGCTTTTAGCCCATGATCAAATGTGACTTTGTCTAATTAGACAAACCAACTTACTAATGAGCTTTTTGTCCTAAGTGTAAGATTAAGTGATCAAAGTTGGCTTGGTCTTGAATCTAAAAAATTAGTTAGTTGGCTTGGAGAGTGAAGCGAAGAATGTGGGCAGTTAATGTATAGTCCAGTATAATGGGCAGGCTAGGGTTTTAAGTAGAGTTTGAGTCCCATTTAAAGGGTTGCACTAAGGTTGGAGGTATTGAGTGTTGAGTGTGTGTTCGTGGAGTTGAATTACTATTTTTGTTTTTCTTTGTCATAGTGAATTGTTTGAGTATGTCACAGTGTAGGGCAGACATGGACAAAAATGCAAGTCTGTCCTTGTAGCAGATTTGAGATATGGAAAGAGCATGTCACTGAGTGGAAGAACTGAGTCGTCTCCTGGCACTCAGGTCCCCACTATAAATCTACATGGCTTACGTGTGCATATATTTGTTATCATTGGTATTATTCTCATGCTAAAGAATGGATATTGAGAATGTATTTTATTGCAGTATGTTGTTTATGTTAATGAGTTGTTTTAAAAGTGAAACGCTAAGGTAGAACAATAACCATTCAGCTTATGGGGGACATCGCCAGTGAATTCACCAATATCTCTTTGCAACCAAGAGAAATCATACTATTAAGGATCAGGTACAGGTCATCCTAATTTCTGAACTCAGAGAATTTTTGGAAGAATGCCCAAGGACAATGGGACAAGACAAAAAGAATGCCATTCGTAGATCTGAAGGAAAGAGAAATTGGGAAGACATGTTCTGCATTTGGGAATAAAGTAGGTAGGACACCTCTATGAAAAGATCTGAGAAATCAGACAGATCAAGTAAGGCACAAAGTAATAAGCGAGCTACCTTGGAGTTCCACATTTGAGTACAAGAGGGATAGGAAACCCTAAGTGCAAAAGGATGTACCAACAAAGTATGCAAGAGATAATGGCTGAGAAACCCGACTAGGGATGAGACTAGGACAAGAACAAAATTTTTGACCAGGGATAAGAGAATAATTGTTTATGTTTTTAAGTATAGGCAGCTATATGAAGGGAAATAGATAAATATGGATGCATATGGTTCTTAAGCTTGATTTATCAAAAGCATGTGACTGAGTTAGTTGGCTCTATCTCCAGCTTATGATTCTCTACGTTGGCTTTAATCCACATGTGGTTAAGTGTGTCATGGGGTGTGATTCAACAATCTCAACTGCAGTTCTCTTATATGGATCTTCTTCAGGATTTTTCAAGCCCTCGTAAGGCTTCAGGCAAGGCAGCCATCTCTCACCTTTGCTCCTTTTGGTAGAAGCAGGCCTGAGCCGATTAATACTAACAGCAAAAAGATCTGGGGAAATTGATAGGGTAAAGGTTGGTGGCACACTGTTCCTGCCTCAACTACTTTATGTTGATGATACTTTTTCTAAAAGGTACTCTGCAGAAGGCTCAAAAGATGAAAGAGATTTTGGAACTTTACAACAAGGATACAGATATGTAATTGAATCTTCAGAAGTCTTCTTCGATTCATGATGGAGTAAATGAGGAGACAGCTCAGAATTTGATCAAAATTTTATCTTAATACTAGCAGCAAAGAGATTTGGGGAGATTTCTAGGGTAAAGGTTGGTGCACACTGTTCCTGCCTCAACTACTTTATGTTGATGATTCTTTACTTTTTCTAAAAGGCACTCTGCAGGAGGTTCGAAAGATGAAAGAGATTTGGAACTTTACAACAAGGATACAGATATGTAATTGAATCTTCGGAAGTCTTCTTCTCGATTAAGAAATTGTTCAAAAATTTATCTTATAACCTATTGGAATTCCAAGTATGTTTTATATATCTTGATTTTCTTTTGAAGCCAGATGGACATCAAAAATTTGATTGGAGAGGGCTCCTCGCTAAGATAGAGACAAGAATTAATCACTGGTGTAACAGGTGATTATCCATCAGTGGTCAACTCATGTTAATGAGATCAGTACTGGAAGTAATTCCAGTCTCTTGGCATTCTTTGGCCCATATCCTGAGGGGTGCTATTCAAAGGATTAGAAGGGTGTACCACAGGTTCTTAGGGTCAAGCAATCTGGGAAAAGAAAAGATCTCTTTGGTGAAGTGGGAGGCGTTAGCTAGGCCAAAGGAAGAAGGCAAAGGAAGAAGGCAGATGGGATTGAAGAACATCCATTTTTTGGAGTCTCACTGGAAGCTACAAATCTATGGAGGCTATTAACCAGGGATTATCTAGGGAAGGAAATTTTAGAGGAAAAGCACATCAAGCCTTGTAGTATTATTTATTGGATAAGAAATTCAGGAGAAAATGAAAAAATGTTTCAAATCAGTCGAAGGCTTTGGTTCTTCTGTTTCCAGTCATTGGACAATGTTTATTGTGGAAAGTTGAGAACGGTGAACAGATCGGTTTAGGCTCTGATGCAATGCTGAGGTGTGGTAAGGTGTTTTGACCTGAGGATCTGACTGTATTTCTGGGAGATAGAGGCTTTATGTACTTAAATCACGTAAGCAACCCAGATGCTACTATTGTCTGGTCTAAAGGATGGAAGCAGGCACACAATCTGGAGCTGGTAGAAATACATGTTGATCTGTGGAGAAGCTTTGTTGAAACTCTTCAAAAGGATCATGTACAAGTAAGAGAGAAGCCCAACACCTTAGCCTGGGCTTACAGCAACTCTGGAGATTATTACTCTCCAAGGTTGGATTATAAACAACAGTTTCCTACAAACCCTTATGGCCCTGTCTCGTGATGGAAGGAGATCTGGAAGAAACAGCACTGAAGAAAATCCATATCTTTCTCTGGCTGGCATTAAAGAATAAAGTTTTGACTTGGGCAGCAGTTCAAAGGAGAGGTAGACAGCACATTTTATTACATTAACTCATTTTACTTCATAAAAATAAATTACTTTACTAATTAAAGTAATTGTAAACGTTAAGGGTCAATTAGGCAACTTCCACATGCCTAAACACTTAGGCCTGTGCAGAAGAAACTGCCCGAGCTACTAACATCAACATAAGCTATATAGCTGATTTGCTATAATACTCTGTATACTGGTGGTCTAAAGGTCGAGCTAGGGCTTTCAGTAGAGTTTGAGTCCTATTTAAAAGGTTACATGGGAAATTAGAGGTATTGGGTATGGGCTGTGGATTAAGTTTAGGGTTGATCAGTTGTCAGTGTTACTCTCTGTCGTGGTGCATTGTTGGGTATGTCATAATTAGCATAGGTATGAACAGAACTGTAAATCTGTCCTTGCAACAGAATTGAGATTTGGGAAGGTATATTGTAGGGTGGGTTCAGTCCTGGCGCTAAGGTTCCCACTCTAAATCTGTGTTTTACTGTGACTATTATTGTTATAGCTCTTAAGTTTATGGCTGATTATTCTTAAACTAAAAAACAGACATTTAAAATGAACTGTACTGCAGTATGTTGCTGTTTATGATTAATGAGCTGTGTTTAAGTTAAAATGCTAGAGTTAAAAAATTAAGCATTCAACAATATTTAGCAAGCTAATAAATAGTAAATACTAATGAACATAGAATATAGCAGTATCTCCAATTCAAAATAGTTAAGTCTTCTTTCAAAGGCAATAAATCGGTATTCTTTACAATCCTGGTGATGTCAATGACCCAAGTAGAAATTTATATCAGAATAAGGTCTGAGCTGCCCAGAAGCTGCCAGAATAAGGTATGTATTCTGAATGAATTACATTTTTCCTTGCTAATTCAAAAGTAAACTTTCTTGAACATAATCACGAATATAACAAGATCCATTATCGCATCCAACATTGTTAAAGTCAGAATCAGAGACAGAATAGGCTGAGGGTCAGGCCAGACTTAGATTGGAATCAAACAAAGACAGTTTCTGAACCCCTTTACTAATACATGAAATACGAAAAAATCTCACACACAAACGTTTTATGGTTTGGGGGGATCACTTATATAACAATGTTTAAGGGTTTGTGGGGATGGAGCAGGGTGAGGAGGTTTGTGGGTTAATTTTCTTTTTAATTACTTTGTGTACCGGATTTTTGCTGCAGCTGTACCCAGACCAGTTTGGTATGAAACAACTGGAACAGACCGGTTTGGCCAGTTCCATATGGAACTGGTTGCCGAACAGGTTCAGCAGCCAATTAAGGGGCTTTAGGATTATTTTTCCATTTCAATACATTATGCGGCAGAATTTTTTCACAGCCAAGCCCAAAACAGTTCACTATGGAACCAGTTGGATCAGTCTGTTTGACTAGTTTCGTATGGAACTAGTGCCAAAATAGTTTAGGGGCCCATTCAAGGGGTTTTAGGGACAAACTGGTAGAACTAACCAATTCCAATTCAGATGGTTTTTAAAACACTGATTGCATCATAAATTGTGCCCCCTTAAATTGTTAAAGGAAATGGCACTCCTTGATGGCCAACAACCAAAACTATATTGGTGTAGATAAGTAAAAATAAGACCAGCATAGATGCATCTTAACTCCAGAACTATCATGTGCTGAGAGGAATCAAATACCTCGAGGAGCAAACATGCCCTCAAGTTTTTCCAATCTTAAAAAAAAAAAAAAAAAAATCACCTGGAAGGACTTGATCCCTCTCCACACAAATGGATCTACACTGGTTCTTGATGTGTGTGTGTGTGCGTGTGTCAAGTTTCAACTCCATGTTGAGAATAGAAGGAATTAGCCATCTCCCTCATCGTAAGCAGCAGGTTGCACACCATTGAAATGTTTTAACAGTAAGAAATATTTTACATTAAATTGTTATATATATATACATATTAAGGTGGGCATTGATGTTGACAAAATGTAGCTTCAGCAAGAACTTTTTGCACAGGTTCAGCAGGAACATACAAAAACTGGTTCAAGACATTCTTTAATGACCACTTAGTAAAAGTGGGAAATAATTTCGTCTTGTAATTTTGCCTGAAAAAATAAAAATAAAAAAGTGAGTGTATAAAAATAAAAAAGTGTCTTATGTTATGAAGTCAATTAATCTTAAGAATCTAAATGAAATGTGACATCTTACAAAGATTAGTACTTAATCTTAGCCTATGTTGGACGGATAACCCAGGGGTGGGATTCTCGAACTGGTCCTGAGTTCCTGTCCCCAAGAATCGGGTTCTAGGACGGGGGCCTCCCAGAAAAACCCTCAAGAACCAGGTTCTTCTCATAAGAACCCAGTACTCCACAAATGGGTGATGGGTTCTTTCATTGAAAAGGGTGCACCGAACCCCGTCTTTGGGTGCGTGGAAGGTTCTCTGATGGCGGGAGGCAATAAAAAAGGTTTTTTTATCAATTAAAAAATCATTATTTTGACTTATAACCCGTCTCTCGACCCAACAACCACATTGCAATGGTTTCATCTCTCACGATGGCATAGCAGCACAAGTCTCTCACAGCGTCGTTTTGGTGATTCGGCGGTGCAGCAGCACGGGTCTACCGTCTCTCACGAAGACGCAAAGTTTGGTCACTGGTGATTGCACAAGTCTTTGGAGTTTGGTGATTGCACACTGCACGGGCGTTTGGACCATGGCCAACCCCTATCTACATGTCTACATGTGCCAAACGAATAATAAGTTGATTGGTTTATAAATGGTTATTATTATAAATTAAGATGCTTACATATTCTCATTTCGTAAATTTCAAAAAATATGTTTAAGATAAAACTCAGAAATCCTTTCCACATTCCATAAAAGAAACATGATAATACCGATAGAACCCAGCTTGATTTTATTTGTATTAATTTAGTTTATCAGCTCAAAGAAAATTTTTGGAGGTCTCGGGTCATCAATAAATTTGGTAAATGGTAGCGAACAAAGTGCCTTTGTCAAAATAACAAACATTAACTTTTGTGCTTTGACCTTCCTTATAACATTTTTTCTCAGAAATTGATGTTTATTTACTGTGTTCTTTGATTAAACTTCAGTCTTTTCATGAGTGTCACACTGTAGGACCATTGAGTCACTTTTTACTAAATAAAAAGTTAAATTTTATTATTTTACACAATGTTGCATGCTAGATATAAATAAAAAATGTGAGCAACTGCATGGATGTTGTACAGTATTGTACAGCATCCATGCAGTTGCTCAGATTTTTTATTCATATCTAGTTGCTCAATTTAATTATTTATGTGGCCTGAGTTTACAAGTTTTATGTGGCAGGTTTTGCTCATGTTGCAACTTAGGATATATAGCTTTGTGCTTGCAACCTTTCAAATTTTTAACTTTCTAATGTCTTTATTTTGAAATTCTCAGATTTGGCATTTTTGTTAATTTCCAAAATCAAGAATGTCTTCATCAAATCCACAATATCCACTCTGGAAATATGTGGAAAGGGAAAAACCTCCAAAAGGTGTTGGGGGACAGCAACAATAAAATGCAATTTCTGTCAACTTGAATGGAAAGGGAGTTATACCAGAGTTACAACTCATTTTATGAAGATAACAATGAAGGGTGTTGATGCTTGCACTGAAGAACCAGATGATCCCACTAGACTCCTTAGTGCACAAAAAGAGCAACAAAGAGTTGATGGTAAGACAAGCAAGCCAATCTCCCAGCCATGTCGTAATGTTGATGAAAATGATGACTCCAATGAAGAAGATATATCATCTGATGATGAAGTTCAAATTGGTAATGAGCATGTGCCATCTAAAGCATCAAAAAGCAATACCAGTGATGCATGCAAGAAGCCTCAACTTGCTAGCATTTATGACATTTTTGATGTGAAAAGTAAGGAGGGTGTTGATCTTGCAATAGCAAGATTTTTTCTTGCATGTGGCATTCCCTTCAATGCAGCTCGTTCACCCTATTTTGAGCAAATGGTGCATGCTATTAATGATGGACCTCCAAGGTATAAAGCATCTGGTTATGAGAAGCTCTGAACTATGTTGGTGGATAAGGAGAAAACCCGTCTTGAGAAGACAATGGGACCCTTGAAAGCATCTTGGAGTGTAAATGGATGCTCATTTGTCATGGATTGATGGATTGCTTGTAAGAATCATCCATTGATAAACATCATTGTCTCTTCCCTATTTAGCCCTTATTTTCTTAGGGCCATTGATTGTTCTGGTCAAGAAAAGAACATTGTTCTTGAAAGACCAACTATGTGATGTCATTGCAGAGGTGGACGCATCCAATGTTGTTCAAATTATTACTGATGCAACTCCATTGTGTAAAGCAACAAGGGCAATAGTTCAAAAGGAGTACAAGTTAGTGACAAGTTTCAACTTTCAAGTTTGATTTATTTTATATTTAAATTACATAAATTGCAATTTTAATTTTGATTACAAGTTTGATTTGTTTTCTAATTTTTATCAATAAACATTTTTATTTATTAATATTTTAATTTTGTCCTTCATGTACCTAGCATATTTTTTGGACACAATGTGCAGTGCATTCTTTGATTAATGCATTGAAGAAAATTGGGAAAATTGAATGGATTCGAGCATTAATTGAAATTGGCCGCAAAATTCAAATGTTTATATGCAATCATCATCAATCACAAGCCATTTACCGCAAGCATGGCAAAACGGAGCTTCTTAAACCAGTAGATAATAGATTTGCAAGTTACTACATTTTACTTAGGCAGCTTGTGGAGATGGAGGAGGCTTTATTTGCCACAGTTGTCAATGACATGTGGGGCCAATGGAGGCTATCTACCTCAGATGCAGCTTTGGAGGTGAAGAGGTTGATTTTGGATGATCAATTTGGGTTGATGCCAAATTTGTTGTGGAATTTATAGAAACAATTTGTGATACGATCCACTATGCAAACACAGATGGTCCATGTTTAGGCGAGATTTATAAGAACATGGACTCCATGTGTGAGAGGATCCAAACCATCACAAATAGGAAGGATCCTACTTTATGGCCACAACTAAAAAAATTTATACATGGGCAGTGGAAAAAACTGAACACCCCTCTTCATATGGCAACTTATGCAGTTAATCCTAAATGGTATGATCCCACAATAGGAAGGAGGCCTTCTTCCCAATATAGAGAGGTGTTCAAAGGATTGTTGACCATTGTCAAGAGAATTTATGGTTGTACAAAAGAAGTCTTTGAAATATGATGTCAGTTTGCACAATTTTCATGTGGTCAAGGTGTCTATGGTTCACATGCAACTTTGGCCGATAGACGCAAGAAGAAGAATCCAATTGATTGGTGGTGGCTTCATGGTGTTGATGCTCCAAAGTTGCAGCAATTTGCCATACAGTTACTCGGACAGGTAGCTAGTTTGAAGTTCCTCATCTTATTTCTCAATTTCAGAATTTCTGTATTAAATTTTCATTTTAGTTTTTTCTTTTAAATTTTTAAATTTTAATTAATTTAATGGGCTTCCCCTAACATTCCTGGTAGCTAGTTACTCATCTTGCGAGAAGAATTGGAGTACTTATGCCTTTATCCATTCAGTAAAGAGAAATAGGTTGGCCTCAAAGAAGACAAAGAACTTAGTGTACATTCATAGCACACTTCATCTCGAAAAGACCCTGGGTACAAGGAGGGTCCTTTCAAGAGATGAGACCAATACACAAATGATGTTATGTGTGTGGATGAGGAGATACAACCAGATGGCCTTGTTGAGCTACCTCTAATTGCTATGGATGACCAAGAGCCTCAAGATGAGAGTGATTCCTACCTAGAGAGCATCTTCACTAAATACCTGCGTGATGTTGATGACATGGCTTGAGGAAGCCATTGTTCAATGTTTTGAAATTTCCTAGTTCATGTTTGGAGATGCCTTAAGGCAAATTTTGAATGTAGTATGACAATGGACATATATCATGATTCTTATTAATATGTAAACTCCAATTTGCACTTGACATCAAACTAGAAATTCAAAATTTCAACGTGAAGTTCAATGATGTGCATGTTTAAATCTTTAAAGTTTAGACCATAAATATTTTATTTTTCTTGTTTAAAGTTGGAAAATATACAAGTTCATATATAATATAATTTATAAAATATATATATGTAAAAAAAAAAAAATATATATATATATATATATATATATCCTTGATGAACCCACGTACCCTGTTTCAAAAAGTGATGTACCCATCCCCGTCCCCGTCCCCACGTTTCCTAGCAACATAGATCTTAGCCATACATCTCATGATTAAGATAAGTTGCTAGAATTGAGGTTGTGATAGGATTGAAGAGCTTAATTATCTTCTCTCAAAGCATAAAAGAGAGCAAGACAGGAAAAGTCAAACACACACGAGAAGAGAGCAAGAAAGCTAGAAGAGTGCAAAGAGCATTCAAAGAGAAGAAGAGTAGATCATTAAAGTGACCAACAAGTACATCATGCAATGCAGGTTGTACCGCTACTATAGCTGTCCTTTTTTTATGCAAAGGTCATACACCCTCTAATCTGGCCATACTCAATCTTCTGTGGATTGTCGAAGTGTGTTGTCGCTATTGAAAGGGGACAGAGAGTAGTTTGTTGTCCAATAACAGCAGAAACAAAGCAATCCATACTATTGTAGTTGTACCCTCTTTTACACAGACTATAGTAAAGGACAATAGCAAGAATTGGTAAGATTCCCATCCAAGTTCCAGCTCAAGCCAAGAAACTCTTTAGAATTTGAAAACATCTCGTTTGTTCCAATTCTCGAAAAGAATTTTCCTTTATGCGTCAATTATGGAGCATAAGGGATTTGTAGTAGAGTTCAAGAACCAACAAGTCCTCATTAGGCTTAAGGAATCTAGCCTAGATACAACTCGAGTAATAGGGATTAAAGAAGGTAATCTTCATAGGTTGCATAGGGAACATGTTAAAAATTTCAATGTGAGGTTCAATGATGTGCATGTTTAAATCTTTAAAGTTTAAACCATAAATATTTTATTTTTCTTGTTTAAAGTTGGAAAATATACAAGTTTATATATAGTATAATTTATAAAATATATATATATCCCTGATGAACCCACGTACCCTGTTTCAAAAAGTGATGTAGCCATCCGCGTCCCCGTCCCCACGTTCCCTAGCAACATAGATCTTAGCCATACATCTCATGATTGAGATAAGTTGCTAGAATTGAGGTTGTGATAGGATTGAAGAGCTTAATTATCTTCTCTCAAAGCATAAAAGAGAACAAGACAGGAAAAGTCAAACGCACACGAGAAGAGAGCAAGAAAGCTAGAAGAGTGCAAAGAGCATTCAAAGAGAAGAAGAGCAGATCATTAAAGTGGCCAACAAGTACATCATGCAATGCAGGTTGTACTGCTACTATAGTTGTACTTTTTTTATGCAAAGGTCATAGTACATACACCCTCTAATCTGGCAATACTCAATCTTCTGTGGATTGTCGAAGTGTGTTGTAACTGTTGAAGGGGGACAGAGAGTAGTTTGTTGTCCAATAACAACAAAAACAAAGCAATCCATACTATTGTAGTTGTACCCTCTTTTACGCAAACTATAGTAAAGAACAATAGCAAGCAATAGCAAGAATTGGTAAGATTCCCTTCCAAGCTCCAACTCAAGCCAAGAAACTCTTTAGAATTTGAAAACATCTCGTTTGTTCCAATTCTCAAAAAGAATTTGCCTTTAAGCGTCAATTATGCAAGATAAGGGATTTGTAGTAGAGTTCAAGAACCAACAAGTCCTCATTAGGCTTAAGGAATCTAGCCTAGATACAACTCGGGTAATAGGATTTAGAGAAGGTAATCTTCATAGGTTGCATAGGGAACATGTTAACTTTAGGCAATAATGGTATGTTCTATGCTTTAGAGCAATTTTACTTCAATTTCTTTATTAGCACAATATCAATATTCAAATTAGCAATCACATCAACATGATAGTAAAATGCAAATAGAACATAAACATAAACAGTAGAAGACAAGCTGAGACAAGAGGACACAAGATGTGGCACCAGCCAAGGACAAACCCCAATGTGGGGAAACCCTTGATCAAATCTTCTTTTAGTCTTCAATAGTTCAGCAGAGAGAGATAGTACAATTTACAAATCTGATAATTTATAACAGTAGCAAAAGAGCCCTAACCAGAAAAGTCAACATTGGTCAACAGGGTAGGTTTGACCCTCAACAAATTGGTCAACTTTAGTCAACTTCTGCCTCCAAACAACAAGATAAAACAGCCCTCAAAACAATCAAATTCAGCCCAGTCAAAGTCTAGTCAAACATCCCATCTGCAGTCAGCCCTAGCTGCAGTCAACACTGGGTCAAATTGTCCAAAAATTCGATCTCTTGAAATTTCGCTCTTTTGAAATTTTGCTCTCCTGAAATTTCGGCCTCCTGAAATTTCGGACGTGTGGAGAGAGAGAGGCCCAGAAATCTGTACCCAATCGATAAGGGAGAGAGAGAAGTGTGAAGATGAGTGTGTCCAAATGAGGCTAAGTCACCTTCTATTTATATGCAACGTTGAGGATGAATAGATGTGACTTTTGGGCTTCTGAGCCTACATAAGTTTGTTGGCCGACCTTGGCAATTTGACCATAATTAAAATAAATTCCTAACTTCATTTGTACATGCCAGAATCAGATGATCTTTAGATCAATCCTACACCTCTCGGAGAGAGGAATCCAAGAAAAATATCAGCTGTCATAAATAAGATGACCCGTATGGAGCTTGGCCATAGTTGCCAATTTTAACAGAACGTGTTCGAGCCCTAGTTCATAATAGTGACAACTTGTGTGAGTTGTGGCACAAAAGGATGGGAGATCTAAATCACAAGGAATTGCATATTCTGAGGGAAATAGCCATAGGTCTTCCAAAGTTTAGCATTGAGCAACATGGAGTATGCAAAGGGCACATGATTGGCAAGCATGCCAGGGTTGCTTTCCTAAGCAATGAGCATAAACCCAAAGAGATTCTAGACCTATAGTGTTTGAATATTTGTATACCAATGTTAGCAGGATCAATTTTAGGAGCATGTACTAGTTTCCTTCATTCAAGACTTCTCCCACTACACTTGGAGCTTGTTCCTCAAGACCAAGAATGATGTCTTTAGTAGGTTTTGGGAGTTTAAAACCCTAGTCGAGAACCAGATAGGGAAGAAGATCAAAGTCTTGAGATCAAACAATGGGAGTGAATATACCTCCAACGAGTTCAAGGGTTTTTGTAAGGAGGTAGGAAACAAGAGGGAGCTAACTATTGTGCACAACCCACAACAAAATGGGTTTGCAAAGCAAAGGAATTGATCTATCATACAGGTTGCTAATTTGCTAAAGCCATGACTCATGACTGGGACTTGCCAATGTTTCTTTAGACAAAACCATGCAACACAACGGTCTACATCAAGAACTAGTATCCTCTCGAATCTTGGAGGGCAAGGCAAAAGAGGAAGCATTCACTGATGTGAAGCCAAAAGCAAGTCATTTCCACATCTTTGATTGTCCAATTTATATCAATGTACCATTATAAAAGAGGACTAAGTTGATCCTCTAATCGAAAGGGTTTATTAGCAAGTTACAATGAGATTTCAAAAGCCTACAAAGTATATATTCCAAAATAGAGGAAGACAATAGCGAGCAAGGTGGTAATGTTTGAGGAAGATTTTGCATCCAGGAAGTTCCTTGAGGCTATTCCAGTGAAAGAGGATGAGGAGCTAAAAGCTCCAAAAGTTGAACCAAGGTCACCAATGACTTTTAGAGCAAATGTTGTGCATGAGCAGAGGTTCCTTGCAGTTTAAGAAGTCTTTCTTCTTCTATACCCCTCATGACAAGTGAGTGGTCAGATGCCTTTCTTACCTCAAGCTTTCCATCAAACATATGAATGGAGTGACCTTGCTGGCGGATGTGGACCAAGGACAGCAAGTTTCTCTTGGGCTGTGGGAGATATAGAACATGATCCAGAAGAAAGTCTGGAAGACCAGGCAGTTTAAGCCTGATTGTGCCAAGCCCTGATGGCTTGATTTTTGACTGATCTGCAAAGTATACTGCTCCATCAACATTGTCAGTGAAATCTTCAAAAAAATCTTTCCTATGAGTCATATGACAGGTTGCTCCTGAATCAAGCAACCAATCATTTTTCGAAGAAGCAAGTGAAGCATTAAACAAATCTTCATTTACTCCAATGTTACATTGTGCCTCAATATAGTGAGCGGATTCAGGTGCTTTACCTTTGTCTGTGTCATCAGTTTTACCTTTCTGCTGGTTTCTTCTCTGCTCAATTTTGTCCCATGGTAGCTTGCATGTAGAAGCATCATGTGATCCATTTCGTTTGCAGCGAATGCAATGCAGATCTGCTTTTTCACCTTGAGAATGTCTGCCCCCCTGCCTCTGAAGTATCTTCCTCTTCCTCTTCGTCCACCTCTTCCTCTTGTAGAATCTTGAGCAGGATGCTTTTCTTTATGAGCAAGGCAAACAGTCTCTTCAGAAGATTCAGGGACTGTTTTCTTTCCAAAGGCTTTCTCTCTTTCAGCAAACTTTTTCACAAGAGACTCAAAGGTTATGTCTTTAAGATCTCCATTTGCTTGTAAAGACTCAAGATAATTGGAGTAGGTAGGAAAGAGTGCTTTGAGAAAGGCAATAAGAGAGATATCCAGCTCAACCTTAGTGGATTTAATATCATGCATTATAGACTTTATTTCAGATGCAAGAGCAAGAGGATCATTATTTTTTAGTTCAAGAGTGAAGAGTTTAATCATGAGCTGAACAACTTCAAGTGCAGAATGTGAATCATAGAGTTCTTTCAGCTTTTGTAAAGCTTCAAAGGCAGTGGAATAGGATGAAATATGACGACTTACTTCTTCATTTACAGATGCTGCGATCAATGCATAGGCTTTGCTGTTCTTGTTTTCCCAAATGACAAGTTCTTTATCTGATGTAGGCTGCACAGGGTCTTTGTCTTCTTCTCCGACACACACTCCTTTCCACAACTCATTGTAGATGAGGGTGTGTTTTACCATCCGAGACCATTCAAAATAGTTCTCCTTGCCAGTGAGAACTATTCCTACCATAGAAATGATTGAATGCATTCTGTAAAAAAAATACTTCTGCTAAAAAAACTTCTACTGATAAGAAATTTCTGCTGATAAAAAACTTTTACTGATGTACAGTGAAATTGTACTCAAAAGATTTCTGTGGGAAATAACTTTGGTTGTTTAAAAATAATCAGTCATTCACCGCGAGCTCTACAAAGTTGGAGCAGCAACGGTATTAACCGCGAGCTCTACAAAGTTGGAGCAGCAACGGTATTACAATTTCAAAGTTCACTGAAAAGACTAAAAAATCACCATAAATCCCTTTGATTCTCTAGACCTGAGCCCATAACCAGATTGAGTATCGTTTCTATTAAACACAGATTGAAAAGTTTATTCAAAATCTGGTGGCTGTGCAGAACAGACCTTGTAGCAAAAGAAGATAGCTTAGGATTTTTAATAAAAATGAATAAAATCCCCAGTTACAGCCTTCAACCCACCATGAAAGCCGTGAATGAAGCATCAACTAAAACACGACAAAACCATGTTATAAAATGGTAGATTTTTTTTTTTTTGAACTATTCACGAGGCTGCCCACATGTAGCAGTTGTAGCAGTAGTAGCATTTGACACTGAACTTGGTTTCTAATTCAACGACAAAGCCTTTGTTTGAAGCCTTCGATCACCATCATGACAATAAGGAAAATGAAAACATCTTAACCCTGTTGTCGATGCTTTCTCAGTAACCAATATCTTTATGCGGATCTATCCGAGACCATAGATGCAATTGTTTGATTCAATGAAAATATACAGCAATTGTTCAGATTGTGCCAATTCATTTTTCCGCAAAACAAACGGCTATACTGTTTTGAGAAAGGGAACCCATAATTCAAATTGCATGGAAAAGTTATGCAAAAAGAATTTATAAACCTATTTCTATCACTCTCATAAGCAAGAGAGACTGACACTAATATCAGCAATGTGGCAAGTGCCACAACCTTCCCCAGAAAAGAACTGGACAGACAAACTAAGTAAACTATGCAGACGACATAGCCACCCGTAATGCCTATAGACCTAATTCAACAGTTCGACCATCTCGGCGCCTCAAACCTGCCGTGTATTGCTTTTCCAAGTCCTGCTGCAATTCGATTTGCTTCTCTGGGGCAAGTAGCCCGCCATCAAATGAATGGATACCACTGAGTCCCTCTCTGGCCAGACAGTGCGTATTCAATATCAAAAAAAAACGCACATTCAACAGCGCATAACTATGGACAGTGCGCAGTCTCAGGACAGAGGCGCTCAGGACAGAGGGCGCAGAGAATCAACATCATTGAGACGCAGGACAGAGGCGCTCAGGACAGAGATAGGAGTTACAACTATTTTTAGAACCTGGGACCTGTGCTCTGATACCATGTTAGGCCAGGGTAACTCCAGAATGGGCAGAGAAAAAACTGATTGCATAATTCATTAGCTAACTATCATTTATATACAGAAATGGGACGGATCAGTTCATCTTCTTGATGACTGTTCGCGTTCCAGTTCACCCATCCGTTGAGGATTAGGTGTCAACAAAAACAACAACCTTCAAGTGAAAAGGACATGGTATCCCCTTGGCTTTTGTCAATACACCTCAATGGTTCACTTAAACATTAAGGGATGTTCAAGAGTATGTTGAGGCTCTTAGAGGTGCATTCGGAGAGAGTAAACCCCTAAGGAAATTTCCAAACTACATGGCATCGATTAGCAACATCATAGACTCCAAGATTTCAACCTTTTAGGAGACAACAAGCCATATGGTGAGATGCCATGATGGAGAAGTACACCTCCATGAAGATTGATGTTTGAGACATTGCCAAGACCAAGTCAAAAGTGAGGCCCAAGTGACTATAAAAAGCAAGGTTCGTGACAAGAGGGATATCTCAAAAAGAGGGAGTGGACTATGAGGACACATTTGCCCTAGTCACCAAGTACACTTCCATTAGAGCATTTGTGTCCTGACTCCTTACTTTCATTTATGGAATGAAGGATAAACCAAACAGATGTGAAGAGAGCTTTTCTTAATGGGATCAAGGAAGAAGTATACATACAGCAGCCTCAAGGCTCAGGTAGATAGGAAAGAGTCCCGTGCTTGTAGGCTTAAGAAACACCCTTTTATGGACCAAGTAGGCACCAAGACCATAGCATTAAAAGATAGACAGATATATTCAAAGTATGAGCTTCCCCAAAGGTGAAGCGAATCCTAGCTTATATTATATATTTGTTGAGGCTAATCTACTTATTTTGGTTTTGTGTGTAGATCTCTTGTTTCTTACAGAGGCAAAGAATCTCATTGTAGGGTGCAAAGTAGACATGGTTGTTGGGTTTGAGATGAAGGACTTCAACAAGAAGCCACTTCTCAGGTTTGGAGGTTTAGCAGAGACCAAGGCAATTTTTCCTTACTCAAGGTAAGTATGTAGTTGAGATGTTGAAGAGGTTTTAGATGCAGGATTGCAAACCTATGGCCACATGCATGATCAATAATCTGAAGAAGGTAACAACTTTGCATGAATTGGTGCCATTCCACATTATACAGTTGAGTGATGGGTTCCTTAATGTATTTGGTCAACATTAGACCATATATATGTCAATGTTGCAAAAGTCAAACTCAAGAATAAATCAGTAAGGGTCCAAAAATTGAAAAAGTCATAAAAAAAGAGAAAATTGCAAAAATCGGCAAAAGGTTGGCAAAATTAAAAAAGTACAAAGATGTTCAATTTTTTTTTAGCATCTAAAGTATCCACAACATCAAATAAATGTATTGCCACATAAATATGAAAAGAAAGCTAATATATATGATGTATAAGAAGTTTAGTGCTACATTACATATCAACAGTGAATCAAGTACTGAGTCCTGAGTGAAAACTAAAACAAGACACTAACCTTAGGACAATATTAAAGGATCACAAAGTTAAAACATTGAGAATCCAAAACACTTCAAATATTAAGGGATTGCTCGAAACCTACCTACAAATTGGCAGTTGTCGTCACTCACATTGAGCAGTGGACAAAAATCCAAATCCACACCACAAAACTGTCAAATATCCTCCTCCTCGACAGTGTCAAACTCCTCTCTTCATAAAGTCGAAACACTGAGCTTTGACTGTGAAATGAGGGAAAAAAAAATTGGACTTTTACCCACTTACACGCGCACATGAACCCCCATGATTTTTTGGATAGACTTGCAATATATTGATTAAATTGAGAGTTTTCCATATTTGAAAAATTGCGAAAAAAATCACCTGACAAAATCAAAAACCTAAAAAAATTGCAATTTACCAATTTTATCAAGATTTTATCATGATGTTGGTAATAGAGATATATGTCTTGCAGTAAACACCTTGAGTCAGCCCATGTTGAATCCAAGGCAAGAGAATTGGATAGCAACAAAACATGGCTCCAACACTCAACGAGCACAGTGGAGATGGTGAAGTGAAGTTGTCAGGGTATTCATACTCAAATTGGGTAAGCAATGCAATAGACAAGAAGAGCACCTCAGGGTGTTGCTTTAGCTTAGGATCAACAATGATACCTGGTTCAAAAAGAAGTAGACTTTTGTAGCACTTAGCTCAACCAAGGCAAAATACGTTTCAACCAATGTTGTTAGTTGTGAAGCCATTGGCTTCACAAGTTACTCACATGATTATTTGATCAAAAGTTGGACCCCACAATTATGTGTTTCATGATATGTACAAACACATTGATCAAACATCACTTCTTATGAAATAGGATCCAAAAGAGAGTAGTGAAGCTCAAGTATATTCCCACAAATCAGTACGTAGTTGGTATTCTGACGAAACCCTTGGCAAAAGGGAAGCATGAAGCATTCAAAAGCAAACTTGAATTGGTGTAGAATTCCTTCCTCAGTAAGAGGAAGTGTTGAGAAATGCAGCTCGAGCAAGAACTTCTTGCACAGATTCAATGTGAACATGCAAGAAGGGGTTCAGGACATTTATAAAAAGTGGAAAATAATTCTAAATTGTCGTTTCACTAGAAAAAAATAAAAGAGAAAAGTGAAAGTCTTATGCTTGTAAGTCAATCAATCTTAGGAATCTAAAAGAAATATTACAAAAGTTCTAGAACACTAGTACGTAACTTAGATTAGGATTTAATCTTAGCTATACATCTCATGATCAAGATAGGCAACAACTAGAACTGAGGAGATTTGTTATCCTCTCAAAGCATAAAGAGGACAAATGTAGAGAAGTCAAACACACATGAGAAGAGTAAAGAGCGTTGAAAGAGGGTGGTGTGCATTCAAGGAGAAGAATAGGAGCAGATTGCTAAAGTGATCAGCAAGTACAACAAATCATACAGGTCATACCACTGTTGTAGTTGACTTTTCTTTATGCACAGGCCATACACCCTCATATCAGCCATTCTCAATCTTTTGTGGATCGCTAGAGTGTTTTGTAGCCGTTGAGAGGAGAGAAAGAGCTGTTTGATGCCACCGAAAGGAAAAAACAAAGCAATCCATACTGTTGTAGTTTTAACCTCTTTCATGCAAGCTGTACATTGTTGCTTGTGATGATTTTATAAACCATACATCTGCTGGTTCAAAGCAAGCTGCCAAGGTCACTTTGTAATCTTTGATCAAAGAACTGAAAATCCATGTGCATGTGTTCTATAATCTATTTCTTCCACTGCTCATTTTTCAGCTAATGTGTTATCAATACAATGTTCAAACTTCAAAAATTTAATTTTCTGTTAAATAATTTTTGTTTTTGAATTATTTAATAAGAGAATATTAGGACAACAGAAACCTAGGCTAGAAATTACAATTGAAATATTTTATTTATGGACGACATTGAAATAATTTTTTGGTTATTAATATTTTTCAAATGCAGCACTTGAACTCCATGTGGAGCATGAAAGGAAGTACACAACTCCCGCATATTGGATTGTAGAAAGCATCTGTAGACGCAAATATTTTATTAATATCCAACAAGTAACCATAATTTTATTTTCTGCCGTTTAGCATTTGTTCAATGTTCAAATTATATTTGTCTATTGCACCATATCACAATAATTTTAATAATGCCAATGATCTAGAATACCGCAAATATTCACTTAATACATATTTGTTGTCAATCATCATTTCCTTGGAAATCGACTGAAATGTTCATGTAAGCTATAACAAACAATAATTCATTAATTTAATATCCAACATCTAAAGAATAGTGAGTTGAGGTCCATATAAGATAATAACTAATAAGTAATGAATGAGATATGAGAAAGATTGATGATCTTCATACAGTGTCATGTGACAATATACTTATGTGCATTTGCCATTGATTATGTGTGATTTTGTCTTTTAGTTTATCTAATTATTATTATTATTATTATTATTTAATGTTTATTTATATATTTTATGTTCATCACAATGCCTCTCCCTTCAAAGATGCCTTGTCCTCGAAACATTTTGTGGAAAGGGTAATGTCTTTGTTCTGGCCTACAATGCCTTGTCATAATTCATCATTCTTGAAATTGAGATAGTCGATGAGACAAGATGATACGATCTTCTAAGTGCTAAGCAGAAATGTCGAATTGTGAAAGGCTCAAACCATCCTAATTTGATTTTCCGAAGGGGCTATATATTTACAAGTTTCTTGGACAGAACCTTTTGTATTATTCCAAAGACATCTTCTATTTTAGGCCCAATTGCACTGGAATTGATATTCTTTGGAATGTAATTCAAATATTATCTTTGTCTCATGTAATGTTGATACAATGATTGGTTGAGGTGCTTTCTTCACTATGTCTTGACCTCCATCCATCTCTTTGTTAATGTTGTGATTCTCTTTGCCTCCACCCGCAAGGGTCTACAAAGATTTTAGATGCCTTGTCACACTTCACACTTATGTGATCTTCATCAATTACTAATCAACGTGTAAAACCAAAGTATGATCTTCAACAAGTCGAAGAACATCCTCTCTGACTATCACTCTTTTTTTAGGGAGAGGAAATCAAGATCACCAAAACATACACTCGCTTGATTGTCAATTATTAAAATGAATCCATACTTCCAAAAGCAATTGCATGGTCTCAAAATCAACCTAAGTATATACATCAAGGTACTATAAGTAGAGCATCTTAGATTAATTTTGGAGATTTACCAAGTGGTGTTGGTGTAGATTACAGTTGTGCTCTTGCATGCGCTGTGTTGTTGACAGTTGTATATATCTCCAATTCTCCTTATAAAGTGTCTAATGAAATATTTCAAAGTATACTTTTGCATCCTGTTTAATTCTCCATGTTCAAAAATGTTTGTATGACATTGATGTTGATACATTTTATGTGTCAAGCTTGTATTTCTCCCTTGATTAACATGCTTAATACAAAATGGATTCGATATCATTGTGTTAGATCCATCCTTCCACTATTCAAGAGTTGATAATAACAATCTTGATCCTTCAACTCTTGACCCAATCCTGTGATAAGAGCAAGTCTTTCAAACCCTGCTTGCTCTAACAATTGGTATTAAACCTCGTGGTTATTGAAGTCAAGTACCTGGTTAAGACGTTTGTTCAATCTTGCTACAGCTGAGCATCGTCTTAGAGCAATAGCGTTTAAACATATTTTTTACAAGTCATCAATGGTTAAATAACCATGCAATTGCAAGATGCACTTGTCAAAGATAAAGAAGTTGGTCAAATGATTGCACATTCAATGGTAACCGTGATAGAATCAAGAAAGTCTAAAGGTGGTTGTAAAGCTTCATGTCATGGAGAGGTTCAATGGTGAGAATTTCAACATTTGGATAAAGTGAATGGAGGCACACCTCATTGATCGACGGTCATGGTTGGTGATTTTTTAAAAAGACAAGAACAGAAATTTTGATCTTGGGCAGTATTATTTTGTGTTGGATGCACGAATCAAGAAGATAAAAGAGGTGTGGGACAAGCTAGTGAGGATGCGTGAGAGGAAAAATCTTACAAGCAACGGTACTTGTCTCAGTAGTACACTCATGCAAAGATGTTTAATGGAATGTCGATGATGCAACTTCCTGAGAGCATGAAAAAATTGGTCGAACAATTACAGTCAGTTCAGGTTCTATTCTCTAAAGAGGAACTAGTGGACGCAATTTTTGACAGTCGTAGAGACTGAAAAGGTGATCGATCTGTTGGAGTTGGAGCAGGAAGCAAGCTGGGAAAGATTCAACAGAAGGGTCGATGCTGTATATGAATAAGTATGTTGACTCGAATCAGTAGTAGATCAATTATCTACTGTGGTTGTCGGAGGAGAAGACACAAGAAAAGTTAATGTCCCTCGATGTACAATCTATAGACCTCAAGAAATATAACAGTCCAGAACAGAAAACATGCGTATTTGAGAAGGGTTTGTTTCATTGATCTTCCCATCATTCCATAATAATGGAGCAACCATCCTTCGACACCTATGTCAGGACTCAACCACTTATCCTTGGACATCGACAGGCGGGACAGACACTTCACTTATGCTCCAATCCACTTTGTTCTGTGCCTATGTTAAATGCTAAAATAATAAGCTCCACAAAATGGCATTGCACACCACATGAGTTTCTGGTTTAACAAAAACAAATTGACTGAGATTCCAAACTTTCAAAGCAAAAATACCTACAGGATCCGACATAGAATAGAAATCTCACTCCTCGGGTATAGCGTAATAATAAAAAAAACAACATTAAAACCTAACTCAACCGATATATGGTGGTCTCAAAAGGGTAAATTCCGTCCAACGAATGGCGTGCAAGCCAGTAAATGATACCTCACTTCTAAAGCGAAATAATAAATGATCAAAACATATGGCATTCGAGTCTACGATAAACAAAGCCCAAATTTGGGACAATACACTTACCATTATGGCGAGATAACTGCCCTAATATTTAACCCTCTTTGGCTGGCTGCCGGCTTCAGGGTGGCGCTTTGCTGCGGTTTGCCCGCTCTTAATTTTCATACAAAAATCTCTCGGGACTTAACTCAAGTCGACTCTGTATTCGATCCGTGGCTTTCCTTTACTGCGGCTGCGGCTGCGGCTGCTGCTCAAAACGGGTCTCAGCACGCTGCTCCTTCTTTCGTGTGATTACCCAAAGAAACGATGCTTAGGATGATGATCGGCGCATTTTCTCCAACAATCTGATGGTGTGGCATATATGTAGGTCCACAGATTAATCATTCTTATTTATATTCCATCCCATTCGATTGTTGTTGACATGTCATGAATAGAATCTTGGCATTTTAGATTTAGTGTTGAAGTCGTTTATTTAGATTATGAGTTAGTTATGTGTTAAGTGCACATATTATTTAATAAAAATTGTAAATGTATATCATGAAACCCTAATATAAACTAATTTGTTGCTGGCATAATCGAGGGCCATGTTTTATCATGAGGTAATATATGTTGGGTGGAGATAGAATCAGAGTAAAGATTTATTTTAATTGTGGATTTACCAGTTTAGATTCATTTTAATTCTGGATTTATCAAGTGCAGAGAAGTTTTTTAGTGCAATACTTGAGTTAAGATGGATTTAGAATTAAAGTGATATAATTTTCATATTTAAATTACCCACCCAAACACAAAACAATAATTGTGTATGTATGTTTCTACGGTCTATAATCATGGTGAATGTATTTTTTCTCGATATTTACTTGTAAATTTACAGTTGTCCAATGTTTTGAGTGAACTCGCCACCCATCATCATCATTAAGGACAAAAAAAAAGCACCCATCATCATCATTAAGCACAAAAAAAGAGCACCCATCATCAAGAGAAAAAGAGTATTCTTGATTTTTACTTGTAAATTTACAGTTGTCCAACGTTTTGAGTGGACTCACCACCCATCATCAAGGACAAAAAAAACACTCTCGTCACCCATCATTAACCACCGTTTTGAGTGGACTCACCACCCATCATCAAGGACAAAAAACCACTCTCGTCACCCATCATCAACCACAGAAAAAGAGTATTCTCGATTTTTACTTGTAAATTTACAGTTGTCCAACGTTTTGAGTGGACTCACCACCCATCATCATCAAGGACAAAAAAAAAGAGCACTCGTCACCCATCATCAAGCAGAGAAAAAGAGTATTCTTGATTTTTACTTGTAAATTTACAGTTGACTCACCACCCATCATCAAGGACAAAAAAAGAGTATTCTCTATTTTTACTTGTAAATTTATAGTTGGAGTGGACTCACCACCCATCATCGCCACCCATCATCAAAGACAAAAAAAGAGTATTCTCTATTTTTACTTGTAAATTTATAGTTGGAGTGGACTCACCACCCATCATCAAGGACAAAAAAAAGAGCACTCGCCACCCATCATCAAGGACAGAAAAAGAGTATTCGCTCCTGATGGGTGGTGACTCCACCATAAACGTATAGTAAAAATCCAAAAAAAGGACATTCACCACAACATAAAAAATAAAAATAAAAAAGAAGAAGAAGAAGAAGTATTGATTTTTCACTCAAATGCAACAAATGACACATTTACGCGGAGTCTTTCCCCCTTTAAATAGGTTATATTCCACATGAATATCATGGCTTCTCATAAACCCGAGCATTCACTACTTAAATAGGTTATATTCCACATGAATATCATGGCTTCTCATAAACCTGAGCATTCACTAATGATGGGTGGCGAGTTGAACAATTGTAACTATACGCATAGTAAAAATCCAAAAAAATGGCATTCACAAAATAATAGCTACAAATTTTGTTTTTTCACTCAAATGCAGCAAGTGACACATTTACCTAGAGGCTTTCTCCCTTTAAATAGGCTATATTCCACATGAATATCATGGGTTCTCATAAACCTAAATCTCAAACCTAAACCCCAAAAACCATCTCATTTACTTTTTTTGTTAAGCTTGGCAGGACTACATCTTCATCATGTCATGACTTCACATCAGGAGTGCCTTAACAAAGCATCACCATCTATCCAAGACCCCATGGACAAACACATAAAAACTTTAATAATTATAATAAATTTACAATATAACAATATTTTTAACCATGGATATTCACATACACTTTATCATAGATATTATTGATTTGTAAATAGGCTTTGTTACAATACCATGGCTCATCAAAACCACATGCCCAAAAACCATCTCTCATTTCATAAACAAAATATTTTATTTGAATTTAATTTTATAACATTTTTTAATTATATCTAAAAGCAAAAATATTATAATTACTTTTGAGAAATATCTAAACCCGTCACATTAAAATATATAATATATAATATTTCTAGCCCCTCCTCCTAAGTTGTTGCAACCTTGCCTCTCCCTCTGCTCTCTCCTATGATGGCCCCTCCGGACTCTGATCCGAAGTGGGCTCGCCCTACTCATGCGGCCCCTTCTGATGTCGTTGCTCTGGCCTTTTCCAGCCTTATCTCCTCCCTTGGGGCTCCCCGTGAGCACCCTTTTATCTCCAAGTTCGTTAAAAGGATGGAAGATATCCCATAAATCGATTTGCCTCCCTCTATGCCTCATAGAACATCTCTCTCTTTGGCTAAGCGAGGTTTAGTTGGACAGTTCACTAGCCTCTTCCCTTCTCCAAAAATGGTTTAGAAATGGGTGGAAACAAGCTGGCCAGCCAAAATCCAAGGTCAAATCTCTATTCGCTTTTATGGAATGGGATATTTTACCTTCTACGTCTTTGAATCCAAGGAAGATCAAGATCTTATCTTCATAAATGGACCCTATTTCATGGATACCAGAGGACTGTATATGAATAGATGGACACCAGATTTTGATCCTAAACTTAATGTCCCAAACGCAGTTCTGGTTTGGGTTCGTCTTCCTCATCTTCCTCTTCATTGTTGGGGAGATGACTCTGTTAGAGCTATTGGAAATGCATTTGGAAAATACATCAATAGAAAACATGCATGCTTGTGCTTGAATGTGTGTGGAAGTCGACTTGGGCAAAGGACTTCCAAAGGCCGTAAAGATCAAGGTTCACAACTGGGCTCACATACAACAACCGGATTATGAACAACTTCCTTTCAAATGCAAAGTATGTCATAAATATGGTCATTTTGCAAATAGATGTCCAAGACAGGAAGTAGATGAGACAGCTGAAACACAAGAAGCCTAATGGGAACCTGTAAAACGTAAAAAAATATGGAAATAAACCTTCAAAACCTTCTGTACCTCCCCCTTCGAAACCCCCTCCCCAGGTTACTCCCCCTCCCTCCTCTTCACTTTCCCAACCTTTAGACACCAACCATTTTGCTCCCTTGGCCTCTCCTCTTGACCTTCCCCCTGCTTGTGATGATGTTGTTCTGGAACAACTCGTCCTTGATCCCTCTCCTTCTTCCCCTCCCCCCTCTCCTTCCGCTCCCTCTTCCCCCCTTCCTCTCTTCCTCTTCTAGCCTCTCCTTGCCCCCCTTCGAGCCCCCTTGTCCCCTCTTTTGAAAGGATCATCACTAGAAATGAATCCAAAGAAATAATTGCTCCTCCTAAGAATCACAAAAAATCTTGAAGGAAAACAAATAAAGAAATTCGAGATGAAGCAACGCAAAAAGACATGGCCATGGGTACTCAACAACCAATGGACACCTATATTGACAAAGGTGCAGGATCCAAGGAAATTCTAAATTAGACAGTGAGAGGAAAAGGATCCTCTACTCCATCATATAGTAAATAATGAATTTGGTCTCCTGGAATTGTAGAGGCCTTGGGTACTCCTCGAAAATAAATGCAGCAAAAAATCTCATGAGAACTAAATGTTGTGATATCCTTCTACTTCAGGAGACCAAGTTAACAGAGCAAGAAATGAATCAAATAATTCAAAAAATAAAGCATTTTGAAGGAATAACAATAAGTGCAAGAGGAGCTTTTGGAGGTATCTGTACAATGTGGAAACATTCTTCTTAGGATCTAATTTGCTCTCTTAAGGAGCAACATTGGATCAAAACAGAAATTAAAAACAAAATTTCTGGAAAACAAATCATCATTTTCAACATCTACGCCCCCTCTCACTTCAGAGATAAGGAACAATGCTAGCAATCCTTAGCTAATCAGTTAGACTCAGGAGACAATAGAAGTATAATAGTTGGACGTGACTTCAACTTGGTCTTGAATGCAGAAGAAAAATGTGCAGGCGTTTTCCTATCAGATCCATATAGAGATAAGTTAGAGAGCATAATATAATCCCAAAATCTAATGGATATCGTACCAAAGAATGGCAAAATTACCTGGAGTAATAGAAGAACAGGTCCAGGTAATATAACAGAGAGACTGGACAAACTCCTAACTCATGTCAGCCTCATCTCTGGCTCTGAACCAATGACTTCAAAAATTATCTCTTTTGCAGCTTCTGATCATAAGCCTATCTCTCTTAGTTTTGGTGAATATATAAATTTGGGACCTCTCCCTTTTCGCTAAATCCTTTGTGGTCATCTATCAACGAGGTGAGGAAGTTGGTGGCTTCATCATGGAAGATCTGCATGTTGATTTTGGGTAGCATCGGATGTGCTCTAGCTCCGAAATTTTGTGGAGGGGCTAAAATACATGAGATCTCCAAGACCTAGAAATCGTTTGGTGAAATTCCACCCGGTTTGTGTTTTATTAAAATAATTAATATTTTTAATGGGGTTCCTAAGTCTAAACTTAGGAAAATAAAAATATTAATGGGTATTAATAAAAATATGGGTGAGAAACCTCTAAGAGACGAGGATCAAGTCTGTTTTAATCTTAGCCATTGATCAGAGACTTATCTCGGTCGTTGATTCATCAACAGGAAAAGTGTAAGAGGAGGCTTGAGGGTCAGTTGGAGATACACCAAGTTGATCAGTCTGTTCGATTTTACTGGCAGTGAGAGTGGCAGAAGCAAAGTTTTGGGTCGGAGAGGAAGTTTTGAGCCAAAGAGTACGTAGCATAGAGGCATCTTGAGCATCAAGGAGGCAGCGCATAGGCCTACGTAGCCCAGGAGGGGCTCACGCAAAGCTAACACAGTCCAGAGGGGCCCATGCAATGGCAGTGCAAAGTATTCGTCAGTAGTTCGAGATTTTGCTGGAGAAGCGAGGTTCTGAGCTGGGAGGGTTGAACAATAGTCTTCATCTAGCAAATCGATCCAGCAAAAGAGGAGATGTAGTTCTCTAGAGGCAAGACACTGGCCCACGCAGTGATTGCATAGGGACTTCACAACGTTTGTCGAGAGGGTGTCAGATCACTTATTGGATTAGCTGTGACTTGGGGAGCGAGGTAAACCCTCGAATGTATTTCTTGTTGTCGTGATTTCTATGTAAGGTTAGTCGGTGAGAGAGGCAACTTGTTGTACTTAGATTATGCCTGCTTAATAATACAAATCCTCTATCTGTTGCACTGGTTTTCCCTCATTGGGTTTTTCCAGGGACGTGTTATCCAAAAATAATGTTGTCCCTTGTGTGTAGCAGTAGTGTTTCATCACTGTTTATCTAATTAAATAACTTGTTGAGTGAAATAACAAGTAGGAGATGTTAAACCAGTAACTGCAATAGGATTTATGTTTGTAAAGATTCAGGAATTTTCACATGGTATCAGAGCAATTGCAAATCGTAGGACACTGAAGCCATTAGCCGAGAGATCCAGCAAATCTGTTGCAGAGATGCAGTTGTCCCGAGTGACAGTGTTGTTCCAAAGTTTGAAACGCAGAGGAAGGGTGATGCAGTGTAGAAGAGGTGATGTAGAGGCTCACGCAATGCCTGCGTCGGCATTTTGAGTCAGGATAGGGTAACGTAGTAGCCAAGAGGAGCCCATGCAATGACTTCTTCAACTCTTTAGGTCAACGCAAAAGCAGAGTGGGGTAGATTAGGCTCGAGCAGAGCCACGTCATCTTTCTGGACTGGGAAGGAGTGACTCAGTGGCCAGGAGGCGCTGATCTAGCTCACGCAGTGATTGCGCAGAGCCTGAGGAGCTTAGGTTCTTCAGTTGCTAGGGCAGAGGGAACAGTGCAAATCAGATCTGAGGTGTCGGTGGGTTGATGTTGTTGTTGGTGCAGAACAGTGTCCGAGGAAACTGAACCAAGGTAGAGGGAGTCACTGCCTTAACATATTTCTTGCTAAAGAAATCTAGATCCGGGTTGTTGAGCAACAACAAAGGAGGATCGGAGAGGGGTGATTCGACATTATTTGGGGGAAGGATTTCCCTGTAGGAAATTAGGACTCAGAGGGAGTCTAGAGGGAACTTGTTCCTTAGAGGATTTCTAGTGCCAAAGAAATCCAGATCCGAGTTTTGTTGGGGCAGTAGCAAAAGAAGGAGAAGAGAACCTGTTCGACACTCATTTGAGTAGAGATGGCAATAAATGGACTAAGGGATCAGGACAGATTGGATGGAGCATCCAACTTTGTCATCTAGAAGGCCAGGATCCTGGCGGTATTGGACAAAAATCGCATCAAGGATTATGCCTTGAGGATAGTTGTTGTTCCGATTGATGTTGATCCTCTCAAGAAATATGAGGAGGCTCAAGTAAAGGCGAAGTGCATGATCTTGGACAGGGTCAAGGATCATGTGGTCCCACATATTGCTGAAAAGGACATAGCAAGGGAAATGTGGGAGTCCTTGACCAGATTGTATGAGGGAACTTTTGTTGAACGAAAGATGTTGCTTGAGAACCAACTGAGATAGTATCAGATGCAAAAGGGAGAAGAAATCGAGCCTTCCTTCTTAGGTTGCAAGGGATCTGGGACCAGCTAACTTCCCTAAATTCATGGTCAAGACTGCCTTGAATGCAGTCACTGAAGACTAAGAAACCTTTGTCCAGAGCATCTTGGGCAGGGCTTCTCTCCCCAGTTGGGAGGAGATGTGGGAAGCTCTTCGACAGGAAGAGATCATACGGTTAACCAAGGCGGGAAGTAGCGGCAAAGAAATCAGAGCCAAGAAGGAGGAAGAGGAGGATGCAACTCTCACATCAGCGGGACAACAAGGGCAGCAGAAGAGGAAAAATAAAGATATATCCAAAGTCAGATGCTTTAGATGTGGGGAACTGGGACATTTCACCACTCAGTGCCCTCGAAAGAAGGGAAAGGAAGAGAAGTCTGACTCAAAGGCTACTCCAATGAAAGCTGACAAGGATGATGATGATGAAGATTGCACCATGAGTGCTCATGCACCTCTAGAGAAGAGGTGGGGCAATATTGAGTTGTAGTCGGGAGGACTACACAAGGGCAAGTTCCTTGAGGTGCCCAAAATATTGGATCACATACGGCTACGAGAGCCCTTAATGCTAGTAGCAGATTGATGGGAGTCTATTGGTGCGAGGGATGATGGAGTGAGAGTGGCAAAGCTAGAGTGCCAAGTATGAAGCGACGCAGTAGAGTGTTGCAGTAGTGCGGGAGGCACAAAGCAGATACAACAGCAGCGTAGTAGCATCAGAGGGTCAGCACAAATTAGCAGCAGAGGTAGCTTTAGCATCAAGGGGTATCCAGACTGACCAACATGTCAACTTTTGGGTGGATTTTTAGTTGCTTACTTCTCAGCAACTGAGTTGCATTACAACAGTTAGCAGTGGCAATGTTATGGGCAACATGATGCAGCATATTGAGAGCGAGTTGTAGTACAAATGTAGCAGTGACAGTGGCAGTGTCATGGGAAGCAGTACATGATGCAGCAGTGTAGTGGATGAAGGGAAGCAGGTCGAGCATCAGTAGCACAGAGGATCGATGTCGTGGATCAGTGTGATACTTATGCTGGGAAGTATTGCTAGAGCACATTCCTTGCTAAGAGGGAGTGTTGATTTTGGGTAGCATCGGATGTGTTCTAGCTCCAAAATTTTGTGGAGGGGCTAGAATACCTAAGATCTCCAAGACCCATAAATCTTTTGGTGAAATTTCACCCGGTTTGTGTTTTATTAAAATAATTAATATTTTTAATGGGGTTCCTAAGTCTAAACTTAGGAAAATATAAATATTAATGGGTATTAATAAAAATATGGGTGAGAAGCTTCTAAGAGACGAGGATCAAGTATGTTTTAATCTTAGTCGTTAATTAGAGACTTAATCTCAGCCGTTGATTCATCAATGGGAAAATTATAAGAAGAGGCTTGAGGGTTAGTTGGAGATACACCAAGTTGATCAATCAGTTCGATTTTTCTGGGACGAGGTTTGTTGAGAAAATTGAACAAGTGATCTGAGTTACAGTGAGAGGGGCAGAAGTAGAGATTTGGATCGGAGAGGAAGTTCTAAGCCAAAGAATACGTAGCAGAGAGGCAACTTGAGCATTAGGGTGACAATGCAGAGGCCTACACAGCCCAGGAGGGGCTCACGTAGAGCTGACGCAGTCCAAAGGGGCTCTTGCAGTGGCAGTGCAGAGTATTCGTCAATAGTTTGAGATTTTGCTGGAGAAGCAAGGTTCTGAGTCGGGTGGGCTGAACAATAGTCTTCATCCAGCAAATCAATCCAGTAGAAGAGGATATGTAGTTCTATAGAGGCAAGACCCTGGCCCATGTAATGATTGTGTAGGGACTTTGCAGTGTTTGCCTGGAGGGTGTCAAATCACTCATTGGATCAGATGTGACTTGGGGAGCGAGGTAAACCCTCAAATGTATTTCTTGCTGCTGTGATTTCTCTATAAGGTTAGCCGGTGTGAGAGGCAACCTGTTGTACTTAGATTATTCTTTCTTAATAATACAAACCCTCTATTTGCTGCAACAGTTTTCCCGCATTGGGTTTTTTCTGGGGACGTGTTGTCCAAAAATAACGGTGTCCCTTGTGTGTTTGTCTCATCTATTGTTTCAGTTTATGATTTGTATGTCAGTGTAATCTGTAGTAGTGTTTACATCACTGTTTATCTAATTAAATAACTTGTTGAATGAAATAACAAGTAGGAGATGTTAAACCAGTAACTACAGTAGGATTTTTGTTTGTAAAGATTCATAAATTTTTACACTGCATTAATGGATCCCCAAGCTACATCTGGGAATCTAAGCTAAAGAAAGTCGGAAATGAACTTAAAGAGTGGGCCAGATCCCACAACAAAGAGCCAAAACAAAAGAAAATAGAGTTGCAATTGGAATTGGATCAACTCCAGGAAACTATGGAAACTGGAGAGGTCACAAAAGAAAGGAAATTGAAAGAAAAAGAGATCTATTGGGAAATTTACGAAACCAATAGAAGAGAGGAGGAAACTTGGAGAATTAAATCCAAGAATTTATGGATTCATACTAGTGACAAGAATACTGTTGTCTTTCATAACCTTACCAAAATGCGAAGTGTAAAGAATCACATTGAGACAATAATGGGAGAAGGGAACTCATAAATTAAAGGGTGGGAATAATTTAAAGAGGAAACACACCATCACTTTAAAATATTATTATCTACAGAGGAAGAGAACAACAATTATGAAGACTTCATAAGACACATCCCAAATTTAGTCTCGATTGAGGCCAGTGTGAATTTAAATAGACCTGTTGAGGAAGAGGAACTCAAAAATGCAATATGGGACCTACACCCTGACAAAGCTCCAGGGCCAGATGGTTTTTCTATTTCTTTTTATCGTTCATTCTGGGAGCTCATTAAAAAAGATCTCCTAAATATGATTCACTGGGTTCACCGAAAACGCAAAATTGGAGGCAATACTAACTCTACCTTCCTAACCCTTATTCCTAAAGAAACTAGGCCTACCTCTTTTCATCGGTTTAGACCCATATCCTTGTGCAATTTCTCCTACAAGATCATAACTAAGATTCTAGCTAATAGACTCAAACTCCTCCTCCCATCCTTGACTTTTGAAAATCAAGGTGGTTTTGTTCCAAATCGACAAATAGTTGACAATATTCTGCTTATCTAAGAAGCTATCCACTCTAGTCTTTCCAAAAATGAGCAAGGATTCATCTTGAAGCTTGACATGGCCAATGCCTTTGATAGAGTTAGCCACTCATTCCTCCTAGCTATCCTTCATAAATTTGGCTTCGCAACAAACTTCATTGACCTCATAAAAGCATGTATCCAAGGGTCGTGGATAGCCTCCTTAATCAATGGAAGGCCTAGGAATTTTTTTCAAAGCTCCAATGGTTTAAGGCAATGCTGCCCTATCTCTCCCTTCCTCTACATTATAATGGTTGAATCTTTAAGCAGGAAGCTAGAACACAGTCGACAAAGTGGGCTTATCACTGGGATCAATTTCAGTTGAGGAGTTAAAAGTGTGAATCATTTTCAATTTGTTGATGATACCTTGTTCATTGGTGGAGCTTCCTGCACTGTTGCCAAAAGATTTAAAGACATTTTGGATGAACTTTTGGAGGCCTCAGGTGGTCTTCTAAAAAACACAAAGAGCAGTATATTAATATGGAATTCCCCTATCTGAACCCTTCAACACATTTCTCAAATATTTGGTATCCCATTCAAATAAAATTGGACTCATTTCAAGCATTTAGGATTGCCAATCTCAAAAGGTATCATGAAGGTTGAGGTCTGGTCTACCACAATAGACAAAATAAAGAAGAAAATGCATAATTGGGGCATGAAATGGCTCAATTTGGCTGGGAGAATAACCCTGATTAAATCAATCCTCTCCTCCCTCCCTGATTAAATCAATCCTCTCCTCCCTCCCATTATATCAATACACAATAATTCAAGCTCCATCTAGGATTCAAAAGCAAATTGAATTAATTATAAGAATTTTTTTATGGCAAGGAGGCAAATCATAGACCGAAAATTTAGTCTAGTTAGCTGAAATCAAGTTACAGCTCCTTATGAAAATGGAGGAACCTTTATCCAACATCTCGGATTGATGAACATTGCTCTGGGAGAAAACCTCATTTGGAGGCTTATCACGGGTGAAGCCTCTTGGTGGAAACAAGTGCTTGAGCAAAAATATATTAGTTCATCTCGACACCTCCTTCTCTCTTCTTGGCTTCCTACCAGACCTTGCTCCCAAATATGGAAACTTTGCAAAAAAGCACTGCCTTTAATAAAATCTCATACGTCTAGAATTATGGGGGGAGGACAAGACATAAATATTTGGACTGACAACATCAGGGGTAATCCCCCCTTTTGGATCTGCGAGGCATACATCCTCTCAAGATTTGGCTTAAAAGCAAAGGCATCATAACTCTTGATCAAATTTCCTCTTGGAATCATCACGAAAATTCTTAGGATGGATGGAATTCCTCACCATTACCCCCTGAGCTTCTTCAACAATGGAACCTTCTTCTTCACCATCTTAAGGGAGCAACCCCTATTAGCTTCAAACAACGAGATAATTTCAATTGGAATCCAGCCGGTTGAGAATATTCAGTTAAGATTGGGTATGGAAAACTTTAAGAAGATCGTCAACATCTTGTTTGCCTTGTCTCAAAGCTAGGATGGAAAACTGAAAGTCTCCCCAAAATCATAGTTTATACATGGATTATGCTCAAAGGGAAAATTCTTACAACAAATAATCTTAGAAAGTGAGGTATTCATGGTCCCTCCATGTTTTGGAGAATTTAGCATCTACGGATAAACACTAATTCACTAGACAAGTAGTTATGCCTAGAACAACAGTTTAAAGTGTTTTAGACTTTTCCTATAAACAATAGATAAGAAGAGGGGATAGAAGGCCTACCTGTAGTTCCGCTTTCCTCTCGTCTCCCTTGTATCAATTTCGTTGTTCCTTCCCATACTTAATCCGCTTGAGAAGTACCCTGTAAACACAACAGAAGACAAAAACCGATCAAAGCATACAATCCATTGAATATAAATGAAAGGAATCAGAAGCAATTCATACATATAAGCATTATGAAAGAACACAACATATGGAAAAAGGTTCAAACACTTTACTAGATAGAAGAAGGAATTACAACCATCAGTGTCTGATTCAAAGTCATTCCTTCAGCTTGGATTCAACCCTCATAACATCAAAAGCAAGACAAGCTTGTGGCATCACATCATTTGCTCCAAAGTCAAGTCTCATAGCAGCATTATCTCCTTACAATTCAACATAATCCAGCCCCTGATCACTTAGATGAGTGGTCAATTTATAGGAAGCTGAAGGAGGTTTTGTCACTAATGGTGACATTGAATGGCCTTCCATACTTAGAATTAGTTCCATGGAGGAAGGGATGAGAGGATAGGATGCTCCTTAACTCATTCCTCATCCATTTTCGAGCTCCTAGGAGTTGATAAGTCAGGGAACCTTCTAGATGACTCCAAAAGATAAGAATATTCCCCAAACCCTATGTGAATTTCGCTCATTCTCGCCCAGCGCATGTGAAAGGAAGCCTAAGTGCTCTGTAGAGCACCCTGGCAGTGGACTTAACTGCTCTGCAGTGCACCTTCATAAGAGCTTACCTGCGTTGGTCCCTCTATAGGCAATTTCTGGATGCCTTCAAGTCATGAAACTGTCTGGGAAGGAGGCATTCAAAGGGGTGACTTGTTTAGGGCATGAAACAACTGAATTTAGGGTTTGATGAGCCCTAAAAAACTGATCTGAATGTTGGGATTTGATGTGCCCAAATGGATCTGTAACAGTTGCCCCCTAAAGCATGAAGTCGGAAAAATGCCAATGTCGAATGAAATGCTTTACGATGTGATGAGGAGGTATCAAAGTGGAAGGTGACCTGCATCAATTACAATACATATATCATGATATTTGATTTTACATGAATTGTTGAGGGAAGGCATACCCATGCTCAGCTTATAAACTTTCATTACATGTACATAAACAGTCGTCTACAGATATAGACCCATGATCGGAATGACTATCAATGTAAAGCCATTGTACATATGATTTAGTACTCCTGATATCGCAACCCGGATGGATGAAACTAGATCCAGGGTCTTCAATCTCGTTCAACTGTTCGCTCAAGTACGAGTCTAACCATGTGAATATGTGATCTGAAGTCGAACATGGGAAGACACCATCTGATTACCAGCCAATGATGTAAGTTGTTAACAGATGCGAGAGAAATCACCGATAATGATAATGATCCTCAAGGTACTGCAGTACATTCTGCATGGTGTGAATGGATGACTTGATGTCAAACACCATACAAAGGCTTTTGGTCGAAGGCCATTGATGTATGCCTATCGCTGAAAGTGAGAAACCTTCGGTTGATGCATGTAAGCCTCAAGGTACTGAATGGGTGTTTCTAAGTCAACTTCTTGGATAATGAGTTGATGTCAACAAGAAGCAACTCGTCGCAGGAGGGCCTTGATGTATCCCACATCAACGACACGAAACAAGTGTAGTGATTTTAGAGATGGAATCTGACTGACGACATAAGGTTCAGGAATGGCCGTCATGAAAATGAAGGTTTATGGTATTGCAAAAGATGGATTTTGACTGGATGACTTCTCTTGAACATGTCGGCGACACTAAAGTGAATTGGTAGCATTGACCCAAAACAAAGTGATGGATGGTATGATAGACCAACGGTGTGATAACCGTCAAGCTAATAACCCAACCCAGATAGTCACGGTGATGGAGTGAAAGTGTCATGTTCAAGAGCGACCTGCTGCCATAAATTGGTTTTCCCCTTTTTCCATTTTCCCCAGTCATTGTTGACCAGTACCTCTTTATTTTTATCAATCTTGAGGAGGATAACATATGCTTGTTGTATAATTTCACTCTTCAGGCGAATCCATCGCTATTTGATGTTTTAACGAGTCTAGCGAAGGTGAAACTCGGTCTTGTTTGATGGACAAGTTTGTCGCTATTTGATGTTTTTAACGAGTTTAACAATAAAGGTAACTCGGTCCTATTCATGTTTAGAGAGTTTGAAAATGTACAAAAAGAAAACTTCACAAGTCCTTTTTCGTAAATCAATCTCTCAAGTCCGAAAAAGCGTAAAATAATACAAGAGGGATATCTTTTCCAATCTGTTAATGAGTTGGAAAGGACAAGTGCTCGACAATCTTTTCATATTTAGAGAGTCTGAAAAGAGCTTAAAGAGGACTCCAAGGGGGTTCCTTTTTCATTTTTAAAAGAGATCGAAAAAGAGATAAAAGTGTGCTCTGTGGTCAAAGGTTCAACTTACAATCGAGCACATTGAATTCTGCAAATCAGTTGTAAAACCTACTCAAACATCACTAAATAGATTAAAAATATCTGTTTCATAGGCAAAAAAAGGCAAATACTAATGTTTAGTCGATTAATTAACATGAAATAAACATAAAACAAGTTTTTACCATTTGGAACTTACCATCCAGTTTTGTGCTCTGAGCTCAATTTTTACCTCAAACTTCACCCGCTGATTGCGAAAGATTATGTGGACCATTTCTCGGGCCGTCCGAACCAGGTTGGAACTAAACCTCTCTACTTTCTTTTCAATTCATTCTTTTGTCATTTCATGCAAATTTTAGGGGTTTTTGGGGCCCTGGGGTTTCATTTTTTAACGAGGTTGACACAAGACAAGGAACTATCCTCATACTCCTTGGTTTCATTTTTTAACGAGGTTGACACAAGACAAGGAACTATCCTCATATCCTTGGATCACAACTCATAAGAGGTCATGAAGGAGAGATCTGGTTCTAATGCCCCCAGTACATGATGTACAACATCACTGAAATGATCGTCAGTTGATGTAGGTATGGAACGGGTTGCCACATAATTAACCCATGGCGAGGATGATACCATTGGTACAAAAGGACCACTTAGGGAAGATGGTTGACTGGAAGCCATATTTGGACCGGGAAATGAAAGCTGGTCAATGATGACAATTCTGCCTTCATGCGGGAAACAAATCACTTGAAAGAGTGTTGAAACAATAGCTCCCATGTCATAAACATAGTCGCGCCCAAGAAGTAAATCGTAATCTAAAGGGCCTTGAACTACCATCACATTCAGATAAATAATTTTTCCTCCCAAAGTAATAGGAAACTGAGGAAGGATCCATAATGGTTGATTGGTTCCTCTATTAAAAGACAACAGATTCTGGGTAACAGGCACAAGCGGCGGCGAACCGAGTGCTTGCCAAGCAGTTGAGGAAAGGATACTCATAGATGCACCTTCATCTATAATAGTGCCAGATACAATCATATTATAAACTTGTATTATGATCTGGAAAGGCACATAAGAAGGAAGACGAAATCCTGTCAGTCGATTCCAATCAAAGGAAGTGATTAGACTACTTGGAGGGGGTACCATAGAAACGGGAGAATTAACCCCTTGAGTTATGAGAAAGGGAGGATTTTCTTCCTGTCTTGATGGAATAAGAGGATTGCCCCCAAGCTCATTTGAATCTGAAGAAACGAAAAGAACCTGAGTGGTATCATATTCACTCTCTTCGAGAAAGGTATGATTCACTGAAGGTGAAATTGAGTCAACTGTTTCCTTTACCTGTTGATTTGGGTCGGGTATAGACTCGTAGGATTCACTTTCAGAGAGAGTGGGTTCGACCGACGGTTGATTTTGGTCAATCAATTCATCAACTAGTGAAGGATTTAGGGAGAGTTTCCTATAACCAGATGGAAGTCGTTGCGGTGAAGCAGATTGGTTATCCAACACTTTTTTGGCTTCATCCAAATAGGGACAAAGGTGAATGGGGTGATTCCCTTCACATAACCTACATGGAAACTTAACTTTACCCTTCTTTCCATGAACTTTACTACCACTAGTTGATGGTGTGTCACCAACATGATCTCCAGAAGTTGATGACATAGGATGATGTGAACGAGAAGGCCATTCTTTTAAGATCTTAGGAATATCAGGACAATTTCGAAGAAGATGGTCTCTCGCACAAAGTTTGCATGGATATCAAACTTTGTGCTGCATGACAGACGGTTTCTCATTAGATGTTGCATTCAAAGCAATGCTTGCTTGATTTCCCCTCTGCTGAATTTGCTTCTTCTTCTTCTTCTTAACCACCTGGTTACTATTACCAATACTTTCACCAGGCGAAGAGGAAGAAGGGGAGGAAGAAAAAATTGAGGAAGAAGGCAAAGGGTCAACTTTAGGATCAATTGGAGGTTGAATTTGTCCAGTCGGAGGTGTACTCAATTGCGGAGAAATCACGACATTTTGAACCAAGGAGGTTGAAAACAACCATACTGGCAAGCCAATGGTAAATCTCGGTGATGAGCCCCAAATTTGGTAACATTTTGGGCTCATTTGGCCTAACTACCCTTGCTCAATCCTTCATTTTTCATAACTTATGCATCATTTTTTAGTATGTTTATGTCATTTGTACAAATAAGGGCAGTCACTATTCCTAGGTGGCTAACACGTGCTCATTTCAAGTTTTTTGACACATGTTGGAGCAAAACTGAGCAGATAAGGGCTAGGAGACAGCCAAGATGGGGTTGAGGATTTGTAGGAGGGTTGTCCACGGCATTAAATGTCCTTCCTCGGGATCTTCACCCCCAACTCCGAGCTCCAACAGCCACCACAACCGGATCTAGAAGGCAGCCAAACGGATTTTGAGGAAGCAGTTGTTCACTCCCAGTTTGGTCAGCCAAGTCCCATAGATTTAGGAGGCCAGCTTGCGGCCTCGTGATGTATAAATGATAAGGCTTCAGCCTTCGAAAAGGACTTTTGGAAAACTGTTGCACATTCTGCACTACGAGCGGCCAGCTCTGTTTTTTCTCTTTTGTAGCCATCATTGGCATACTTCTTGACTTATGATTATTATTTTTTAATGAGAAGTAGTCAGATTTGATCCCAGCTCTGAGTTTCTAAAGGAGCCATAGCTCTCGGGGTTGGGCCCAACCTGAGAGCCTAGGGCCTCCTTCTTTTGCATTGATATCTTTCCTTTCAGCAATATGGTTTTCTTTACATGCATTTGAAACACAGTTTGTTGAGTTAGATTTCGTGGTGTGGTTAAGTAGGTCATTGTTAGAAGATAGAGTTGCTTCAGATATTTAGAATAGAGTGAAGAGATTAGAATTGATAAAAGTTCTAGAAAAGGGTTGCCTGCACTCTCATTTTCACCTCTTTCTAGGGGCTAGAATTGCAGACAGTGCTACCCACCAAAAACAGTGGTTTGCGTACTCATGCAATCTTTGGTGCAATATTTTCCTTTGTAAAAGTTATCCATGCGCTCAGACCTCTTGGAATGTTTCTTTGCTTCAGTACCATACATAGTTCTCTTTAGAAATAACGTTGTTGTTCATTGGTTTCATTAACAGTTAGGATAGATTAGGAATGTTTTGATTCTGTGCAGGACGTGGATGATTTGGTTCAGTTTACACTGTGCAGTGTAACTCCATCACTCTCTTGTCCATCTAAGCTTCGTCCAGGCCAACTGCTCATCTCCAAATTAGACCCCTCGCCTCACAACTACTCTACTGGCCACGACATCCTACCTTTTTGGCCTTCCATTCCCTCTGCCCTCTTTAAGACAAACTAGCTTCACACACCCTCTCATCACCTCATCTCTCTGTCACTAAGTCATTACAAACCCCTCTCCTACCTCCCTATCCATCCATGCAGCCTCTTCCACTCACCCATCATCCAAAATCCAATCGTAGAACATCCTGTAGGAATTACTGAACATCTTGTAGAACCCCTGCAGACTTCCTGTAGAAGCTCATAAACTCGGTTTCTTGGCAGCCAAACTTTGTGAAACTCTCTGGAAGGATGTTAGGGACTCCTTAGACCCTCTCTGAGCCTTCCCGACCTCTTCCAAGCATTTCTCCTCCGTGATCCGCCTCTGCACAGTAAAAAGCCAGTTACAAGCACATGCATGATAATTCTAAATGACTTATTCAAAAATACAAAAAGATGTTTTCTTCAGGTAGAAGTAGTCTAGACACATGCATCTCACCTTCATAGAAGTAATGGCATCTCTTTCAGTAGTTTGCATTCCCATCTTTGCATCAGTAAGACTAGCTGGTAGAATTAGGGTTTGCTAGGGTTTGTGTTTCTTGTCGGCTTTCAGTTCCTTTCTGCAAGTAGATTAGCTTCCTTTGAGTTAGCTTTCATCCATCAGTTAAAAAGCTTCTTCTAAAAGCTCATAGAAGTTGGCTTGAGCCCCTAGCGGACTTGTGCCAGCTGACCAAGTGACAGCTGCGGCAAGAGCTAGTACTTGTGCATACAGCACCGTCGCTTCCAAGTTTGTTACGAACTACCGGGTTGATAAAATTAAAGAAGGAAGCTCTAGGAGTTGTAGCATTATTGCTACAATACTGGAGCCCACCATCTTTTTGGCGCTGTTGCCGGGGAAGCGTCAGAGTATTGGTGATTGTTGCTTTTCTTCTATTTTCCTACTCTCGCCTTCTGCTAAGTAGTTATTTCATTTCCATTCTGCAATTTCCTTTCCGCAAAAGTAGCATAGACATTTCCTGCTTTCAGAGATTAGCATTTCAATTCCGCAATTTCATTTCTGCAAGCGTAGATTAGCATTTCAATTCCGCAAGCGTAGCCTAGCATTTCATTCCTGCAATTTCATTTGAGCAAAATAGATTAGTTCTTTCATGGTTTCATTTCAATTCCGCATTTCCATTTCAGCAAGATAGTTAGTTGCAGTGCAATCTGTTTTAAGTTTTGCAGGTACCAGAAAAAAGAACAAAAGCAATCAAAAGTCTTTCCATTTCATGCCTCGTAGAAATCGAGATAAAACAGGCAAATTCTTACCCAACACCCCCACCACGTCACAGAGTCACCCTTCTCTCTTCTTTGGTGACAGTGATCCAGAAGAACCTATAGGAGAGCCTCCTGAGATATACGAAGATCCTATAACAGAAGAAGAGTTAGAGAACACTCCATCTGAAGCTATGGCTGACAATAGGGGAGAAGATGAGAGAATTGAAGGTGCCTTCTCCATCCGAGAGACCAATGGAGACATGAAAATGAAGAACATAAGCCCCTCTGCTTTACCTCACTTCCATGGACTGACTACTGAAGACCCTGATACCTTCCTGTTTGAGTTTGCCGTCCTTTGTCGAACCTATGACTATACCGAAGATGAGCAAAAACTGAAACTCTTCCCCTCTACCCTTAAGGATGCAGCATTACGCTGGTTCATGGGATTACCTGGGAACAGTATCACCACTTGGGTCCAGATGCAGCAAGCTTTCAATACCAAATACCGGGACTACTGTAGGTCCAAGGAAGCCAAGGGAGAAATCTTTCGGATGACCATGGGGAATGATGAGTCCTTAGAAGATTACGAGGAAAGGTTCCAACTTAGCTATAAACTGGCCAGGTGCACACTTGACCCTGAATCCCTCAAGTTGGTCCTGCTCCGAGGAGTCCCTGAAGACCTCTTAGATACCCTTCACATGTTAGCTGGAGGAGATATTTACCAACTACCTTATGAGGATATAAAGACTGTGTTTAGAAACCACTCTAGGGTAGCCCGAAAAAGAGGTAGAGGAAACCTCCTCTCAGCTAGTATTCCTTTCTCCAAACATGAGTTTGCAAATCAATTAGAGGACCTCAAGAGTGAGGTGAGACAGACCATTGCCATGCAACTTGATACATTCCGAATCCAGCAGAAGAAAGAGGAAGCTGAGAGGGCTTTGGCTATCTTCTGCCCTAGGTGTACAAGGAAGCACCCTAAGAACGAGTGCCCATTACATTCGGTTGAGGTATGTTTTGTTTGTGAGGAGGACCACCCCACAAACCAATGTCCAACCTTACCTGGGCTTAAAGCCATGTATCAAGGGACAGAAGCGCCCACTGAACCTCTCTATTTCCTCAACCAAAGGAGGCCACATGGACCTAGACCTTACCAACAGGGGACGCAAGGGACACCCCAAGCCTATTATAGCCCCAACCAATTTGCTCCTATGCCTTCCTGGGGTCCCCCTGCTCATCCTTCCTGGTCTGTGCCTCCTCCATGGTCTTACCCACCTCAGTACCATACTCAGCGCACTACTCATTCGTTTCACTCACATGCCCAGCCACAGCCTCAGTGGAATGCACCTCAACAGGGGTGGAGGCCCCAGTACAATACTCCTCCCGCCATTTTGCCTCCACCACCAGCTCAACCACAACCATTACCTCCTGCTCCTCCAAGGCAACCCCAAATGCCTGCTCAACCGAACCCGAACCCCAACAACCGACAGGCCCAGCAGGTATATACTGGGGAAACATCATGCCCTACCTATGTTGTGGAGATCCAGGAGATCAACCTACGATCTGGAAAGACTCTTCCCGATCGCCAACCTCATCCCCTAGAGGATGAGGAAGATAAACAGGAAAGTGAACCAAAAGCCATTCCACCCTTTCCTGAGAGACTAACGGCCACCACACAACCCAACCCAGAGGAGGATGAGCTTCTGGGAGAACTCAAACAGTTGTGTGTGAGAATACCACTTCTCCAAGCCATCAAAGATGTACCGATATACAACAAACTGGTTAAGGAAAAGTGTTTCAGACACCCAGGCAGGCAAAAAAGAGACTCTTCAACCATCAATGTCATAGGACAACTGTCTGATCTTATGTTGGGGCAAGTCATCTGCCCAAAGTATTTGGATCCTGGGAGTCCTGTAGTTGATGTCCACATCAATGGCACCATCATACCACACACATTGATTGATCTGGGGGCTGCCATTAATGTGATGACCAGGGATACCATGCTCAAACTCAACCTTCATGGTTCCTTGAGAAAGACCTCGACAGTCCTGCAACTAGCAGATCGCTCCACCGTGACTCCCGAAGGGATTGTAGAGGATGTCTTGGTCTCTGTTGACTCTTGGGAATACCCTGCAGACTTCTTGGTTCTGCAACCAAAGGCAAAGCTTACTGGATACCCCCTTATTTTGGGAAGGCCTTGGTTAGCCACTGCAGATGCTTACATAAGCTGCCGTGCAGGAAACATGACCATCAAAATTGGTCCTATGTCCAAGCAGCTAGTCCTGTACCCTCCTGCCCAACCTTTATTAGAGCATGACTTACCACTTTGGTTGGAGGAAGGAGAAGAGGATGAGGTGTACTCAGCACCCTTGTGCACCCTAGACACCACTAGGGGAGGCCCCCCAACCAAGGATGATTTGATTGAGACCTTGATTCAGAATCCACCTCCCAGTGCATTGTCCTCAGAGGAATTGGTGGAGGATGCCCAAGCCAGCACCTTAGTGGACCTTTGTGTGACCAACCTAGTCGCTCCCAGAGTCAAAAATGTGGAGTTCGGCCCCGAGAGAACGTTAAAGATCAGCTCCTCCCTATCCCCTTCCCAGGAAAAGGAGCTGTGTAGTCTGTTGGCCAGTCATCTAGATGCTTTTGCTTGGAGCTATAAGGAGATGAAAGGAGTCCATCCTTCGGTCTGTACCCATCACATCTACATCAAAGAAGATTGTAAACCGGTTAGGCAACCCCAAAGGAGGATGAATCCAGCCCTTAAGGACATCGTCAAGGAGGAATTGCAAAAACTGTTGGATGCAGGATTCATTTACCCCATCTCGGATAGCGAATGGGTTTCCCCTCTGGTGTTGGTTCCCAAGAAAAACGGGAAGTGGAGAATCTGTGTGGACTACCAAGAACTGAACAAAGCTACCAAGAAAGACCATTTTCCTCTACCCTGCATAGATCAAGTGTTGGATGGACTGGCAGGAAAGAAGTTTTTCTCTTTCCTAGATGGGTTTAGCGGGTATAACCAGATCCAAATCAGCCCGGAAGACCAAGATAAGACCACCTTCACTTGTCCTTGGGGTACCTTTGCTTACCGAGTTCTTCCCTTTGGGCTATGCAATGCTCCTGCCACCTTCCAGAGAGCCGTCTTGAGCATCTTTTCTGAGCTGGTCCATGATTCGGTGGAAATCTATATGGATGACTTCACTCTTTATGGGTCCAACTTCCAGGAAGCATTGTCCAATCTGGGAAAAGTCCTAACCAAGTGCATTGAGATGAACCTGTCCCTTAGTCCTGAAAAGTGTGAATTCTTGATGACTGAAGGGACCGTGCTAGGACATACCATTTCTCGCCAAGGGTTACAGGTGGATCCTAACAAAATTGCTCTCATCAAGAAGGTTCCACCTTCTCAGAAGGTAAGAGATGTTCGAAGTTTCTTAGGTTTAGCAGGGTATTATAGGAGATTCATTAAAGACTTCAGCAAGCTAGCCTCGCCATTGTTTAGCCTCTTGGCAAAAGATGTTGAGTTTAAATGGACTGACGATTGCCAGAAGGCTCTGAATGAATTAAAGGATAAGTTGGTGTCTGCCCCAATCTTGAGAGGTCCAAATTGGGCCCTACCTTTCCACATCCACACTGATGCTTCGAACAAAGCCATAGGGGCAGCCTTAGGACAAGTTGAACAAAAACTTCCATACGCCATATACTTTGTCAGCAAAAACTTATCCAAGGCAGAACTAAATTATACTGTAACTGAGAAAGAATTCTTGGCCGTGGTCCATGCATTGAACAAGTTCCGACATTATATCACTGGCTATCAAACATTTGTACATACGGATCCTGCTGCAATTAGATATTTAATGAATAAACCAGATGTGAATGCTCGTATTATTAGATGGTTGCTTTTGTTGCAGCAGTTTGATTTGACTATCGTTGACAAACCAGGTAAAGAAAATGTTGTTGCTGACTTTTTGTCTAGATTGGATTTACCTGCAGGTGAGGATGGAACAGTGGATGACCAGATGCCAGATGAACATCTGTTTGCTATCTCAGTGCTCTCTCCATGGTTTGCTGATATAGCAAACTACCTTGTCTCAGCACAGTTCCCTCCGCACCTATCCTCAAGAGAGAAGAGCAGAATCGTAAGGAAGAGTGCCTCATTCACTTGGATCGGGGGCAACCTGTTCAAGCTTGGCCCCAATCAGATCTTAAGGCGTTGTGTAAGGGAGGAGGAAGTCTTTGATATCCTCCTAACCTGTCATGACGGGCCTTGTGGAGGACATTTTGCAGCCAAAAGGACTGCCTTCAAAATCCTACAGGCAGGCTACTATTGGCCCACGCTTCATCAAGATGTCAGAAGGTATATTAGCCAATGTGACAGATGCCAAAGGATGGGGAAACTGACTCCAAGGGACGAAATGCCTCTCCAACCTCAAGTGACTCTTGAGCCATTTAAGAAGTGGGGGATGGATTTTGTAGGTCCAATCAATCCTCCTTCGAGGCAAAGGTCTTACATCATTGTGTGCACAGACTACCTGACAAAGTGGGCAGAAACCAAGGCAATCAAGGCAGCGACAGAAGAAAAGGTGGCCGAGTTCTTAAGAGAAAACATCTTCTACAAATTTGGCTACCCAAGAGAGCTAGTCACCGATCAAGGAAGCCAGTTCACCTCCAACTTAATTGAAGACCTACTCGCTCATCACAAAATCAAGCATAGGACTTCCACCCCCTATCATCCTCAAGCAAATGGGCAGGTGGAAGTCACCAATAGAGCATTGGAAGGGATCTTGACTAAGGTGGTGAGCAGCAGTAGAAAAGATTGGGCAGATCGCCTGGTTGAGGCCACGTGGGCTTACAACACCACTTGGAAGACCACAACCGGCTTCACACCTTATGAGCTGGTCTATGGGAAGAGGGCTTTGCTGTCAGTTGAGTTCGAGTACAACACCTTGAGGATGGCAGCTCAGCTGGACCTGGATCTCAGCCATGCCCAACAAGAAAGGTTATTGCAGCTGAATGGATTGGACGAGCACCGAATGCAGGCCCTTCTCCACTCAGAAGTGGTTCAACTTCAGAGGAAGGTGTGGCATGACCAACACCTCAATGACAAGCAATTTCAGCCGGGAGATTGGGCGCTGTTGTATGGTTCCAGGCATAAGGATTTCAAGGGGAAGCTGAGAACCAGATGGCTGGGACCATATGCAGTGGAGAAATGTAATGACAATGGATTTGTTCTTATTCGGACCATTGATGAGGAGGCCATCCCCATGCTCGTCAATGGGCATCGACTAAAGATCTACAAAAAACCTCTTTCAAGGCAAGAATTCATCAAAACTGTGGAAAAATCAGTGCTGGTCATAGAGAAGGGTTCTGCCTCTGTTTTGGGCATACCCTGAACATCTCAAAAAAAAATAAAAAAAAAATAAAGATCCTTGGGTGAAAACCTTTCTGAGGCTCCCAAGGCAGATGGTAGGGGTGAAAACCTCATTGAGGCGTCCCTGCTGTCTTCTGAAAATGTTTGAAAAAAGACCCTTGGGTGAAAACCTCTCTGAGGTGCTCAAGGCAGATGGTAAGGGTGAAAACCTCATGGAGGCGCCCCTACTGTCTTTCGGAAAAAAAAAAAAAAAAAAAAAAACAGGGAAAACAGGTTCAAGATTTGATAATTCATGCAGGTTGCAAGTATTCCATGCAGGAAAAGAGGTCCCTCAACTCAAGGACAAGGGTCCCTACTATGCTACCAGGAGACCTCACCAGCACTCCCTCCAGAAACACTCATCTCTTCCAAGGTCTGGGCATGATTTGATCACAGTTTAGCCTTCTACAGGAAGCTACAGGACTTTCTACAGGAAGTTCTGTATTTCTACAGGAAACTTCCTGTAGAATCTTTGGACGGCCCAGGACCGACTGTGTGGGAAGATCTGAAGCCCGAGGTCCGACACGGAGGCATGCAAGCCAATGTTTTTCTCCATCACCCACTGCTGTCGCCTCCTTCTACCACTCCTGTTGCCATGCAATGGAAATACCTGCACAGTCAAATCAAAACGTTGGATTCTCAGAGGAAGCAATTCTCAAATGGAATAAAGGATGCAGAGGCCCCATGCGCTACTTATCAAAGCCATCCGAGGACCCTGCGACCGTGACCGTGATGCCACCGTCTCCACCGTTTCGGCATGCACCCGAGGAGGAGAAACTGCTACAGGATATCCTACAGGAATCCCGTAGCAGTTCATCCAGCTAGAGCGTACACCATGAAGGCACCTGCAACACATAGAGTGTGCACATGCACCATCCACAGCCAGGTAATAAGTTTCGTAACCAGCAGCAGTCAGCAAGGAGGAACCCCCGTGCCTGTGCATGAAGCAACAGCAAGCGGATCCGTCACCCTCGTCCTGAAGCCTGAAAATAACATCGTGGCCGCACAGGTAAGTGCCTCACCCTTTTTCGTCAAATTACATGAACAATGCTCTAAAATGTTTGCGAGTATGAAAATGAATGGGTTGAGCCAGTCGGGTAGCCATTCAACTGGCCACCACGACCAGTCCGATGGTCTCGTCAGATTCGGAAAGTGTTGGTCGTGTCAAGCAAGACAGGAAATGGACACGTGGGAAGCGTCCAGTCGGGAAGAAGCGGCGATCTAACAGAAATGGCGGCGGTAGATATGCAGGGAATGATGCGGCGGTCAGGCAGACTTGCAGTGGAATGAATAGGTGACGTCGTCCAATGGTCCGGTAGGGACAGCTCACCCCCGCGCCACGAGTTCCGCAGGGATTCAAATCCACCGGCTAGATCGTCACTCCACTCATTTATCATCAACCGCTTTGCAGTCGAGTAAGCGTCCGAAATTCCCTGAAGCCTGTTACTCCGAGTCCTTGGCTTGTTCAAACGTTTGGTGGTTGCACAGAAGACCCAGAACCACTGACGCGCTCTCCAGAACCCGTGCGCGACTTCTACAGGAAGCTCACCGCTACGGAGGAAATCAATCTATTCATGTCAAAGGTGGCGAATTGGAAGAGGTAAGCCTGAACCTGTTCCTCCCATGTAATTGATTTGAAGGGTGGTGAAGTCGACGTCCTAAAAAAGTAAAACTACAGTCTGGGCATAAATTTGCAAGCGTCGTCTTCATTTTGCATGAGAATTGTCGTCGTAGTGTATATGCGGGGTTTTCTACATGATTTGGTTCGTAATTGAGCCCCTGTCAAGGCTCACCTGTAGATAGCCGAGAATTCACGAGCCGTGTGCTTGACAGAGGCGTAATTCTGCGCTCTGTCTAAAGAAATTCTAAAGGCCCATCTTGTGATACGCGCCAGCCACCTCCGGCTAACACAACAAGCTTTCACCATGCCGGGTGGGTTCATTAGGAAGGAACCGACGGACTCAAAGAAGCTATAGGAAAACCCTGAGGTGGTAGAACTGTTTTCTCGTGCACGATGGATGTCGTTCTGCGACAAGCTGCAGGGTTACGATGACGAGATGGCAGAGGAATTCCTCCGAGCTTTGAAGCCAAAATCAAAAATGTTGGCCGTCGTCAATTTCAGGGGTTTGAATCTCAGACTCACCCCACAGTTCATCAGCAGAGTCACTGATCTCCCAATGGGGGTACCGTGGGATAAGGAGGAGAGAAAACTAGGCCAGAAGGCTAAAAAGGAGTTCTTTCTGCCGGAGGAGCAATTCTCAGAGGATAAGAACGGGGTTCGCAGAGCTAGCCTACAGCCGCTCTGGAGTGAGGTCAGCATCCAAATTATGAAATATATCACGTGCGAAGGGCGATTCAACATCATATATGGGTACCATTTCCGGCTGCTCACAGAACTTAGGCACCAAATGGACCTACCTTCAGAAAACAAGCTAAGTATTCCTTACTTCCTCCTGCAGTCCATGACTGAATGTGCCACCAAATTATGAGAGGGCACGCCAGACCAGGTAGCCCATCATGGGCTCATTAAGCTCCTCGTGGAGGATGCACTCCACACATACACCGTCCCTCTCTCGTGGGAAGCCTTCCGAAATTTGACTAAGGATGGCGACATCAAAATGTTGACCGAGGAGCTCACCTCCTCCAGCAGCTAGGAGAAGGAACCAATACACACAGAGAAGAAAGGGAAAGGCCAAGAAACCATGGTCAAAGCACTGAAGAAAGAACAAAAGGGGAAACAAGAGAAACACCAGGTTGCCGAAAAAGAGGATGACAAACCCACATTGACACCCAGGGAGAAAAGGTTACAGAGTAGGGTGGAAAGGACTGAACAAGTCCACGTCAGTGAAGGCACCTCGAAAGCAGCCTCAGCAAAGTCAAAAGACAAAGCACCCTCAGCCAAACAGGCTAAAACGGTGCCACCTGTTTCTACAGGAAAACCAAAAACGACTTCTACAGGAAGCCAGAAATCAGCCGCTACAGGGCTTTCTACAGGAAGTCCTGAGAAAGGAAAACCAAAGGAGAAGACAGCCGAAATCCTTGCAAGGGAGGCAGCAGCCGTGCTGGCCACCCTTAGTACCCCTCCCAAGCCGAGGGAAAAACGAAAGAGGGAGATCCCTCTGTATTTCAAAGCAAGGAGAAGTGTGAGGATCAAAACAGGCAGGCCCCAACCTCCATCCAGCAGCCCAATTACCATAGAAGACACCCCTACCTCGCCAAGGGAGAGGTCCCCCTCAAAAATATCATTCACTTATGAGCGGGGGAGGCCGAAGACAACTGCTTGGAGGGAGAGAATGGACAGGTTGGCTTCAAAAACCCCGCTACAAGATGCTGAGGCCGTTCTACAGGAAACATTGGCCCGGCTCAAGGAGACCGAGAGAATGGAGGGAGAGGCAGCCACATCACCACTTAGGGAAGACGAAGTAGAGCCACCGAGGGAAGAAGAGGAAGAGCATATTCCGAAACCTAGTCCCCAGCCAAGCTTGAGCTCGTATTATAACTTTCTGGAGGCTGGAAAAATTATTCCACAGAAATTCACAGTGCCGCTTTTCTTTGCGTTGGAGGAAGAAAGAGTGAGAACCCACACGTGGATGAAGATAGCTAAATCTAAAGGAGTGGCAGATATAGGCCCCTTGGAGGAACAACTCAAGGAGGCACGAAGAGAATTAGCTATGGCCAAACACGTGGCAAACTGCCAGCGGGTATTCCTACAGGAAGAGAATGAGAAACTTAAACTGCAGCTACAGGAACTGAGGAAAGAAAGGGGCACATCATCAGGGGACACTACAGCAGAACCTCAAGGCAAAGGACTGCAAGTTGGTCTTGGGGAGCTAACCTCGCATCTACAGGAAAGGGAACTGCAAGCAAAAATTGAGATACAAGCTCTCAAACAGCAGTTGCAGCAAAAAGAGGCACAACTGGCCTGCATGGCCAGTTGGGCCATGGATGCTCTACAATGCAGACAACCGGCCAAATCTTATGGCCTATACCTATGGGACCAGTGGCTGCAATTCCAAATTAATGCATTGGCACAGAGGGGTATCTCCCAAATCCAAGACCCCCAGCAGTTCACAGAGTTATGTAATAGCAGTTCATCAGAGGACAAGGCCAAGCTATCGGAGTTCTATCTCCATAATTTGGCCCTTCCTAATGTGACTTCATGGGATCCCAACACAGTCGTAGGAGATATATAGTTGATGGCATTTGCCTCATGGTTGAACCATGAAGAAAAGAGAGCAACAGAGGTCAAAGAGGTCATGAATCGAGAGTTACATGAGCCACTGCTGATTAGAGCAGAGCCAGGGGATCCCACTGCATTGATATCGGCCCACCAACACTTAGCCACCAACCCTCAAACTTTATTGAAATACATGGATCAGTAGGCTCAGGCCATAGCACATTTCGAGGATATGGAGCGACTATTAGGGGACAACTGTGTTCATGCTTGCACCCGCCAATGGAACACATTGTCCCACAGCCTCAAAATCAGGGAATATCACACTCCAACTCGAATGAGGGAAGCTCTAATACGGGTGCCCCTCTACAAGAAGTCCATACAGAACCTCCAAGCCAGCTGGATTGGCCTCAAGCTAAGCCCACCTTTGCTTTTAGGATTGATGGAAGGCAGCACAGAAAAAGACGAGCATAAGCAGTGGGAAGAGGTGGAAAGGAAGGCTGGGTTCCATGCCAGTGAGGAGGATACTACTTCAGAAGCCTGGGATGTGAGGGTGGCGGTGAAAGCAATGAAGGACGAGGAGCTGGATTAGTTGCTCAGGGATGAGCAATCATTTTAGCTGGGGGGTGATGATGAGCCCCAAATTTGGTAACATTTTGGGCTCATTTGGCCTAACTACCCTTACTCAATCCTTCATTTTTCATAACTTATGCATCATTTTTTAGTATGTTTATGTCATTTGTATGAATAAGGGCAGTCACTATTCCTAGGTGGCTAACACGTGCTCATTTCAGGTTTTTTGACACATGTTGGAGCAAAACCGAGCAGATAAGGGCTAGGAGACAGCCAAGATGGGGTTGAGGATTCATAGGAGGGTTGTCCACGACATTAAATGGCCTTCCTCGAGATCTTCACCCCCAACTCCGAGCTCCAACAGCCACCACAACCGGATCTAGAAGGCAGCCAAACGGATTTTGAGGAAGCAGTTGTTCACTCCCAGTTTGGTCAGCCAAGTCCCATAGATTTAGGAGGCCAGCTTGCGGCCTCGTGATGTATAAATGATAAGGCTTCAGCCTTCGAAAAGGACTTTTGGAAAACTGTTGCACATTCTGCACTACGAGCGGCCAGCTCTGTTTTTGCTCTTTTGTAGCCATCATTGGCATACTTCTTGACTTATGATTATTATTTTTTAATGAGAAGTAGTCAGATTTGATCCCAGCTCTGAGTTTCTAAAGGAGCCATAGCTCTCGGGGTTGGGCCCAACCTGAGAGCCTAGGGCCTCCTTCTTTTGCATTGATATCTTTCCTTTCAGCAATATGGTTTTCTTTACATGCATTTGAAACGCAGTTTGTTGAGTTAGATTTCGTGGTGTGGTTAAGTAGGTCATTGTTAGAAGATAGAGTTGCTTCAGATATTTAGAATAGAGTGAAGAGATTAGAATTGATAAAAGTTCCAGAAAAGGGTTGCCTGCACTCTCATTTTCACCTCTTTCTAGGGGCTGGAATTGCAGACAGTGCTACCCACCAAAAACAGTGGTTTGCGTACTCATGCAATCTTTGGTGCAATATTTTCCTTTGTAAAAGTTATCCATGCGCTCAGACCTCTTGGAATGTTTCTTTGCTTCAGTACCATACATAGTTCTCTTTAGAAATAACGTTGTTGTTCATTGGTTTCATTAACAGTTAGGATAGATTAGGAATGTTTTGATTTTGTGCAGGACGTGGATGATTTGGTTCAGTTTACACTGTGCAATGCAACTCCATCACTCTCTCGTCCATCTAAGCTTCGTCCAGGCCAACTGCTCATCTCCAAATTAGACCCCTCGCCTCACAACTACTCTACTGGCCACGACATCCTACCTTTTTGGCCTTCCATTCCCTCTGCCCTCTTTAAGACAAACTAGCTTCACACACCCTCTCATCACCTCATCTCTTTGTCACTAAGTCATTACAAACCCCTCTCCTACCTCCCTATCCATCCATGCAGCCTCTTCCACTCACCCATCATCCAAAATCCAATTGTAGAACATCCTGTAGGAATTACTGAACATCCTGTAGAAATTCTGAAACATCCTGTAGAACCCTTGCAGACTTCCTGTAGAAGCTCATAAACTCGGTTTCTTGGTAGCCAAACTTTGTGAAACTCTCTGGAAGGATGTTAGGGACTCCTTAGACCCTCTCTGAGCCTTCCCAACCTCTTCCAAGCATTTCTCCTCCGTGATCCGCCTCTGCACAGTAAAAAGCCAATTACAAGCACATGCATGATAACTCTAAATGACTTATTCAAAAATACAAAAAGATGCTTTCTTTAGGTAGAAGTAGTCTAGACACATGCATCTCACCTTCATAGAATTAATGGCATCTCTTTCAGTAGTTTGCATTCCCATCTTTGCATCAGTAAGACTAGCTGGTAGAATTAGGGTTTGCGTTTCTTGTTGGCTTTCAGTTCCTTTCTGCAAGTAGATTAGCTTCCTTTGAGTTAGCTTTCGTCCATCAGTTAAAAAGCTTCTTCTAAGAGCTCATAGAAGTTGGCTTGAGCCCCTAGCGGACTTGTGCCAGCTGACCAAGTGACAGCTGCGGCAAGAGCTAGTACTTGTGCATACAGCACCGTCGCTTCCAAGTTTGTTACGAACTACCGGGTTGATAAAATTAAAGAAGGAAGCTCCAGGAGTTGTAGCATTATTGCTACAATACTGGAGCCCACCACTCAAAAGGGACAATGAAGCCATATAAGGAGCACCAATATTTCTGAAAGGAGGAAAAGGACTAGGATTCCCATCAAAAGGAACTCCTTGATCGGTGAACTCCGGATTTGTCGCCATATGTTTCAACCTAAGATCAACTAAGGAGCGAGCATGGAGGATGTTATCCGTGGTGAATTAAATTTATTTTAATCAAATTAACATAACAAAACAAAAGAGGGATAATCTAGGGAAAGGGTTTACCAAGCGATTGTGAACTGCAAAATACCTCCTGGCGAACCAAGAAGTACGGGCAGGAAATCTCCCCGAATGTTGTGTTCGGTGTATCACAATGTACAAGGCGGCTGACTCGGTTACCTAAGGATGGATAGCAACCTAGTGTTGTCCTCCCATATATACCCAAAAGTACGTGGAGGCCCAATCTGTATAAGTGTTGTCTAATGCAAAACTGCATAGTGAGAGCATTCCCATATACTTTAGGTACTGTAACACTGCCCTCTATACTCGAAGGTACGTCGACGAGATACGATATACTCACGTACGTGGAATGAGGTACCACACTCGGAATGTAATGCAGACAAGTTAGCGACAGCTGCTTTGTTTTACGACGCCGGAACACGTCTCTAGCCTAGAACCACTAAATGTTTTTCGTTAGGTGACAATGCTCCATTAGGTAAATTCACATAAATTTTAAGTTGATCTTCTTTAGAATTTGCCTTTCAAGGTTCACCACGTGATGTATGTTTGCAATTCCTAAAATGCAATTATCATGATAAGCATTCTTTCCATTCAATTTAACAATGAAAATCCTTAGCTTGTAGGGATAAAGCAATTAGATCTTTGACACATAGCAAAGAGCACAACTAATCCAATTTCCCTAGCTATTCCTTTCAAGCATTCACAAACTACAATATGAACGATGCAAGTTTTTCTTTTCGATTTCCTTAATGTGAATATGAACAAAAGGAAATATGCACATACAATCAATCAATATTTCATAAGAACAAAGACTTTTACAACAGTTATGATTCGAAGGAAGGGAAGACTTTACGACACTTTCTTTCGAATGAAGATTAATCAACTATATTCTAACTTTGACTATAGACTGATAATGACAAAGAAAACATTAAATAAACATTAATTAATCAAATCAAAGTAGGGCTGGCAAGGAGATAAAACTTGTTCTCTGAGATATGACATTCATTGATCAATCAGCAAGCAATCAAACAGAGAAAAGTTGGGAAAAACACATTCCAAAGGTGAAAATTTTCCCTAAGGTGGATTAGCACAGGTCAAAGAGGGCCTAACTGTGCTGCAGAGCACTATCTCTCACTTAAGGGTGCTCTGCAGAGCACTGTCCCCTGACCAAGCCTGCGCTGATTCCTGAGAGGCCACTCAAGAGTCATCTAACCTCAATTTTTGACCAAAATTCAATGAAAAATAGCTGAAATACAGTCAATGAACACAAGTAGGGTCTACAAGAATGTCTTAGGAGGTGAATAAGCTACTAGGAAAGGTGATAGTTCCCCAGTGGAGTCACCAATTTGTTTTGGAGAATTTAGCATCTACAAATAAACACTAATTCACTAGACAAGTAGTTGTGTCTAGAACAACAGTTTAAAGTGTTTTAGACTTTTCCTATAAAAAATAGATAAGAAGAGGCGATAGAAGGCCTACTTGTAGTTCCGCTTTCCTCTCGTCTCCCTTGTATCGATTCCGTCGCTCCTTCCCGTACTTAATCCGCTTGAGAAGTACCCTGTAAACACAACAGAAGACAAAAACCGATCAAAACATACGATCCATTGAATATAAATGAAAGGAATCAGAAGCAATTCATACATATAAGCATTATGAAAGAACACAACATATGGAAAAAGGTTCAAACACTTTACTAGCTAGAAGAAGGAATTACAACCATCAGTGTCTGATTCAAAGTCATTCCTTCAGCTTGGATCTCATCCACATCACATCAAAAGCAAGACAAGCTTGCGGCAACACATCATTTGCTCCAAAGTCAAGTCTCATAGCAACATTCTCTCCTTACAATTCAAAATAATCCAACCCCTGATCACTTAGATGAGTGGTCAATTTATAAGAAGATGAAGGAGGTTTTGTCATTAATGGTGACATTGAATGGTCTTCCATACTTAGAATTAGTTCCATGGAGGAAGGGATGAGAGGATAGGATGCTCCTTAACTCATTCCTCATCCATTTTCGAGCTCATAGGAGTTAATAAGACATGGGAACTTCTAGATGACTCCAAAAGATAAGAATATTCCCCAAACCCTATGTGAATTTCGCTCATTCTCGCCCAGCGTAGGTGAAAGGAAGCCTAAGTGCTCTGCAGAGCACCCTGGCAGTGGACTTAACTGCTCTGCAGTGCACCTTCATAAGAGCTTACCTACGCTGGTCTCTCTAGAGGCAATTTCTGGATGTCTTCAAGCCATGAAAGTGTCTGGGAAGGAGGCATTCAAATGGGTGACTTGTTTTGGGCATGAACAACTGAATTTAGGGTTTGATGAGCCCTAAAACACTGATCTGAATATTGGGATTTGATGTGCCCAAATGGATCTGTAAAACTCCATTTTCCCCTTTTGCTCGAAAGCAGAGGAAACTATTCTCCATTTATTTACCACATGTGAATTTTCTATAAATTGTTGGTGAACCCTGGTTAGTCCTCTCTAAGTCCATGTCAACTCCAATCTTAGCTTAACTGTTTTTTTTGCCAATTGTAAATTCAGCTATCCATAACCCTTTAAAAACAAGAACATGCTTAAGCACTTCTGGACTTGTCTTCCATCTTTCTTATGCTGTCAGATATGGTTAGCAAGGAATAAGTGCATATTCAAAAATGTAAAGCCTGAAGTTAGAAAAAAATTGGCCAAAACCTTGAGTCTTTCCATGGAAGTCATTTTCTCATAAGGGAACAATAAAATTGATGACACGCTCCTCTAAGATGAAGAGAGGCATTGGTTCAAATTTGTTCTGGATCGACCTCCAAGCTTGGTTTGCCTTTCGAGTAGAATTCCCTTCAAATCAAATAAATGGAAGATTCGTTTGAAAAAGTGGGATTTCTATGTTCATTTTAAAGCTCTCAATAAGCCCTGCCTCTTCTTTTATGGCACCTCGAAATCAAACCCCGGTCTTGTTGGAGTTGGAGGTATCATTTTCGATCATCAAGGAGCAATCTTTGTCTCTTTTGAGTGGGGTTTGGGTATCGAATCTAGCAACAGTGTTGAGTTCTATGGCTTTTTTTGGGTGCACAGATTCTCAGTGATAGAAATTACATGAATATGATAGTATTTGGTGACTCAACTATTCTTATCCAGTAGATGGTCAAAAGAAGGACCCCCAAGAATGTTGACCTTGCTCAAATTGTTTTCAGAATACAACATTATATGAAGAATCTTGGAGAGATCGCATATTATCATGTTCTCAGAGAATATAATGGTAGAGATGACGATCTAACAAATAAAACTTGCAGCAGACCCCAAGGAGAGGTCAAAATCAATGAGAAGATCTTCCTAAAATTCATTGCATAATTTCTCCTCTATTTACATGTACAATTGGATCACAGATAAATCCAAAACATGTCCCCTCCTATCTAATGCTTGTCTCAATCGAAATCTTCAAAAACTCTCTTATAGTCATTGCTCCAACTCCCAAGTGGATAGGAGACCCTCCTTGTTTTCATTCCCCTTGTCTTTTATGAAGATCGATTTCCAATGTGCCTTTTTCCTTAGGGTTCACAAATCATTGTTTTGTCATCCTCCCTCTTTATATTTTCCCCTCTTCTCCCATCCATGCATCTTCGCACTACCATCTGAGCTCCCTCATCCTTTCTCACCTCTCCGACTTTTCTTTGTCCGTCATCCTTGCAGCGGGCATCCCTTTCTCATCTATTCACATTCCTGCAACACTCTTTCTCTTCATTTTGTTCTCCTTACATCTGAGCCTTGAGAGTCCCCGACCTTTTTTCAATGGATCCGATCAAATTTTGCTCCCACTGCATCGCTATTAAAGAACAGTTGGAACAGATTAGAAAGTTACATAACCAATGGAAGAATAAATGTTATGTTGAACATGGTTTTCTATTCCATCAATGCACATCCCGCATGAATGACATTGACAAGCTCAATCAGTGATGCACTCATATTGAACGTGCTCTCGAGTGTCTGCAAGATATGGTTGGAAAGAAGCTCAGGGAGAACTCAAACTCAAATGATCGCTGCAGTGGATACCAGCAGAAGGAAGAAAAATTGATCAATAAAGAATGAAGGGAAGAGACAGTTGCGGTTTTGTCTCAAAACTCATTAGAATATGTTAATATTCAATCATAATGCTTTCCCTATTTCTGCTTTGAATTACTCCTTAGTTAATCATGAATAGAAAATGTACTCTATTGCTCCAACAATATGTTAGAACATATAAGCAAAATGTAGTAGGTAAACTAGGAATTTTTCAGCTTCATGTAAAAGTAGGAATCAACAAATCTAGGAATTTTGCTCTTGCTTCCTTCTTGATCTACTCAAAAGTTTTGTATTATGGAGTTTATCTCCCTCCTTTTTTCGAATGAATATATCATAACCGACTTTGTTAATAAATAAATATATATATATATATATATATATGAGCTATAAATTAAGATTCATTTTACCATGTAAATTAAATACTAGTTTTGTAACTATATTTAAATTTCATTAATCAACACATATTTTTTTTAATAATAACAAGATTTTTAATCATGGATATTTACTCCTACTTTACCATGGATACTATTAACTTGTAAATAGCCATTTTAACTTAGTGAAAGTACATAAAAATAAAAAAATAAATTAAAACAAAAAATAAAAAATTATGATAATTAATAATTAAACTAGCTTAGATCCATATTAACTCTTCATCTATTAAGCTTCGAGAGGGATCAAATCTCTCCAGGTGCAAATATTTCCTTAGAGTTTTGTATTTTAAAAAAGAGGTTTGCATCTAGAGAGATTTGATCCCTCTGGGAGCTTGATTATGGAGTTAAGATGGATCAATTGCAGCTCTCAACTCAACATGGATTAAATGTTGTAATGTATAATTAAGTTATTATTATTTTATGTTATCTAAACATTTTCACTGGGTGAAACTACATAAAAATAAAAACAAAATTTAAATTAAAAAAAAATGTTTACATGGTACCTTGGGTTTTATGGTTCCATACCCAGTGGGCTAAATTAAAATATTATATATAATAAAATAGAGATAAAATAGTCAATTTCACCTCAATTGAGGTAAAACCAGCGTAGATCCATCTTAACTTTGGATCTTCCAAGGGTCGAGAGTGATCAAATCTCCTGAGATACAAATCTCTTTTAGAGTGAGAAGAGAGTTGATCTCTCTCAACCCTTGGTAGATCTAGAGTAGGTTGATTTAATTCCCCCCCTTTAGATAGGTTATGTTCCACAGGAATCACATGGTACCATGCATCAATACCATGGGTAAATACTATGAAGTTATTTTTATTTTAATGTTATTTTTTTGTTTTGTTTTTATTTTATTTCGAGTGATAAAAATGTTTTCACATTATTAATTTTGTTTTTTATTTTATTTTTAAATAACTTGACCAAGTCAAAATGTTTACAAGTTAGGACATTACAACGTCTCTTCCATGTTGTAACTGTTTTTCCCCCTAGTTCGATTTGCAGGTTACTCAAAATCCCACGGGAGTATATGTTCTTCCGTTAAAAGCTTTTAACGTAGTTGGTGATCATGACAATGATGGTTAACCAAGTGTTTTCCAACAACTCATTGACATAATGCAAGTAGATGCCCCCTCATCAATAATAGTTCGGTGAACATTTTTATTGAGAGCTTTTACTTGAATTACGAAAGCTAATTGCACCGGTAACTATGGTGTATATCCCACATGGTTAAAAACCACAGGATTGGAATCTGTAGGGTTGATTCCGCTAATTGCTGACAGTAAAGCCTGCTTTTGGGAGGGACAGTTTTGTAACATCTCGAGTGTCGACATAGCAAAAGGTGATTGAGCAAGATCTTCCACTATGTTATAGTTCTGAGCTGCTCGAGCCCGAGGGTTAAATGTCGATTTGTGTACAACTCCCTTTGGTGGTTTTATTGTCAATTCTAGTACAATAGGTGGAATATTTTCAGATGAAGTCGAAGTCGAAGGATTAGGTTAATCAGTGGCTTGATTATTTGACGATGACGGTGGATTTCCATAATCTTTTTTTTTTCTCGTTGACACCAAAACTTCATTTTGTGGCTTTGTGATGGATAACATGAGTACTTGGGATGTGGAAGCATGGTCTGTCGCAACCAAATGTGTCTTCGGGTTTGGAAACAGATCAGTCAACACTGTAGATGTGTTAGAAGTCTTTAAAAGTTTAGAGAACTCTGAGCGGTGTGGACAATCTCTTGTAAATACTCGTCATTACAAATTAAACATGGATAACGAGGTTTCCTTACTGAAGTAGAGGAATCATATGATTTCTCTTGACGGGAATTATCTTGTTTCTTCTTGTTTTCCCCCTTTTTCTTGCCTCCTAGTTGCTTTTGATTTTTTCCTTTGTCAGATGACATGGCACTAACTTCGGAAGCAAGAGTGTTTTCTGATGCATTGGTATTTTGATTGGTGATGGCAAGAGTTTGACCAGATGGTCTTCCTGCTGTTTGCGTGCTCGAATAACCGATTAAACCATCGCCAGCATGAGAGTCCTTACTCGATTGTGGAGGAGGAGGAATAGTGAAAGCTGGTCGGGGTGCATTGGGAATTTTGTCGTAGAGCGTGCCGGATTGTGTGTAAATCAAATCCAAGTATTGGGCACGAGCAATTACTTGCTCTTTTGTGACAACTCCACCTTTTGCCACATCCTCGGTGATTGATGGCAACAAGGATTTTATGAACCACTCAACCAAAAGCTGATCAGGAACATATGTCTTAACCATTCGACGACGATGCCGCCACTCATGAATATGATCTGATATATGGGTAGCAGTAGTCTGTTTAAAGTTGGTTAGGAGTTCCATTCCAGTCTCATATCTGATAGGTAACTGGAAGTGGGTCAGAAATGTGGTGGCTAAAGTCGTAAATTTGTCGAAAGAAGCTCTTGGTAACTCAATATACCATTTAGCAGTCGGACCAGTAAGTGTTCTTTGGAAAAGACGAAGTCTAACCGAATCATCATTTAAGGATTTTGATGAACACCACAAATCAAAGGTCATAACATGATTTGATGGGTCTTCTCCATGTTTTCCATTGAATTTCAGAATGTCAGAAGGTAACTTATGCGGAATCACCGGCCACTAAGGTGCATATAAGATTGGATCATTAGTGAGCCAATTTAAATCTTGCAATTCTAAAGTTGCTACAATTGGCAACTGTTGATTAAGGTCAGGTTGAGCATACCCGGGATATGATGGAATTGCTTGAGAAATAGGTATTTGCATACCAACATAGGGCATCTGCATTTGGTAACCTTGGTAAGGTTGTTGTTGAACAAATCCGGCATAAGGTGGTTTTTGATAACCAGGTTGAATTTGTGGTTGTCCATAACCCGCAAAGCCTTGTTGACCAGGGCCTTGGTAAGATTGATATTGTCCAAACCCAGGTTGAGCTTGTTGGGCAAGTCCAAATCGGGGTTGGAATTGCTAGAATTGGGGTTGTTGAAATTGAGGCTGCCACGGTTGTTGAATCAACTGTTGTTGATTTAACGGTTGTTGTTTTCCAACAATGAAAGGTTGATCAGGTTGTGAATAAACTATACCAGTGTAAGCTTGTGTCAATCCAGATAAGGGTATATTAACCTGAGGTTGTTGTTGAACCGCAGAAACAAGTGGTTGTTGTACAACAACCTGAGAAACTTGAGCTTCTTGACCCGAAACTTGTGGTTGCGAGGTAGAAGGACCAGTTTGTATTGGTTGAGATACAACAGTTTGAACTTGTGACTGTGGTATAGTAGTAACAACAGGTGTAATAGGAATAGCTGATACAGTTTGCATTGGTTGTGTTGGATACACAAGCCTTGGTTGAACTGTTGGCATTATGAGACAAGTGTTGTCCTTGATGGCAAATCACACTGATGACAAATCATAGTGCAAAAGGATAGCAGCAAGGAATTGATGATCAGACTACAAGTATGAAGAGAAAATATATACACGCTGGTTCACTATATACCAAGTCGCGTATACAAGCAGGTTCACTATATACCAAGTCGCGTATACGCAGGTTCGCTATATACCAAGTCGCGTGTACACGCAGGTTGGCTTCAGTAAAAGAGCGTGTATGTGGAAAACTTATCTTTGGTCCGTGGCGGTTATTCCTTGGAAGTTGTGCCTATGGTTTTGGACCATGGTGTCTCGACGGACGTGTTGATCCCTAGTTTTGAAGTTGATGGTATTGTGTTGCTATGGTTTTGGCCCGTGGTATTGTGAAGGGCCTAAGGCTATATAAGGAGAAGATCATTAGGCAAAGAGATATGCAATGTGTGTCTGATGAAGTGAGAAGATCTGGTATTTACTGGTTATCTGTTCGGGACGCTTGGCAAGGGTCGGATCTGATAGCGAAGGCATAAGCAATTATTTCTAGATCTGCACGCGGGTTGCCTTTGGAGAAAGCGCGTATACACGCGGTTTTGGTACAGTGAAGTAGCGTATGCATAATAAGATTTGATATTTCAGGTTGCTATTGATTCTGGTGGTTGTTGCAGAGTTCTGGGCTCTGGTTTGGGTTCTGTGTTCTTGATGACAGGGTTTTAGTGATTCAGTATTGGGTTGTTTAATGAATTATGATGCAAGTATAAGTTGATGATTGTATTGCAGTAATGTTTGTTTTGTACTCTTGGATCCAGTCTGAAAATTGATGAAACGTGGTCCCTGAAGGAAAGAAGGTTGTAGGGTCAGCACCTACGTACTAGTAAATGGATCGGCTAGTACAAGAGCTGAGGGGGTTGTAGCTCCCTTCCAGAAGTAGTTGGAAAACGAGAGAGGGTTGTAGCCCTCTGCAGGTTGTAGCCTGCGTACTGGTAAAGGACTGCACCAGTACATTGTAAAAGAAGTTTCTTATTAAAGAAGAAAGAGACGAATTGCAGCAGGTGGTTTTCACCCACATTGGGTTTCCACCTTATATCATGGTGTTCATGTGTGTGGCTCTTGTGTGATTTCTGTTCTGTTATACTGCACCTGTTTACTGTTAATATGCTTAATAATGTTCTGATGCATTTACTGAAGATTAAGCTAACTGAATTATAAGATCTGTAGATATACGCTAGTTGCATTAGACACAGTAGCGTGTACACGCGGGTTCACTTAATTGAAGTAGCGTATATGTTTCTGAGTATGAAATTGGAAAGGTTTTACTGATCTGATAATACTGATTCACCCCCCCCCCCCCTCTCAGTATTATTTCCAACAATTGGTATCAGAGCAGGTCCTTCAGAGGAAGCTTGATCGCTTGAAGGAAAAGATCCATCAGAATGGCTAATCCAGAAAGAGAGGCACACATCAGGCCACCAGTCTTTGACGGGAACAATTTTACTCACTGGAAGATAAGAACCACTGCATATCTACAATCACTTGGAGCAGAAATTTGGGGAATCGTAGAAGGAGGATACAAATTCCCATCAGCAACTCCTACAGATCCAGCAGAGAAAAAACAATATGAGCTCAATGCCAAAGCTGTTACTGTCCTATTGAGTAGTTTGACACAATCAGAATTTATGAAGATCATGCATTTCAAATCAGCTAAGGAAATATGGGACAAAATCGTCACAAGCTACGAAGGAGATGATCAGGTAAAAAGAGCAAAGCTTCAAACTCTCAGAATCCGGTATGAAACTCTTAAGATGCATAGTAATGAAAGCATAGCTAATTATTTCCTGCATATGGATGAGATTGTGAATTGTATGAGGGATCTGGGTGAAGAATTTGAGGAAGTTGTCTTAGTTGAAAAGGTTTTGAGATCTCTGTCTGCTAAATTTGATTCTAAAGTATCTGCCATAGAAGAAAAGGAGAAAGTGCAGAAAATCACCATGTCACAGCTTCACGGGATCTTAACTGCTTTTGAAATGCGACAAGAGGTACCACCAGAAGCCGCATTCGAAGTGTCAGAGGAAGAAGATGAGGTAAATTTTGTCAAGAATCTTGAACGGGGAACTGGACGGTTCAAAGGTAAGCTACCTTTCAAATGTTTTCTATGTGGTAGAGTTGGTCACTATGCTGCTAGATGCCCTCATAACAAAGGAAAGATATCTGAAGAAGATGGTAGAAGCTTTTATACCCATATTACAAGTTCATTCAATGATAGTGAAGATATTAGAAGTCTCATGGCACATGAAAAGAAGAATGCTTCATCCAATAATAGCAAAGATATTAAAAGTCTCATGGCACATGAAAAGAAGAATGCAGAAACTGAAGAAGTTACCAAATTAAATGAACAATTGGAGACAGTAACCAGGGTAAGGGAGCAATTGCAGGATGTAGTAAAGGATCAGAGCATAACTATTCAAAGGCTTTAATCAAAGATCCTCTCTCTAAAAGAAGATCTTAAAAAATCAAGAGAATAGAACAGAGAAGCTCTTGAAGATCAAGAACATGAAGTGATCAAACTAAAGCGACAAGTGGAAGAAGGAAGAAAAGTTGAAGAAGACCTAAGGAATCAGTATCTGAAAAAGGAAGAACAACATCAAGTTGAGGTAAATATCTTGAAAGGTAAACTAGAAGAAAAAGATAAGCTTTTACGATTTCAAGATAGTACTAAAGTCTTGGATGATATTCTTAATAGCCAAAGGTATCCTGCTATCAAAACTGGTCTTGGTTTTCATGAATATGTTGAAGGTGAATCTAGTTCACAAGGTGAGGCAAGAAATTCTAAGGAGAAATCTGAAATGCTCAACAAGGAACAACCAAGGAAAGAAATTCCTCAAGGAAGATCCTTTAATCCTAACTATGGACGTGATAGACGATTATCTCCTCCACTGAATAATGTTGAATGTCATGTATGTCATAATCTTGGACATGTTGCAGCCAGATGTAGAAGTAGAATGGTTCAAGACCATTACAAAAGATCATTGCATCCCAGGTATTTTAGAGGATATTGCTTTGCCTGCAATGCATATGGACACAAAGCAATTGATTGTGATAGAAGGAACATGAAATATGTAAGATGTTATACATGCAACAAATATGGACATAAAGCAAGGGAATGCAGGAGCAGATTTCAAAATTCAAAACAAGAGGACCATACATCATCATAGTTCCAGGAATTGAAGAAGACAGAGACAGAAAAGTGTGGCATAACTCAGTCAGCTGACATAACAGACACAGGGGAATCTGAAAGTGATGAATTTCAGTATTCCTTGCATACGCTGATATAATGAAGACAAGTCGCGTATATACGCGAGTTACAGGCTGCAAAGTCGCGTATATGAAGAAAGGGCAGCAGAACAGACCCAGGTTCAGTCATGGTTGGCTCAGGCTCAGGGGGAGCAGAACAAACTCAGGAAATGGTTGGCTCACACTCAGGGGGAGCATATACTTCAAATAATTCATTACTGGCATTATGGTTAGAAGTTGCTGATGAAACTAAATGATACATCTTGTTGTTTGATCAAAGGAATAGTATTGCAGACTGATGCTTATGGTACAGATCTGAATGGCTGGTCTTAGAACCTGCATCTGCTCAGGGGGAGCATGGATAGATTGGTACACTTTGGCATAAACAAAGGGGGAGCCAAATCAGAAACTTCAGCATGTACTCAGGGAGAGTATGGACAGCAGAAGGTATACCAAAGAAGAAAATATCTTGGTCCGCCCTTTGCCCTCGATGTCAAAGGGGGAGAGTGACTTGGTGTGGTGGTTGCCATCAAGTCCAAAGGGGGAGATTGTTGGCATTATGAGACAAGTGTTGTCCTTGATGGCAAATCACACTGATGACAAATCATAGTGCAGAAGGATAGCAGCAAGGAATTGATGATCAGACTACAAGTATGAAGAGAAAATATATACACGCTGGTTCACTATATACCAAGTCGCGTATACAAGCAGGTTCACTATATACCAAGTCGCGTATACGCAGGTTCGCTATATACCAAGTCGCGTGTACACGCAGGTTGGCTTCAGTAAAAGAGCATGTATGTGGAAAACTTATCTTTGGTCCGTGGCGGTTATTCCTTGGAAGTTGTGCCTATGGTTTTGGACCATGGTGTCTCGACGGACGTGTTGATCCCTAGTTTTGAAGTTGATGGTATTGTGTTGCTATGGTTTTGGCCCGTGGTATTGTGAAGGGTCTAAGGCTATATAAGGAGAAGATCATTAGGTAAAGAGATATGCAATGTGTGTCTGATGAAGTGAGAAGATCTGGTATTTACTGGTTATCTGTTCGGGACGCTTGGCAAGGGTCGGATCTGATAGCGAAGGCATAAGTAATTATTTCTAGATCTGCACGCGGGTTGCCTTTGGAGAAAGCGCGTATACACGCGGTTTTGGTACAGTGAAGTAGCGTATGCATAATAAGATTTGATATTTCAGGTTGCTGTTGATTCTGGTGGTTGTTGCAGAGTTCTGGGCTCTGGTTTGGGTTCTGTGTTCTTGATGACAGGGTTTCAGTGATTCAGTATTGGGTTGTTTAATGAATTATGATGCAAGTATAAGTTGATGATTGTATTGCAGTAATGTTTGTTTTGTACTCTTGGATCCAGTCTGAAAATTGATGAAACGTGGTCCCTGAAGGAAAGAAGGTTGTAGGGTCAGCACCTACGTACTAGTAAATGGATCGGCTAGTACAAGAGCTGAGGGGGTTGTAGCTCCCTTCCAGAAGTAGTTGGAAAACGAGAGAGGGTTGTAGCCCTCTGCAGGTTGTAGCCTGCGTACTGGTAAAGGACTGCACCAGTACATTGTAAAAGAAGTTTCTTAGTAAAGAAGAAAGAGACGAATTGCAGCAGGTGGTTTTCACCCACATTGGGTTTCCACCTTATATCATGGTGTTCATGTGTGTGGCTCTTGTGTGATGTTTTGTTCTGTTATACTGCACCTATTTGCTGTTAATATGCTTAATAATGTTCTGATGCATTTACTGAAGATTAAGCTAACTGAATTATAAGATCTGTAGATATACGCTAGTTGCATTAGACACAGTAGCGTGTACACGCGGGTTCACTTAATTGAAGTAGCGTATATGTTTCTGATTATGAAATTGGAAAGGTTTTACTGATCTGATAATACTGATTCACCCCCCCCCCCTCTCAGTATTATTTCCAACATGAACTGGCATCGTTGGTTGCCATTGGCAAACTCGAATTCCAGGTTGACCTAAATACTGCGGGATATTATCATATGATGGTCCTCCAAAATAGGGAGGATAAGGTGAATAAGAATATTGCTCTCCATATGGTGGCAATCCAGTATTTAATGGATACATAAGTCTTTGTTGACCAGATTGCCCAGCTTGATATTGATATGCAGGATCAAACTGTTGAGTTCCCGTTAAAGAAGAACCAGGTAGAATTCCGGTTGAGGACATGGGTGATGACCATGGTGTAGAAGCAACCCCTGAGTGGGTTCCAGATAAATATTGGTAACCAACCGGGACGAACGATTCACCATATAGGTGCGACTCAGGTGTGGTAGAAAACATCGAAGAAGTTGCAACAGAAGATTTTGTTGCAACTACATCAAATGATACAGTCTGGGATGTTGACGGTTGTTCAGCCATAGTTAACTAACCCAAAAGTTGTCCTAAAGAATCGACGGGTACTTGAAAATAAGCAGGATCAAATGGAGCAGTAAAATGAGGAGTATGAGGGTAAATATAAAGCCCAAATCCAAAGTGGAATGGGGTTCCAGGTGTAGAATCTTCTTCCACTTCTTCCTCTATAGAAATTAAACCTGGTGGAAGAAATTCACCGTCTGGTCTGTAAAAGATTTATGGTGTTGATAAAGTTGAAGTTTCAGTTGTTACTGATGTTTGAGGGGTAACCAGTTGATCATCTTCCGGTAAAGTAACAACTTCTGAATGTTCAAATTCGAAGTCCAGATGTTCAGGTAAAAGAACAACAATTTCAGAAAGAGGTTCCTAAACAACTTCAGGTTCATATGTAACTTCTATTTGAACTGTGATAGGTTCTGGACTAACTTCTGGTTGAACTGATTCAAGTTCAGAAGTAATTTTTTGTTGAGCAACTTCAAGTTGAGGATCAACTTGTCGTTGAACAACTTCGGTTACTATTTCACTAGGATCAGTGTTAATGTCCTTAGGTAATTGTGAAACTTCTCCTTCAGAAACGGATGTATCAAAAATGGTTGGAGTAACTGGAGTCTTAGTACTTACTGAAATATATGATTCAGGTAATTCAGATGAAGAACTAGGAGTTCTTGATGTACTTGACTTAGTTAGGTGAGACCGCTTTGACCGAATAAGTGTAGTTTCGGGTGGCAAAGGCGGTTTGCTCGCTGCTCTCCACGAACGACGAGGTAAGGGTTAATGTTCCTCCATGATTGCTGATTAATTTTATTATCAAAAAAGAAATAAACAAAAAGGGGTAAGTTAGGCAAAATGTTTACCAAGCAACTTTGAACTACAGAATACCTCCTGGCGAACCAAGAAGTATGGGCATGCAATCTCCCTGAATGTTGTGTTCGGTGTATCACAATGTACAAGGCAGCCGACTCAGTTACTTAAGGATGAGTAACAACCTAGTGTTGTCCTCCCATATATACCCGAAGGTACGTGGAGGCCCAGTCTGTATAAGCGTTGTCTAATGCAATACCGCATAGTGAGAGCATTCCCATATACTTTACGTACTGTAACACCGCCCTATATACCCGAAGGTACATGGATGAGCTACGATATACTCACGTACGTGGAATGAGGTATCACACTCAAGATATATTACAGACAAGTTAGCGATAAATGCTTTGCTTTACGATGTCGGAACACGTTTCTAGCCTAGAACCACTAAATGTTCTCGTTAATGACAATGCTCCATTAGGTAAATTGATGTTAATTTTAAGTTGATCTTGCTTAGGAATTTGCCTTTCAAGTTCACCACGTGATGTATTCTGAAATTCCTAGGAATGCAACTATCATGATAAGCATTCTTTCCATTTAATTTAACAATGAAAATCCTAGCTACGTAGGGATAGAGCAATCAGATTTCTTTCGATCAAAGAGCAAAGAGCACAATCTAATGCAATTTCCCTACACTATTCCTATGAGCACACACAAACTTTTTCAATGCAACATGCATGTATTTCTTTTCGATTTCCTTAATGTGAATATGAACAAAAGGAAATATGCACATACAATCAATCAATCTTTCATAAGAACGAAGACTTTTACGACAGTTCTAATTCGAAGGAAGAGAATACTTTACGACACTTTCTTTCGAATGAAGATTAATCAATTATATTCTAACTTTGACTATCGATCGATAATGACAAAGAAAAAATTAAGAAACATTAATCAATAAAATCAAAGTTGGGCTAGACTAGGAGATAAAAACTTGTTCTCTGAGACATAACATTCATTGATCAATCAGCAAACAAACAAACAGAGAAAAGTTGGCAAAAACACTTTCCAAAGGTGGGAAACTGACCTTAGGAGGATCAGCGTAGCCCAGAATGGGAGACAGTGCGCTTCAGAGCACTGTCCCTAAGCCAAGGGTGCTTTGTAACGTACTGTGTCCCTCACAAGTCTGCGTTGGTGATAGTGAGCCATTTCAAGAGGCAATTTGACACAGTTTTGACCAATTTTTCAATGTAAAGAGCTGAATTACAATCTATGAACACAAATAAGGTCTGCAAGGATGTCTTAGGAGGTGGATAAGCTACTAGGAAAGAGGATCTTCCCCAGCGGAGTCGCTAATTTGTTTTGGAGAATTTGGTATCTACGGATAAATACTAATTCCCTAGATAAGTAGTTGTATATAGAACAACAGTTTAAAGTGTTTTAGACTTTTTCTATAAGCAATAGATAAGATGAGAATATGAGAAGACCTACTTGTAGTTCCGCTTTCCTCTCCTCTCCCTTGTATCGATCTTGTCGATCCTTCCTGTACTTAATACGCTTGAGAAATACCTATAAACATAACAGAAAACAAAGAATCAATTAAAGCACACGATCTATCGAATATAAGTGAAAGGAATCAGATACAATTCACACATATAAGCATTATGAAACAATACAAACATATGGGAGAAAGGTTCAAGCACTTTATTAAATAGAAGAAGGAATTACAACCATTGGTGTCTGATTCAAAGCCATTCCTTCAGCTTGGATCCCATCCACATCACATCAAAAGCATGACAAACTTGTAGCATTACAATACTTGCTTCAAATCCAAATCTCATAGCAGCATTATCTCCTTATAATTCAACATAATCCAGCCCTTGATCACATAGATGAGTGGTCAATTTATAGGAAGATTAAGGAGGTTTTGTCATAAATGGTGGCATTGAATGACCTTCCATACTTAGAATTAGTTCCATGGAGGAAGGGATGAGAGGATAGGATGCACATTAACTCATTTCTCATCCATTTTTCGAGCTCATAGGAGTTGATAAGTGAGGGAACCTTCTAGATGACTCCAAAAGATAAGAATATTCCCCAAACCCTATGTGAATTTCGCTCAATCTCGCCCAGCATAGGTGAAAGGAAGCCTAAGTGCTCTGTAGAGCACCCTGACAGTGGACTCAACTGCTCTGCAGTGCACCTTTACAAGGGCTTACCTGCGGTGGTCCTTCTAGAGGGAATTTTTGGATGTCTTCAGGTCATGAAACTGTCTTGGAAGGAGGCATTCAAAGGGGTGACTTGATTAGGGCATGAAGCAACTGAAATTAGGGTCTGATGAGCCCTAAAACACTGATATGGATGATGGGATTGATGTGCCCAAATGGATCTGTGACAAGCACCATCAAGTCTTGGAAGATATTGGAAATACTCTTGGAAAAAAAAAATAGACTTTGACATAACATAAAAAGGTATGTTTACATTTGCCAAATTTTGTGTAGGGATGGACCTTAGTAAAGGCTTACATGGTCGTATCCATCTAAACATGAAAAATTACAGTGGACCCATGTTCTAGATTATGAGAATACAACATTTAGATGTTGAATCTATTTTCAAACAGGACACCTATGGAACACATTCCTAAAGGAAAAAATAATGTTAAAAAAGAAAAAGAGGTAGGCTTGTAAGCTAAAGGGATGGAAAGTACCTAACAATTCAGAGGAAGAAGAAAAGAATATGGAGCCTATTCCAAATATGGATGCTTAGGCACAACGTGTAAGCCAAGAAAATGAAGGAGAAGGGGGTCAATTAGGAGCCATGTCTCATAACCAAAAGGGTATAGCATTAACAAAGATCAAATCATGAGAGCAACAAAAGAGGTAACACTTAATGAAAAGGGATTGGGGGCTATAAAGAGGACTCATGTATTCGAAGGCTTAGATTCAAACAAAGAAATTCATTTGCACGAAGTTGGAAATCAATTCGCAATAGTAATAGCTAATCCCAACCATGGGGTTTGGCAAAATGTTTAGAAAAAACAAAGGGGAAAAGGGGAAACTAAGTGATTATTATCGCACTTAGTCGCAACAAAATTTTGTAATTTTTTACAATTTTTTTCTTTTATTGTGCATCCATCGAAAGGTTGATATGATTGAATGCCTAGCGACATCTATAAAATGTAATTTTGTTCCTTGTTTTCAAGTTAAATAAAATTACATTTTTTTCATATATATATATATATATTTTTTTTTTTTTCTTTAATATTCTATCCAAATTCCACTCTACTAAGTTGTTTCATGTCTTGCATCAAAAGAATGGTGAGGTAGACCAATAGGCTAAGAGGGGCACTTGTCTGGCCTTGGGAACACTGTTGATTGATAGGAAAGAGCATAGAAATTTTGTCCCTTAATGACTAGGAGTGAGCTCATAATTTAAAAAATTAAAATTATTAAACACCAAGTGATGCCATCCCAAGCAATCACCCATTCAACAAATGGTTATAAAGGTAATCAAATGTGTTTGGGACCTTGTAGCTCCTTTATTCTCTTATATGTGTGGAATGTTGTGAGAGTGTTGTATAGGCTCTTAATAGTAGCCATCACACTAGGGGAGCTAGTTAATTTTTCAAAGGCCCTAGATCTGCTCTAGACAAATTTAGTACATAAACACACTAAAAACCCTTAACTAGCAATTCAATATACTAGAATCAAACAACAGAGAAATCAATAATGGTACACAATAAAATTAGCCCATATTAGTCCTCTAAATAATCCTAAACAAGAAAAAACTAGGGTTGTCATACTAGGGATCATGACCCTCCAAATCTCTTATACAAAAACAATATACAATCTGTATTTTGACTGAAAATATAGAGCTTTAGATATGATCCTTTATATCTTCAATCTGCCTAATGAGACAAATGCATACTTGAGCTAGTCCTTCAGTTAAAGGTCCTTGATTGTTTGCAGTCCTTTGCAATCGGTCCATCTGCAATCTCCTTGTTGTTCAAACTTCCATTACTGAATAGACTTCAATAATATTGCTCAACAATCCTCTTAGGTTTGTTAGATCAGCTCCTCAACTCACAGATCTGACCCTTTTCTCACTGAATTGATCCTTTATGGTCAGACCTCCTCGACCTTCCTCAGATCTACTCTTAAATAGACAAATCTACCCTTTCTAGGGCTCGGTCCCCTTCAACCCTAACACATAACAGTTGCAGCCTTCTAGATCTGCCACTTCACATGCAAATTTGCCCTTTTCTTGCTTGGGTGCACTAGATCATATATGTGTTGATCTCTTAGCCCTTTAACCTTGATGCGGGTGAGCTTACTAGGCTTTTTTCACTGAGACTATCCCTCCTTGGATCAAATATTATACTAATGGACAAGCACCTCCTCACTGCAACCTCCTACAACAAATACTAACCAACTTTCGACACCTCTAGGAAAACCTTGTCCCCGACTAGATCTATGCCAAATTTGTGGCCTATCTAACTCCTTTTACAACCCCATATCTAGCTTAGATGGCAATCTGTTCAGGCCTTGATCCCTGCCTAGTTTAGTTTCTAAACTCGACCTCCGTTTGGTGGATGTGCAACACAATTCTAGGTTGCTCGGATTGTACACAAACTCAGCCAGATATGCCTATCTAGTGGCCAGATCTAGGCCATCAAACTCTACCTTTTCTTAGCTACGATCACCTCAACAAACTTGGTTTCTTCTTAGGGCTTCGACTCTAGGTCTACCATACATGGCCTGACCTTCCACAATCTTTCTTGTAGCAGCTATCTTAGACAAATCTCCTTCTCACTCATGAATAGCTCTCATGAATTATCACTTACACAATGTGTCTTTAGGCTTCTCCATTGGCCTTTATTTATAATTCAATTTTAGGGTTTCTTAGGAAAACTCTAGATCCTTTTATATTTTACCCACTTTTATCTTCTAAATATTAAGTTGAGTTCTTTTTCCACTCACTTAGGGTTATAACTCATGGCTTGGGTACTTTAGTCACCTCCTCACAAATCAAGTACCCATGATCCGTGGGAGTACCTCCTAAGTTGCAAAAATTAACACTCCCTCTTAGTAAGGGAGGTGCTTCCATTCCATTTAAGTACATCATCTTCCCACACAATAACACAATCATCCTCTAGGAATTATTTCCATAATGCATCCTCATCTTCCTCTACCACAAAAAACATAACCTTAAGCATGAACAATATTCTCCTTAGAAGTGTCCCTGCTACTTGAACCTTCCTGCCTTTTGTTTTCTTGATATGCCTTTAGACCATTCCATGGATCCTTCTTGTCAACTATAAAAGACTCGTTTCTTCCCTTTGATAGTGTGCTCTTCTTAGGTTGCAGAATCTCCCTGTGAGTATGTAAACTCCCTCTCAAACTTGACTCCCTCTGAGTCTTAGGAACCTTCTTGACTCCCTCTGAGTCTTAGGAACCTTCTTGACTCCTTGATTGATGGGCTTGCCCTTCAGCCTATACAACACACTCTCTCTGACTCCAAGTATTGTTCTTGTACTAGAGTTAGAGCCCCTAGGCTTGATGATTAATTTTCCATCCTGGAACACGATCTCAAAACCCTTAGCCTTGATAGCTGAGACATAGAACATGTTGCATTTGAGATACAATACTCATAGTACTTTTTGAACTTGCAGCATCCGTCCTAAATCCATCCAAATTGGTATAGTCCCTACTCCTTTGAATGTATTATGAATCCTATCACCAATCTTTACATGTAGGTCATACTCCCATTCAGTCATGTTCTCAAATAATTCTATCAAACCAGTCATATGCCTCAATGCTCCATTATCAATGAACCATGCACCCTCATCAATGATGTCCTTAGAGAAATGAGAGACTAAAGAAAATTCCTCATCGAACCTTATCGCGAAATCATCATGTTCAACAACAACCATGCTCATTTCCTTCTTCTTCTTACCCTCCTTTCATCTTACGTGGGCATTTACTTGCATAGTGACCAAGCTCACCATAAGTGAAACACTTCACCTTACTTAGATATTCTTCTTCTTGCCATTGATTTTTCCTTTGCCCTCGCCCAACTTACTAGCGAGAGCAAAATTTTCGTCATTAATGATCTTCTTTTGTTGAAGGTCCTTGTCCCAAAGTTATTCTTAGATGAAGTCATCCCATAACATGTTCCTATCAGGAAGCTTATCTCATGAGACTATACCTTTGATAAATGCCTCCCACTAATATGAGAATTCGGTCAAGGCGATCCTCACTAACTCAGGTTCTGGAACATCATCATCAATGTCGCTTAAATCATCACAAACTAGTTGAATCTTGTTGGATATGAAGTCACATCTTCTCCCTCAATCATATTGGTTTCCTTGAGCTTCTCTCTTGATGCCATCTTTCGATTCTCATTCTTATTATGGAAAAAGTCTTAAAGGGCCTTCCACATCTCATATTTTGTGGCCTTCCATAAAAGATGAGGTATTAAGTGATCCTTGACTCCATCAAGGATGATCAACTTGGCCTTCGCATCTAAATTCTCATGATTTTCCAAATTAGTCAAATCTGTTGGTTTGGCATTACTCTTTTCAGCAAATTCCCATATCTCATTTACAATCACCGCTAGCTTGATCCTTTATTTCCATGGACAGTAGTTGGACAAGCCATCCAACTGGTCCTCGTACCTCAAGCTAACAATCCTCTTTGACATGCAGTTTGTCCTTCAAATACAAGTCAACCAAATCCCTCTTAAGTTACTTCGTATGCACACTTTGATTCAACTACCTATAAAGTCACTATGATACCATGGGCCCTAGATCTGGTCCATGGAAGATCTAGTACATAAAACACTAGGAACCCTTAACTAGCAATTTAGCACAACAAAATCAAACAATAGATAAATCAATAATAATACACAAGAACATTGGCCCAAATCAGTCCTCTTATGGATCCATTAACAAGAATACACTAGGGTTCCCATACTAGGGATCATGGCCCTTCATATCTCTAATACAAAAGCAATATACATTGTGTCCTTTGAATTAAAATACAGAGTTTGAGATCTAATCCATTAGATCTTGTATCTACCTAATGATACAAATACATTATGAAACATACTTCACTAGTATTGCTCAACAATTCTCTTAGGTCTGCTAGATCCACTCCCCGGTTCACAGTTGGCCCTATTCTCATCGATTTGACCCTCTATGGTCAAATATCCTCGACCCTGATCAAATATACTATTAAATAAACAAATATACCATTTATAGGGCTTGATCCCCTTCATTACTAACACAAAACAATTGTGACTTTCTAGATCTACCACTTTACACACAGATTTTCCCTTCGTCATGCTTAGGTGCACTAGATTAGATCTATGTTGATCTCTTAGCCCTCTAACCTTATTGCAGGTGGCCTTACCAGACTTCTTTTCAATATGGTTATCCCTCCTTAGATCACAAATTAGACTAGTGGTCACACACCTCCTCATTGCAACCTCCTGCAACATATCCTAACTAGTTCTCGACACCTCAAGGGAGACCTTGTCTGCAGCTAGATCTATGCTAGATTTGAAGCATGCTTAACTTATTTTGTGACCTTATATCTAGATTAGATAGTGGCATGTTTAGAACTTGCTCCTTGTCCAATTTAACTACTAAACTTGGCCTCATTTTGGTGGATATGTGACACAATTCTAGGCTGCTCAAATTGTACACAAACTCGCCCTAATCTGCCTCTCCAATGGCTAGATCTAGGCTATCAAACTCTGCCTATTCTATGATCACCTACAACAAACTTGACTTCTTCTTAGGGATTTAACCCTAGTTCTACCATACACGGATTGACCTTCCACTGTCTTTCTTGTGGCAATTATCATAGACAAATCTCCTGCTCACTCATGAATAACTCTCATGAATGATCACTTGCACAATGTGCCTTTAGGTCTCTCCATTTGCCTCTGTTTATAATTCATTTTCAAGGTTTCTTAGGAAAACTCTAGATCCTTTCCCTTGTAATATTAAGTTAAGTTATTTTCCCACTCACTTAGGGTTAGAACTCATAACTTGGGTAGTTACCTCCTCACAAATCAAGTACCCATAATATGCGGGATTACCTCCCAAGATACAAAAATCAACACTCCCTCTTAGTAAGGGAGTTACTTCCATTCCACAAAAGTACATCATCTGTCCACACAGGAACACAATTCTCCTCTAGGAATGTTGTCCACCATGCATCTTCATCTGCCTCTACCATAACAACATAACTGAAAACATGAACATTACTCTCCTTGGAAGTGTCTCTGCTACTTGAAGCTTCCTGCCTCTTCTTTTCTTGATAGGCCTTTAGACCATTCCATGGCTCCTTCTTGATAGCTATAGAAGAGTCATTTCTTCCCTTTGACAATGCGCTCTTCTTGGGTTGCAAAATCTCTCTTTGGGTTTGCAAACTCCCTCTCAAACTCAATTCACTATGAGTCTCAGGAACCTTCTTGTCTCCTTGGTCGATGGGCTTTCCCTTCATACCATACAACCCACTCTCTCTGACTCCAAGAATCGCTCCTTTACTGTATTTAGAGCCCTCGGGTCTGATGATCACCCTTCCATCTTGGAACACGAACTCAAATCCCTTGGCCTCAATAACTGAGATAGAAAACATGTTGCATTTGAGCTCCAATACCCATAGTAGTTTCTAAACTCACAAAAACCCTCTTGACTCCATCAGTAATGGTACAATACCTGCTCCTTTGACTGTCTTCTAACTCATATCACCAATATTTACGTGTAAGTCAGACTCCCATTCTGTCAGGCTCTCAAACACTTTTCTCGAACCAATCATATGCCTCGATGTTTCGTTGTCAATGAACCATGCACCCTCATCAATAATGCCCTTAGAGAAATGAGAGACTAGACCAAAGTCGTCATCGAACCTTCTCGCGAAATCATCTTGTTCAATATCATCCATGCTCATTTCCTTCTTTATCTCATTCCCTCGTTTCATCTTATGTGGGCACTTAGTTGCAGAGTGACCAAGTCACCACAAGTGAAACACTTCACCTCACTTATATCTTTCTTCTTCTTGTCATCAATTACTAGATCCAATTGCTATGACGAGATTCTATGAGTGATGTTCCCATTTAACAAGATGGAGCCTCTAGAGAATTTAAGATAAAGAATTAAACTTGCAACAAAGCCAAAGGAGGTGACAAAATACCCAAGCATTGGGTGAATCCATTGGATAACCCTTAAGAGGATATAATGATATGAATCACAACCCTACCAAAATGTATGATAAATCAAACCCTGCATTTCCCTTATTTGATTAATCATGAGGCTAATGTTAAAAGCAACTTTGGGAATACCTCAAAAAGAGTCCCCAAAGTGCTAAGGTTGAGCCTAGAAAAACCCTCATCCATCCTCCCAGTAGAAGGATAGATTGTAATGTTGTCTTCAAATATCATTATGGGGTTTCATCACTGTAGCCTCAAAAAAAAGTCTACAAGGCCTATAAAGTCGAGGTCTTCTATTAGTTTAGATATGCAAAGTACTTGTAACCCTTTAGGGTAAAAGAGGCATTTGGTGTGTTCTTCAAACACTTATGATCCTAAATGTAGCGAGGGAGGTAGGAATCGAGTGGGGGTGATTCTCCCATTAGAAGGATAGGCTATGTTGTCATCTTCAAAGATCATCGTGGGGTTTCACCATTGTAGTCTGAAACAAATTAGTCTCCAAAGCCTATAAAGTCAAGTAATTCACGAAGATCATATATGCAAAGTACTTGTAACCCTTTAGGGAAAAGGATCCTTTTGGTGTGTTCTTTGAATGATTGTGATCCTAAATGTAGCAAGAGGTGTAGCATTAGAGAGGAGTTGGTCTAGACACTGGGTAGATGGGAAATCAGCCAATCTCGAGAAGACAAATTTTGCTATCCATTACAAAAGAGAAGGAAAAATGAGAAATACTAAAAGGAAAACTAAAAACTATACTAGGGGTCCTTAGAGTAAGTTTAGCCCTATTAAAGGGTTTGAACGATAATTAAGAGTTTAGGTGTTTACCATAAAAAAAAAAAAAACATACTAAAGGATTTTGTGTCCACCCATAAACCAAATGCCTTGTTGATTCAAGAAACAATGTTACATGAGGAGAAGATAAAAACCATTACCTTTTTCATCTTAAAAAATTGGTCCTTGGTGTGCTATGATGTTATAGGAAAATCAAGGTGCTTCGTCACTCGATGGAACTAATTTCTTACCCAAAGGGACTCAAGTATATTATGTTGATCGATTTAGATATATTTTTTCTCCCTTAACCCAAGAAAAGGTTTTGTATGTTCTTGTAATGTCCCCAGTCTTTAATCCTCCAGATATATTGTAATTGTAGTTCATTATGTTAATGATGCCCTTATGGGCAAGTAAATGTAAATGGGTCAAGAGACCTAAAACAATTGTAATATGCATTGTGCGTGTATATATACCTGTGTGTGTGTAAACTAGAACCACACATGGGCCTGAAAGTGTGACTTTGGTTGGAGGTGAGAAAGAACCTTCTAAATCATAGTAGACTTTTGTGGAGTTTGTGAACTTACTTAAATTGCACAAGAAAAATAGTGGGAAAGCCTTCAATTTAAGCTAAAGGAAAGAAGAGTTGTCTACATAGTTGGTCTCTACTATAGCATGTAAGGGACTAAGAAAGGCAAACACGAAGGGACTATTGGATTTTTTTAGGGCTCCCTTTGTGCTTTGTTGGGTTATTCTAACCAATTGCTTAGAAATCTTGTTGAAATTGTGCCAAAAAAGCATTAAAAGGGGAAGTATCGAGGTACTATTGGCTGAGTGAAGGGCTCCCTTTGTGTTGTGTAGGCCCAGAGTGGCCAAACGATTAAAGATAACAAAGCCTTGCTTAGTGGCTCGAAGGTAGCATATTGTATCCCTATGTATAAAGGAGAGTAGCCTTCGTGTTCTCTACCTTGATTTGAATCCTTTTGAACTCGGAGTGATGCTTCCTCTCAAAGCATTGGATTCGGCTAAGGGTGGCCAATTGTAAGAAAGATTGCAGTGTATATGAGCCTATGGTTGGGTGGAGAGTGACTCTCCCTTCTTCAATTTCTAGTAAGCTATTGTGAATCAAATTAGTGTGTAAACTTATTTATATTGATAAATGATGTTGATCTTCATTGTTTTACGATTAGTGCTAAGCTAGAATTTGATCCCAGGTGTCAATGATTGAATGTTGCATTGGAAAGCGATTGAATATAGATCTCTAAATTGCAAATTTAACATGGATAATGGTTGTAATGTCCATGTTTTATAGCAAATAATTCGTTGGAAATTTTTTCACATAAGATATTAATTAATTACTAATAAATTCATGAAGCCTGTAAGTCTGTTATAAAATTAAATTTGGGCCTTTAGATCCTTTTAAATTAATTTATAATGAGTATTTGTTGGTACCTCCATGGAAGCATAGTGCATGTTCAAATTGGGCAGCTTAAAGAGCATTTGAGACGTCATACAATTTAAGTCATTTGGGTTGTCATGAGTATGAGAATTATCATTCATACCTATTTTATGGTTAGCTTGTGATAACTACTTTCATTGGAGAATTGAGTGTAAATGACTTTGGAGAGATTGGATGGTTTATTTTTGCAGAAGGCTTCTTAGTTCAATTTAAGGTGGATGAGGATCTGTTGATGTTTTTTTAATTCACAATTGATTCTCAAGGGAATATGCTTAGCCTTAATGCTTATCAATGGTTATAGTGTGTTACAAAGTTTGTTAGGTTGCATTGACTTTTAATAAATTTAAAAAATTAAATTCGTGCCACGTGGCTCCCTAATATTTTCGAGGAAACCATTACCCATCTGCCAACACGAGCGAACAGAGAGACAATTTTACATATTTTCCAGAAAAAATAAAAATATATATATATATAGTAACTTAAAGATCAGATTATGTTCATCGGACATCATGGTTGCAAATTTAATGGATAGCACATATCGTTGTCTTAATTTGAAGTTGCAACAAAACTATTTCAAATCACAATCTTTTAAAAGAATAATTTTAGTGAGGAAGAGGACTGCACGTTGTCATTGTTGATTGAAATGAATATACATATATTTTGAAATCAATAATTTTAGTGTGTGAGAAGAGCACATTGTCATTAGTTCATATTCGTATATGAAGTGATTCTTAATATATTATATTATAGAAAAAGTTTAAATCTAATTGAAAGAAAAAGTTTAAATCTAATTGAAAAAAAATTTAGAAAGTTTTAAACAAAATTTTGAATAGAAGAAAGAAATATTTTTAGGTTTATATAACTTTAATGTTTAATAATGAAAAATTTAAAATTGTTTCTTGTACTAAGGGGTTACAAGCATATTTAAAATTTTAATGTTTAATAATATAAAAATGAAAATGGTTTCTTGTACCAAGGGGTTATGATCATATTTGAAATTAAAAAAAAGGGATGAGAAATCAATTTTGAAAAATAAAATCAAAATTAGATTATGAATATTTTTTAATTTAAAAATAAGATTAATATATTATATATTATATTTTATATTTTAATATAATATTATATTATATTATTGAAAAAGTTTAAATTTAATTTAGAAAAAATAGAAAATATGTTTTTTATTCTTTTAATCAAAAACTTTGGTAAGCACTGTTTATAAGAAATAATTATTGATACAAATTTTAGAATAAAAATTATTTAAATATTTAGCTAGAATTATTCTTTGTGGATGGGTGCAAAAAGTGATGGTTTCTCATGACTTAATATTAGGGAATTATTTTATTTTTTTAACAGAAACGGATAGAGTGATATATTAATTTCTGGCCAAAATGCCTCAAAACTGATTACAAAATGCTAACCAAAGTCCAGAAAACTCCTTGGCCAGGACCGATGTGTCTTTTTCTTTGCTACGCCAGAGATTTTTACAAGCTATTTTTCGGGCAACCGCCTCTATCTTTCCCACTTTAAAAATGCAGACAAACTGCTCCAATAAAAGACAGTAAAACATATTCACCAGACAGTTAAGGAATGGGATCCCAACCTTCTTCTCCATCTCTGAGGATGACTCCGAGAGGGAGGAGAACAACTTTATTAGCTTCAACGTCAACATCTTTGTTGTTGTCTCTCTTGACATGATAGAAATTCAAGCTCTGAAAGGAATTTGACAGGGTTTTTATTCTATTGATCAATCTGGACAATCTTAGATCTAAAGGGGAAGAGCTGTCTACAATGATTTTTATGATAGACTGAGAGTCGCCCATCACAATTGCATCGTTGATACCGAGAGATTTAAGTTGCTTCAGACCTTGGAGAAGGGCTAGGGCTTCAGCTTGGACGCTGGTACTGAAGCCCACTCCCCAAGCATATCTAAGAATAGTTCTGCCATCAGCTTTTTTAACAACTCCACCAGCTCCGGAACTGCCCGGATTGCCTTTAGCTGCCCCATCAAAGAAGAGAATGTTATGCACCTGCTTTGTGCAAAGAGCCAAGAAATATGAAGCATTAAGTCTAATTTGCCATTCTTTGAGAGGAACGGGAGGCTTGGCAATTTCAATGAATCGGAGGTCCAGGATATTGCTCCAAGCAGCATCATGGTCTCTTAGGCCTGCCCCGTCTAGCTGATCTCCGACACATTCCTTTAACTGGCTTTTGATTTTAACCCAGACAATCTTGTGGTCTCTCTTCTTATCTCTGAAAATCCTCTGATTTCTTTCCAACCAGGTGTGCCAACAAATTAGTTTAGGAAGAATGCACCAGGCAGCTTTGATATGTACATTCTGTGGAGAGCCTCCAGGATACGAACTCAACCAGTTCGAAAACAGATCGGGAATGCTATTGGGGAGGACGAAATCCAAACTCCATGGGCCTAAGGCCTCATTCCAAAGATCTGCCACGAATTTACATTTGAGCATCAGGTGTGCAGCAGTTTCTGCGTTTTCTCCACACAACGAGCAACGAGAGGGGCCTAGATAGCCTCTTTTCTGTAATCTATCATCAGTCAAGATTCTCTGATGACATAGGAGCCAGCAGAAGTAGTCGATTTTAGGAAGCGAAGACTGGGACCAAATCCCTTTCCATGGTTTCGGATCTGGAGGAACGTGGGGATGTGATAAGATCTGCCTGTAACCCTGAGAGACTGAATAACGCCCAGGGGTCGGACCCCAGCCATGGGTATCCAATTTCCTGTTGTTCAAAGGAGCCTTTCCATTTAAGAAGTCTAAGAAGATTGCAAACTCGTTGGATAGAATTTGGGGCACCTCAATGTTAATCCAGCTATGCCAGTCTCCATTCTCCCAATTAGAAATATCCCACAGAGTAATGTAACCTGCTCTGTACATCTAGTCTTTCAACAAAGTCAGGGAACGATCATCAGCCAGAGGATCGTAGCCCATTATACGATCCTCCCATATTCTAATTTGCTTGCCATTACCAGGGATCCAATGAGCATGTTGGCTAATTAAGAAGGAAGATTTTGCACAGAGCTTTTGAATTAGCGAGCTAGAGTTTGCTATGGGATGGTCCAGACACCTTTTTCTCTGCCCACGAAAGAATTTTTTCCACAAGGTGAGCTGAGCCCACCCCGGATTTGGGGCAATTATCCTCTAGATCAGCTTTGCTCCCAACGCAATGTTCTGCATGCAAATATTCTTAAAATTCAATCCGCCTTCCAATCTGGGCATGGAGATTTTAGCCCAGCTTATTAAAGGGATTTTCTTTTCGTTTGCTTTCCCGCCTTTCCAAAAGAATTTTCTTATATGATCCTCCATTTTCTTCATAATTCCAACTAGAGCCAGCATCACAGCAAATTGATAGATGGGGAGGTTGTTTAGGGTTGCTTTTATAAGCACTGACTTGCCTGCCAGATTAAGCTAGTTAAATCCCCAGGAGTGGATCTTAGATTCAAAATTTTCCAACAGAGGCAACCAGTCTCTGCTGACAACACGTTTTTGGAAAATAGGGAGACCCAAATACTTGAAGGAAGACCATGACGAGGAGGCCGCAAAACCAAAGCAACAGGAGATGGCTTGCAGCGTGATGGCAGGGGTATTCCAGCAGTAGATATGGTATTTACCTTTATTGAGGCTACTTCTTGAGTCTTCACAATAGTCATCAACCACATCTTTAAATCTTTTAGCTGTGGACACAGAGGCAACACCCAGCGAGAGGGAATCATCCGTGAATAACGCATGATTTATATTATTAACTCCTCTCGCAATGTTCAGGCCCATTAATTCTTGATCATGTTGCTTTTTGTTCAAGAGGAAGCTGAGGACAGAAGCTTGAAGGATAAAGAGCAGAGTGGATAGAGGACACCCTTGCCTCAATCCACGAGAAGCTTTGAAGAAATCAGTGGCCCTCGCATTCATCAGAGGGGCTATCCATGGCTCGCTGATACAAGCCTTAATCCAGTTGATAAATTTGGATCCAAACCCAAATTTGTGTAGGACATCCATCAGAAAACTATGTCTCACTCTGTCAAAGGCGTTTTGAAGATCTAACTTGACAACCATTCCTTTCTCTTTGCGAACCAAACTAGAGTGAATCACCTCTTGGACCAGGATAAAGTTATCCACAATCTGTCTTCCTTGAATAAAACCTCCCTGGTTTGCAGGAATGGTGTCTGGGAGAATGATTTTTAATCTATTGGCAATAACTTTCATAATCAGCTTATAGCCTATATTACAAAGGGAGATAGGACGAAACCTGTTGAAGGTGTTGGCGCCTTTCTCCTTGGGAATGAGGGCTAGGAAGGCCGAATTAGTGCTTCCCCCAATTTTCTGACACTCTTGAGATTTCCGAATCATTTTGCATAAGTCTTTCTCCACAATCTGCCAATAGGACTACAAGAATCTGGCAGTAAAACCGTCAGGACCCGGGGCCTTATCTAGTTCCATAGCGAAGAGGGTGTTTTTTATTTCATTGTTAGAGATCTCAGCTTCCAGGAATTGATTCTTTTTGGTGGTAATCAGGGAGGGCACCACATTCACAAGGATATAAACATGTCCCAAGGCCTCTTCTTCACTATAGAGGTTTTTGAAATGAGTGAAGGCAGCGTTCTTTATGCTTCAGATTTCCCTATGCGTGGTGGTCTCTACTTTAATTTCTGAGATGGAGTTGAGGCATTTTCGGGCCTGAGCTTGATTATGGAAGAAGGAAGAGTTTCTATCTCCCACCTTGAGCCAGAGACTGCGGGATTTTAGTCTCCAATACTCTTCCTCTGCCAAGCTAGCCTTAAGGAGCATGTGCTGAAGATTAGCCTCCTTGTCAAGTATTTCTTTTGTGATCTCAACATTTTCCGAAACCAGATGATGCATCTCAAGTCGTTCCTGAATCATTTTCCTTTCCACAACAGGATTTGGTAAGGTTTTTACCCAAGTTTTTAGAGCAGCTTTAACTCTCCTAAGTTTCTCCTCCCAAACAAAGAAGGCAGAGCCTTTGACTGGGAGCTTCTAGCTTTCTTTTATCAGAGGCAAGAATGACTGTTCCTTGACCCAATGAGAGCTTAATTTAAATGGAATGGGACCTTGGTCCAAATGTTCCAGCAGGTCAAGTTTAATGGGGCGATGATCGGAAACACTACAAGGGAGAATATGCATTCTAGACTCTAGACCAAGAAGAAGAAAAGAATTTTGAACAAGGAATCTGTCTAACATTGCAGCGATATGTCCTGGGCCGATTCTTTTGTTTGTCCAAGTGTACTTCCCGGATGTAGGCTTAATATCTATCATGTCCTAGTCTTGAAGCAAATCCTCAACCCATTCCCGCGCCGGGTCCCTAACAGTTCTTCCTCCACGTTTTTCTGATAATGATAAGGTGAGATTTAGATCCCCTTCTATTATTGTATTAGCCAAATCTTCAGAATCTTCCAGACTTTTAATGGAGTCTCAGCAGTGCTTTTTCTCTCCTCCGCTGACAGGAGCATACACGTTAAAGAGGGAGAGAGTCATATCTATTTCTACGTGCTGTATCTTTGAGAACAACCAATGGGTGTTTTTTACTTCTTTGATCTTTATGAATTTGTTAACATTCCAAATAGTGCTAGTCCACCTGAAGCACCTCGAGCCGAGACTGCTTGTCCTTTCTTCCACAATTTCTTATCGATCTGGAGGAAGGCATAGTCCTCCATTTTAGTCTCCTGGATAAGGAGTAGATCGGGAGATTCTGATCTTATCAAACTTCTTATGGCTTCTTCTTTTATTCTGCTCCCCATACCCCTACAATTCCAGGAGACGATCTTCATCACTTGCTTTTTGGATGGTGAGCTCCCCTAGAGCTCTGGGACTGATTTCTGTTCTTCTTCGGAGTATTTTCCAAGAGTTTCTCGAGGGTTGGTTGACTTCCCTGAAGTTTGTCTTTGTAAGTCTCTTGCTCTCTTTTTTCCCGAGCAGATTTTCGGCCTCTCAATGATCTTCTGGCCGAGGTTTGCGAAGCCCCTATTTCGCCTTCTTCTTCTGATTCCTCCGAACCTTGCACTTCCTCTGTCTCTTCAATGAGGATCTCTTTTGATCTGTCTTCATTACTTTCCACATGCTTTGATCCCGAGGGGGACTCCTTGTGGGTCGATCCTTCCTTCTGCATCTCTGGTTCTTGGGTGCCTTCTATTGCTGAGCTTAACTGAGCAAATTTGTTTCCTTGCTCTTCCATGATAGGGGTTTGGTTTCTAGGGGTTGCCTGAGGGCCATTTCCATTTGTATTACCAGTTCGAATGGCTTTATGGGCATTTTTGGATCTTTTAACCTGAGTCCAACCTTCATCCTTGCCTTTCTCCACTTCACTATTCTTTGGACAACTTCGAGCAAAATGGCCATAGACATGGCATTTCCTGCACTTGAATGGAAGCTGCTCATAATCTAGCTTTTGAACATGAGTCCAACTTCCAACCCTGATCTTTACTGCCTCGGGCAAACCAACCTCCAGGTCAACTTCAACGCAGATTCTAGCACAGTCATATTGGTCTTTGTTGTTTGCTCGGTCGATGAATTTGCCCAAGGTGTTACCGATATGCTTTAGGGACTCCCAATTCCAACAATGCACTGGCAGATTGGGCAGCCTAACCCACACAGGAACGGCTGTGGGAACGTCAACTGCTGGGTCAAAATCGGGCGTCCACTTGTTGAGATACAGCCCCTGAGGACCCATGAAATAGGGACCGTTCCGGAATATCAGATCCTTATCATCCTTGTCAGAGAATTCAAACATAAAGAATCCCTTCCCTAGAAAATACGAGGTGACACCATTTTTAATCAGTGGAGCCCAGTTTCTAGCAACCCAGCTCTCCGTGGTTTTTGGGGAGGGCTAGACGCCAGTGAACTGTCCAACCAAAGCTCTCTCAGCCAGAGAAAGGGTGACCTGGATCGGACCCTCAGGGGGGAGCGAAATCTCAGGGATGTCATCCAATCGTTTCATGAACTTCGCAGCCTCCGAAACTTTCTTCTTCAGCAGGGATTCCAGGAGTTTGAGAAAAGCTTCAGCATCAGAGGGGGGAGGCGGAGGGGTGGCTCCATTATTTCAGCGACCACAGATCCCAGCGATCAAGACCGATCCCCTCAAGCCATCGTAGAAGAGAACGAGCAGTGAGGAATAAAGAGCCCTAGCAAATCCAAGACCAGAAGCAGAGGCTCAAAGCGCCGCGTAGAGAGGCCAGTGCGCCGCACAGGGGCCAAGCGCCGCGCACAACCAAAACGAACACTGGGGGGCCGACTCAACACGTCGCGCCAACCCAATGCGCAGCGACACCCAATCAAATTGTCGTGCAGGAGTAGGACCGGAACAGGAAACACTGCCCACAGGAGGTCAGTGGAGCCCACCAAAGCAGCCAGAGGGCTGAGCAAGTGGCATCAGGCGCAGAGGAGTTGCAGAGCGGCGGTGATCCAGGTGGATGTTGGTGGCCACCCACCTATCCCATTTGGACCCCCACAACTGTCTCTTTCAGTTTTTCAGTTTCCTTAATTATAGCACAGTTGACTATTTTTAGCAGTTTTTCGGGTCGTAAACTTTCGGAGCCGTTTTGAGGCCCTAAACGACGTTTTTTGGGAAATCCACCGCCGGCGATTTCTCTGATAAAAATCGTCTTTTTCGTCGTAGTCTTCGGAGAGATCTTTCCAACGGGCTATCATGCGCGTCAAATGGAGACAATACGACCAATTCGCGACCCCGGGAAGTTGGCTGTCCAACTCACCCCAAAACGGGGCCCACAATTTGGCGTTTCATCTTCTAGGGTTAGGTTTTGGAATGTGAAGGGTTTTCCATTGTTTCTCAATAATAAATAGGCCTTCGAGCCTCATTGTAAACACAGTTCGAAACAGTTCAGAGGCATGTAGCCGACACATCTCTTCTCAGAGATAAGCTACCATCGCCTTAGCTGGGTTATTTCTATTTGTAAGCATATTTCAGTATTCTCCATTAATGAAATGAAGTATTATTTCCGCTGCATCTCTGTTTTTATGGTTATCGCATCTCGGTATTTATGGTTATCTCTGTAATCTATTGCGTTCCTGATTAAATCCGGATCAGTGGTATCAGAGCGGTCTGCTTTTTCTCTGTTTTTCTTTGCATGTCCCCAACGAGGTCGAGATATAAGGAGTTAGGGCTTGAATTGGTCGAACCTTTGCAAGACCAGCCTCGCAAATCTCGACGACCTCCCATGGCGGATGAGAAGAAAGATGAGGGGGCAGGAGATCCTATCAGAATCTTGCTCGAAGAAGCCCTCGAGCGGCAAAGGAACGCGATGATGGATAACTTTGCGTAGATCCTTCAGCGGCTACCCAGAGGCGACGCATCGGCTTCCAACAGCTACTCTGGAAACGCCACACCGTTTAAGGTACAAGTTAATTTTGAAATCCCCATCTTCGAGGGTCAAATAGATGCAGATGTCGTAGATAAATGGTTAAATCTGCTAGATGGGTATTTTTCTGTTCATGAATTTTCAAGTCGGGAAAAGATTGTTTTCGCTCTTCTCAAAGCAGCCCCCCACGTCAAGGACTGGTGGGAAACATACTGCGAGCAGAAGGATGAAAGTACAGGCTCACTGTTTTCGGCCGCCCCCACTTGGAATGACTTCCGGGATGCCATCAAGGAGCAGTACTACCCTGTCAAAAGCTATGAGGACAAATACATCAAATGAACCACATTGCGGCAGGGACGAGACCAAGATGTACAAGAGTTCACAAATATTTTTCATACCCTTCGCACACAGTTGGGTATCAAAGATTCTGAGCTGCATCTGGTACTCAAATACCGCGGCTGCCTACACAAATACATCCAGGAAGAGATGGAGTTCTTGAACATCTCCTCACTCGGCACAACATACCGATACGCTGTCAAAATCGAGCAAAAGTTCAAACAGAAGAAGCGAGACTTTGGATCTGCAAATCCGAAGCCTAAAGGACAAACCCAAGGCGGGGTGACCCATGAAAACCCCTCTAAGCTGCAAGAAAAGAACAACACCACGAAGCCGAAGAAGGACACAGGGAAGTGGTGTGAGTTCCACAAGAGTCCCACTCATAACACAAGTGAGTGTCGGACCAAGCAGTCGCTGGTGGCCGAGTTGAAGGCTTCCGAATCAGATGCATGTTCTGACTCTGAGCCGGAACCCGGCAAGGGGGATGGCAAAGGGAAGCAAATCATTGATGCGGATCCTAGTGCCACTGTTGCCACTGCGAAGATCCAGAAGAATGAGCCAGAGGAGGGGGAACGTCTTTCCACTCACAGATGTGGGTGAAGGGTTCGCCGCTGCAATTCATTGTCGATAGTGGCAGCCAAAAGAACCTCGTTTCAGTAGAGGTCGTGAAGCGGTTGGGCCTACCAACTACGCCACACCCACAACCGTACAGTATCGGGTGGCTTCACGAAGGACGAGATCTCAAAGTTCACCAGCAGTGCCGCCTTCCCTACAGCATCAAGCCCTTCACAGATGAGGTATTGTGTGATGTTACACCTCTGGATGTTTGTGATGTACTATTAGGCCAACCATACTTGTGGAGGCGACATGCTGTGTATGAGTCAAGGCCTCGCGCTGTCATTATTTCTTTGGATAATTCATTATACAGGATACCAGAGGTAGCTCCACCTACCACCACCTCTTTGATCACTGCTAAGAAAGGCAGCAAGGTCATCTCACAGACTAGGAAATTTATTTTCTGTCTGGTTCGCTCCCAAAGTAAGGGGAAGATCGTTGCTACATCCATGACACCCGCAAAGGGTTCCTCCACGCAGCAGTAGCAACATAGGGATACAGTCATGACAGAACACAGGAACAACTTCTCCTTACCCAGAGGGGTACCACACAAGTTTCAGGTGGGCGAAAAAGTTTGGTTACATCTGCAGAGAGAACGCCTTACGAGAACCCATCAGAAACTCAGACCGCTTCGACATGGTCCTTACACCAGTAACAAGGCTGTGGGCAACAATGCTTTGAAGCACAACATTCGTCGATTCCTTCGCTTGCACCGATTGTTCAATGTGGACCATCGCCGACCATGCTTCCCACCATTTCTGGACACATCAGAGATTGCAGAACAGCTCACTAGAGACCCAGCTCAGCAGAAGCTTCCTCATCTCAGGGAGGAACTCAACGTAATGGGGACCATTGCTTCCTAAGGGGGGAGGAATGATCCAGGTGGATGTTGGTGGCCACCCACCTATCCCATTTGGACCCCCACAACTGTCTCTTTCAGTTTTTCAGTTTCCTTAATTATATCACAGTTTACTATTTTTAGCAGTTTTTCGGGTCCTAAACTTCCGGAGTCATTTTGAGGCCCTAAACGACGTTTTTTGGGAAATCCACCGCCGGCGATTTTTCTGATAAAAATCGTCTTTTCCGTCGTAGTCTTCGGAGAGATCTTTCCAATGGGCTATCATGCGCGTCAAATGGAGACAATACGACCAATTCGTGACCCCGGGAAGTTGGCTGTCCAACTCACCCCAAAACAGGGCCCACAATTTGGCGTTTCATCTTCTAGGGTTAGGTTTTGGAATGTGAAGGGTTTTCCATTGTTTCTCAATAATAAATAGGCCTTCGAGCCTCATTGTAAACACAGTTCGAAACAGTTCAGAGGCATGTAACCGACACATCTCTTCTCAGAGATAAGCTACCATCGCCCTAGCTAGGTTATTTCTATTTGTAAGCATATTTCAGTATTCTCCATTAATGAAATGAAGTATTATTTCCGCTGCATCTCTGTTTTTATGGTTATCGCATCTCGGTATTTATGGTTATCTTTGTAATCTATTGCGTTCCTGATTAAATCCGGATCAGGCGGCTAGGTTTTTCCACCAAATTGAAGCCCCAAATATCAATAACTTGTTATTATCTAAAACTCTATTAATAGGGAAAATATTATTATAATTTTTATTTTATTTTTAATTTCGCATGGAATTTCTCTTGAGGGTTTCACTATAAGTTTTTATGTTTGATATGAATCTACCTCTAAGAATAACAATTTTTCTTGAGGGTTTCATTATAAGATTTTATGTTTGAAATGAATCTACCTTTAAGCTTAACATTTTGTCTTTTAATTATAAAATGCTATTTGTTTTCAAGTTTTATGTTGGGGATAAAAGCATGAACATATCAATTTGATATATCTTGAAAAATGTTGTTTTCCTATTTTCATTATAAGATTTTATGTTTGAAATGAATCTACCTTTAAACTTAACGTTTTGTCTTTTAATTATAAAATGTTATTTGTTTTCAAGTTTTATGTTGGGGATAAAAGCATGAACATATCAATTTGATATATCTTAAAAAATGTTGTTTTCCTATTTTCATTTATTGTAATTATATAAATAGGCAAAATAGACCACTCAACAAATTGTAAAGAAATTCAACAATACTTTATATATATTAACCCATCAAATCATGACATATGTTTAATAATAATATATTTGGACATTCCATTTAACTTAAGAAATTCAACAATACTTTATATATATTAACCCATCAACCCATCAAATCATGACATATATTTAATAATAATATTTGGAAATTCCATTTAACTTTATAGAATTGTATTTGAAAATTCATTTTCATTAAAAAAATTGAAGTTGATTTATTATATAACATTATTTTATTCATTGATTTTATTATTTATCATTAATTACGCCGTAAGCATTTCCCTTTGAGAACAATTCCCCAAAGGAACTTTATATATATTAACCCATCAACCCATGAAATCATGACATATATTTAATAATAATATTGTAAATTCCATTTAACTTTATAGAATTGTATTTGAAAATTCATTTTCATTAAAAAAATTGAAGTTTATTTATTATATAATATTATTTTATTCATTGATTTTATTATCTATCATTAATTACACCGTAAGCATTTCCCTTTGAGAACAATTCCCCATTGTGTACGCATTTCCCTTTGAGAACAATTCCCCATTGTGTCTTTTTGAGAACAAGTCCCCATTGTGTACACATTTCCCCATTCCCCATTCTGTCTCTTTGAGAACAAGTCGAACAATTCCCCATTGTGTACTAGTTGTCTCTTTGAGAACAATTCCCCATTGTGTCTCTTTGAGAACAAGTCCCCATTGTGTATCAGTTGTCTCTTTCAGAACAATTCCCATTGTGTCTCTTTGAGAACAAGTCCCCATTGTGTACCAGTTGTCTCTTTAAGAACAAGTCCCCATTGTGTATCAGTCTCTTTCAGAACAATTCCCCATTGTGTATCAGTCTCTTTGAGAACAAGTCCCCATTGTGTCTCTTTGAGAACAAGTCCCCATTGTGTATCAGCTGTCTCTTTTAGAACAATTCCACAACGATTGAAGATTTTTAAGTCATTGGATTAATAGTTAATAGTTAAGACAAAGCTAATAGTTAGGGTGGGTAATGAGCACATTCAAAAATTAAAAAAATAACATTAATAATGACACAGTAATTTAATAAGCACATTGTAATGGTTACTTGATGGCTTAATGCAGAGGTTTTTTCATTGTAGATACATCGAACACTTATGCTCTCTTGGTTGACATATGTACGAAGATTAGAAGTTAGCGAGGTTTACCTAGAGTACCTTCATTGTAGATACATCGAACACTTATTCTCTCTTGGATGACATATGTACGGAGATTAGAAGAGGTTTACCTAGAGTACCTGAATTTGGCCTTCTAGTTTCCTTCTGGTTTCCTTTCTCTTTCTTTGTTACACAACGAACACAACTAGATCATTTATATCAATTTATTACACAGTGTTTATTAAATTACAGTGTCATTATCATTTTGTTATGTCGAGATAGCTAAAAGAACGATTCTTGGTTTGGTTTTGTTCCAGGAGAAAAATAGGGGAAATAAATCGACAAGGACGAATGCTAATAAAGCTTATTGGCCAGCTTCAAATAGCTTCATCAAATAAAAGGAGCTGCATTATGAAGGAATTAATGTGGTTGTAAGTATTAAAGATACTCCAAAGATTGAAGATCATAAACCATCATTGTTTCTTTATTCAAACTTCCTGTAAATGCTCTTACTTCTTTTTGTTGATGTAAATGCTCTTCTATTTTTTGATATACTAAAAGATATTAGCTTCATCAAATAAAAGGAGCTGCATTATGAAGGAATTAATGTGGTTGTAAGTATTAAAGATACTCCAAAGATTGAAGATCATAAACCATCATTGTTTCTTTATTCAAACTTCCTGTAAATGCTCTTAAATGCTCTTACTTCTATTTGTTGATGTAATGCTCTTCTATTTTTTGATATACAAAAAGATGTTCTTCCAAGCGACACAACCATAAATATTTGAGGTTTTCTCGAGGGTATGGGAATGGAACACATGTTTACTATAGTTTCTCTTGTGATGGCAGATATTTTGGAGCGAGGGGCATGCCCGTCTTTATTGAATGAAATGAATATATTATCCCATCATGTTTAAAAAACTTAAAGAATGGCCTGGATTGAAGGAAGGGATGGAGAATTCGTTTAAGGAAGCAACGATAAACCGCCAAAGATAAATGTATTTGTGTATTTACGATGCCATAGTATGACAACCCAAAAATCAGTGAGTATTGAGATTGAAGTTTGAACAATTCAAAAAATTGCCTCAAGAGCTAGGTGATACGGTAAATAGTTTGTGTTACACAGTAATTTGTCACCATTAGTCACCGTCCCTATCACCCCGTTCCCGTACATTGGAGGACGCATTCCGGGACCTGTGAACAGTGACATAACCCAAAAACACTTGCATTATGTTCCCCTGAGTATGTACTTCATGTTCCCTGAAGACACCTTCTGCAAATTATCCCTGAAAAGTGCTCTTTTTCCATTGGCGCAGGTCCACAGTGTCCTACCTGCGCCAATCACTGAGATCCTCAAAAGGGGGTGCGACCATTGGCGCTCTGTCACAGAACAACACCCGCGCCAACCCAGTTTGGTAATGATTTTTGACAAACGCGCGCCCATATGTTTTTTCCCTTCAGATCACGAAGTCTTTTGAGGGTAAAATCCATCGGATAGAGGTCGAGAGTCATCATCTATCCTTGACATCTATCCTTTCAGAGATAATGCCAATCCACAATGGGTGTCCTGGTTCATTGAATCTTCCTCCCTTCTCCATCTATAAATGTCTGTCCTCATGCATTAGACAAGCTAGTTTTGGAGTAATGCTAGTTGTGATTATGCTTGTCGTGAGTGATAGTGAAGCATAGAGAGGTTATGCTGCCGGAGAGGAGGTATATTGCAAGACACACATAGCTGCTCGCCCAGCCAGAGGAGAGGTTCAACGTCAGAACCTTGGTTGTAACTTTTCCCGTCTATTATTCATTAATGAACGACTGCTGTTATGGTTCCAATCTCATTGTCTACTATAATGATGTTTGATTTATTTCCTTTCTGACTGAAATATAGTTGTACTTTGGTGGATTTTATGCTTGTATCTGTTTCTTCCTTTGCATGTGCAGGTGTCCGTTCGCGAGGATCGCAAGGATTGTGACCTGCTGGAGCAAGGGAGCGGGAATCTCAACTCTGCTTCGACATTAGCGTTGGACTCCAGGTTGGTCTTCTTAATTCACCTTTAATGTACAACTAGGAACTTGCGTAGCAGCGTGAATTGATTGTGGCTAGTTCTGTTTTAGGCTAGTGGGATCACCTCTGTCCGCAGAGGGGATTTACCTATCCAACAATTTGGCGACTCCACTGGGGAGAAGCTATTTGGAGTTTGTCTTGCATGTTAATTTTCTCTTGCTTGCTTGAGTGAATGAGCTTTCTGGGTCGGTTTTGAGATTGTTATTTACTGTTTGATCCATCTGAACACTGTCGGCCCGACCTGGGGTCGTGTTATTTATTTTTTAAGCCGGCAAGCTTTGTTGGCGCGTTTTTTACTCTGACAGTCGCGCCAGTTGGCGCATGTTGCCCAACAGCAACCCGCGCCAATCTTTTGGTAGCGCAAGTTGCAGGCTGACAGTCGCGCCAGCCCTGTGAATTTTGCCTGTGTGTTTGTTGGAAGCTCTTTCGACTCGGATTTTTGTCTTTTTATATCTTTTGCAGCTTCTGGGAGTGTGTTGAAACTCTGTTTGACTGGTTGTGCATTTATCCTTCAGTTGTTTGCTTATTTCTATCGACTTTGTATTCCAGCCCTAGAACATCTAGTGACTTTGCATGTCGAGCCTTCTGTGGGAAGTGCCGGTTCTTTGATTTTCCAGTCAACCTTTTGGTTGTTTTTCGCACATATCTAGTGGTTGTTAAAGCTTGTTATTCTGTGCTTCGAGCAGTTCACTTCTAGCTTGTTGGATTTTATTTGACTTCATTTGAACTTAGATCACATGGTTCATTAAAAGTCTTTGTGTTTCTCCTTGCTTGGATAGTTCATCTTGGTGTTTCAGAATTGGTTCTATTTCATTGAGTGAACTTGGTTTGTTTATACTTGTGAATATCTCTTAAGATTTGTTTAAATGCATCATGCCATCTTAAAAGAAAGAAAAACAAAAGATCTTTTGCATCATATTAGTTAGCATTTATTGTTATTTGTTGCTTTTAAAAAGAAAAAGAAAAAATTTTCATTTCTTGTTATTAGCTGCATTAGGATCTTTGTTGTTTGCTGAGTGATCATTTCGTTTGTGTAAAGATCTCAACCCTCCTGTAGATAGAATTCATTGAATGAAATGACATAATTTTGCATGTAGTTTGCATTTAAGAAGTTTTTGAGAGATCACATACGGTAAGACCAAAAAACTGAAACATAATTGAAGATAAACTTTAAAATAAACTGAATGAACATAACAACGCATTGGAACCTAGCGCAAACATTCTAGAGGTCTAGGTTAGAGACGTGTTCCAGCGTCTTTAAACCTGGTAGCTTACCGTCGAGTGGTTGGGTGATTCCTCCACGGTGAAATGATAGGTGCCAGTACGGATTGTGCTCCCACGTACCACCGCGTATACATTGGGAGACCCCTATAGGATTAAAACCTTTTATCCATAGGAAGCCGAGTCTGCCGCCTTACAAGCCGTAATGCACTGAACACAGCATTCGGGAAGATTGACTGCCGTATGGGAAGTCCTTGGTTTTCATCTGATTGCTAAGGTGTATAAGCAGTGTTACTGATTGTTTGGTAAGCCTCTTGCCTAGTTCTCCAGAGCAGTCACTTTTGATCCTTTTCGGACTCTCTAAAAGAAAAGGTGCCAGTGAGCTTCTTGTCACTTCGTGCTCATTAAATATTCGAAGGAGACTAGAGTCATCTTTTTGTCCTTTTCTCGACTCTTAAAATATGAAAAGGTCAAGTTCAGTGTCTTAAAATTTATTTGCCACGATAACATACTACCCGGTTAGCTTTTGTTTGCGTTAGTCTGAGTAGGGTCTTGTCTCGTTAGATTGCCTAGGATTTTGTGAAGTCCCATCCTGGCGGAATTACCAATTTCGTCTTCCGAGATACCGGTTGTGAGTGAAACTCTTTCTATTGTTCCAAGTATACAACCGCTCAATTCTCGTGCTCCGGGCGACGAGACTTATCAGTTTCATTGGAACCCTATTTGGGAACCTTCTGAAAACGGTATCCCTTTTTGGGAATACACTTCTCCTCGGGTTCCACCACCTCCATTTCCTTCCGACATGGAAGACACATCCCCTACTACGACTGATGAATCCGGTATGCCAGGTGGTGAAAATCCCACCGCAATGGTCTCTACACCTGTCAGTGGCACTCCTACTGCTGAGAGGCTACCTCCAGGTTACAGAGCAATAAGCCATGTTATGTCTTCTCCCTTTCCGACCTCTATTTGGTCACAACTCAGTTTTTCCAACACGGGGCTTTTGACTCCACCAAATTATAGTACATCTGTTACCTCAGTCACAACCGCTCCAACGGTATCTGTGGCTTCGTCGACTCCTATGTTTAGTCAATCTTTATTCGGAGGTTTTGATCCTACATTGAATGCCCCACCTGAAGGTCAATACGATCAATATTTACCACCTCATGGGTATTTGATGGGTCAACCGAATGTTGAGGTTTCAGTTCCATTGTCAATCGATTGGAGTTCCACCGTTTTCCATGGTGGTCAAGCTTCGTATGCACAACCCGACAAACCACCTCAGCAAAACCTACAAGGTCAATCCTTCCAAGGAAATCCTTTTGCCTCTGGTGGTCCGTTTTTCACCTCTCAACCTACTGGTAACCCAGGTCAACCTTCTATGCAACAAGCCCAACCTGGCATCCAGCAAGGTTCGCCTACTGGACACACTGGTCAATCCTTTGCTAATCTAAATCAACCCAATGTCCAGTATGGTCCAATATCTGGACAAGTTACTCAACCACTTGGTCAGCCTACTGTCCAGTATTCTCAACCCTCTGGGCAAGCTGGTCAGCCTCAAACACAGTTGGGCCAACCAACTGCCCAGCCCTCTCAGCCATCTAGTCTGTTAGGACAACCTTCAGCTGCGCAACAACAGCTCCAATCCCAGCAGGTAGGCCAACCTCAGTATCAGCAGGTACAACCTTCTGGACAGGTAGGCCAACCTCAGTATCAACAAGGTTATCCTTCTGGCCAGATAGCCCAACCTACAGGACAGCCTACTGGCGCTGCTCAATCCGGTCCGTGGCCCCAAGCGGGACCCCAAAACCCATCTGGTCTTCAAATGCAGGCTGGAGCTCAATCACAAACTTTTTATCAAACCCAGCCTGGTGCTCAAACTCAATTTGGAGTCCCACCACCGTATGGTTACCAGCAACCTCAAGGGCAACCTTTGTTTGCCCCATACCAGAATTACCAACAACTGCAGGCGAATCCTTCGCAGATGTATCAACAGCCATATGGCGCATCTGCAGCATCGTTTGGTAATCCTTATGCTGGGGGGCAAAATACAAATCCCTACGGCCAATACACTATGGGGCCAAATCCGTCCGGACAAAGTCCATGGGGGCAACCACCACCTGGTTGGAACCCTGGTGCTCCATCCTACCAGCAGCCCCAGATGTCTTTCAATCCTCAATTACCATTCTTAGCAACTTTAGAATTACCGGATGTGTCCAAATTGACCAATGATCCTATTCTTCATAATCCTTATTGGCCTCCGGTTCCAACCAAAATTCCTGGTGACTGTCCGAAATTCGATGGTAAAGCTAATGAAGATCCACAAGCCCATGTCATGACTTATCACTTGTGGTGTTCATCCAATTCATGGCTTGATGATTCAATTCGGCTTCGCCTTTTTCAAAGGACTCTCACTGGCTCTGCCGCTAAGTGGTATATCGAACTTAATCGCGGGTCCTTTCAGGATTTCAATTCTTTGGCTATGGCATTTCTTACTCATTTCCAGTTACCCATTCGATATGAAACGGGTACACACCTCCTCACTTCCTTAAGACAAACGACGGCTACGCATATCTCTGATCATATCCATGAATGGAGACGGCGTAGACGTATGATCAAATTTTGGATTCCCGACCAGCTTCTTACCGATTGGTTTACGACTTCGTTCGTTCCTCCAATAGCTCGGGATATTGCCATGGGAGCGTGTGTCACTGAAGAGCAAGCTATTGCGCGCGCTCAGTACCTCGATTTAGTCTATTCTCAATCAGGTACATTATATGATTACTTGCCTGATGCCCCAAGACCAGGAACATCTAAAGCCCCGCCAACACCAACTGTTGACGGTATTATCGGTTCGGTTAGTTCATCCTCAAAGAAGAATCCCGCGAACCCTGGGAAGCAAAAATCGACTGCTTCAAATGAACAACCTTCCCAGGCACCACCCGTTTCAAATGTCACTTCCGAGGTTAATGCCGTCCAATCCAATACGGCAAACAAGGCCTCGAAAGAAAAGAAGAAAGGGAAAGCGAAAAATAAACCAGAGCAACCCAAACAGGAAGCCACTAAACCTCCAACCGAGGACGGCGTTAAACGCAAACCCAAGTATCCTTGTCTTATCTGTGATGAGGATCACTATACCAAGGACTGCCCGAGGCGGTCCGAAGTTAGTCGTTTGTTGAAAGGCGCCCCTGTGACTCCTGCGGTGCTCAAAGAGCCCTTTCCCACTCAACAAACTCAAAAAACTCAAATGGTGGCTGACCCTTCTCAGCCTCCCTCTTCCTTTGGTTCTCAAGTGTTTATGGCTGGTACGGTACCTATCAATATCAGTACTCGAACGAAAGATTATCCGCCATCTGCCGGGAAGGAGCCTGAGATTCCCTCTAGTGCTCCTCCGTTCAGTTCAGGTCCACTCCACATTGAGAGACCTGTTAGTGTCGGTCTTGAAGCCCTCCATCAGTGATCAAAGCTCTTTGCATTTGCATAGGTAGGTGTCTCATCAGTGTTAAGTTTTGCATCCCATTAGGCATGCCATAACCCTGATGGAGGAGCTGGTTTATTTATACCCCTCTTGGTCTTGCTGGATCAGGTCATATCAGTCATTAAGCTCTTTCAAGCTTGTCTTGTTTTGTCTTGAGGTCAAAGGTCCTAGGTCTAGGGTTTTGGTCATTTATCTCTGCAAGGTCATGTCTTTGAAAGTCCTTGAGTGCCCAGCGAGCCAGAGGGAGGATTGTAAACATGTTTCTTTGATATTTTCATCATGTACAGTTCATTTTTAACCTTGGATTTAAAAACTCTGTTTTTAAAGCCAAGGTCATGTTAAATTTTTGTAAAAAGAATGAAATTCCAAAAAGTCTTCAAAAGGGCAGCAGTAACCCTGGTCCCCTTGCCAAAGTCCCTCAGATGATCTACCTGCAAAAAGAATCAAGCCAAAGCACTCAATGAGTCAAATTCAGGATAAAGGAAACCAAAAATCAGTGTTATAAAGTGTCAAAAGAAAAAACATTAGAAAGTGGGTTTGTAAATGAAATTTTTTCAAATGAGACTTATAAAAGCCCAAATTCCCTCCTTTCACTCTCATTGTGCATTCTAACGCTTGCAAGAGAGATAAAGAGAGTGATTGAGAGAAAGGAGCGAAAGAGAAGCAATTTCGGGCAGCAGAGAGGGGCGTGACTCGTCGAACCAGGTGCGCAACCCGTTGGGTGGTGCACGACCCGTTGAGAGCTCTTCCGCAGTTCAGAAAAGCAACGTGCGCGACTCGTTGGGAGGGGCGCGACCCGTTGGGCGGCCTGCGCGACCCGTTGAACTGTTTTGCTGCAAACTTCAAACAAATTACCTCAAACTCTTTCCAAGCTATCAATTTGCTTGAGGTAGGTGCTCTAAACATGGATTAATTGTTGGTTATGATGGTGGGTGTCATGGACATGTTAAAATGATTAAAATTTTGCAAGTGGAACTCCTTATATGGTTGCAATGTTAATGAGCAAATGGTGCTAGGGTTTATGTTGTTTCAAGTTATTTTTCCCTCTAGTTTGTTTCCCTCCTTTCCCTTTCACTCACCCTTATATGTTCATCTCCTTTCCCATATTATTTTACAAATGAAATGCAAATCTTTCCCCATTCCCAATGACTAAAAATGTAAACCCTACCCCTTTCCCAAAGCATACAAAACCCTAATTTCCCTCTACCATATACATGTGTAAACAAAGGAAAAATTCATGTGAAAACAAAAGAAAATGTTGATGAATATATCAGCAGGTTTTGTGTATGGTTTCCATATTTCCCCTATTATACATGTATGCATATTCCCATGTTCACTTTCATACATGTTTTTTCCCATATGTAATGATCTTTGCAAATGATTTCCCAATTATAAATATGTATTCCTATATGCATAATGATTTGCAACATTTCCCTTAAAAATTCCCTGTTATATTTATATATTCCCATTCCTTGTTAAAGAATCCCTCCCCTAACATTTCCCTCATGTCTTTTTCCCCTTGAAACAGCATAGAGTTCAGCACTTTTTGCAGGCAGAGACAGCAGTTCAGATTGTCCACTTTGCTCCTAAACCATGTCAGAAACTGAAACTTATGAGCAAAGTGATGACCATTCATCATCTACAGAGGTTGAGGTACAGAGGAGGCCTCGTAGGGGAGGTAAGGGTGGACATCATAAGCGAGAGGAGCCCACCTCTTTGGCAGAATTACAGGCTTGTCCCATGGCAGTGACTTGTTTTCAGTACATGTCTTGTTATCAGTTTTGTGAGAGGATCTCCCGGATTCAACATCACAGAGAGTTGGCCCGCCTCTTTGTTTTACATTTGCATGATGGACATGTCAATCTAGCAGGGGTAGATTTTACATTGACACCCGAGGTGATCTCACATGCTACATGGATACCTAATGTTGGTGAGGTGTGGCCTAAGCGCAGGTTGCTAGATTTTGTTCACTTTGAGCCCTCTGTCCGGCCACCATTCGTGAGACATTTGGAGGGTGTTTTTCCATTCAGATTTCTCCGGAGCGAGTATGCTCCCATCATGAGGCTTATTATGCATTATTTTACCTGTGAGGGCAGATTTTCACAGGTGTACTCATATCACATTCGCCTTTTGATGCATTTCACCCGAGTGAGGATGATGAACATCCCGGTCTTCTTCTTTCATAACATTCAGAGGATGGTGCCCATGTTGCAGAAGAAGACCCCAGCCCAACAGTACAGGAGCTTATGTCATTATGGTTTGATTCAGCTCATAGTCTCACATCAGTTGACTCAGCAGGGCATCTCATGGGAGGAGTTCATCTCCCGTGAGTTTTTCACAGCACCACCCCAGCCACATCCCGAGGTCATTCATGAGGAGGGTGGACCGTCTCAGCAGCTTGATATTCCGGTCACTAGACATGTTGTTTCTTCACCTCAGCTCACATATCAGAAAGGCCCGAGGGCCTTATTTGCAGCAGCTAGGCGAGTACTATCTCCACAGCAGGTGGAAGGGGTCTCGCCTTCATCTTCAGCTCAGCGAGTGTTATCTCCACATCAGGTGGAAGGGGCCTCGCTTTCTTCACCAGCACAGGTACTACGGAGGGGCAAAGAGCCCATGATTCATGAGGGTCCGATGATTGATCTTGAGGCCAGTTCTCCTAGCCAAGAGGCGAAGGAGATCATTCAGCATCTCAGGGCTGAAAATGATGTTTTGCAGAGGAGACTTGAGGGTGCCCAATGGACTATCACTTACATGGGGCAGCAGAACAAACAATTGGAGGAGGAGAAAGCACTTGATGAGCTATGGAGGATTCGTAGCGACCGAGTCTTGAACCGTAGAAGACCCGGTGATCCACTGCCTGCTGACCGAGAGTCTATGCTCATTCAGGAGAATGCTCGCTTGGAGAGGCTGTTGGCTAAGGCCAACCAAGAGAAAAAGCTGCTAAGAAACATGAAGAATCACTATTGGGCAAGGATGCATGTATGCAAGGCCAAAAGGAAAATGTTCCAAAGGAGGTTGTCCGAGGCTCTTAGGCGGAGGAAGAAGACCAATCCACTCCGTATCTTGGCTGAGGCATCCCTCAAAGATCATGGCACTCATTAGCCTAGCCACAGCTCAAATCCCAAATTTTTTTGAGAATTTTGGGTAATTTTGGCATTTTTTGGAAAATTACAGGTTTTGGCTCCTCAACGGGTCTCACCCCCGGTGAGACCCTTTGTCATGGCAGCTCCTTTTTGCAAAAACTCAGCATTTCTAGATTTTTTATGCAAATTTACATATGCCTATGGATGGACTTGAGTTTTTATGGGGTTTTGGGCCTCCAGAAGGTCAAAATACATGCAAAATTTGACTTTCTGCCCCTTTTTTGAGTTGCAGAAACCAGTCTTGGGAGAATTAATTTTTGACAGGGCAAATGACCTCCAAATTCAAAAATTCTAGTTGGGTTGGAAAGTAGACTCATAGACCTTTCCAACGAGCTATCCTGCACCCAATTCTGACATCTGCAAGTGCCTCAAACAGAGCTCCCAATGTGCGCGACCCGTTGAGCAGATGTGCGCGACTCGTTGAGCAGATTTTGCCAGAATTGACTTGTTCAGCCCAGAAAACGCAGATTTGACTCTTTTTGACTTTTTGAGGTTAATCATGGTCCTCTTGGATGTAATTGTGACACTTTTTAGATACTTTTACTCTTGTTTAACACTTCTAGAAGATTCCTTTATGTAAAGGGTAAAAATTGAATGTATGAACTGGTTTCCAAGTTTATAGAGGCAAGTTGTTTTGACTGCCTATTTTGTAGTGCTTAGTTTAGAAGTGGTTCAAACAGCTCCTAGGATAGTGAGCTCGACCCATGGAGGTAGGGAAAGAGGTTAGATCATCTATATTATGTACTTTCTTGCTCATTTTCATGGTTGGACTCTTGAGGGAGAAGCTATCATTGTATATTTTCACTGTATCTCTGCAATTTTTGGCTAAGGAAGACCAGGGTTTTGCAGTCATCTTTGGGATTCTTGTGGACTCATGTGTTGATGGTGTGTTTCTCAATGTTCTTGTAAGCTTTGTTATGTGATTCATTTCCTTTCTTTACTGCTGCACATTAAACAAATGAAGTGTTAAAGTAGGAATTCATGCTAGCCATGCTCTGCTTTTAAATTTGTTTAATTTCCATGTTTTCTACTGTCTAAAGGGAATTCAAAGTCATTGTTTGCTCTCTTTAGCTCCTCATCTTTCATTCCTGATCATCCATCTCAAGTTAAGGCATCAATACTGTTTCCTACCTCGCCCCAAGGAACCCCCTGCAGAAACTGTGTCCAATCCCCGCACCCAAAATTGCAATTCCTCAAATTGCCACCAAAAACCCAAAAAACCCCCAAATCAACCTTTCTAATCAGTTTACTAGCCTAATATCAGTGTTACCTTGTTGGTCATCTCATCCCATTGAAGATCTACCGAGATTGACCGGAGAGAGCCTTCTCCTGCCCCGTAGGGCTAGCTACGAGGCTGAATGGTTTGATGTAGCCTTGAGGTTTACCTTTCTCAGCCTGAGGTGAAATTTCAAGTGCTAACAAGACCTACCACTGAAACGCCTCTTCGACCCCCTCCAAAAGGCGTACTCCGGAAATCCTCTTACAACCCGAATGCTCGTGCTGCACAAAACTACAATATCGTTGAGGACTTAGCACAGACTCCGTCGGCTATGTCCGCGTTAGAAGTTCTCCAGAGTTGCCCTTCTCAGAGGAAGTCCTTGCTATCTGCCATTGGTGGCATAGACCCGGCTGATTCAGATTTAATCACTTTTGACTTAGAACGCCATACTCAGAGACTGCCTCCCCAAATCGCCTTCCTAATACAGGTTATTATTGATTCCAAGACGATTCATCGTACAATCATTGATGAAGGTGCCTCAACTTGCATCATGTCTGTTGCCTGTTGGAAAGCTATTGGATCTCCAACGCTGAGCCAGTCTCCTACTACCTTGGAAGCTTTTGATGGAAGAGCGTCCCGTCCTTACGGTATACTCCAACGTTTACCCATCTCTTTGGAAGGGAAGACGGTCGAGATGGAAGTTGAAGTCGTTGATGCCACTCTAACCTACAACCTCCTTCTCGGACGTAGCTGGATATACGCGATGCAAGCTGTCGCTTCATCTTTCTTTCGTATCATTCGTTTCCCTCATCAAGGGAAGATCGTTACCGTTGACCAGCTATCCTTCTTTGCTTCTTCTTCCGAAGGCACCATCCCGTTTGTGGAGCATACCTCCAAATTATCTGAGAGTCTGGGAGCTGGACTTTTCAAAGATCCCGCTCTTATGGGTGTTTTTCCACTCCCTCCTCCAAATATCGCCTCTGTCAATATGATCACTACTGGTTCTGACCCGTGGATCATACCTCCCACAGACCAAGTAGATTCCTGGGGCGACCGGATGCCGTTGAGTCCTGCCGAGCTTAATTATGTTGAAATCATTGCTGCCTCGGCTCCCTCTTCTACGCTTACTCCATCCTCAGGGCTTCTAGACGAGGCTTCTTCGGATTCCTTAAGAGAAACATTCCTCTCCGACGAAGCCATTATTGAGACCATGTCTCTAGAGGAACCTCCTTGGCATGATTCTCACCATCGTTCCTCATTTCTACCTGCCCAGCAGAATTTTCTGACTTGCCTCGAGCGGTTTGCTCCTTGTCTCCCATCACAAATCCTTCAAACGCCTATTCAGATTGATCAGGTGTTTTCTGAAGGAAATATGGCGAACATTATGCAAACCCAACCCATCGACATCTCTTTCAAACCAGGGATTGTCGAGAATCTTCATATTGGAGTCACTTGTACTCCAGAGGAGATTCAACTTTATTCCAACCTTTTTCGCGAATTTCGTGATGTCTTCGCATGGTCCTATGAAGAAATGCCCGGCATTGATCCTAGTATAGTGGTGCATGAGATAATCACGTACCCAGGGGCTAAGCCTGTTCGTCAACGTTTACGCCCTGTCCATCCCGGAAAGGCTGCAGCGATTAAGGCCGAGGTAGAGAAGCTTCTTAACGCCGGTTTTATTTATCCTATTCCTCTCACAGATTGGGTTTCTAATATTGTACCTGTAACCAAAAAACAGGGTACAATCCGGGTTTGTGTCGATTATCGTGATATAAACAAAGCCTGTCCTAAAGATAATTTTCCCACACCATTCATTGATCAAATTATTGACGAGTGTGCTGGAAGTGAAATGTATTCTTTTATGGACGGTTTCTCTGGTTATAACCAGATCAATATTGCTCCCGCTGATCAACACAAAACTGCCTTTATTTGCCCATGGGGCACTTTTGCCTATAAGAAGCTCCCTTTCGGTCTAAAAAATGCCGGTGCTACCTTCCAGCGTGCAATGTCTTATGCGTTTCATGACATTCGACACATTGTACAGCCTTACCTGGATGATCTCCCTGCTCATTCAGCTAAACGTCAGGACCACCCTAAACACCTTCGCGAAATCTTTCTTCGCTGTCGATACTACCGAATTAGGCTTAATCCTCACAAATGTGTCTTCTGCGTTGAATCTGGCCGACTTCTCGGGTTTGTTGTTTCCCGAGAGGGAATCCGTTTGGATCCCCTTAAAGTCGAGGCCATAGTGAATCTTCCTCCCCCTGCTTCTTTACAGCAATTGCAAAGATTGCAGGGTAAAGCAAATTTTTTACGTCGTTTCGTTCCAAACTATGCCGAGGTAGCCAAAGGTTTTACACGGTTATTAAAACGCGATGTCCCTTTTCATTGGGATACCATTGCTCAGGAATCTTTTGAGCGTCTCAAGGGTCTCCTTGTCTCTGCTCCATTACTCCGTCCTCCGAATTATTATCGCGATTACACGCTGTATTTGGCCGCCGCCGACACCACTATCGGCATGGTTCTTGTTCAAGCTGACGATGATGGCACTGAACATGTTATTTATTATCTCAGCCGCAACCTTCTAGATACGGAAACTCGATATGCTTATGTCGAGAAGTTGGCTTTAGCCGTGGTTTGTGCTGTCCAACGTTTCCGTCATTATATCCTGCTGCGAACAACTACCGTGATTTCTGATTGCAACCCCATGACATATATATTGTCACACCAGTTGCTGGGGGGCAAATTCTCGAAGTGGATTTTTATCCTCCAAGAGTTTGACTTGGAATTTACCACTGCCAAGTCTAAGAAATCCCTTGTGTTTGCTGAGTTAATTTGCTCTTTGCCATCTTCTTCCTCGACCTCGCATGTAGAGGATCAAATTCCGGATGAGACCCTGTTCCTCATTAGCACCCTCGATCCATGGTACGGATATATAATCACATATCTGCAAACGTCCTCCTTTCGCCCGGGTGTGTCTAAAGACGCTCAGCGAAGGATTCATCATCAATCTCAACCATACCGTATCATTGGAGATACCTTATATCGTCTCAGCGCCGACTCTGTTCTCCGCCATTGTCTTACTCTCGAGGAAGCTGAGCGGGTTTTGAATGACTGCCACTCTGGTGCCTATGGCGGACATATGTCCGGATATGCTACTGCCCAAAAAATCCTTCGTGCTGGCTACTTTTGGCCCTCTATCTTCAAGGATTGCATCCTTGCCGTCCGCTCTTGTCATGAGTGCCAGATATACCAGCGCAAAATGCGAGCGCCTCTTGCTCCATTGCATCCTGTTGTCACCGTCGGCCCTTTTGCAAAATGGGGCATTGATTATATGACCTGTAACCCTCGCTCGGCCGGGGGGCATGGGTTTATCATCGTTGCCATCGATTACTTTACTAAATGGGCTGAGGCGATGCCTACATTAACTGAAGACGGTCACACAGCTGCGCAATTTTTTTTCAATCATGTTATTTCGCGATTCGACGTTCCTCAAGCCATCGTCACCGATCACGGAAAGCATTTCCGTAATCATATGATGTCGGAATTAACAACCCAGCTAGGCTTGCAACACGATAGTTCAACTCCATACTACCCTCAGTCCAATGGTCAAGTTGAAGCTGTCAATAAGATCTTGGTTACAATGCTTCAACGTATCGTTGGCGTGCATAAGTCTAACTGGCATTTGATGTTGTTCCCTGCCTTGTGGGCTTACCGAACCTCCGTGAAGGATGCCACTGGTTTCACTCCGTTTCAACTAGTTTATGGACTAGAGGCTACCCTTCCAATTGAATGTGAGATCCCTTCATTGAAATTAGCTGTCGAGCTACTTCCCAACACCACTCCGTTAGAAGAACGCCTTCTTTATTTAGAACGGCTAGATGAGACTCGTTGCCTGGCCTCTTTGGCCATCGAAACGCAAAAAAAGCGAGTCAAGACTCACTTCGATCAGACCGTCCGTCAACGTTCTTTCGTTGAGGGAGACTTAGTCCTGCTCTATGATCAGGCAAAAGATAAGCTAGGAGCAGGAAAGCTCGAGTCTATGTGGCTAGGCCCTTACATTGTCAAGAAAGTTCTGCAGAAAGGGGCCTACGAGCTGATTGATTATGAAGGAAACCCTCTTGGGAAGCCCCGAAATGGGCTTTATTTGAAAAAGTACTATGCGTGATGCTAGTACATTTTATTGTGTACATACATGTACTTTAGTGTGTTGTGTGTGTGTGTCAGTTTTCAAGACATAGCTACCACTTATTGTGTTTTTCGCTGCTTGTGCAGATGTCGGATGCACCCTATGTTGGTTTCGCTGATGGTGCCTGCCGCAGTACTCGCGATTTGTCCTCTGCGGCATGGGTGATCTACGATCCTCATGGCGAGCTAATAGATTGTCAGGGTGTGTGTTTAGGTCGTACTACTAACAATGTCGCCGAATACTGTGCTGTAATCGAGCTACTTGCTAAAGCAATTAATTTCGGCATTCACGCATTGGTAGTGAACCTGGACTCTCAACTTGTTGTCCACCAGCTCAACGGGCAATATTCCGTCAGAAACCATCATATTCTAAGGTTGTATCTACGTGTAAGGTTGTTAGAAAGGAATTTTGATTTTATCACATATCAACATGTTCCAAGACAATTAAACACATTATCTGATGCATTGGCCAATCATGTGTTAGATAGACATTTGCATAATTTGTAATCAAAACAGTATATAAGCAGGCACATGAAAACACAATAGTAAACCATAGACATATGTATATATATACGTGTGTGTCATAATGTTTGCGCCACGCGCATTACATAACCCAAAAAATAATACATGTCCAAGTCCCATACAGCCGCTGACAACATGTCTCTCAAAAATATGCAAAAATGAAACCTAGGCGTCTAAGCACGGTGATGCTCATGATAGCATGTCACCGCCCGCACCAAACGTCTCAACAGACGATGGACGCGAGTAGATACTCCCACCGTGTGCCTCTGGTACGCTCTAGGCACGTCGGCCAATCTGCCATAATCTGGAATTCCTCGAGTAAGTGCCTCAAGGTTCTGAACTAGATCGTCATCACCCTCTACCTGAGGGTCTGCTGCAGGTTGTGCTCTCCGTACGTTATGAGGCAAGTCAGCTGGTCGCTCTGCACCAACATCTGCATACATATAGATGCTGTAAGAAACAGGCATGTATTATACAAAAAAAAAAAAAAAAACTGAAATACATAAAAAACGTTAAAAACACAAAGAGTTCTTACCTAGCTCCTCGTCCCACTCCTCTCCTGCAGGCAGTGGGAGATCGGGATCTCCAGTGAAATCCGTGCCCGCATAGGGCCAGTCCTCTATGACGATCATCTGGTGACGGAGCCAGATAAAGAACTCGGGCCTCCAGGCCATCTGCTGGCCCCCTCCTCCTCTGGGCATGAGTTCTGCCCATCGATTCAACCTCGGCTCCCGTGGCACTGGATCTGCCACTATACCCCCCTGTACCCGGAATATCGACAGTCGCTCCAGGAAGAAAGTCACTATGATAGATCCGTAGCCGAACTGTTTGTTGCCATCATGCTTACACTTGGTAAGCTGCCTTTTGATGTTTGTTGTCACTGCCGTGGCCCAATCAAACAATGTAGGATTCAGACACTCAGTTGCCAGCAGCAAGTGATTCTTGCTGGCCTCGTGGGGTGCCTGTACCCCAGCCGTCCGGGTGATAGTGAATAGTACCACTCGTAGCACCAGGTCCGGAATAGTGACAATATCCACCTTGGCACTGTTGGATCCAGTCTGTGCCCCAGGACAAACTCTTTCCATCACCTCGCCCATCTTCTCACCAGAAGGCCTGCTACCAGTCAAGATGGGCCGTGCACCTCGCCGCGATAGACCAGTAATAAAGTAGACATCGGAGACATCCAACTCCAATGTCTGGTCCTTCAGGCGGAATACCTGATCCTCCGTGTCCCAAGCATCCACAATAAATCTCAGTAACTCAGGTTGTGCACGTAAGTATGAGGTAAGGAAGAATTTCTTCAAGCCGCAATCTCTCAAAGCATCCATGCATGCATCATCCTCCAATGCCATGGCATCTATGGCCTCATGTTCCCTTTCTCTCCATTCTATAGCCATTCTGACCAAACCCTGCAACCAAAGAGTCGAAAATGTCATCATTAGATCAATGGTGAAGACAAAAACCAGGAAAAATTGCAAATTCAACGGTCAAAATCGTGTGCAAAATTGGTTCGCGCGATTGGCGCGACTGTTTTCAAAACAGTCGCGAAAATGTCGCGCCTCCTTTTAGGAAAATAGCCCATTGGCGCGAACCCGCGCGGGAAACTCGCGCCAATGGGCGCAACCCTAGTTTTTGCAATCCCCCTTGCAGAGGATCATGCTGTGGATGGAAAACTGAATAAATGGAATGAAAATAAAGCTAAGGATGAGGCCTCTTACCTGCTTCAGACGGCGGCTCGAATGGTCTCCTGGATTGATCGCAATCAGCACTTGAACTTTGCACCCAAAACCCTCCAATGGTAAACTCACAAGGTAAAAAGTGAAAAGTAAATTTATTTTTTACCATTTCACTATTTATAGCATTTTTGACCTAAAAATACATTAAAAATGATATTTTTTGAGTATTTTTGGAATATATTTATGTCAAAGTGGGTTTTACGCTGTTCTTTGTATGATGACAGGGGTTGGTGCAACTCAAGCAACAACACGAGCTCATTTTCCTACTTTTTCAGGCTTAGTAAAATAAATGAAAAGGTTACTCCAAGGTCTGCTTTCAGCTCTTTTTCTGACAGTTTAAAAAGGAAAAGATGGCCGAGTTACTCCTCTTGACTCGTTAAACGTTAATAAGGGGCGGTCGTTTTAAGTTCTTTTTATCGACCGTTAAAACATAAAAAGATTACCGGGTTTTGTCGTTTCAAACTCGTTAATGGTCATGAAACGACGTGATTTCGACCGCTTTTTTACTTTTTCAGGTCAGAATCACTATTTATGAAAAGTACTCCTCGATCGTAATGGTCGGGCGGTTCTTTCGAGCATTGTTTTATACTTTTTCGGGCTCGAGAGACACAACTTTACGAAAAAGGACACCCCTAGAGTTTCCTTTTCTGCTGTCTTTTCAAACTCTCTAAACATGAAAAGACATCGAGTTCTTCCTTTGTCAGACTCGTTAAAACCTGATGACATCGGATTTTGTCGAAATGACACACCACAAGCATATGCTATCCCCATCAAGCTTGTTAAAAATAATCGGGGTACTCGCCAGAAATGGTGGGGAAAAAGGAAATTTTGGAACCATAATTATTGTCGTGTCGGCAGTATGTCGCTCTTGAACATGGCACTTGTCTGCTTTCGTGTCTGGGTGGGGATATCTCATCTCATTTTTCACTGGCCTCCATGGATTTGGGTAATCCTATTTGACCTCTCATCTGCTCATTGCCTCGTCATCATGACCTCTGATCCATTGATGTCAAATACTGCCAATTCCACTGTCGTGCCGCCGATATGTTCAAGAGAAGTTGACCTCTGAAAAGAAACAACCTCCATCTAATAGTTCACATGATCTTGATTCAGAACATTATCTCTCTGTCTCGCGTCGATGATGTGGGAGACATTATGGCCCACCTTGGATCAAGGTCACTTCCTGTCGACTTCAACTCATTATCTAGGAAGCTGATCTAGAGACTCTCTTCCGGTGCCTTGGAGCCTGCATGCCTCAATGGCAGGTTCTTCGTGTTCGACGTGAGGTTTTTATCATTGGCCTCCGATCGAATGATTCTACGGGTGTTGGACGCCAACTCATTAATTCGCATGCCGTAGATTGTGCCTATAGTACCTTGAGGGCCATTGTCATTATTGGTGGTACCTCTCGCGTCTGTTAACAGTTTCCACTATTGACTGGTAATCAGACGATGTTCATGCATGTTCGACTTCAGCTCATATATTCGCATGCTTGAACTTGTACTCTTGTTCGGGTCGAGATGGAGCGCAAGACCCTGGATTGTGTCTGTTGTAATCCAGGCGTGATTCTTGATACATGACTCATTCACTGGATGGCTGCGACCATACCTGAGTCAATTCATTGATCCTAACCAGATGGCTGCGTCCATACTATGGATCTAGATTATTTATGTACTCTCTTATGGATGGCTGCGACCATACCATGTACATCATGTAATTGAACTATCAGTCGTTCCTCTCAATGCAGATCTTCGGCGGCAGCTATATGTGTTCTTGTAAAGCATTTCACCCCTCTCTCCCTCTCGGGCCTCATGCTTTGGGGGGCATCTGTTACACAATAATTTGTCACCATTAGTCACCGTCCCTATCGCCCCGTTCCCGTACATTGGAGGACGCATTCCGGGACCTGTGAACAGTGACATAACCCAAAAACACTTGCATTATGTTCCCCTGAGTATGTACTTCATGTTCTCTGAAGACACCTTCTGCAAATTATCCCTGAAAAGTGCTCTTTTTCCATTGGCGCAGGTCCACAGTGTCCTACCTGCGCCAATCACTGAGATCCTCAAAAGGGGGTGCGACCATTGGCTCTCTGTCACAGAACAACACCCGCGCCAACCCAGTTTGGTAATGATTTTTGACAAACGCGCGCCCATATGTTTTTTCCCTTCAGATCACGAAGTCTTTTGAAGGTAAAATCCATCGGATAGAGGTCGAGAGTCATCATCTATCCTTGACATCTATCCTTTCAGAGATAATGCCAATCCACAATGGGTGTCCTGGTTCATTGAATCTTCCTCCCTTCTCCATCTATAAATGTCTGTCCTCATGCATTAGACAAGCTAGTTTTGGAGTAATGCTAGTTGTGATTATGCTTGTCGTGAGTGATAGTGAAGCATAGAGAGGTTATGCTGCCGGAGAGGAGGTATATTGCAAGACACACATAGCTTCTCGCCCAGCCAGAGGAGAGGTTCAACGTCAGAACCTTGGTTGTAACTTTTCCCGTCTATTATTCATTAATGAACGACTGCTGTTATGGTTCCAATCTCATTGTCTACTATAATAATGTTTGATTTATTTCCTTTCTGACTGAAATATAGTTGTACTTTGGTGGATTTTATGCTTGTATCTGTTTCTTCCTTTGCATGTGCAGGTGTCCGTTCGTGAGGATCGCAAGGATTGTGACCTGCTGGAGCAAGGGAGCGGGAATCTCAACTCTGCTTCGACATTAGCGTTGGACTCCAGGTTGGTCTTCTTAATTCACCTTTAATGTACAACTAGGAACTTGCGTAGCAACGTGAATTGATTGTGGCTAGTTCTGCTTTAGGCTAGTGGGATCACCTCTGTCCGCAGAGGGGATTTACCTATCCAACAGTTTGCAGGAAAAATATGTGAGTATTGAGATTGAGGTTTGCATAATTCAAAAAATTGCCTCAAGAGCTAGGTGATATGGTAAATAGTTTGCGGGAATTAGAACTTTCAAGTTGACAATATATAGAGGAGTTACAGGGATCAATTTCAAATCTTTCATCTTTAACAATATTGAGAATGGAAGTGTCACAAACAAGTCCAAATGCCCAATAGAAGTTGAGCAAGGATAAGAAAAGCTAAATCCAATCACCTTAATAGCAAGTGGTAAAAGATTGTAAGCTTTTGATCAAGTGAGAAAGTTTAATATTGAAAAAAATAATCTTTTACATCAAATATTTGTTATTGGAACTTGAAAGAGCATATTTGAAGATTGAGAGGAAATATATGTTGGAAAGGTTATAGAATCTATAATTTTGGCATAATCTAAGTGATTTCTCTTTATCTTCTAGCTTTGAATGACATTTTGTTTACTAATTTTTATATTCAGTGATCTTCTATATGTCACGATTCTTCTAAAATTTATGCCTTACAGCATTTCCTTTGCAACATTTGGTGCAATTGCTAGTTATACATGGTTAATAAGGAAATGTGTACATTGATAAGACATTCTTCGTGTTGCAATAGTTTTTTTTTTGTTATATTTATAAAGCCTTCAACTAACATTAATATTTTAAATGTGGTTGTACTAGTTGTATTCTCTTTCACTCTAATAGAGTCATAAATTTTTACTAGGTTGAAATGTCTTAAGGCCAATCAAAGACATGAGAAGGTAATGCATGATATGGATTGTGATAAGGAATTAAGAATTATGGTTAGGTTACACAAGGATAACATTTATATGCAAATAAGACAACACTATAGCCTGTCCACAAGGTCTTGGATACATGGTGATCGGGTGCTCTGTTAAGACACTCCTTGATGTGAAGTCACTAGTTCAATTACCTGCCCCAATGGGGGTGATATATTGGACATGATGAAAATGTAGTCCCACCAATCTTACAAACAAAAGACAACTACTAAAGCCTAAAGTAGATAATTAGGCTTAAATGCACATAAATTATTTAATTAGAAGAGTTTATCAAATTTGATGTATTACGGTATAAATATTTTAAATAGAATTATGTTGATAGGTGTGTCTATTTCAAAATAGACCTTCCAAAATTTTAATTTAATTATCAGCCAACCTAGATCCATCTTACTTGTAGATCTACTAAGTGTCAAGAGGGATCAAATCTCTTTTCACTCTAATAGAGGTTTGTACCTCAAGAGATTTGAATATTCTCCACATTTGGTAGATATGGAGTTAAGATGGATCTAGGATGGTTTAATTATTAAGTATAATTAATTTAATAATAATAATAATTTTTATTATTATTATCATTATTATTTATGTAATTTGATGGAATCAAAATGTTTTTATTAATAAATATAATTTTTTTTAGCATATCTTTTATTTTTATTTTTATTCCTTCTTTTTGTTATTTGACCAAGTCGAAATGTTTAGATCATGACAAGACGACGCAACATCAAGGACAACATCTCTTTCATACTCGGCTAGAGAGTGCCTCTTGGTGCAATAATTATTAGGTGGACGACAAAGATTTAACCAAATGGAATATGCAAAAATATTTACAAATCAAAGGCTTAGATTTATCTCCAAGTTAGTTATGCTCTTTTAATTAATTTATCTCAAATTAATTAATTGAAGAAAATATCACATCAACACTTGTCATATTGGGTATGTGGTATTGATAAGCTATGGTATTGTAACTAAAACTATATCCAAGATAAAAATTTCCATAATAAAGTGGGGTGAATCTCCATGGTTAAGGATATTGTTACATTTAAAAAAAAATGCATATGTGTTTAATTCATATATTAATTCTTTTTATAATTAATAATAATAATAATTTAAAATAAAGTTATAATTTAGTTAATTTTATTTATTTATTTATCTTTTTAATTCGAGCAATATGAGATGTACCATGAGATAAATGTTTTGATGCTTCTCATGGATTGATGCTTATAGGCATTTACCAACCATTTAATTTATATGGTTGCACTAGTTATGTCAAATTCAAGTGTAAAGGCATACATTCTTCCTCATTCGTTGGGAATCTTGTCCATTTCCTCTATATTTTTGGTGGGTAAGACTTATTCATTACATGAAAGAAGGTATGTCCAGATACAATTTTCATATTTCTACTTGGTAAAATTGGTGTGGAATTTATGATAGACTTTTACTTTCTCTTTTTTGGGAAATAAAGTTTACTTGTTTCATTAACGTAATTATATTCATATTAATGGCTATATGATAAGTCTTTACCACTTTGGAAATTATACTAAGTCTAACACATGTGGGATAACCTATGTTGGTGTCAATCTTTGCGAGAGTGGCTTTCTAACGTTTTTACCCTAGCAAGAAAAAGCTCGTAAGAATATTTTCAGTGATAAATTTTAAAAGGGAGCTAGAAACCTCCCTAGATATATGCAACAACCCACAAGCCACATATATCAGGAACTCATAGTTCAACCTAGGACCGAGACATCTGGAGACCACCAAAACTGGATTCAAGATCCCAAACCCTTATGGGATGCCTATCCTTCCAGCCTTACTATGACGGGCCATGTCTTCAGGTACTTGAACCTTGGTGGATGGGATTGCAAACCACCATCCCTACCACTTAAGCTAAGCACCCGTGGAGAAGATGTTAGGCCCCTATACTACTAGTGTAACCCCTTATTGTTATTAGTATAACCCACTTATTATATTGATGTACCCATGTAGTGCCCATATTGTTACTATTGTGCCCCATAGAAGCCCACTATTGTTATTATTGTGCACTTACATTATTATTGTTATGTCGGCTCTGATTATGTTATGACCCCTTAGACTCCTATATATAGAAAGGAGGTCTTTTCATTTGTATCATCCAAGAATTGTTCATTTATGTAATGTAAAGGAGGTTGCCCCCTCGAAGAGGCTGAATTCTAAGGCGTTGATCTATCTTTTCTATCTTTTCTTGAGCTAGTTTCATAACATTTGGTATCAGAGCTTTGGATTCTAGGGTTTCGCTGCTCCAAACAGGTCATCGTGGCATTTTCGCTATAACTTTTTTTTGTGACGTTTCAGAAGTCCCAAAAAAAACCCATTTGAGAAGAAATCGCACTGAACCTTGGGTCCGAATTTCAGAGCTTTTTGGGTGATATTTGCGGAGATATGATCTGAGGAAGTTGGTTTTTTTGCAGATTCCTGAATTACATTCAAAACAGGTGACCTGGGGAAAATCGTCATAACTTTCTCTCTGGGGATCGGATTGAAATTTCGTAAGAAGGTACAGAAAGAGGATGGACTGTAGTTTCTTGTATGTGTGTTTCAGATTCAAAGGTTGAAACAGTGACTCGTGGCACGTCGTACAAGTTTGCTCTACTGAACTATTCTAAAAGCAAGTCACTGTGGGAGATTTCACATAACTCTTCCTTGGAGAATCCAATTTGGGTCAGACTTGTGGCATTGGAAAGAGGACGCAGAAGGCTACTATAGGTCAGAATTTCAGAATTGGATGATTTGAAATTACAGAGGTACATCAGATTCAATATCAGGCTTCTATAAAGTGAAAAAAGGCGTGTAGTTTTTTTTAAATTTTGGTGTAAGCTTGGTGTAACGGAATTCAAAGGGCATATTAAAGCATTATTATCGGTAACTGATGCCCCGAGGAAAGAAAATGCAAACACCTAGTAAGGAACCTGAAAGCTCTAGCATGACTCATGAAGAAGAGGAAGAAATGCTACATGATATATCAAAATTACAAGAACAAGTGCAACAAATGTCACACTCACAAAAGCTAACAGAAGCTAAGATAAATGGCGTGGAATCTAAGATAAATGGCGTGGAATCTAAGATAAAGGGCATGGAAGCCAAGATGGATGATTCGAACACATATTTGAAGAGAGACATGGCAGATTTGAAGACAGATTTGAAGGCAGACATGGTCGAATTGAAGATAAATATGAATAAGTTGCTACAAGAAATGGGCACTAAGGATGAAAGGGTACTGTTAGCGCTTGAAATTTCACCTCAGGCTGAGAAAGGCAAACTCCAAGGCAACATCAAACCACTTAGCCTCATAGCTAGCCCTACGGGGCAAGAGAGGGCTCTCTCCGGTATATCTTGGTAAAGATCTTCAACGGGCGAGATAACCAATAAGGAAACACTGATTTTAGGCTAGTAAACTGATAAAAAGGTTTGAATTGGAAATTTTAAGATTTTGGTGGAAAGTTGGGGAAAGGCAATTTTGGGTGCGGGGATTGGACACAGTTTTTGCAGGGGGTTCTTTGGGGCAAGGTAGGAGACAATATTGATGCCTTTGATAGAGGTGGATGGATGAGAATGACCGGTGAAGAGTTAAGGAGAGCAAGCAATAACCTTGAATTCCCCTTAAACAGTTGAAAACATTGATATTAAGCAAACTTAAAAGCAGAGCATGACAGTCATGAATTCTACTTTAACACTTCATTTGCCTAATTTGCAGAAGGAAAAGTAAGGAAATGATTCACATAACACACTTACAAGTACAGAGAGAAACACACCATCAATACATGTGACCACAAGAATCCCAAAAAGGACTGCAAAACCCTGGTCTTCCTTTGCCAAAAATTGCAGAGATAAAATGAGTAATACAATAGAGCTTATCCCTCAAGAGTCCAACCATGAAAATGAGCAAGAAAGTACATAATATAGGCCATCTAACATCTTTCCCTACCTCTAGGGGTCGAGCTCACTATCCTAGGAGCTGTTTCAACCAATTCTAAACTAAGCACTGAAAACTAGGCAATCAAAACAACTTGCCTCTATAAGCTAGGAAACCAATTCATTCATTACATTTTACCTATCTGATGAATGAATCTTCTAGAAGAGATAAATAAGTGCCTAAACATCATAAAATTACATCATTTACAGCAAGGAGGATGAAAATCAACTCCCAAAAAGTCAAATCCAGTCAAACTGCGCTTTGTTGAGCTGTAGGTTGATTTCCTGTACAAACTGCCTGATGGGTCGCGCGCAATTCCTGGACGGGTCGCGCGCCTTTGGAGGCACTTTTGAGGCACTTCCAGGTGTCCAAATGAGGCAAGAGTGGGCTTGCTGGAAAGGCCTGAATGTCTACTTTCCAACCCAAGTAGAATTTATAAATTTGGTTGTCATTTGCCCCTCCAAAATTGCAATCTCCCAAGACTGCTTCCTGTGTGTCAAAAATGTGGCAGAAAGTCATTTTTTGCTTGTTTTTTGACTTTCTGGAGGCCCAAAACTTGGTGAAATTTCTTAGTAATGGCTGAGCAGGTGTAACTTTCCATGAAAAATCCAGAAATGCTGAGTTTTCCCAAAATGGAGTTGCCAAACGAAAGGGTCGCGCGCGGCACGCGACCCATCGGTGAAGAAAACCTGTTTTTTGCTAGAAAAATAAAAAATGACCCAAAATGCTCAAAATTTTGAAATTTGTGTTGGAGTTGAGTTATTTAGTATCATGCTCCTTCAAGGAAGCCTCAGCCAAGATATGGAGGGGATCGGACCTTTTCCTTCGTTTTGGTGCTTTGGCCAGCCGTCTTTGGAGCACCTTCATTTTTGCCTTGCATACGTGCATTCGTGCCCAATAGTGATTTTTCATGTTCCTGAGCAAGTCCTTATCTTGGTTGGCCTTGGCTAGCAACCTCTCCCAATGAGCATTGACCCGGAGAAGCATAGCCTCTCGCTCAAAAATCTGCTGTTTCAACTGTTCGAGATGCTGTTTCAAGGGGACAAATAGCACAAGGGAAATGTTAGGGAAGGGAGACTTTGAAGGGAAATTGGGAAAAACATATGAAATAGGGAGTTAAGGGAAGGAATCATGATATATACCCCATCACATATTTATGATTTGCAAAGGTTTTATGAGAGGTAGGGTTTAGGTTTAGTTTCTTGATTTTTAGGGATAGGGGTAAGGTTTAAGGCTTTTGGTATTTTTTTGGTAGGGAGAATGAGTAAAATGATGAGGGAGGTGGAAATAGGATGTAGGGAAAAAGTGGGGGTGAAAAGGATAACCTTGAAAACAACAAGACAAACCCTAGCTCAACCAACACTTTGACCTTCTTGAGCAAATATGCATTGGATTCATTATTTCAAAATGATGGCTTTAAACAACATTCTCATGCTTTTCAAGCTTTGGCAAACAATGTATTTTCATAAGGAGAGGCCTACCTGCAACCTTGAAGCAATCCGGGGTTATTTAGCAGCTTACTGGCGAAATTTGGCGGAGGAATTCCCAACGGGTCGCGCGCACTGCCCAATGGGTCGCGCGCCCTCAACGGGTCGCGCCTGTGTAATTTCTGAACTGGAATGGGCAGCCTGACGGGTCGCGCTCGCCCAACGGGTCGCGCACTAGTCTCAATGGGTCGCGCGCTTTTGCAGGAGGCTTTTGGAGGCCTTTCCAGTGTCGGAATCGGGTGCAGGATAGATCGTTGGAAAGGTCTTTGAGTATAATTTCCAACACAACTGGAATTTTTCAATTTGGAGTTCATTTGACCTGTCAAAAATCAAATCTCCCAAGACTGGTCAAAAAGTGCCAAATGAGGCTGCCTCAAGGAAGAGTGTTGTTGCAGTCAACTTTTGAATGCCTTCCTCAACCCCAAATTTAGTTCATGATAGCTCATTGGAAATATATTTGTGTCTAGTTATCATTTTACCCATCAAGCAAATAATTTGGCCAACCAAGCTAGGAGAAAACTTGATTTTCCCAAGGTCACTTCAGAGGTGTCTTTGACTCTCCTGAGGCAACGGTATTCTTGACATTTCTCCCAAACCATGACACCCGTGAAAAAAGTGAAGGAGGTTTTTCTTCTTTGGCATGTTGTGGACAAAAACCTCTCTCATTTTGCCAAAATTCATCTTTGATTTCTCTAAAACATCTTTTGAGTGAAACTTATCCCGATGTGTGAAACAAGGAATTCTGTCGAAATGAAGCGAAATGAAGGGGATAGGGGGATTCTAAATTCTTGAGGAAATTTTTGGGAGTAGGGAGGGATGTTAGGAAGCAGGGGAAAGTGGAATCTCAGAGATTGAGCGAGGGGAAGGAGTCCAAAAGGGAAAAACACAGGCCAAACCTAGAAAATTGCCAGGTTGTAGCTAGAAACTAGGGTTTGTGTGAAAATGAGGAATTTGGGGGATCTAAGGGATGGGAAGCATTTGATAGGGTATTTTAAGGATAGGGGAAGGTGTATGAACATCTGGATACAAGTTTTGCCGATGACTTGACCGTCCAAGAGAAATTGGCTTTCAAAGCCCTAGGAGAGGGAAATGACCTTGCCAAGGCACAACTGGAGCATGAACAAGGTGTAAAATGACTCATTAGACACTGACATGATAATTACAACCCTATGAATGGTGATAGACTCAGCTGAATGATGACATGGACTGCCATTTGGACAACTTTGAAAAGAGTGAAAACAAACCCTAGACCTAATGCCTAGTGACCAAATTTTGCTTGAAGACTCACTGAAATAACAAAATTTGACCTTGACACTTCAAAATCACTTTGTAAGAGCACAATTGATCACTGGAGGAAGGCTGGAAAGACTGACACTAACATTGGCTCCAATGGGGATGGTAGCTCCTTGGAGGTGCCAAGAACCTCAGACCTCTGGGAAAGCAGACCAGTGTTTTCAACCATTGGGCGATGGAGTCATTATTCCAACAACCAAACACAGACCTTGACACATTTATTGACTGCAAACTTGACTGAAAACTTGACTCAAACTGACTCGATGACAAATTGAAATGATGAAAAAAAAAACTTGACTCTAACAAACTACATCAAAACCTGAACTTAAAATTTAAAACTTGATGGCAGTACATAACCGCCTGTGGTTCTTACAAAACAATATACCATCAAACTATATCATAATGCCAATGCAACCAATCAAGCAGATGCCTTCTTGATTGATTCTCCTGATTAGATCTCCTGGTCAACAATACAAACCTATCACTGGGCATCCAAAAACATAGTTGACCATGACTGCAACAAAACACTGTAATAAACACTTTCACTACTGGCTGCAACAACCTTGCTAGAGGATCGTGAAAAACATGAAGATTTGCCATTGCCACCTCCTGCTGAAAGAACAAGGTTTCCTTTGCTTCAAATTCTGATCTACCTTCATCATGTGCTTCAGTAAAAGTATGCTCATAAGCTTCAAAAAACTCCGAACAAATGGATGAGCAGATCTCTTCTTGGAAATGCATTTCAGCACATGAAACATATGAAGAATCTGAAAGGTAATCCTGTATGCTATGATCTTCGGTAGTCAGACAATATGGTAGGTGATCTTCATATGATATGACAGCCGGATTATCATCTTTGTGAAGAAAAACATTATCTGTTTGCTGATCTACAAGACAATCATCTTCTTCAACAGAGGAAGGAGTTTCCCCAACACTTTCCTGACTATGTGTGCATTGCAAATCTGCTGTAGCTTGGGCTGTAACAAGACCTTTCAAAAGTTGATCTATCTCCTCTTCAGACAAAGGAGACAATGCCTTTTGTTTTCTTCTGCTTAAACAATAATTATCTTCATATGACAAGGCATTCAAACTATCATTTATTACTGAGTTATTGAAAGGAGATTCATCACTTACTTGCACAAAGATCTCACCTTGCTGTTCATGAACATCTGAATCCAAAACTCTGTCTATGATCTCAACAGTAGAGCTCTCTTTGATGGGCTTCAGCACAAGGTATGCTTGGTCATCACAATCTGAATGTAGTTCTGAAGTAGCTGTCCTAACATTATCACATTCTGCAATCTGGTTTTCTTCTGTGGGCAGATCTGAAACAAGCTCTTCTCTTTCATCAGTTACAGCCATATGACCATCTTCAACCTGCTGATCTTGATTCTACTGCAAAATGTCCTGATCATCTTGATGGGAATTCTCTAAGTTTTCTTTATGCTGCTGAAATGGATTCTCATACAGAGCCTCCATGATCTCACCATCCATAAAATTATCATCTTCATAATACTTCTCAAGGCTTTCAATAAAATTATGTACATGGCTACAACAGTTCTGAACTAAAATCAAAGATGGATATGATTCTTTATACTTTTCAAAGAACACGGTATGAAAATCCCTTAAACAATAAATTGAAGCAGATGGCAAACTTTCATACCAGGATCGGGCTTCATCTTCCAGAGTAGCCATAAACATTTTCATCAAACAGTCCTCAGGAAAATTGATCTTTAACTTGCGAATATGCATATGAAATCTAATCAGATGTAAAGCAGCATCCTTCTTACCATCAGCGTTAAATGTGGGCAGATTCCTTGACCAATCTACCTTGGGCATCTTATTCGGAAAACCTGGAATGTGATCTCGGCTCAAGGGAGCATATCTTCTTGCAATCCGATCCATCTTGAAAATCGCAAAGCTACTGATCTCTCTGCAGTGGAGTAACCATGAAGCACAGGTTGCTGGATCCTTCAGTGAAAGGAGTCGCCAGGTGGATGATTTCAGCCTGTGAAAACTCTCAACTTATCATCCAAAAGTTCAGAGTTTGCAAATATACTGGGGTGAAATGCAAATGAAGTGTTACATTCACAAGCTCACGGAGGTCGACTGAAGCAGCGTTTATCTACTTACGCTGATGCAAAGCAAGAGCGTTTTCAAAGGCTACCTGGCGTATCTTCAGACTCCGTCTAAGACTTATGAAATAAACACATCAGTCAGCAAACAATTTTTTCTCCCCAGTATGGTCGCCAATATGTTAGCGCTTGAAATTTCACCTCAGGCTGAGAAAGGCAAACTCCAAGGCAACATCAAACCACTTAGCCTCGTAGCTAGCCCTACGGGGCAGGAGAGGGCTCTCTCCGTATATCTCGGTAAAGATCTTCAACGGGCGAGATAACCAATAAGGAAACACTGATTTTAGGCTAGTAAACTGATAAAAAGGTTTGAATTGGAAATTTTAAGATTTTGGTGGAAAGTTGGGGAAAGGCAATTTTGGGTGCGGGGATTGGACACAGTTTTTGCAGGGGGTTCTTTGGGGCAAGGGAGGAGACAGTATTGATGCCTTTGATAGAGGTGGATGGATGAGAATGACCGGTGAGGAGTTAAGGAGAGCAAGCAATAACCTTGAATTCCCCTTAAACAGTTGAAAACATTGATATTAAGCAAACTTAAAAGCAGAGCATGACAGTCATGAATTCTACTTTAACACTTCATTTGCCTAATTTGCAGAAGGAAAAGTAAGGAAATGATTCACATAACACACTTACAAGTACAGAGAGAAACACACCATCAATACATGTGACCACAAGAATCCCAAAAAGGACTGCAAAACCCTGGTCTTCCTTTGCCAAAAATTGCAGAGATATAATGAGTAATACAATAGAGCTTATCCCTCAAGAGTCCAACCATGAAAATGAGCAAGAAAGTACATAATATAGGCCATCTAACATCTTTACCTGCCTCTAGGGGTCAAGCTCACTATCCTAGGAGCTGTTTCAACCAATTCTAAACTAAGCACTGAAAACTAGGCAATCAAAACAACTTGCCTCTATAAGCTAGGAAACCAATTCATTCATTACATTTTACCTATCTGATGAATGAATATTCTAGAAGAGATAAATAAGTGCCTAAACATCATAAAATTACATCATTTACAGCAAGGAGGATGAAAATCAACTCCCAAAAAGTCAAATCCAGTCAAACTGCGCTTTGCTGAGCTGTAGGTTGATTTCCTGTACAAACTGCCTGATGGGTTGCGCGCAATTCCTGGACGGGTCGCGCGCCTTTTGATGCAATTTTGAGGCACTTCCAGGTGTCCAAATGAGGCAAGAGTGGGCTTGTTGGAAAGGTCTGGATGTCTACTTTCCAACCCAAGTGGAATTTCTAAATTTGGTTGTCATTTGCCCCTCCAAAATTGCAATCTCCCAAGACTGCTTCCTGTGTGTCAAAAATGTGGCAGAAAGTCATTTTTTGCTTGTTTTTTGACTTTCTGGAGGCCCAAAACTTGGTGAAATTTCTTAGTAATGGCTGAGCAAGTGTAACTTTCCATGACAAATCCAGAAATGCTGAGTTTTCCCAAAATGGAGTTGCCAAACGAAAGGGTCGCGCGCGGCACGCGACCCATCGGTGAAGAAAACCTGTTTTTTGCCAGAAAAATAAAAAATGACCCAAAATGCTCAAAATTTTTTGAAATTTGTGTTGGAGTTGAGTTATTTAGTATCATGCTCCTTCAAGGAAGCCTCAGCCAAGATATGGAGGGGATCGGACCTTTTCCTTCGTTTTGGTGCTTTGGCCAGTCGTCTTTGGAGCACCTTCATTTTTGCCTTGCATACGTGCATTCGTGCCCAATAGTGATTTTTCATGTTCCTGAGCAAGTCCTTATCTTGGTTGGCCTTGGCCAGCAACCTCTCCCAATGAGCATTGACCCGGAGAAGCATAGCCTCTCGCTCAAAAATCTGTTGTTTCAACTGTTCGAGATGCTGTTTCAAGGGGACAAATAGCACAAGGGAAATGTTAGGGAAGGGAGACTTTGAAGGGAAATTGGGAAAAACATATGAAATAGGGAGTTAAGGGAAGGAATCATGATATATACCCCATCACATATTTATGATTTGCAAAGGTTTTATGAGAGGTAGGGTTTAGGTTTAGTTTCTTGATTTTTAGGGATAGGGGTAAGGTTTAGGGCTTTTGGTATTTTTTGGTAGGGAGAATGAGTAAAATGATGAGGGAGGTGGAAATAGGATGTAGGGAAAAAGTGGGGGTGAAAAGGATAACCTTGAAAACAACAAGACAAACCCTAGCTCAACCAACACTTTGACCTTCTTGAGCAAATATGCATTGGATTCATTATTTCAAAATAATGGCTTTAAACAACATTCTCATGCTTTTCAAGCTTTGGCAAACAATGTATTTTCATAAGGAGAGGCCTACCTGCAACCTTGAAGCAATCCGGGGTTATTTAGCAGCTTACTGGCGAAATTTGGCGGAGGAATTCCCAATGGGTCGCGCGCCCTCAACGGGTCGCGCCTGTGTAATTTCTGAACTAGAATGGGCAGCTTGACGGGTCGCGCACCAGTCTCAATGGGTCGCGCGCTTTTGCAGGAGGCTTTTGGAGGCCTTCCCAGTGTTGGAATTGGGTGTAGGATAACTCGTTGGAAAGGTATTTGAGTCTACTTTCCAACCCGACTAGAATTTTTCAATTTGGAGGTCATTTGACCTGTCAAAAATCAAATCTCCCAAGACTGGTCAAAAAGTGCCAAATGAGGCTGCCTCAAGGAAGAGTGCTGTTGCAGTCAACTTTTGAAAGCCTTCCTCAACCCTAAATTTAGCTCATGATAGCTCATTGGAAAGCTCTTTGTGTCTAGTTATCATTTTACCCATCAAGAAAATCATTTGGCCAACCAAGCTAGGAGAAAACTTGATTTTCCCAAGGTCACTTCAGAGGTGTCTTTGATTCTCCTGAGGAAACGTATTCTTGACATTTCTCTCAAACCATGACACCTGTGCAAAAAGTGAAGGAGGTTTTTCTTTTTTGGAATGTTTTGGACAAAAAACTCTCTCAGTTTCCCAAAATTCATCTTTGATTTCTCTAAAACATCTTTTGAGTGAAACTTATCCCGATGTGTGAAACAAGGCATTCTGTCGAAATGAAGCGAAATGAAGGGGATAGGGGGATTCTAAATTCTTGACGAAATTTTTGGGAGTAGGGAGGGATGTTAGGAAGCAGGGGAAAGTGGAATCTCAGAGATTGAACAAGGGGAAGGAGTCCAAAAGGGCAAAACACAGGCCAAACCTAGAAAATTGCCAGGTTGTAGCTAGAAACTAGGGTTTGTGCGAAAATGAGGAATTTGGGGGATCTAAGGGATGGGAAGCATTTGATAGGGTATTTTAAGGATAGGGGAATGTGTATGAACATCTGGATACAAGTTTTGCCGATGACTTGACCGTCCAAGAGAAATTGGCTTTCAAAACCCTAGGAGAGGGAAATGACCTTGCCAAGGCACAACTGAAGCATGAACAAGGTGTAAAATGACTCATTAGACACTGACATGATAATTACAACCCTATGAATTGTGATAGACTCAGCTGAATGATGACATGGACTGCCATTTGGACAACTTTGAAAAGAGTGAAAACAAACCCTAGACCTAATGCCCAGTGACCAAATTTTGCTTGAAGACTCACTGAAATAACAAAATTTGACCTTGACACTTCAAAATCACTTTGTAAGAGCACATTTGATCACTGGAGGAAGGCTGGAAAGACTGACACTAATAGGTACTAAAGGAAACTCATGATGAGAATAAAAGAAATGTTAATCATGATTCCATAGATGCTAATGTTGGATCGAAGACTCACCATATTCCAAAAATTGATATGAGGAAGTTTGATGGCAAGGATCCTGCCACATGGATATTACAGATGGAGCAATTCTTCGATGTCAATAATGTGCAAAACACACAAAAGGTACGTATGGCAACTGTATATTTGGAACCAAATCAGTTTGTATGGTATCAATGGCTTTGCTCTCGTAAAAAAATTATCACTTGGGCAATTTTTACGGAAGAATTGATAGCACATTATGAAGATACAAAAAGCAACAATTTTTTTAGCCAATTGATAAGTCTCAAACAAAAGGGTTCAGTAATGGAGCACATTGAGGAGTTCCAAAAATTGAACATAAGGCTAAAAGATATTCCAGAGGAGCATAGGATTGATGTGTTCATAGGGTCTTTAAATGATAATATCCAACATGATGTTCGCCTTTGGGAACATGATTCATTAGAGAAGGCATTCATGTTAGCAAGAAAAATGGAAAGCAAAAATTATGGCAACCAGGAAGCATACCACTCACAACTATAAAGACGGAAGTGTGGTTGCCCCTAGTCTTCCACAACCTATAAGGTTGACACCACAAAAATTGGAAGAAAAAAGAGCAAAAGGGCTTTGTTACAGTTGTGATAGTAAATACACTAAAGGTCATAAGTGTGCTGAGAAGAAATTATTTTACATAGAATATGAAGAGGAGGAAGAAAAGCATCAAGAAACAACAAAAGAAGAAGATATAAGCCAGGACCCCACCCCAGAGAAAGAAGAAATGAATCAGACCATATCTTGTAAAGCATTGGCAAGAATTACCACTCCTCAAACTCTCAAGCTAGAAGGAAATATCAAGAAGAAAAAGGTGCAAGAAGTGAAAGATCACATCGAGAAAGAAGAAATGAATCCAACCATATCTTGTAATTCATTGTTCGAAATTACCACTCCTCAAATTATCAAGATAGAAGGACATATAAAGAATAAAAATGTTCAAGAAGTGAAAGATCACATCGAGCATCAAGAAATGAATCCGACCATATCTTGTAAAGGATTGGAAGAAATTACCACTCCTCAAACTCTAGAGATAGAAGGACATATCAAGAAGAAAAAGGTTCAAGCAGTGAAAGATCACATCGAGCATCAACAATAATTTCTCCAACTTTTAAAGGATAACGCCACTTCGGTGCAAAATCAAACGAAACAATAGGTAGATCAACTTCGTAGTGAAAAATGTTTTGATGTAGGTGATTGGGTATTTTTACTGCTACATCTCAAGCAAGCTATTTATGAGAAGGAAATGTTGGCAATACTACATGCACTTAAAAAATGGTGACCTTACTGAATGGGAAGACTCTTCAAGGATGTGGATGTGGAAGCATTGTTTTGTGCTATTTATATTATCCAACCAGATTGGATAAACGAAGCAATGGATGAATGGAAGAAGGACGAAGAAGTATGGCCACTTATTCAAAAGTTGCAAAAGATCCCAATTCAAACAATATTGCCAGAAATTAAAGAGGAAGGAAAAATCATATTGGAACCTGGAGCAGTCACAGAAACAAGAACCCGACAGCTACGACAGCGATCAATTTCAGAGTATCTCATCAAGTGGAAGAACTTACCCGCTGAATATTCCACATGGGAGGACAAGAATTTTATACAGAAGCATCAAGAACTACTCATGCGTTGAGGACAATGCTTTTTGAAGGAGAGGGGCATGTTAGGACCCTATACTACTAGTGTAACCCCTTATTGTTATTAGTATAACCCACTTATTATATTGATGTACCCATGTAGTGCCCATATTGTTACTATTGTGCCCCATAGAAGCCCACTATTGTTATTATTGTGCCCTTACATTATTATTGTTATGTCGGCTCTGATTATGTTATGACCCCTTAGACTCCTATATATAGAAAGGAGGTCTTTTCATTTGTATCATCCAAGAATTGTTCATTTATGTAATGTAAAGGAGGTTGCCCCCTCCAAGAGGCTGAATTCTAAGGCGTTGATTTATCTTTTCTATCTTTTCTTGAGCTGTTTTCATAACACAAGAGCTCGTAAAAATATTTAAAAAAATAATAATTGCTTTGGGGAAGTGCCCCAAATATTTATCATTAAGGAGAATAAAGCCGAGAAGTGAGTAATAAATTATCATTTATTTTCTTCCCCGTAAATCAATAAAAATAAAGTAATTCACGAGGAAGGCAAGGGATGAATTGACAGGATTGGGTGGTCCCATGTGCAGATAATGAAGCACCCTTGAGGTCACACAGGGAACTGGTTTCCATGTCATCTTTCATGCGTTAGATTGATGAACATGCTGAGGTGGGACTGGTGTAAAAATATCCTATTTGATATCTTGGTGTCTCAAACTTAGAATGAGACAAGTTTTAAATAGTTGGAAATTTCTTAACAAGTAGAAGATGACAAAGACCTTAGAAGTGGAGTTTGAAGATATTTAACAAAAGCAAAAATTATAACCCCCACCTCCTCAAGGTGAATTAAGGGGGTGGTTGAGTTACAATTCTAATATAGGCTATATGCAATCAAGTTAAAATACATGTCAATGGAGAAAATGATATAGGTTCAAATCTTGGCACGCACACCCATTCCTTGTATGGGGTTTACCAGTTGTGCCTTATCTATTTGTTACTTTTATTAGGATGCATTTCTTCCTAGATATCATTACCAAAATTAGCGCCATTGATGTAGCTTGCAAGCAATTAATTTGTAATTTGATTGGCCTGGTATCAGAAACCTCATCTACGACAATAATAAACACGAGAGAATGAACTAACAAATTTCAAGGTTTTCAATCTATTAGGTTATGTCCTTTAAAATACATTTCCATGTTTATACACACCCATGAGCATGCACACACCTTTATGTATGTTTGCATTCATGTATATATGTATGTATGTACACGTGTGTGTTCTTTTCGGGAAAAAAGTCACACCTTTTTTTATTTAATTCCCAAAAGGAAGTGCATGGGGTATATGCCTTGGTGATTATATCCAAGATACTCAAAACTATCATGGTCTACACAACTATCACAACCATATAGCTTGGGCAATAGCGCGATTGGTCAGATCCCCCCTGCTAGTCTGCTAACCCTCTGTCACAAGGCATGGGTTTGACCATTCAGGTTTGCCCAGGTTAGGCTTCAGAAGTCAAGCCAAATGGTGTGTGGCTACGACCCGCTGTGGGTTCATTACATTCGAAAACAATAAAATAAAATAAATACTAGCACAACCATATAAATTACATGGTTGGTAAACGTTGATATCATCAATCATAAAAATAAACTAAATTAACATTATTTAAAATTATTATTATTATTGGTTAAAATAAGGAAGATAAGTTTTTTTTTTTGTAAGATCAAAGAATTTATATTACTGCCAGAAACATGAATTTACAATATTGATAGTCTCTGTTGGTCTGCAACTAGGGAAACAAAACTATTAGAATAAACTAAAAATGTTAAGATTGTTTCTATTTTTCCTGAGTTGTTGAACTAACAAGATAAAAAAGTAAAAAGATCCGCAGAGAAAATACTAGATAAACTAAAAGACATTGTTGCACTACTAGAAATTATACTATGAGCATGAGTATGAGCCATGTATCCTATCATTCTGTCATATTGTGTGGTTGATCTAGCGACTAGGGTTCACCATCTATGTTTGATGTTGAGGGGTATATGTATGTGCTTTTCTTATTCAGGAGCATGATTTTCCTGTTAATATTGTCCATTTTTTCATAAGATCAACCATACAAATGACTTTCCTATTGAGTATCAACCCTGTCTGTGAGAACTCTTCTCATTAGAGTTTTTTTGTGCTAGTACAAGTTGACAGTCTGCATGTAAGTAGAATCTTTGACTCTAGTGGAGTTTCATACATCAAGGATCAAATTTATGATCTCTCATTCCACATGTGTGTCTAGGATGAACCTTCGATCTTGTCTGAATTACTCCTCTATGTCAAATATTGCTCTTTGGACAACTTTAGGCATGATATCCCTTTATCTTTCAATGGGTGCCTTGCCAAAGGATTACGCACGAGTGCCTCAATGAGTTGGGGGACTCGAATTAGAGGCCTTGGCCTTCCTCTTATGTCATGGTGAGAAGGTCCAATAAGACCACACCTTACCATATTTTGGTTGGGGAATCAACAAGTGGAACATAGGTGGGAGGGACAGGCTGATATAGTAGGAAACGTGCAAGGGGAGACATAGGAAGATTGGGTAAATGTAGGAATTTACAGGGTAAGTTCCTGAGATTGAACACCAAGGGACACTGCTCACAAACAGATCACAGATCAATACACTATTATTCTTGACATGGTTAAAACCCTCAAAGAGGGAAACACTCCATGGCTTGAGCCAACGCGGCCACTTCAGGCAATTTATTAATTAAAGAAATAAAATTTACATAAGCTTCTCTCATGAATGGTCACCCTACAAATGACCCTCCATGCTCTTTAAATAGAGATCATGGACCAATCAAGTGTTAAGCCACGGATCAAGTGTCGGCAATACTGAGGAGAGAATGAACTGTCAGATCACTAATTGTATAGAACATATCGTGACAGTCAGATTGTAAGTTACAAAAGTACATAGTAAAGAAACACACTTTACCTAACTCTACACTAGACCAAGTTATACTTAACTATTTCTTATGTGTCGGAATATCATAACACCCCCCCTTAAGAACAACTTAGGATAGGATTGAAGGATGTACAAATATGACACAATATGAGAAGGAAGGAGGCATTAGAGCTTATCCCCCCTTAGTGACAACTTCCTGAACTCCAACCATAAATCGAAGTTTAGTAAAATTCGCCTCTGTGAGAGCCTTTATAAAGATGTCTGCAACTTGATCATCGGTTGAACAATATTGCACTTCAAAAACATGGTCATGAATGAGCTTTCTGATGAAGTGCATGTGTAGTTCAATGTGTTTTATGTGTTGATGTTGGACTGGATCTTTGCATAGTTGAATGGAACTTTGATTATCACACCAAAGCGTAGTTGGATGTTGCTGCTGAAAGCCAAACTCTGACAGGATCTGAAGAAGCCACAGGGCTTCCTTACTAGCTTCTACGGCACCACGATACTCTGCTTCTGCTAAAGAAAGAGAAACGACACTTTGTTTCTTACAAGTCCATGTAATAGGTCCAGAACCAAGAGTGAAGACATAACCTACAGTAGAATTCCGATCATTAGGGTCACCAGCCCAATCAGAATCAGTGAAACGAACCAATAGAGGAGATGCTTCTGCACTGTAATGAATCCCAAACTGAATTGTACCTCAAACATAACGAAGTATTCTTTTAGCTTCTTTCCAATGAATTTAATGGGGGTTTTGCATAAACCGAGCAATAATGCCAACAACAAAGGAAAGGTCGGGACGAGTATGGGTCAGATACAAAAGTTTTCCTACAAGTTGACGGTATATGGTAGCATCAACTTCAGGGGAAGTACAAGTGACTGAAAGTTTGGCTCCAGACTGAAAGGGAGAAGGGGTTGGCTTATAGTCTTCCATGTGAAAGTGGCATAGAAGATGACAGGCATACTTGGACTGAGAAAGGGAAATACCTTCCTTGGATTGAAAGACTTGAAGACCAAGAAAATAATGCAAGTGTCCTAAGTCTGTCATTTCAAACTTCTTTTTAATGCTGGACTTCACATGGTTTATAAGGTTGGGATCACTAATAGTAAGGATAAGATCATCAACATAAAGAACAAGAATGATAAGAGACTTACCCACTTTCTTGGTGTAGACAGTATTGTCAGAATGACACCTAGAAAAGCCAGTATCTAAGAGAAAGCTATGCATTTTGGCATACCAAGCCAAGATGCACGTTTTTCAAAACTATCCTGATGATGTTTTTCGAGTACACATCTGGAACAAACACCATCTCTACAATATACCATAGGAAGACCTGTCACCATATTTTCTTTACATAGATTTTGAAGGGAGTGATAGTTTAAGTGACGAAATCGCTCATGCCAAATTTTGCTCACTTCATCATTATGAGGAACAAATACCAAGGGAATTGTTGATGACCCAAAGTTGTTAAACTTATACAACCTTGTAGAATCATCAACAATGCTAGTAGCTGAAATCTGTCTAGGATCTCTTAGGTCCTTAATTACAACACCGTGAGGTGAAAATTCAACAGTTTTACCTTCACCTGAATGACTTATCTGATATACAGATAGAAGGTCGCAGGATAAGGTTGGAACACATAGTACATCATTAAATTGAGCATTGTCTAGATGAATAGTTCTAGTCCCTACAACACTAAGAGACCTATCATCACCAACATATATATTTTTGGTGTTAGAATCATTTAAAGAAGAAAACATGGCTTTGTTTTTGGCCATGTGATAAGAAGCTCCAGAATCAATGAGCCACTCATGACAATGAGAAGAAGAAGATACATTTAGTGCATAACTAGACCGAGATGCTTGACAACCACATGCATAAAGTGTTATTAATGAAGATGAAGTTGAAGTTGAAGAGTTCTCCAAATGGATGTTATGCTTCTTCATTTCTGCTTTGAAGGCTTCCATCTTCTTAAAGCATTTGGATTCGAAGTGGCCATCTCGATTACAAAAGTTGCAATGTCTATCAGTCTTCTTCCCTTTGCCTTTATTTGCCTTATTATTTTGTTGAATTGATTTTTCATTTTGAGAATGAAATTTCTTAGAACCCTTGTTTGGTTTAGGACCATTTTTTTTAGGATACTGCTTCTTAGGATTCTTTGAATTTGGTTGTTGCTAGGCATCTGAGGCTTTCTTAGAATAGTTTCCAAGATTAAGAAGACTAAGATGTAAGAGTTTTTCTTGTTCTCTTATTAAAGAATCACAACTAGAAAGATTCTCCAACTAGAAAGATTCTCCAATGCCCTGGTTTATTAGCTCCAACTGGAAGGATGCTCCAATGCCATGGTTTTATTAGCTCCGACCGAAAGGATGCTCCAACACCCTACACAGGCTCCAACTTTTCCTAACATGACTCTATTTCCCTAAAGTGTTCTCAGGATCCAACTTGAAGGAGACTCCACTATCTTGCCTTGTATCACCCTGCCACCCTTTAACTTACCATAATGGAACACGTTTCACAAATTTCATATTCGATTCACTTGTGCTCAAAATAAAAATAAATAATGTCAAAACAATATGCTAACTTTTTTTTATCTATAATATTTGCACAAGGCCGTTAACAATAATAAGAACTTCCTCTACTCAAAATATCAAACCCTTGCTTCATAAAATTTGGCTAACTTGTACTCAAGTTACATCAATCGGTGATTGGTACAATTTCAAATATGAGGGGAACCAATGTATGTAAGTCAATGATCAAACTTTGTACAATGACAACAATATGTAGACGATCAACAAATTTTTTCCTCTATACTTTGCCACTCATGTTGCCTTTAGCTACCACTAATGTTCTCAAAATTCATAGAAGGATATACACGAGAATGCACATGAAGTTATTTCCAAGCTGCTCTTGGCCTAACACCACAGCACAAGATGTCACAAGATATATCGTTCAACATGCTACTTTATTGATTGGTCTGAAGGATGTTGACACTATATTCCAATGATGAAACAATCCCATATGCCACAAATTAGACTTGTGACCTTCTTCCAACTATCTCTACTATCGTCGTAAGAGGTAAACTATTATATACCTTAAAAAAATGTTTCTGCGTGTGTAATGTTGGCAAACTCCTTGTTGATGTATCCTTCAAACGTGTTAGCTTCATATGCATAATAATGAGTCAATTTACTTTGAAAATGTGAACAACATAAATTGAAGCATTTCAATGTTTCCCTAGTGAATGATGGCCTGAACATATGATTTCCATATTTATACCATGAACTGATACAATGAATATTTGCCCCTTTTAATAAAAATAGTATTATGTTTTGTAGCAAATGTATTTGAATTCTGATCAGAAAAGATACATTGGACTTATCAGCTTCCTTGATCACAAATCTGCTTACTTAGTCACTATCAAGAGTATGAATGTTGCCTTTAAGTCTGCCTTACTACATTTTTAAGTATCATGCAAAGTACCATGAGACCCTTTGCATACTTTTGATATTTTTTGTGCCAAATAAGGGTGAGGGATAGTTCTGCAATACATCATTTTGAAATTCTTTCAAGGTATTTTTAGAGACTTCAGTTCCAAAACTAGAATTAGACCAAAACTTATGCCAAAGACTAGTTATCAAAGGATGGGTATGAATTAATGCACATATTATGTTTGTAATGGTGAAATGTACAACATGCAAGTGCTACCAACAAATCTAAACAAAGCTCACCATTTGTGTCAAGCAATTTTGGTCATCAAAAAGCCCTTGTCATAGGAAGAAAACTCAAAACAATTCAGACATACTCCTAAAAAATGCTTGGTTAGGTGCCTCAACTTGCTCACTTTAGGGATTGAAAACTTTTAGTGAATGTAGCCTAAAAAAACTTTTCAATTGTGCAGTATTAGCTTGCATAGGCTTTATTACAAGTTCCAAGTTACCTCAATAATTGAACCAAAATTCCACCTCATATTTTCAAGGATATGATGAAACTTCTCCACGATAATTGCTTCTTGAATTAGGGTTTTAATTTCTCCGAAAATTTTCACTATTTAGGGCTTTTATTCCCCTTGCAAAAGGCCAAAAAATACCTCATAAATTTTCCAAAAGACTCCATGGACTAGGGCACATATCTTCAACAATTAATGAGTAGAGATGCCCTAATTAGGGACTGATACACCAATGATTTTAAGCCTTAGTATTGTTTGAAGATGTCAACAATGAACCTCCTTTTCTAGGGCTGAAAAGCACTGATTTGTGTCACATCATTGATCAAAATAATGCAGAGTATTCATGCAAAAATTTTCACTTCTGTTGATTCAAGGTCTAGATAGGCCTCACAAACATACATAGATCAAAGAACACGTTCAGATTTTCCTTGAGAAAAAATGATATTGGTTCCACATCAAAGGGGCTACAAATATCAACAACTGAAGATAAAAAATTACAATGTATTTATACCACAAAATTTAATTGTTGAGGGTTGGAAGAGCTTCATTGCATGTGCAATAATTATGACCATTATTCATGCTTCAAATCAGCCATATCACAGATTCGATAGCCTTCTACAAATTGTCTCAATGCACTTTTTTTCAAGGAGAACTCTATGAAAGTGCCCACAAAAATTGCCTCAATTTAGCCTTGATGGGAGGTCGAATGACCTTAGAACCCTAGTCAATCGCTTAAACACAAATAAATAAAGAAAAAAATAGAAATCCTTTTGAACTAACGTGCTTGCATGATTGCAAAGACTACCGAAGGCCACATATGTATTTAAGAGAGATAATGACTTTCTTCCTTACCTTTCTGGAGAGATCAAGTCTATATTTATAGAGATAAGAGAAGGGTTCTTAATGAAACTGACTTGATCAAAAGAGGGAAACCGAGATTCAAACTTGAATTTCAAAATTTATCTTTTGGAGCCAAAAATACCAACGAATAATACGACCAAATTAACTTTAAAATTTTGAAATTATGCCCTTGATAAATAACCTTTATTGCAACCAAAATTGAGCTAAAAAATATTGAATTAAATCCTTTAATAAAAATCCTTCTTGGCCTTATGATTTGAGCAATTATCTAGCCAATGATGAGCTGCCACATCATCTCATTTTGGGGACTTTGACCACAATAAGGGGGCTTCAATATTTGATTGAGCATATCTCCCAAATCAAGATGAACCGCTAGGCATGCCATATACCATTGAAATCGGTACGATGAAGAGGAACAAATGATGATGTTCTCATGATCAATATCATTGTCCTCTAAATCTATTTTCCCCAATAGATACGAGATTTCTAGGGCTTTCGAGTGTTTCTTGTCATTTGGAGCTCGCAATCAATGCATACTTAGATGAATATTAAGAGCATTCAAGGACCAATGTTGGCATCAATGACAACACCATTCAATAGGATCAAAGCAACAAAGGATGGGCATGAACAAGAATGGGAACCAAAGATAGAACCTGTTATCAACGGGGAGGAAATATGTATTGAGGTCAAATTTAAAGAGTTACAAGAAAAAGGAAATCTCCCAGATGCATAGGTCCAAGGAAAGGTATAGAGGTCCAGAAGCTGAAGGAGCTCACAGAAGATAAAGAAATTGACAGAAAATGATGTAAACTCGAAATGGAATTGCGGGGTAGAAGAATAAAAAAATTGAACCTGAGAGAGGTGGTCTTGGGGTGAGGAGTGACATGCAAGAGCTAGAGAAACTTGGAGTTGTTGAGATGGATGGAGATAATAAGATCCTCTAGCCTAATATGATCCATGAAAAAACATTGACAAGCCAAATTCGTTAAGCTTGATCACTTCCTGCCATGGTTGGTGCACTATAAATGGATCAAAGCACTTCTTGCTTGCTGAGCTCTCGCCTTCTCTCCATTTTTTTGGATGATGGGTTTGCCTTAGACTATATTCATCCATGATTGATTCTCTACATTCTTGAATGTGTAGACCATTACACCAATGTACCTTCTTAGTTCTTCACACACTTATGTTCTCTAATGGTGTTGTAGACAATAACTTGCCATTTTTGTTTCATCCTACGCGATGGTGGGGTGGCCATGCATGCTGGAAGGTGGAGGTAGCCTGATTCCTTCCATTATGTTGTGGTACCATCGTCCCTTATGTTATGAGGCATGGCAAATGGACACCCCTCATGTGGAAAAATAATTAATAAAAGTTAAACATATATACATTTTAGAAAAACATGTAACAAGATTCTTAACCATGGAGATTCACTCTCATTTTATCATGGATATTCTTAATATGTAAATACAATACCATTGGCCAATATTATGGATTATCAATATCACATGCCCAACAAACCATAACTCATTTCATATGACACTTGTTTGTATGACATTTCTTTTAATTATTGGATTAAATTAAAAGGGTAAAAAGGGCATAACTACTTTGAAATAAATCTTAGCCTTTGATTTGTGTATACTGGTAGTATGCACAAATCAAAGGCTCGTATTTATTTCCAAAGTAATTATGTCCCCTTTTCCCTTTTAACTAAATCCAATAATTGAAAGAAATGGCTTATCAATACCACATGCAAAGAAAACCATAACTCATTTCATATGACACTTGTTCATACAACATTTCTTTTAATTATTGAATTTAATTAAAAGACAAAAAGGGCATAACTAATTTGGAAACAAATCTCAACCTTTGATTTGTGTATACTGAATCAAAGGTTGAGATTTATTTCCAAAGTAGTTATTCCCCTTTTGCCCTTTTAATAAAATTCAATAATTAAAAGAAATGTCATAAGAACAAGTGTCATATAGAATGACTTATGATTTTTTAGGCGCATGGTATTGATAAGCCATGGTATTATATTAGAGCCTATTTACAAATTATGAGGCTCCATGATAAAGTGGGGGGCGAATGTCCATGGTTAAGAATCTTGTCACATGTTTTTTAAAAATATGTGTTTAACTTATATACTAGCAATTGCTCGAAAAGGTGCAGAGATACACCAAAGGAATATAAGATTTGGGAACATCATATCCCCAAGAATAGATCCAAAAATAAGCTCATAATTAAATTTTAGAATTCAAAATCAACTACATAATTTCAAAAAAAAAAAAACTTTTAATAACACAAATAATCATAAATTTTTATTTACAAAATACAAATAACTAAATAAATTTAATTACATCCAACATAACGATGATAGACAAAAATTCATTTTTTACTAAAACTTTACATGCACACAAAAATTGTAATGAAAAAAAACTCTAAATCTTACACCTTGTTTAATTTTGAATATAGAATTTATAATGATTTTATTGTCCCAACATGATGAACAACAAATAATGTCACAATGTGACGAACAATAAATGATATGGAAATTGGACAAAAATATGTTGTCGTAATGTGACAAACAACAAATTCCATCACCCATGTGATGAACAACAAATGACTTTGCAATGTGATGAACAATGAATGTTGTCACAATGTGATGAATAACAAACAACATTGCAATGTTATGACATCAAAATGTGATGAACAACAAATGTCATCACAATGCGATAAACAACAAGTGTTGTGACAATGTGGTGAACAACAAACAACATTGTAACGTGACTAACAACAAAAAATCACCATGTGACAAAATATAAATAGTTTTGCAATATGATGAACCAAAAACGCCTTTGTAATTGGGAAAAAATGATGTCTCAATATGGTAAAAAAATATTGATATCATAATGCATTGAACAAAAACCATTGTCAACCATGGTCAAAGATGTTTAACTATGTGAGCCATGATCAACCTTTGGTTGAACACAGTTAGACACGATCAAGAATGATCATCCATTGTTAAGCACAGTCAACTATGGAGAACATCGTCAATATTGTTAAGATACCCAACCATGGTCAACCAATGTCAAATATGGTCATCATATGTTCAACATTGTTAATTGAGTTTAATTATGGTGAACCATGCTCAACATGATACATGGTCAACTATAACTTGTATGTGCATCTTAGTTAGCCATAGTTGATCATCGTCATCTACAGGGAAATGCTAACATCCTTGGTCAACCATTTTCACCATAGTCAACCACATGTTGACCATTGTCAATCATGGTCAAACAAACTCAACCATGGTTAGACATGGTCAACAATTACAACGATGTGTAACCTTGTTCATTCATGGTCAAACAAGGTCAACCATGGTCAACCATAACCAACCATGGACAACATGGTTGACCATAGTCAACCTTGCCAACCCTCTTCAACCATTAATGTACATTAACATTAACATGAATGCAACATTGACACTTACATTAATGTAACATCATCCATGGTCAACCACAGTTGATAAATATTAATGTGACAAGGATCAACATTAATGTGACACCAACATAGATCCATGTTAACCCCATATCTATCAAGCACTGATATGGATCAAATCTCTTAAGGTGTAAACCTTTTTTAGATTGCAAAACTTGAAGAAAGGTTTGCACATTGAGAGATTTGATTCCTCTTGTAACTTGATAGATTTAGATTTAACATGGATCTATGTTGGTTATATATATATACACCATGTGTCAAATCTATGCTAAGCATGGAAGGAATTACACATTTCCTTTCATTTTGAACAACACATTAATAAAATGTTTTAACCATAAATTACTTTATTCTATTTGTTTCATTTGTATTATATTTTTTTGCTCAAGTAAGATTAGGTCCTTCTATTCAACTATATGAAAAAAGTTACATAATATACATATAAAGGAGCTATTGCCCACATGAAAGTCGAGCCCCACATAGCCTTTATACCCGAGCCGTGGACCCACAAATCGAGCCGAGGGCCCACAAAACCTTTCAACGTTACCTCCGTGGAACCAGAATTCTTCATGACCGTTCGATCGTTCTACAAAGATCTAGTGGTTAAGAGGCTATATCGGATGTTCATCATGCTCACCCTTTAACCATAAACACGGACCCGAAAAAAGAATGTACCAACTCTAGTAACCATTTCGGGTCCGACTTGGGAGATAACCTCCGGGCTATTTATCCGCCCGAAATCCATCGGATTCAGGCGATCTCGAAAGGACCGTTCAACTTGCACAGAACTTAACTGCACCTTCGAAGTTTCATTTGTATTATAGAATATATATAGTCTCGTTCTTTTTATATAGATAGATAGATAGATAGGTAGATATTTACATTGAGTTTTTTTTGTTATTAATAATAATTATAAATGTTACATCTCAATATCAATAGAAGGAATTACATATCTCCTTCATCTTAAGTAACACAAAAATAATTAATGTTTTAACCATAATAGGTTTTTTATTTTTATTTTTAATATATAGAGCCTTTCTCTCTTTCTATCTCTTTATATACACACTTCTCCTTCATCTTCAGCAGCACACTAACAAAGTATTTTAACCATTATAAATTTGTTATTTTCATTTACTTTTTATAATATATACAATCTCTCTCTTGCACACTCTCTTTTATAGATAGAATAATATTTGCATTGACTATTTATTTTATTATTATTAGTTTTTTTAAATGTTATATCTCAATTCTATATTAAGCATTGAAGAAATTATAAATGCTCACCATACCCTGAATTAAAAATTATATACTAAAATATTTTAAGCATATTGAAATATTTCATTAATAATCTACATTTAAATTTATTTGTCACTAATATTTTCAAAAACTACATATCAACTTCATATATATATATATATATTTTTTTTGACAAGATCGGTTATGAGATATATTTCAAAAAAGGTTTTTAGAGCAAGCTCCATTTACAATCATCTTTTTGCAATGACAGATTAAGCAACGAGAGGGGAACGCAGTCCCTTCTCCTGTGCTTAATTTCCATACTTCATATATTCTTTTATTTATTCTAGAGTACTGCCAGATGAATTGCCCTACTAAAAAAGCGAATTTACATAACATAAGTTCCCAATAAGATTATGGCTTATTTACTGAGTGTTCTTGTATTGCACCAGTTCTGTTGTTGTTGATGAGTGAATTTTCTCCTTCATTGTTGTTGTTCCCGCAGTAATTCACTGCCTCCTGTAGCTTCTTGCACTTAATTTTCAGTTCCTTTATCTCGTGGAATTGTGCAGCCATATTTTGCTTCTGTATGCTAGACTCCATTCTCATCTCATTTCTTAAGTCCTTAAGAGACTGTTGCAGCCAGTTTATCATTACTTTGTTTCCTCTGCATGCTGAGCATGCTTCATTCCTAGCTGCCTTCTCGATTTGGTGAGACTCCGTCTGACTGCTTTTTCCTTTTGCACTGTTGTGGCTACGTGCATTTCCTTGCTCCATCCTTACTTCGTTCTGATGGGCTCTATTGAAGACTTTTTTATGAGCTGTGGGTAAAGCCTCTGAGAGAGAAGAAACTTTTTTTATTAAGGGCCTGCGAATGAGAGGAGGTGAAGGAAGAATATAAAGCTCAGCGTTATGGATTGGGAGAGATGAGATAAGATCGGCAAAGGACTGGTGGGCAGCTGGCGGAGAAGATATTGTAACGCATCTGAGTGGAGGCCTGGGGAAGAACGCAGCAGCTGGAGGATAGGCTGCCAGCAAAAACGTAGATTCTGAGGTTTGACACGCAGAGGTTGCTAGCATAAACGCAGGTTCTAAGGATTGATACGTAGAGGGGGAAGAATTAGTTGGGAAATGAGCGGATCGATGACAGAATTTTCCTACCAGCGTGAGGATGCCTGGAGTTACTGTGTGGGAGTGATGGCCAGTCCCGGGCCTTGATCGATGGGTTTCTTTGCCAACAACTACTACCTGAATCGTTGTATCTGATATGCGTTGAGTTTCTTTGCCAAAAGCCGCAACCTTGATCGCTGTAGCTGGAATTCGATAACCTGAGAGCTCAGAAGAGATTGAAAGGTACCGAGAATGATGCTGTTCTTCAATCCACACGGGGGCCTGCTTAAATGCTGCGCAGAGAGCCAGTTCTGTTGCTGTCCATTGAGTTGGGCTTCCTGCGTGAAGACCTGAGGATTCCTTTGGGCAGCGCTGGCCTGTATATCGCGCCTCCCTGCTGACTTCTTTATTGTGTGGGTGCTTTTGGTCTGACAGCTTGTTTCCCAATTCGTTGGAGTTGTGTGCTAGATTTTTCCCGCTTTTCCCTTCTATAGCCCACTTTCTTTCTGGGCATTTTTTTGCTTGCTCATATTCCTGTTGATTTATGTTGCTATTTCTGCCCATGCTTGTTTTTTCCTCCTTTTTTTCTCGCTTTTTCTTTTTTCTTTCCATGTTTTTCTAAGATATCTTTTAGCTGTTTGTTTTTTGATTTTATGAGTTTTTTGTTTTTTTATTTTTTCCATAATTTGTCCTGCTTTGTCCATTTTTTCCCAAATTCATTAATATTCTCATATTCCTTTTGATCTTAAGGCACTGAGTAGTAATATTCCTGATTATTTTCCTGGACTTTTCCTTCATTCCTCTCCACTGCTTGATTTGCATAGTAGTCCACTTGCTGATTGTGGCACCTCATTATATGTTTAAAAGTTACTGTACTAGACGCTTCTAAATTCCTTCTTACTCTTTTGATAATTCTTCTCATATACTCATTACTTGGACTTTTAGCTCGGGTCATTGTCTCAATTATGATAGCTGAATTTTGAATTCCTCTTTTTTAATTATTCTTGTCCCTAAGAGCAAGCTATAAGCTTTGGCCTTATTATTTGATATTTGGCCCAATGCCCATTCATATGTGACAATTTTTTTTCCACTTGGGTCAAAAATTATCCCACCTGCTCCTGCCTTTCCAGGATTATTCTTGGAGGCTCCATCAAATTGCAGGCAAAATCTATTTTGTTGTCTTTTCCAGCTTTCAATTTCTTCCTCATTCATTCTCAACTTCCAGTTTTCTCCTGACCTTTCTTTTCTCTGTCCCTTTTTACCATTGTTGTCTATTATTGCTTTGTTAAGCCATTCTCTTTCTTCTTGTTGCAGTATGTTAAGTCGGTTGGAGCAGTTCCTTTTTCATTGAATATTTCTGACATTAATCCCCATGCTTTTGATAATGTTGTTCCAATTCTAGGGTTTTGGTTTTTAAAGATGCACCTGTTCTGGGTTAGCCAAATTTGCCAGCATAGGACTATTGGGATACATTTCCAGATTCTTATAATTGTGTTTTCTTCTTTGCAGCATATGGGTAGGCTTTCCCCAGAAGATTGAGGAATTCCGGCATTGGTTTACCATATTCTATGCTTACTTCCAGTGGGCTCAAGAGCTGCTCCCAGCATTCTCTTGAGAATTTACAATCCTGAAACAAGTGTTGAATGGTTTCTTCTGCCTGCTGGCACAATGGACATCTTGATGGCCCATAGATTCCTCTTTTTTTCAAATTTTCGCCAGTCAGGATCTTTCCTTTTAATAAGGTCCAAATGAAGACTTTTATTTTGGGCAAACTTTCCGATTTCCATACTATTTTCCATGGTTCCCATTCTTGCTGATTGATTTTGTCTTGAAGAATTTTGTATCTAGATTTGACTGTATATTGCCCATTACTGGGATCCCAGAGGTAACTGTCTTCCTCGTCAATATGCATTGGTGCTGCCCCCTTTAGATGCTGTTTGAGTTTATTCCATTGTCCTTCCATGTTTGCTGGAATTGTTGGCCTTTTCCAGTCCTTCCACTCCTTCTGATTCCATAGAGAGATTGAATGTAAGGTATTTAGGCCTTTCCCACTCATCCACTCTTGAATGTCCTCCATTTCCGGGTGATACTGTAAAGAGTCTTTTCCCATGATTCTGTCTTCCCAAATCAAGGTTTTTTGTCCATTCCCAGGAGTTTTGGATATATGGCTGCCCATTATTGGAATGACTCTTTTGACTAGCTTCCATGCTTGGGTGCTTTGTCTTATTGGGATGTTCCCATTCAGCAGATTCTCCTTGGAACCATTTAGATATTTGTTTATGAGAGATTTTTTCCACCAGCTCTCATTACCTGTTATAAGCCTCCAAACAATTTTCATTCCCAGGGCTGCATTCATGAGCCCAGGCAGCTGAATAGACAATCCTCCTTGTTCGTATGGTAGCACTACTTGTTCCCACCTTACCAGACTAAATTTTTTGTTTTCCTGCTTCCCTCCCTGCTAGAGAAAACTTCTTAGGATTAATTCCATATGCTTATGAGCACTGGCTGGTGCCATGATTAGGGCATATTGATATATTGGTAGTGCAACAAGGAGGGCCTTAATTAATATCACCCTTCCAGCCATATTTAACCACATCATTCCCCAGTTCTTTATCCTGTCTTGCATTTTCTCAATTTGTTTTGTCCATATTTCTACCTTCATTATCTCTTTTGATATTGGTAATCCCAGATAGAGGAAATGACTCCAGTTTTCCTGTGCTGGGATTTCCATGATTTGGGAAATTCTTTGCATAGTTCGTGCTGGAATGTTCCATCCGTAGATCCTGCATTTTGTATTATTCAGAAGTCCTCTTGACACCTGTATAAATGCATCCATTATTTTTTGAACCGTCTTGCTATTATTGTTGATGCTCCTCCCATCAGCAATGTATCATATGCAAACAAGGAGTGATTTATAGTCCTTACTCCTTTTTCTATCCTCAATCCTGTGATTGTTCTTTCTTTCCTCTGGGTTTCCAATGCTCTACTTAGAGTTTCTGCCATTATTATATATAAAAATGGTGATAGAGGGTAGCCTTTCCTGATACCTCTTGTGCTTTGGAAAAATTCACTGGGTCTTCCATTGATGAGAGGAGCTATCCAAGGAGTGGATATGCATTCTTTTATCACTTCTATTATTTCTTTTGAGAAGCCCAGTTTCTGGAGTACAGCCAATAAATACGGGTGGCTGACTCTATCGAAAGCATTTGCCATATCTAGTTTGATTATCATACCTTTTTCTTGCTTCAAGATACTGGAGTGGACAACCTCCTGTACTATGATGACATTGTCAATGATTTGTCTATTTGGGACAAACCCTCCTTGATTTTCTAAGATGATTAAGTGCAACACTTTCTTTATTCTGTTTGCCACTATTTTTGTTATTATCTTGTAGGAGGAATTGCACAATGAAATGGGCCTGAACCTGTTAAAGGTGGATGGATTTGCCTCCTTTGGAACCAAAACCAGATAGGACGACCTTGTGTGGCCTCCCATTTTTTTTTCTTTTTTTTATAAACATTTTTTGCCATTCTTAAGAAATCCTTTCTTATTGTATTCCAATGATTTCTGTAGAAGGCTATTGTGAATCCATCAGGCCCGGGCGATTTGTCCGGGTGCAGGCTCCAAATGGCCTCCACAATTTCTTCTTCTGTGAGGTCCTTACACATATCTTTGTTTTGTTCTTTTTTTATTTTCTTCTTTGTATGCTGCAGAATTTCTTCATATTCAGCCGTTTCCTCCGTTGCTGACAGTAAATTTTTGAAGTGCTTGTGGGCTGCTTTTTTTTATTTCTTCCACTCCTTTAATTTCCTGATTTTCCACTTGTATTTTGTCTATCTGATTTCTAGCTCTTCTGACTTTCATGCTGTTATGAAAAAAGGCTGTATTCTTATCCCCTGCCTTAAGCTAGAGGTTTCTAGATTTCATTCTTGCCTCTTCCTCCTCTTTCCTGTTTTCTCTGTATATCTCCCAGAAAATTTCTTTCTCTTTAAGGTAGTCTTGCTTGTTTTCTTCTTTACTTTCTTTTTCCTCCTGCAAGCTATCCATTTTCTGTTGTAACTCTCTTTTTTTTTCATTTGCCCTTGCCCACTCCTTTAGCTTGATTCTTACATTTTTTAGTTTTGTCTCCCATATGTATTGTGGTGAGCCTGATATTCTTATTGCCCATGCTGCTTTCACTACCTCACTGATTTCTGTGCTGCTGTCCCAGATTGAGTTGTACCTGAACGGGAGTGGGCCTTGATTTTCCATTCTGCCCATTGCTATTACAACGGGTTTGTGATCAGAGGTTGTGGTGTGGATGATTTTGGATTTGATAGAGATGTACAATGCTGCTATGTTGTCCTGGATCAGTATTCTGTTCAGTCTTTCTTTTATGTTACTTTTACCCACTCTCTTGTTATTCCATGTATATTTTCCATATTCTGGAGGAATATCCAGAAGGCTATGCTGTTCCATTATTCCTTCTAAAGAGTTTCTGGATGGGTCCACATGAAAGATTCCTCCAAACTTTTCCTCTATGCTTCTGACCAGATTTAAGTCTCCTCCTAAAATTATTTTTCCATCTTGAGTTTCTTGTAGTACTTCCTTTATTGTTGCCCAACACTGTTCTTTCTCCTTATAATGGTTGGGGGCGTATATGTTTATCACCCTGTATTCCTCTTTTGTGTTGATCCTCCTCAGATCCGTTAGAATCCAGTGCTGCCCTGCTTTCTTCCCCATTAATTCCCATCTTTCTTTTTTCCAGAATGTGCATATGCCTCCTAATGCTCCAGTTGCCTGAATTGCTTCCCCTTCATATTGCCTGAACTTTTTTTTTTAGATTTTCTGATTCTTGATTGTTTACTTTTGTCTCCTGGATCATAAGTATATCTGGGTTCTCATTTGTCAAAATGTCTCTTGTTGCATTTTCCTTAACAGGTGAGCCCATTCCTCTGCAGTTCCAGGAGACTATTATCATTATTTACTTATTGGGTGATGCAGGGCTCCTTTCCCCTTGTGCTGGCTTTTCTCCATATTTCCTGTACTTTTCCCTAGATAAGTGTCCATGGGCTGTTGTGTTCCTAGGGCCATTTCTTTTGCTGCTGCTTCATCCCTTACTTCTTTATTTGTCTTTCTTCCTACTTTTTTTTTGGTTTTCTGCATTTGGGTATGCTTCTTTCGATTGCTTTCTGGTTAATATCCTGTCCACTGGGGGGGGTGGAGAGAGGTGAAATGAGTCTCTGGGGGAAAGTGGGGACCGCTGGGAAGGAGAGTGCGGGGTTCTAGATCTAGATCTAGATCTGGTGGCTCCAGGGGATGGGGGGTTTGATGAGAGCAGAGGATCAAAGGGGTTTTGGCTTTCTAAAGTTACTTTTGGCGAGAGGGTGAGGGCTTCAGCAGAATGTGAGGGCTGAGAGGCGGGCTGTGCTGGTTGTTTATTGGCTATCTTCTTTCGTTTGACCTGTTCCCATTTATTTTCTGGATCCTCAATCTTTTCATTTTCATTTTCTCTATTTTTTGTACATCTATTTGCAAAATGACCATATTCATGACATACCTTGCATTTGAAAGGGATTTGCTCGTAGTCCAGCTGTTGTATATGCGTCCACTGATCCACTTTTATTTTGATTGCTTCAGGGAGGCCTTTGCCTAGATCTACTTCCACGCAGATTCGGGCGCATGCATGCATGTTCTCTTTAGGCTCAGATCTGTCTATGTATTTCCCAACTGCGTTTCCTATTGCTTTAATTGATTCGTCTCCCCAGCAGTGGAGAGGTAGATGCAGCAGTCTTACCCATACTGGAACAACATTTGGGACGTCCATTTCTGGGTCAAAGTCCGGAGTCCATCTGTTCAAATACAGTCCCCTTGTATCCATAAAATAAGGGTCGTTCCTGAATATCAGATCACGATCCTCTTTGGTTTCGAAATGAAAAGTGTAATACCCTCTGCCACAGAATCTGATTGAGATCTTCCCGGATATTGCTGCGGACCAGTTTCTTTCTACCCACTTTTGCACAGTTTTGGGTGATGGCCACAACCCAGTAAACTGCCCTACTAACCCTCGTTCTGCAAGAGAGAGTGCTGCTTTTCTTGGAAGTGCTGGGGGGAGGGATATTTCTGGGATTTCTTCCATTCTTTTAATGAACTTTGACACTGACGGTCTATTCTTTGCTGGACCCATTGTAGAGATGAGGGACGCAAAGGCTTTTTCTGTTACTTCTGCATCTTGTTGGTGATCTGTGGGATGTAGATCTTTCTCTCCTGGTGGATCCATATTGTTCAAACCCCAGCAGCTGGAGGCCGCTGAGGGCCACTACAATCTGAGGCAGTATCTGCCTATCAAGAACTGCAGCTGCGATCTCTCCTTCTTCTTTCTGCCGATCTGACCTCAGCGGCAAGGGCCACTGAGGCGCAACGAATGCTGCTTCACTCTGGTTGCTGCAGCAGCAGCTAGGGCTGCATGCTCTCCTCAGCTGCTCTCCTTGCCATCTCAAAAGTTTAGTCTACATATCAACTTCATATTATGAATTGAATAAACTACACATTTAGTCACAATGGAAAGTGAAAATATAAGCAAATTTTTAATTCCCCCCTCTATATAAAGTTGATATATATGTGTGTGTGTGAAGTAAATCGTTTAAATATCACATATCACCTGAACACAAAATGAACTACACATCTCCTCGACACTAAACTGTAATATCAATATGCCAAGTGTTAGTAATGCAGGAATTAGAAATTTGTCTCACACTCAAAAGTTAAAAGTAATTATAAATTTTATATTATTTTTACTATCAATTACTATATTTTTTTACATAAATTTGATGTAAAATTAAAGTGAAAATTGAAATATTTCTTATTACTATTTTCTAATATATTTTATTATTTTTAGATAAAAAGTTAAGGGACGGTGAAGGGTAGAGAGCTGCTTTGTCCAATAATTTAATTTAGATGAAATATTCTAGAATTTTATGATCAAGGATTATTTCTAAAAAAGTTAGATTCTTTTTTCATTTTGAGTTAAAATATTCATAATTGAATTTATTTATAAAATAGTTACACTCTTTTTTCCTTTTTTAATTAAATTGATTAATTAAAAATGCTTACATTTTTTTTTAAATTTTCATATAATATTTATATATTTTATATAATATGTATCATTTTCCATCTATTCACAACATCAATTTCAAAACGTAATAAATGACATGGTTCATGATTTAACCAATTAACTTTGTTAATATAATTTTGCCAATTAATAAAAAATAATAAAAAAGTATAACAATTAGATATGAAGTGATATCCACAAAAACATTCATACAAATAAAATATTCTTGAAATTTAAAATTGAAATTAAAATATTTTCTAAATAAAATAATAATATTACCAACATAGTTTCTAAATAAATAATAATAATATAATATTAGCTCCATGAACAGGGGGCTAATTGAAAGAGATCTATATAGTAAATCAAATTATTTAAAATTTAAATTCATTTTCAACTTTAGATTAATAATTAAATTTTATGTATATATAATTTATTTATTTTTAAATAATAATAATATTTTTTAAATTTATAAATACTTTTCAAACGTTAATATTAAAAAAAAAATGAAAATGACACGAACCTACTAATTCTTTGATAAATAATTTAAAATTCATATGAAATTTGGATTGATCAATCACATCTTTTATTTCCACTATTATTACTTGCTTCATTGTGCATTCACGACCGCATTATAAAGAAAGCGAGCCATGTAACTATTTACGTTTTTATTTTTTTTTTCTCACATATAAAATTAATTTTATATTTGATTTGTGTATTCAAGCCTTTGTGATCATAATGAATTAAGCAAAGTTTTTTAGTAAAAATCACGTAAGAGAAATTTTTGGTCGACGGGTTTCAAACCAACAAATGTGGTTCAACATTAGGACCAGATGAAGAGGCAAACCATGGCAAAGGCTTAAATAGAGAGCAATGGAGAGACCAAAATTTCAAGTAACTGCTATATTTGAACAATAATATGTAAATTCTGATATTAATTTATTAATATATTATTTTAATATAAAAACTTTATTTAAAATATTTGATTTTACAAATTATACAATTAAAATTTAGAATTTCAGGAAAGACAAATATATAAATTCAAAATTTTGAAAAAATTATAAAATATTTAAATTTACAAATTATATTATTAAATTTTATTAAAAATTTAAATGATAGAAATTATACAATTAAAATTTAGAATTCCAAAAATGTCCAATTAAATTTCAAAATTGGTTGTAAAAATTACAAAAACATCTAACACTACGCCACCAAAATTGGCAAAAAAAAATACAAAAATATCTCACACAATTCCCCAAGAAAATAGTTACCATAGGTGGCATGCGCTGTACCATTCAGTGTGAAAGTGCACTATCAACAATGGTATTGTGGAGCATATTGGGACTGTTATTTACCCATAATGACTCCTTGATTCGTTTCAGTTTATAGCCACTGAAAACCTCTCTGTAAATTAATCACCTCGTCAAGCTCAAATTCAGTGTAAATATTTTGAACATATGTTACTCGATGGGCAAAAGGGTAGACAATGTTAAGAACTAAAGAATCTACTTTATTAATAAACTGGGCAGCTCATAGGTGAGGAGCTCCATCTAGAGACTGCCTCTCGCAGAACGCTCTACATCAATCATATTACAAATCATGAATATATAGCAAACACGCAAATAGGGAAGTTAGAACGGATACCTAAGAAATATGAATTAATTCCTAGTCTAAGGCTCCAGTGAACCAACTCTCTCCTAAATTACATTTCTATATTATCTTCAACACTCCCCCTTAATGGAGAAAGGGGCTAACAAGTATTCCTAACATTTCCCTAAACAATTCAAACTTGATCCTACGGAGAGGCTTAGTGAAAATATCAGCAGCATTGTCACATGTATTACAATATTCAATATGGATTTCCTTTGACTGAATTTTCTCCTTGACAAAATGAAACTGTGTATCAATGTGCTTTGTGTTTTTATGAAATACTAGATTATTTGCAAGTTTGATAGAGCTCTAGTTGTTGCATTTGATAACTGTTTCAACCTTCTATTCTTCTCTAACATCATGGAGAAGTCTCCTCAACCAAATTGCTTCACAAGTTGCTACACACATCACTTGATACTCAGCTTTTGCTGAAGACAAGGATATTGTGTTCTGCTTTTTGATGCTCCATGCAATGACCCCACACCCAATGCTAAATGCATAGTCTGTTATGGATCGTCTGTCATCTACATTTCCAGCCCAATTGGAGTCTGAAAAACCTGTCAATTTAACATCACACAAATCAGTATATTTATACCATAGTCTAAGGTTCCTTGAAGGTACGTTAAGACGCCTTTTGCTGCAAACCAATGACTCTCAAGAGGCTTTGACATGAATTGGCTCAATACACTGTCTGCATAAGCCAAATCCGACCTAGTTGTAGTCAAGTAGATTAGACTCCCAACCAGCTGCCTATACAATGTTGCATCTACCGCCTTAGAACCATCATCATTATGAAGTTTGGTATTCTGATGTAAAGGCATGGCTGCAGCTTTGCACTGATCCATTCTGAACTTTTTCAGTAAGCTCCTGACATACTTACCCAATGACAGAAAAGTCTGTCCAGAATCCCTCGAGACTTCTAGACCCAAACAATAGTGTAGCTCTCCAAGGTCTTTCATCTCAAAAACCTGTGACATCTGCTCTTTGATTTCTTTAACGAGTTCATCTGCATTTCCTGTAATGATAAGATCATATACATATAAAGAAATCAAAACAATTCACCCCTCTTTTTCAAACACGGTATACAGATTAAGGTCATTCTTGATTCTTTTATAACTATGTTGTAGGAAAAATGAATCAATTTTGTCATACCATGACCTGGGTGCTTGTTTTAGTCCATACAATGCTTTCTTCAATATACAGACTAAATGTTCTTCCCCCTGTTTAACAAACCCCTCAGGTTGCACTAAATACACTTCTTCTTTTAATTCGCCATTTAAGAATGCAGATTTCACATCTAGCTGGTGTATCGTCCAATGATGTTTGGTAGCTAAAGAAATTAACATTTTGATTGTGTTTAATTTAGCTACAGGGGCGAAGGTTTCCTCATAGTCAATACCTTCTTTTTGTGAGTACCCCTTTGTAACCAGCCTAGCTTTATATTTTTCTATACTCCAATCTGCTTTAAATTTAGGCTTATATAACCAGCCTATGGGTTGTTTTCCTTCAGGTAATTCAACTTGATCCTAGGTTTTGTTTTTAAGTATTCATTCATATTCCTCTTCCATGGCTGCCCTCCATTCACTATATCAACTAGCTTCTGTATAACTAGAGGGTTCAACAACATTTAACATATTAGTTTTTTTTTTTTTTTCATGGGAAAAAGTCGTAATTTCTATTAGTAAAGAAATTACATTTTGTAGATGCTAATGCATATTCATATGGAGGCTGCTAAGCCTGTAGAGTTCACAGTCTGTAGATCTGAAAGATTGTCTAGAAGTCTCCACGCAGGGAGTCTACAAAATCTGTACTGGTTTGACTATGATTTGATAAAAAATTAAGTCTTGCTCTACGCAGAGAGCGACATATAAACTATATACTACCAAAAAAAGAGTTGTTAATCATGTCCATACAGTGGTCATATATACATGATAATACAAAAAACAGTGCTTGCTGTATGTGGGCCTTATAGCCCATTTCCTATGGGATCATCAAAAGGTCTATGATAATGCTGATAGAAAGTTCCATCTATCTCCTCCTGTATCAACCAGTCATTTCCTTGTCTGTGCGCTGCTTCTTTGGATAGTTGATCTGCAACTGTGTTTTGTTCCCTGTAGATGTGTTGACAGACAAATGATTCAAAAGAAGTAATCAGTCTTTTTGCTTCATCTAATATATGCCTCAATGAAAATGCATAGCAATGAGATGCATCATTCAGCCAGTTGCAAACAATTTTAGAGTCTCCAAATATTTAACATACTAGTTATAAAAGAATTCTCCCTATATCTTGCTGGCAATTGAGTTTGCCTACCTAATCTCCTGAGTAGTGGAGTGGCTTCAAACCTATTCTCATCATCCCTTGGTGGACTTGGCTTGACAACTGCATCTGTACCATCCACTTCCTTTTTCTGCTGCTGCTACTGCTCATGGCTGTCTCCTGTTTAATCACTCCCTTCTTCCATTAGCAAAGGCATGTGCCACTCTTCATTGACACTCTCATGGTTTCCATCATTAACCTACTCACAAAATACTACATCTCTACTTGCAAAGACTTTATGAGTAGAGGGATTAAACAATTTATAAGCCTTAAACTCTGTACAATACCAAAAAAAAAATGTATTTAATGGCCTTTGGATCCATTTTCTTCCTATCCTCCTTTGGAACATGAGCAAAAACTTTGGAGCCAAAAACTCTTAAATGACTTACTACAGGGTTAAATCCTAGTAAAGATTCGAAATGAGTTTTAAAATCAAGACTTTTTGTTGGACTCCTATTCTTCAAATACACTGCAGTATTTATTGCTTTAGCCCAAAATCCATTAGACAGATTCTTACCTTTTAGCATGCTGCGAGCACACTCCACAAGGGTTTTGTTTTTCCTCTCTACAACCCCGTTTTGTTGAGGAGTGTGGGGTACTGTAAATTGCTGCAGTATCCCATGGTCTTTACAGTATTTGATGAAACTAGCCTTCTTGTATTCTCCCCCTTGGTCCGAGCGAAGAATCTTGATGAATTTTCTTGTCTGCTTCTCAATCATGCTTTTGAATTCTTTAAAGTATTCAAAGGTATGAATCTTTTTTATGAGAAAATATACCCAAGTGAATCTCGTACAATCATCAACAAATAGTAAGAAATAATAGGCACCTCCCAATGACCTCGTCTGCATTGGCCCACATAAATCAGTGTGCACTAGCTCTAGTATATCTCTCTTCTTTCTATCTACATTTACAGGAAACTCATCTCTATGCATCTTCCCAAGAGCACATGCTTCACAATCAACATGAACATTCTTTAAAACATGGAGACCATTGACCATACCTCGTTTTTGAAGTAGTTGCAGGTCATTGAAATTAATATGGTTGAATCTTTGATGCCATAAATCTTCTGCAGTCATAGCTGATGATGTCAATGCTTGGTGTGGTGCACTTCTCACATTCAGCTTGTATAGACCTCCCACACGAACACCTGATGCAATTGGCTTCATACAATCTAGCAGATCTTTAATAACACAATAAGATTTAAAAAAACTCTACCTTAAGATTCTGATCCGTTATCATCATAGCAGATATCAGATATTTATTTATTTATTTTATTATATATATATAGATATATTTTATTATTTATTTATTTATTTTATTTTTTCGGGTACATACATTACATTTTGAATATGCCTAATATTTCCATCAGGTAAAACAACAAGAACATTACCATATTCCTTGATTTGGTACCCTCTATCATCACCAAGATAGATATTTCCTCCACTACTGGTCTCTTTGAAATTTTCAAACTAATGCCTGTTTCGTGTCATGTGGGTGGAAGCTCCTGAGTCCACAAACCAAGTTTCTGCTTCATCATCCTCAGCAGAAAACGCAGAATTAGATACGAACAGTCTGAGATTCTGATTCTGTTCTTCATCAGCAAAATGACCTGCATGCTTCTTGTGTCTCTGTTGACCTTCATCAAACTTCTTCTTCCGGCAATTTTTAGCTATATGACCAACTTTACCGCAATAAAAACATTTTGGTCTTGAATCACTTCTGTTTGAAGACATACCTTGAGATGGAGGTGGCTTTCTTTATGGGGTTCCTCCACTTTTGTGTGCTGCATTTGCCTTTCCTCTAAAGGGCTTCTTCTTTTCCATTAGGGCAAGATTTGAGCTTTTCGGTTTCAAGGTCATCTGCCTTTCCTCCTCCTGCATTAGGATCCTTGTCAATTCTTCAAACTTGGGGGGTTTTTCTCTCGCATTCAATCCAGTGATGAACATCTGATAGTCGTTAGTCATACCATTCATGGTAATCGTGAGCAAATCAATGTCTGACATTGTTTCACCAATGTCACCCAACTTATTCATAAGCTCCTTGATACAAGAGATGAACGTTGCTACTGATTCATTCTTCTCCATTTTAATGGAGAGAATCTTGCTCTTTAGAAACAACACGCGATTTGTGTTCTTGATCTCGTACAAGTCTTTGAGAGTTGTCCAGATGTTGCAGATTTACATTCTCCAATATGGGGAATAATGCAATCTTTCTCAAACAAATTTAACAACACCTTTGCCTTATTCTCCCTCTTTTCCCAGTCCTAGATTGTTGCTATTGTTCCACCTGTAGCTAGGGTCGACTTCAACTCATCACCAGTTGCAATCGCCCATGCGTTTTTCCCCTCCAATGGAGTCTACAACTTAAATTTTCAATTGGAGTAATTGGAACCATCAAGCTTATTACTCTCATTCAGATAAGCCTCTGCCATTTGGTTGTTCATATTGACAGATCTTCCTCAAGAGAAAAAAAAATGATCTATCTCAAGAACCAAGGAGCAATTTCGAAAAAAAAATTGGTGCTCTCTTAATAAAAACAATTCCTTGGAAAAGATCCCCTTTGTCTTTTTCTTTTTTTAATTAAAAAAAACTCTTTTCTTAAAAAAAAAATGACTCCAACCTTAGTCAAAATGCACCCAACATTTTTTCAAAAAATACATTTTAACCCATTTTTTTGAATCCGCTCCAACATTCTTTATTTTCCCAACTTTTGTTTCAAACACAGCAGAAGAACTTGATATAACCGAACAAAATTTTAAAAAAGGTTACAACCCCAAACTTTTAAAAAACGACATTCGAAATTCACTCGAGCAGCAAGGCCTACCTTCGAAATTCACTTGAACAGATGGAGGTGGCTTTCTTGATTAAAAAATAGATCGGAAACAACAACGATCACTAGCCAATAATACCTTGCTCTCGGTGTTCGATTGGGTTTTTGAATTTGCTTGCCGATTTCTCCAACCACGCATCCAATGGTTACATGAGCTACTCCACGCTTCCGCTGCGCCTACCCTCTCGTAGCACGCACACAACAACATCACTCCTTCACCGCTTGGCCTCCCAGCAGTCCACCCACACTCAATCTCCGAGCTGCCACCAAGATCCACACTTCGGCTTTAAGAGGCACTCAACAATGCACTTCGGCCTCTGCCAATGCACCACCGACAATGCACCACCTGCAACTCCAGCTTGTCGACCAATTAGGGCTGATACCACGATCCAAGTTCACTGCTACCACGATTCGAGCTCACCAACAACATAGGTAGCCAATTACATGGATTTCACTGCAAACACCCTCACCAGCAACGTAAACAACACTGCGACCTCAAGCATGCAAGCCACACATCGCAGCTAAATTAACCAATAGATCAAAGAGGGTATCGAAATTGCACTTGTCTGCAATTTTCTTGGACTGCTTACGCTCAGCACATCAACCCGCGCTTGATTTGGCTCCACGATCCACCAGGCAACACGTAGACTCTGCCACACCACAGTGCTCAGCCTGCAACGGGAGTTTCTTCTATCGCAGAGGGTATCAAAACTGCATTTGTCTACAATTTTCTTGGGCTGCTTACGCTCAGCACATTGGCCCGTGGTTGATTTGGTTCCACGATCCACTAGGAAGCACACAGACTCTGCCACACTACGGTGCTCAGCCCGCAGCGGGAGCTTCTTCCTCGCCTTTTGTTTTCACAGGCAGCCACAACCATGCTCATCGCACCAATGCGATTTTCCCTCTCAGATCCACGATCTTCGGGCGCGATGATGGAAATCGCTCTAAGGGAATGACCAATTAATACTTTTTTCCCTCTGGATTCTACGATGGTCAACGCTCTTCTTCCTTTAGGAAAAGTGATGATGGATGTGAATAATCTAAAAAAAAAAAATTAAATTGTGCTACTCCGCCTCCTCACCATACGAGGCCTTCTTCACACCAGCCACCAGGGGCCTCTCTTTCGCCACCTAGACACTCACTCAACTATCAAAACATACTGGCTTTGACTCACCAGCCTTGGAGCTATGATACCATGTTAAGAACTAAAGAATCAACTTTATTAATCATATTACAAATCATGAATATATAGCAAACACGCAAATAGAGAAGTTAGAACAGATACCTAAGAAATAGGAATTAATTCCTAATATAAGGCTCCAATGAACCGACTCTCTCCTAAATTACATTTCCACATTATCTTCAATAGGCAATGCCTAACTTGACCAATTTAAAAAAGGGAGACCTTCAGTGTAATTAATTATTTTTATCATTAATCTTGTCCTGACGATGAACCACACTCATTGGTTAGTTCGAATCACGTCAACATAATATTACTTGATGTGATTATTTCCAAATTTTTTTTCTTATAAATAAATTTCTTTAAAATAAAATTTTAAATTAGTTATTTTATAAGATTTTATTTTATGAACTTGAGAGGTATGATGAAGTAAGTATTTTGATACTTATTATGAATTGATGCCTATGGATATTTACAACCATTTAGTTTATATGGTTGCAATGATAATTATCAATAATTAAATTAAAATTAATGAAGCCCTATTCCAAAACATACACACTTATTGACGTAGGTTCTATGAAAAATGAGTTTGGAGTATGCCCTAAAACTGCTCCTGCTTGGCTAAGAGCCCGTCTTCTTTGGATGTAAGGAAACTGGTTAACAACCCAAGACCTAGAGGCATATGGCAAGAGTGAAAGCCTACCCTTTTACTGACCATTAGCGAGTAATTTTACATGACATGGTGTTCCTTGAATAACAATGATGAGTTAGTCCCCAATGTTGGTTGTCCCCAATGACGAGTTAGTCCCCAGTGATGGTTGTCCCCAATGTTGGTTTGACAATTGAGTTATGATAAGTTTTCCCATAGTTTAATTAAAAAATATCATAAAATCCACACATAATCGAGTTAAAGGGGAGGGTGGAGAATGGTTGGTCACCTCTTTCTTAAATGGAGTAAAATATTTTTTTGAAGTGGATATGGAATACTCCATAATATGAACATGACAACATGAAAAAATATATTACAATAGTTACATTATAGAATGGGTCGTTGTTTCATTTGCAAAGAAAAGTTCCTTCCTCTACTAAAATATCTCTAAATTAGTTGAGGATGGAACATTTTTTTTTCAAATATTATGTATAAATATATATTATGAACTTATACTCCCCAAAGAGACAACCAACCATGAAATATTTCAAGTTTTAATATGTCCTTTTCTAATGCAATGACATCAAAGTGGTAACTACCACTATTTTTTTATTTATTGCATGCACCTCTTCACTATCCAAGCCTAATATGACTCTTGGATTACTTTGGATAATCAATGCACCTCTAGCTCTAGTAGTTGCCCCCATATTCCAGTTGGCAACACCATCAAAATATCAATGAGATGGGACAAGATCTACCACATGCACTATCACTTGTCTAAGGGGCTTTGGTGTGGCAAAAGAAAACTATTGGTGAAGAAATGACTTTAGCATGTAGTATACCTAAGTTTTTGTCTATGTTTTCTTTGTGAAATAATAGGTGTATCTAGATATCCAAAATGACTAAAGCACATTGAAAAGCAGTATTGGGTAGTTGTCATTTTCATTACTCTATTAACATGATCAAGTGCATTCTACACTCTATATAGCCAAGCATTCCATTCCATTCCACTTTTGTATTTTTTAAAATCATTTACATAGTTTCATTCCTCCCTCGAAAAATGACAAGGGATAATTAAATTACCATAGCTCCATGCTTCCCTTGACAAATACCAAGGGATGAATAAATTGCTGTCTAATTCTAAAAACTTGACTCCATGACTCATTGGTTGTTTATGTTTGGAGCCCAAGCAAGTATTTTTGCACAGACCTAAGTGTCCAGGCATGCAGAATTTGCTAAAAATATATATAGGACACTTGCTCAAGTATTGAGTAAGTTGCTTTTTTTAACTTAGTATAAGTCTAATTGTAACCACCCCCTCCCACATTTACCCAATTTCATCGACATGCCAGGGTAAACATCAGATGAAGAGTTACTATGACATGACCCGACCTCCAAACTTTAGTTATGAAAGTGGGGCTGATAACTGACAACTCACAAACATTACTCATGGCTTATTGGACACTTAGGGGCCAAAGAACCACCCCAGGTGACCAAAGCTTGAGTTGCACATATAAAAACCACACTGTCTCTACCAAGCAACCTTGCCTCTAATGTCTTTCCACTATCCATGGTTGTCCCAACATGTCGCATATCACAATGCTTTCATTCCGCTGATGTATCCTTCAACATCGCCTGCCATAACATAAACATAGGAATAATACAAGCACATCATATCAAATCATATCCACATGATATTATCCTAAGATCTTCCAGTGCTACTCTTCCCACTTGATTCCTCATAAGACCAGGAACCTCTTCATGCCATTCACCCGCCTCTTCATGCCATTCACCCGCATAAGAAATCATTCATCCACAAGCATGATCCCTGATGATCCTATTAGACAATGACATACATACATACATATATACATATAAACACTAGCATAAAGTAATCATGATCCTTGACGACCCTGTTAGACAACGACATACATACATACATATATACCTATATAGACATCGACATAATCATAACTACAACACAATTACCAGATATCACAAGGTCAAGGTTAAGAGAACTCCCTTTATTCGTGAACAACATGCACAACATCGAGAACAAGAATTCCCAACACAACCAAGGCATCTGATGCTTCAAATCCATTTACTTTACCTTTCTTGTTACCTTTCTCATGACTGTGCTGTCGCCATCCATCTATCCCAATGGACCTAACCAGTCCAATTCGATGTCATATTCTTGCCTTCAACTACCCTTTATTCATGCACTAGGCTTCATCCAGGTTTTACATTGCCTGTTGGGTTTCATTCAACTCTTCCCAAGCTCCATTAACTTTCCTCCTTCGCAGCCAATTCCCAATACCCTCAAAACATAAAATCAAGAACAAGAAGCAAATAGGAAGAACACCATGAAAAACCAATAGCAATATGACACCACAAACAAAGTGGCATGACCATGCACCAGGCATAAACAAAAATACAAATCAAGCGCAAACAAATCACAAAGCACTGAAAGCACAAAACTTTCAACATACACCATGAATCAATCCCCACATTTCCTCAATACTTCCAAGGGAAAGCTCAACTCGAGCCTTGTTCAAGATTTCATGTCAGCCTCTTTTTCTGTGAAATCCACTGCATCATACTGCCATAAACACATAACTGTCACTGCATAATAAACATAACAATATACAGGTTACCTTACCTTATTGTACCCAACACATTGACCTGTAACTGAACACATACATATATCATCTCTCAAGGGACTCCAATTCCTTGACGATTCCAACCATAAATGGAAATCAACTATTATACCTGTAAAATACATGTTCATGAATATAACACATATCCATGTAATGTCAACCAAAATAAAGGTTAGGAAGACTTCCTGTATTCATGCAAAGCACTCATTCATTTGGAATTGTGGTTTCCAAACATATCTAAAGGAATTATCACCCAATTCCTTTATTTTACATTTTTCCTTGCTGTAATTGAGTCTTATTATGTGCTATCACATCATCCAGTTGTTAGCTATATATAAACAAATCAGTTTTTACCTGTCATGCTAATGCCAAGCATGTTACCCTGCAACTATTCACACATGTCAGTCACATGTTCCAAAGATCAAGATATCGTGTCTACTAAATTGAAATCAACCTTTACCAAGACTAACATTCGTGTCATAATCTGCAATAAACTCATAGTGATTAGTCATGGTGCTACAATGAGAACCCACTTGCACTCAAGTGCATATCAACTGTCTCAACACATATTGTGTTACTACGAATGCCTTAAAACAAGATTATTCCTTCATGCAATCTTATAGACACATACTCATATCATGCAATTAATCAAACATTCAAACAACTTGTAAACATACCATGTTAGATAAACCAAATAGACGACATAATCAACCTCTTAGCTCAATGTTTCTTAGGGGAGGCTATTGCATATGTACAAGGCAATCAAATTAGTACAACACAATATCACAAATATATCGACTCATACCTTAAGATCATAACCATAACCCTCTGCACATGCCAATTCAAATTAGCATGATACATATAACATCAAGATCTTAAGTGCAATGACCATACTCGTCATGTGTATGACCGTACTACACATAACAAAAGGTTACTACCATTCATAACTATATGACACCATGCATATGACAACACTAATCAATTAGCATATATCATGCATGTAACCACAACAACAATAGAATGACAGACATGCATATAACCATAATGCATATAACAACCATTAACCATCATACTTGCACGCCAAACATACAATACCTGTATGGAAATATGCTTTTACCTAGAGGTCTAGCGCTGCAACCTCGCTATGATAATCTGCATCTCCTGCTCTATCTCAGCTAATATATCAACATCATAACATACCAACAATGTCATGATGAGTCAAACTGCATAATGACCACCACGATGCATGTCTGGCCTACTATGCATGCATAACCATATACATTTATCTGATCTAGTCAAAATGTTTGAACTTGGACTCTCTGATACGACCATGTGGAAACAAATATCACCAAAAGAGAACAAAAACCCACTCTGATACCACCCTGTAACCACCCCCTCCCACATTTACCCAATTTTGTCGGCCTGTTAGGGTACACATGAGACAAAGAGTTACTATTACATGACCCAACCTCCAAGCTTCAATATGAAAGTGGGGCAGACAAATGACAACTCACAAACATTCCTCAAAGCTTACAGGACACTCAGGGGCCAAAGAACCACCCCAGGTGACCAAACCCTAAGTTGGGGCTAATTTTCTTTGACTTAGCAACCCAACCACATGCACCAACCTACAAGGGTGTAGTTATAGGGCTCCAACCACACACATGACACTACTTCCATGTAGTTATAGCCACAAATTTCCAGTTCAGAGGGATGGTCCCTAGATCTGAACCACAATTCTAGGCTAGCCTCCAAATCATTGCCCCAAATTGTCTAAGACTTTCTAGAATCATTATTGACATGAGGAAAAAGCTAAATATTCAAACTCAAATCAAGAACTTGACCTAGGCTGCCTAGAAAATACTAGACACACATGGCAAACATGTAAGCTACAGGACATGAATGCATATCTGATCATAAAAGTATGAGACTCATCAAGAAGGCTCTATTCCCTCTCCACATAGCGGCAACAACACTTATTAGTCCATACATTCATCAACAAATCAATAACTAAATAATTCATGACAAGAGCCATAGATAATACACATCATATAACCAACATATAACTGAAAAATAACCAACATAGAAACCATGGAAAATCAACCACAATATCACCAATATAATACTACAAATGCTGATAGATTACAATAGGAAAATCTCTCATATTAAGATTTGAAAATACCAACCAAGTCAAGGCCTTCCACAAACCACCCGATCATAAATTGGGATGAACCAAATCTCTCTTTCAACCAATCACCGTCGTGCCATATTCCAAGCAATAATGTGGGATTTCATGTAATAACCAATATAAAACCAAAGTAGGGCTTATATAGGCCAAACCACCTCAACCATCAACCACAATGATTCCACCTCTATGGTCGAACATTATTAACACCAACTAGATCAGTCTCTACCCAAGCTGTCTAGTGCTTTAGGAACTAGTAACTCAATCCACAACCTTCCAGGTCTCCAGAGTGTTTGTCTAACCTGGCTCCAGGGACTAGTAACTCAACCCACCAAGGGCCCTAGAGCGTTTGTCCCAACCTAGTCTCTGAGACTAGTAACTCAACCCAAGCTATTACAGGGCTTCCAGAGTGTTTGTTCCAACCCACAACCATACAAAATTATGAGCACCAATTAGAAAACAACAAGTAGAAGAAACCCACAACACCATGAGTATCCAGGAAATGACAAGGCAAAGGCTAAAACTACTGTCAATCCAACAAAATATCCATGCCAACGAGAGCACATAACCAAAAAAATCACTTGCATATACCATGCATCCATAAATAGGCAAGGAAATCACACATGCAGCCTGTTACCCGCAAAGCAATCCAGTTGTAGTTGTTGATTCACCTGTTCCCTTGCCTTCTTTTTCCAAATCCAATGTATGTCAAAGTGCTGCAAGAATACTCCAAAAATACTCTAAGAGTGCATGATTATGAGAGAATAGAAGAGTGCTCCAAAAACAGACTAACAAAAGACTATGAATTGATCTTCAGAAGCCTTTCTATCATTGAGGCCACTATTTTCTTCATTTTCCTTCATTTCTCCTTTAATTTCCTTAACATGCAAATATGTGTCTCTTCACCTTCCTTTTATCCTATTTTCCTTTATTTTCATAAAAAAATGCCAATTAGTGTCTCTTTCGTTTTCAATGCCTTTGCCAATTTCCTTAGCCATTAATAAACAAAAAATGATGCCTACTATAGTTCTCTACCCAAAATTCAACTTAGAATACGTGTTCCATGACCTTTGTCTTATATTTTTTACATGGAAAATCAACCAGGGATTGTTACAAACCCCTCCCCCTTGGGGGAAGATCGTTCTCGATGTCCAATGACACCTATGACCATCAAACCGCTGAAAACAAAACACTGCCCATGGAGCTTTATAACACAACTCGTTGCAATATTTATAATAACCACTACTCAAAACTTGACAACATGCCATTTAGTGGATCTTTATAACACAACTCATTCAAATATTTACAATCACAACCACATATACTTGTACACATTTTCTTCAACCAACAAACAATCATATTGTCTATGGAGCTTTATAACCATAACTCGATAAATTATTTACAATAATACACACATATGCACATTTTCTTTAACCAATAAATAAAAGGATAAGATGCCTGCATTAGTCAACAAGGGAATCTAGAGGCTCACGCCTCCACCTTCAAAAGTAGTACCAGGATTCACCTCCTTCCGAGGAAGTCCATAATCCACCGCTAAAGTCAAACTTGCATCCAATGTCCAACTCTATGATCCTTGCACTACTTGTTCTCTCAACGAACAATTACCGAATCATTGTTCCAGGGCACACTCCCAATGTGCTTTTGATTCTATCTGACAATGCTAATGAACAAAACAAGTTCATTCCCTGACCTTCCCTTCTCTGCTACACTGTCCCTCGGGAAATCCATCCCTTGGCAAGGTTTCCTCGCATCGGAAGGTCTGAACACCAAGGCATATACCTACCTCAAAACCATCGTACCAGTCATAACATGCTCATGGAAATCAATGGAGACTATTGGGTATTAGTGTTCCACAATGGCCCTACTCCTAAAGTGCTTTACCAACATATTACCACTTGTTCCAATTCCTTTTTGTTGTTGTTGCTAATTCTTCCAGTCAGTTTCAACCACCCAAACTGGGCATTTCCCTACTTTCTTGTACCAAGCACATAATTTCCATTAGACTAAAAAGGAATTGAACTAAATTTAAGTCATACCTCACTGGTAACTTGTCAACAAGGTACACTTGCATTTATGTTTACTTCCTGTCTTAACAAGTCAACTAGTTGTTTGACCAAATCATCATTTATAAACTTATCACATTTGGTTACTTCAAAACATAGCATCATAAATAAGAGTCATAAATCACATGCAACTGATTTGAATTGGAGTAGGTGTTTTCTTCCTCTTTTCCAGAATAAAAAAATAAATAAAAAAAATAGGACCATGTTGACGCTTTGCAAGGTAAAATGGGTCTTGAAACAAACAGGTTTTTTCAATGTCTCTTCAAGTCATGAATTAGTCTTCACATATAATTTAACATAAGCAACATAACAAAACATAACTCATGCAGGCATAATGAAAAGATAACAAAATATTGGTTGACGAAGTTCAAGCCTCGTCGGCTACATCTTCGGGTCTGCCAACATAGTTAGATGTCTCATATATTCAGTAGAAAAATGGAGTACATAAATGTTTGTTGATGGAAACATGTGGCTATTACCCATACAAGGTAATGTTCTCCTGCAAATAACTCTCACAAACAACAACAACACAAAGCATCTCCTACAAATATGTCATACTCCAACTGAAATGAGCTAAAATGAGCATGTGAGCACTTCAATTCCACATTGAAGTACATAAACAAAACTTCCCTCGACATAACATAATGAGAAAAGTGAACCTGAGCTAAACCCTGCAAGTAACAACTACTGCAGTAGACTTCTGAATGTGAGAAAACCTATGCAAGGCCTTCTCCATTCTCATACACCTTCCATAACTGCCTTCAAACCCTGATTAATCCACACACCTTTTGTCTCAAACTTGCAAAAAGGCTCCTTAGATGTGCTCAAATTGGAAATTAGAGGTCACCAATGGATTCAGAACATCGAAAAATCCCTAAGTCGACTCTTTCTGATCTCAATTTGGCCAAAAACTCAAAAAGATATGGCTCCCAAGCTCCCATATGGGTTTTACTGTTAATCATCCTACAAATTAGACCATCTGTCTAATGGTCATACAATTCTGCCCTGAATTTCGCTAACCGAGCGACAAATTCACCCTATGTCGGTGCATTTTGTAGGATCATTAAATTTGCATATGACCACTCAACTCCAAAAATCATGGTCATATAGGCCACATGGGGCCGAGGGCTGGGCCTTAATGCCCTTCCCCGTCGACCTAGATCCTAAACTCGGGGTCGTGGTCTTAGGGGTGCCACAGGTCCAAGGGCTTAGCCAACCATCCGCCCTTCCCGTCGGGCCCCTTAAACTTTTGTGCTAGTCATGTGGATAGTCCAAAGGACCTAGGGCTAGCCCCCTTGCCGGAGCACCCTTCCGCAAGCACCTTTGACATGGAGCTGTGGTTATTTCGCAGAGCATATGCCCACAGGTCTGGGCTATTACCATCGCCCTTCCACTGTAATGCCTTTTAAACTCCGTCAAGGGTCATTTGGATGTAGGTGTGACCAGGGGCCGAGCTAAGTTTCTGAGTTCCCTCTCCACTGTTGCGCCAAGAATCATATGGATTCATGCGACCAGGTGTCAGGGTTGGTAACTCGACCCCTTCCTTTGATGGGCGCCAACATATTGTTTAAATAACATATCGGTTCTATGGTTATCAAAAACCACTGCTCGGCCTATTGGTAAGACACTCTATTGTTGGAAGGGAGATCCTGTGTTTGAACCTCTCAGGCCACACCCAGACCCATAACAAAATTTTGGCCTTTGTTGGGGTGCCACATGGTAGCCCATGACTGGGTCACATGGCACCACTTCATTAGTCCACCACACATCAATACGAACCAATAAAAATCACCCAACTACCAATGAACTAGAGGATGACACTTGGCAACCACTCATTGGCTTGTACCTTGCACAATCACCCTGCTGACGCAGCAGTATGGTCAACCCAGTCAACAGACTTGCTCAAATTTTACCTATTTGGGAAAATGATCAGAACACGATATTTGGAGCATATAGTGTAAGATTGAGGTGAAACAAATGTCGTTGGATTCAGAACAACAAGAACTTCAACTTGACGCTGGTTTCAAGATTTTCTAGGCACTTTCATTTTTGATCAAAAAATTTATCACCTGATCACACCTTCGCACTAGGAAATTTTGGACTCCAAAAATTTACTTCCCTAGTTAATATAATGAGGCTAAAACTCAAAAACACCCAAAAACTTAATCCAAAATGCTTACTTTTCAATTGGTTCCCTTCAAGCCCCAATCACAACACTTCACCTATCTTCTTCGTGAAGACCTAATGTCTTGTTAAGAATTGAGAAACATTCTTATCTCTAATGAAAGAACAAAATACTTATGAGTGGAATCTGAGCATTTTCTTTAAACTCATCTTTACATGACTCAAAAACACTTCATCTTTAAGTTAAATTGTTGAAGACAAACTTGACTCCATCTTGGAATTCAAAAGCAACGTAAACTTGCTTTAACGTCTTCAAGCTGAGCTTGTACGTAAAAAATACATTGTTGCAAAATTTTCCATGATATAATCGACCTTGCCTACAAAAAAAAGCCATCTTGTAAAATACTGAAAACAAAGATTCTATTCACACAAGCTTCATATCGAATACTTGTATCAGTGAACACATGAAAAACTTGTAGACAACTTTGAACGACAATCTTGTACATTCACAAAAGTCCTTGAACATGTGGACTATAAATAAGCCAATACATACATCAATAATAAACATCTACTTGTTGAACATAGTTACAATGATTTTCACTTTACAAAAGTACCTAAACAGGTAAACAACAAGAAGTAATTCAAATTTTTACAAAGAAACTTTACAATAAGTCTACCAAAACTTTTCCTCTCCTAGGCTTATGGGTTCTCTTCTTGCATCATCTTTTCCTTAGAGTTTGCTTAGGATTGTTGCGAGTCCTATTTTCCACCTCTTGTTTCCCTTGCATTATGTTTCACAATCTATTTTCCTTTCTTTGAACGAAGCTCTGGATGTAACTTCCAACATCGTTCAGTGCCATGCCCATGCATCTTGCAATGGGTACAAAAGAACTTTCTCTTGTTTTCTGACATAGAAGTTCTCTCATGCGAAGGAGAGTCATTATGCTTGATGCCTAGAATTTGATTCATTCTTTTAACCATTATCATACGTTGCTCACATATAGCCACACAATGGTCAAATGCATCACAAAAAGTACAAGGGTACTTATTCCACAAGTATTCAAAATTACCATGCATTGGAAAACACCCATGAGAGTTATACCTGTCTCTAGGGCTGTAACTTTGACGAAGTGGAGTGGATGATGCCATGCAAGGTCCCTTCAAGCATTCATCTCGCTTGGGAGATGAATGAACATTGTCACAAGGTGGTGACATCTCATCCTTAGATGGTTGATGTGCCTCAAGCCGTTTGGAGCATTCTCCAAACTCCCTTTGACCATATCCCAATCCCTGATACTTCGGTCTCTCCTCAACCATAATTGGATTGGTAATACCTTGGCCATTTATGCTGAGGCCTCCACCTTCATAACCCATCTTGGAAAGAAAATTCATACCTATGCCTTTGGTATGTTGCTCAAACGTTGCAAAAGAGGTGTTATGCACATAAACAAAAGGAATGGTACTTGAAATGCTAATTACCTCCTTAAACTTGTCATTCATCTTTTCAGCTTCTGATGATGACGACAATGATATTGCAAATGACTCTAGCCACCCACTCTTATCCACTAGCATATGGTGTGCTTCTTGAAGATGTTTGTAAAATGCACATGCATCATCTTCCACATATGGTCCAAAACCACTATTTGAACCATGACCACATACTAGCTTCATTCTGGAGGTTTCTCTTGCTGGTACAGGAGTAGAACTTTCAACAACTTGTTCTTCAAACACATGCTGCAACTGAAGTCGCATGTGCCTCTTCTCCTCTTCAACCATCTCTAGCATCCTTCTCAACTCTATGTTCTCCATATGAAGAGCCAAATTCTACTCCTCTAGCTCTTGGAGACTCTTTTTGCTGCCCATTCTTGCAACTTGGTCAATTGGTGCTCTGATACCAAATGATCTGAAATTGGAGTAGGTGTTTTCTTCCTCTTTTCCAAAATCAAACAAAATAAAAAAATAGGACCATGTTGACACTTTGCAAGGTAAAATGGGTCTTGAAACAAATAGGTTTTTCCAATGTCTCTTCAAGTCATGAATTAGTCTTCACATGTAACTTAACATAAGCAACATAACAACACATAACTCATGCAAGCATAATGAAGAGATAACAAAATATTTGTTGACGAAGTTCACCCCTCCTAGGCTACATCTCCAGGCCTGCCAACATAGCTAGACCACTCATATATTCAGTAGAAAAATGGAGTACATAAATGTTTGTTGATGGAAACATGTGGCTATTACCCCTACAAGGTAATTTTCTCCTACAAAGAACTCTCACAAACAACATCAACACAAATCATCTCTTATAAAGGTGTCATACTCCAACTAAAATGAGATAAAATGAGCACGTGAGCACTTTAATTCCACATTGAAGCACATAAACAAAACTTCCCTCAACATAACATAATGAGAAAATTGAACCTGAGCTGAACCCTGCAAGTAACAACTGCTATAGTAGACTTATGAAGGTGAGAAAACCCCTACAAGGCTTTCTCCATGCTCATACACCTTCCAAAACTGCTTCCAAACCCTAATTGATCCATACACCTTTTGTCTCAAACCTACAAAAGACTCCTTAGATATGCTCAAATAAAAAATTAGAGGTCACCAATGAATTCAGAACATCCAAAAACCCCTAAGTGGACTATTTATGAACTCAATTTGGCAAAAAAATCCAAAATATATGGCTCCTAAGCTCCCATATGAGTTTTACTATTAATCATCCTACAAATCAGACCATCTGTCTAACGGTCCTACAATTCTGCCCCAAATTCCACTAACCGAGCGACAAATTCACCCTTTGCCGGTGCATTTTGTAGGATCATTAAATTTTCCTCTAACCCCTCAACTCCAAATTCATGGTCATATAGGTCACATGGGGCCAAGGGCTGGGCCTTAATGCCCTTCCCCGTTGGCATAGCCCCTAAACTCGAGGTTGTGGTCTTATGGGTGCCACGGGTCCAAGGGTTGGGCTAACCGCCCGCCCTTTTCCCTTGACCCCTTAAACTTTAGCGTTGGTCATGTGGATGGTCCAAAGGACCTAGGGTTGGCCCCCTTTTTAGAGCGCCCTTCTGCAAGAGCCTTCTACCTAGAGCTGTGGTCATTTGGTAGAGCATATGCTCACAGGCTAGGGCTATTACCAAGTGCCCTTCCATCATAGCGCCTTTAAAACTCTGCCGAGGGTCTTTTGGATGCAGGTGTGACGAGGGGCCAGGCTAAGATTTTGAGCCCCCTCTCCATTGTTGCGCTGAGGGTCATATGGATTCATGCGACCGTGGTCGGGGTTGGTAGCCTGACCCCTTCCTTCGATGGGCACCAACATAAATTTTAAATAACATTTCGTTTCTATGGTTATTAAGAACCACTGCTTGACTTATTGGTAAGGTGATCTGTTGTTGGATGGGAGGTCCCATGTTCGAACCTCTCGGGCAACACCCAAACCCATAACAAAATTTTGGTCTTTGTCTGGGTGTCACGTGGCAGCCCATGACTGGGCCACGTGGCACAACTTCATTGGTCCACCACACACCAGTATGAACCAATCAAAAGGATCCAAATACCAACGAACCAGAGTATGACGCTTGGCAGCCTCTCATTAGCTTGTACCTTGCACAATCACCCTGCTGACTCAGTAGTAAGGTCAACCGAGTCAATAGACCTTCTCAAACTTTACCTGTTTGGGAAAATGACCAAAACGTGATACCTGGAGCATACAGTGTCTGATTGAGGTGAAATGAACGTTGTTGGATGCAAAACGAAGAGCACTTCGACTTGACACCAGTTTCAAGACTTTTTGGGTACTTACATTTTTGAGAAAAAAATTGATCACTTGATCAACAACCATCAAAAATCATAATCATAAATCACATGCAACCATCATAAATAAGAATCATATATCACATGAATAATAAAAAATTGAAACAAAATACTAATACTGATCATTCAAATGGTTCTTTTGCTTCTGCCTTTATTCTTTATCCTTTCTGTACACACATTGAGTTGGTTGCCGAACTCGACAAGCACCTAGTGCCTTCTCTTCTCCTTAACCATGTATACACACATGTTTGGTTTTCCAAACCCGATAAGCACCTAATGCCTTCTCTTCTTTTCAATCATGTATACACAATAGTTTGGTTTTCCAAACCCAGCAAGCACCTAGTTCCTTCTCTTCTCTTCAAAGCAACAAGGGAATCCAAATACTAAATCGCGTCCTCCCTCATTATCAGTAACAAGGGAATCTAGAGACTAAACTACCTCAACCCTCAATTTCAACAAGGGCATCCAGAGACTAAACCACCTCAACTCTCAACATCAACAACGAGGGCATCCAAAGACTAAATTGCCTCAACCCTCAATATCAGCAACAAGGGCATCCAAAGACTAAACCGCCTCTATCCTCAATATCCACAATAAGGGCCCAGACAGTCCCATACCTACCTATCCCATCTCATTGTACAACACATGCACATACACAATGTACAACACAAACATACACCTATACCTGGTGTATAAAACCACACATACACCTACACTCGGTGTACAACACAACACATACACCTACACCCATTGTACAACACCACACATACACCTACACCCTGTGTACAACACCACACATACACTTATCCCCAGTGTACAACACAACACATACACCTACACCTACACCTGGTGTACACCACAACAAATACACCTACACCTGGTGTACAACATAATACATATATGTACACAATGTACAATACAACGAATACACGTCACAACACAATGACTACACAATACCTGTAACACAGTACCACATATACACAACATAACATGTACGACATTTACATAATACCACATGTACACAACACCACCTGCACAACGTGTACACAACACCCCTTGCATAATGTGTACACAACACCACATGTACGCATCACCACTTGTACAATGTGTACACAACACCACATGTACACAACACCACTTGCACGGTGTGTACACAACACCACATGTACAACATGTACACACCAACACATGCACACAACACCACATATACATAACACCACCTACACAACATGTACACAACACCACCTGTACAACATGTACACAATAGTAGTACTGTGCATCCAACGACCACACTGTCTCTACTAAGCAACCTTGCTTCCAATGTCTTTCCATTATCCACGCTTGTCCCAACATGTCAAAGATTACACTGCTTTCATTCTGCTGATGTATCCTTCAACATCGCCTGCCATAACTTAAACATAGGCATAATATAAGCACATAATATCAAAACTTATCCACATGATACTAACCTCATAAATCTTCCAGGGATACTCTTCCCACTTGGTTCTTCATAAGAGCCTGAACCTCTTTATGCCATTCACCTGCACAAGCAATCATTCCGCCAGAAGCATGATCCCTGACAATCCTGTTAGACAATGACATACATACATACATATAAACATTAGCATAAAGTAATCATGATCCCTAATGACCCTATCAGACAACGATATACATAAATACATACATACATATATACCTATATATACTTCAACATAATCATAATCACAACACAATTACCAAATATCACAAAGTCAAGGTTAAGAGAACTTCCTTTATTCGTGCACAACATGCACAACATCGATTGCGAAACACTATAGATTTGCAATCTTTTAGAGGTTCCCAACATCATATAGCTAAGTATCTTCACTTGGGACTAAATATATTAGTTTTATATTGAAATATATTGTTTATCTTGCTATTATAGAGCCAAATAATAAGTACTTCCATCCTTCCCCCACGACGGGTGCCAAGACTTGACATTTGTGGGTTGGCGATCAAGATTGGGCGAGAATGACAAACACTTGGTCATCTATTTAATTCATTGACATGCTTGTTATATCCAATACATGATGCTTGCACAAGTTTAGCCTTGGGAATCATATAGTAAACCTGGATTGGCTTGTGGGAAAATAATGGTGACAAATGATGGTTTACAGTGGTTTCTTCCTGGTTCAAACGAAAGTGGCATCATTATGAAAAAATGTCCTCTCTATGGCATATTTCTGTTACCAAGGTCTTGTCTTGCTCTGTGTTCATTAGAGACAAAGATTATTTATGTTCTATCAATGTAGATTTGTCACGCCTATCACGTTTATCCTCTCTTCGCACTCCATAATTGGCATGCTCTTGAGCATATTCTAGTTCTCTCGACGCTAGAAATGTTTGCCTCATTCTTGGTTTTGCATTTGGCCACCCTTAGCCTCCTTTATTTGCAGGTTGGTTTGGGACTCTAAATCAGACACCTAAATTCACGATCATGGTGCAACCATTTCATAGTGTCATTTGTTTTATCACCATCCACAGACTTTAATTATGCAGATTCATGGAGCTTTAAGGATTAGTTGTCTCTGGCTTGGTTGTATCTTCTTCTGGTTGGTTAAGACTTAGGGAGTTTATCAAAACATTCAAAGTATTTATCCTCCTCAATTAGTTGAGTACCTCTCGAGCGCAAAGTTGGGATGGTGGGCTTGGATTCCAAAATTCAAGCGGCTCAAAATGCTCAATAATTATGGAACATGGTGCTTGCAACCTCAGGTTATTGGTTTACTCCAGCCCATGTGTTGACATTGGTGGTTTTGGAACATAGTAATATGCTTCTTCATGGTAGGTAGATGACGAGTTCATGTGACTTCACGGGTGGTATGGACGAGACCGACTAGCCTTGCTTTCAGGTGCCTTCATGGCTCAGGGCTCATTGTCAACCACTGGACTGTCACTTGTGCAACCTCACTGATCTATGGTTCAAAGCAAAGGATTCATGGCCTTTATTTAGGGTGGATTTATATCTTATGGTTTGTGCGTAAATGTAGGTTTGTAGCTCGAGGCTCATCAATGGTTCATGGTTTTTTCTTCCTCGCGGATTGGCCATATGTAGTTCCTTGCTAGATGGTGGCTCGTAGTTCTTTGCTAGATAGAGGCTCATGGTTCCTAACTAATGATTCCTAGGTGGATAGAGGCTTTGTGGCCTCCTGTTCATACAAATTCATGCCATAGTTTTCCATTATATTCTAGTCAATATGAATAATATTTTTATTTTATTTTTGGCAATGTCTAACAAGATTTGGAGAATAGAACTATTGGCTGAGGGGTCCTTACCCAGGTTCGGAGTTAGTTGTGCCAACCAACAAAACCCTACACTGCTGGCCCTTTTGGCAGCAACCTGCGTAGCGCAGGTCGCAGTCTCACCCGAAGCAGTATTGGGGGATGCAAGAACCAAGTTTCTACATCCAGAGACTAGTGTGATGTCTTTCAGTGCCTTAGATCTGCTTCTGTGTAGATCTAACCTTCTGATAGAGTTAAAACTCCTAATTCATCCCTAAATACCTTCAATTCTTCGCGGGACCAACCAATTGCGTTAATCAGGCCCTAACAGGATATGTCTACTACTTTCACGCAACTGAACAGGTCTTCTAGGGCTTCTGAGATCTAGATCTGTCGTCGCGCAGACCTATCTTCCTTATCCAAAACTAACCCAAAATAGATTTAGATCTTTGCGAATATCATTTAATCATCTTGTTAAGCATAAACATGTTCAATTAACCCGATTCACACGGAGAAAACACATTGAATTACAAAAACAACAGTGAAAGTGACATAACAATTAAACAGATAGATGCAAGTATTTCCAACCCAAAATCAATCTTTATTAATCAGAATCTTTCCAGTACAGACTTCAACTACCCTGCGCACTCAGCTGCAGGGGTCCACGCACTCAGTTGTGGACTCTTCCAGGCCTCCGCGCACTCAGCTGCGGAGCCTTTCCTTCACTTACTTACAGGAACAAACCTTCTTGTCTATCAAACCCTTACAACATCATTCATTCATTCATACTTCTATTCTTATCCTTATCATTCACTAAGACTCATCTATTTATAGTCTTTCTAATACAATACCATGGCCCCCGGCTCATGGGTGAGTCTTCAAAACCCTTATCACTTACCCAAACAAGGGGCCAAGACCCCTGCGAATCTTGACTAGCTACGCGCTACGCATCCATATTTTGCGGAGACTTTACATTCTTTACAAATTATTTACAAAAATGACTAAATTAATTCACTTCTACCCCTGGGACCCCATCCCAACAAGAGCCAAAACTTTTGTAATGTTTGTAACTCATGGTTTAATAGTAGGAACCCTAACTACTCTTTCATTTTGTCTTTAAATCTTATTAGAAGAAACACTTTCAATTTGAAGAAACTCAATATGTGGTATTGGTTGGTTTCCCATCAAGGAGGCCACTAACATAATGACCTATCCAATGTAATGTTTCAAAGCAGTAATACAAAGTCGAGTTTCAAACAAAATGTACTTCCAAACTTTTCTTAAATTTATTATTGGAATTGTTCTAGGCATAGTACCGTGATGGATTTGATCCTAGGAATTTGGAAATTAAATTTCCATCTTGTTGGAAATTGCAAATTGTTATTATCCAAAGGCTTGTGAGCGATCTATTAATGTTAATCTAACCCTTCCTAGCTTCACCAACCCTAGATATTTGATCTAGAGTGCATTGGCACTAATTGGGTGGCCTTTAAAAGTGAATTTGGTTGTTGTCCTTCTACTCTAGTATAGAGTTTACAATTTGCAGTTACAAGGAAGTGAGAAAATTTGTACTAAGACCCCTTTAACCACTACTCTAAAATAAGAAATAACCTTAAAATTAGTTAGTGTATTTTTTGTACACTTAAGTTTGAATATTTATATGCTATATCTTGTACCTTTGAGTGTAGAATTTTGCGATTTTTATGTTTATGTTGCTTATTTACACACAAAGAAACAATATGATAACAAATAATCAACTCCTCCACCTCATCCTTTTACCCAAAGAAGGAAATGGTCTTCACTTGGTTGGGTAAGGTACTAATTAGAAATTCTCTTTTAGCCTTTGTGGGATTAAAGAGTGGCGGTTTGGGCTGAGTTGACAATGGGCCCCACCTAGTGTGCGCCTATCCTAGTAGGTTGCATGGATATTTGAAACAATGCTAATTACATAAGTAACATTTTTCAGCGTCGTTACCAAGGAGAGGGTCATTCAACCTAGTTGTATATGACAACAACCCTTGGTAAGCATTTTATTTATTGTATTTATACTTTGATGATATTTTATTATATAATACTAAGTTCCAAGATCTCATATGGATACTCTAGTTGAACTCAATACTTCAAGAAGGTACAATACAAGTTCATAAAACCAAGGTACACAACTTGTTGTTCCCAAACCTAAATTATATTATCAAGAAGAAATCATAGGACTAAAGCTAGGGAATTAAACCATATTGCATATTTAGACACACTTCTTACACCTAGAGATTTATTTGTTGAACAAGAATCAAACAATAATATAATGGCTACTCCATGGCTGACCAAATTGTATAAACGCTTTGATTTTTTTAACATACCTGGTCAACCTCATGATTTCCCCAATTCTTTAAACGAGTTACCCAATTTTAAAGGAGATCATTCACAATCTACAAAAGAATTATGGGAAATATTTAATAAGAGATTGAATACAATGTGAGTTGTTCATGTTGATACTACAATTAAATGTTATGCCCTTGCATTGAGTAGTGATGCATTTAAGTGGTTTTCAATATTATATGGATTAATTCTTCGATAGTGGTTTTCTTTTATTTTTGAGAAGGATATATAATTCTTTGAACAATAGGATAAAAATAAATAGGTTTGTTTCTTGTTAATACACTAACTAAAATTAGGAGAAAATATATCAATAGAGTTTAATATATGATTTGACAAGGTAGCTCAAGAAATCCCACACATGCACAAACCTAATCAAGCAATCTTAAATTACTATCTTCATGCTTTTCAAGGAAAAATTGCTTTCTTTCTCAATCAATATAAACCAGATAATATTAATGAGGTCAACCACGTTCCTTCCTGATTGTTTAAAGGTTTTCCGTTTCAACCACGTTTGGATCCCAATCCATGATGGGGGTGGGGGGGCTTGCCTCTCCACTAGGAGCATTGCCAGAGGGGTCTGGGGGGGGGGGAAGCAATTATTTAGAGCCCTCCTATAACGGGGTTCGGGGGAAGCGCCCTCAAAGAAAAAATTATAGATAAAATTTCCTTGTAAAATACTATCATTTCGTAGTCAATATAGGTTGTTCATTAGTCAGAATATCTAATAGTAGAAGTTATGTTAACTTATGGTTTTTCTCCCTAGAAGGCAACACTCGGTTTATATGAGGGAATTGTATTGCAGCTATGCATTATTCTGTGTGAGAAGAAGAGAGGAGAATGCATGATAGCAAAGAGGAGGTTACAACAAATTTGATATAGGTTGTATCCCTACATTTTGTTGGATAATAGAAAAGGAACGACTGGTTATTCTCTATGGACGTAACCCAAATTGCGTGAAGCACGTATATATGTGTCTCTCTTATTTATGCTTTTATATGTTTGTTTTTCTGCAATATTTTATGTGTTTCATTAGTCTGTTATTCAATTTCTAACAATTGGTATCAGAGCTGAAGATCTATTTGGCTAATAAACTCACAAGAAAGAAGGGTTCTTGGCTCGAGTGGGAGCAATGGTGGAAGATGGTAGGTTTAGGGTTGAGAAATTCAATGACCAAAATTAATAGCTATGGAAGATGAAAATGGAGGATTATTTGTATTAGAAAGATCTTTACCTATCATTGAGTGGAAAATTAAACAAGTTGATGTGTATGATGGACAAAGAATAGGATATTCACGACTTAAAGGGACTAGAAACAATACAGTTGTGTTTGGTAGCATTGGTGGTCTTCAACATTTCAAAGGAAATGATAACAAAGGGTCTAATGAAGGTATTAGCTAACCTTTATGAAAAACCCTTGGCCTCAAAACATGTATTTCTTATGAAGCACTTGTTAAAATTAAAATGTTAGAAGGTGAATCTGTTTATGATCATTTAAATGAATTTAACACGGTTACCAACCAGTTATGTTTTGATAATGAAGTTAGGGCTCTATTGTTTCTATAATCATTGTCAGAAAGTTGGAATAGATTAGTCATGGATATCAATAATTCAGTATCTAGATCTAGTACTTTAAAGTTTGATGATGTTGTTGGTACTATCCTTAGCAAGGAAATGCGATGGAAAAGCTCAGGTGAGACAACATGTAATGCTTTGAGTGCAGAGACTAGGGGAAGAAAACTAGAGAGAGGAAAGAGCTTGGGACATTGCAGTAAGTCAAGGAAAGGTAGATCCAAATCTAGATCAAGGATAGTGTGGTGGAAATGCGGGAAGAAAGGACACCTAAAGAAAGACTATAAATCTCGAAGGGAAAAGAAGGAGATGGACATTAAGAGAAAAACCATGAAGCAAATGTAACAAGTGATGTGTTGCAAGATGCTTTGAATATTTCATTAGAAAATGTCATTGATGCCTAGGTGGTAGATTCAAGGGCTTCATTCCATGCCACACCTGATAGGAAACATTTGTAGGATTATGTTCAAGGAGATTTTGGACAAGTTTGTTTGGGTGATGATAAACCCTGTAAAATCATTGGAATGGGTAAGGTATTTATAAAGCAACAGAATGGAAACCATTGGCTATTGAAGGAGGTAACGCATGTTCCATATATAGAGAAAAAACTAATTTCAACAGGGCAGTTGGGAGGTGAAGGCTATGTAACTACCTTTACAGACAAAACTTGGAAGGTCACTAAAGGAGCCCAAGTAATAACAAAAGGAGACAAGGTCGGTACATTGTATTTATGCAATGGCATTTCTAATTCTGCTAATGCTTTAACCTCCACAGGAGAAGATACAACGATATGGAATCATAGGCTCAGGCACATGACTGAGAAGGGAATGCAGATTATTCACTCAAGAAATTTGTTGCTAGGTTTTAAGCATGTTGATTTGGATTTATGTGAGAATTGTGTTTATGGAAAATAGAAGAGAGTTGGATTTCTCAGAGTTGGGAAAGAAAAGAAGAGTGAAAAATTAGAGCTTATGCATACAGATGTATGGGGACCTACTCAGGTATCATCTCTTGATGGCTTTCACTGTTATGTTACTTTTATTGATGATGCAACTAGAAAAACCTTTGTATATTGTATTTGAAATAAATTTGATGTCTTTGATATTTTTAAGATATGGAAAGCTTTGGTTGAGAATGAGATAATAAATAAGTTTAAGTTTCCCAAATCAGATAATATAGGTGAATATTGCAACAAGGAGTTTGATAATTAATGTTCAGACCATGGAATTCATAGAGAGGAGATAGTTCTAGGAACACCACAAGAAAATGGTGTGTCAAAAAGGATTAACAAGACAATTATGGAGCATGCAAGGTGTATGAGATTACATGCAGGGTTACCCTTACAATTTTGGGTAGATGTTGTAGATATTTTTGTTTATTAATAAACAAAGGGCTTTCAAGTTCCTTTTATGGTGGTATTTCAGAAAATGCATGGACATGTAATAAGGTAGACTACTCATTTCTAAAGACTTTTGGTTGTGAAGCATTTATCCACATTACTAAAGAAAAAAGAACAAAGCTTGAGGAAAAATCAAAGAAGTGTACCTTCATTGGATATCTGTTAATTGTTTTGGCTATCGCTTATATGATCATGAAAACCTTAAAATCATCAGGAGTAGAGATGTGGTATTCAATGAAGGGGTCTTGTACAAAGATCAGTTGCACGAAAAGAAACAAGACAAGGAAAACAAAAAATATGCAGTGCTTGATGAGATCACAAGAAAAATAAAGACAAAGGTGAAATGAAATCATAATGAGAAACAACATCAACAACAACAACAACATGCACCTCAAACTCCTGCTAGTGTTATTAGAAGATCTACCAGGTTAAGTAGACCCCCTGAACGATACTCTCCTTCATTATATTACGTATTTTTCACTGTATCTAGTGAATCAGAAGGATATGAAGGAGTAATGCAGGTGGAAACCATAAAGAAGTGGGAGCAATCCATGAAAGAAGAGATGGAATCCTTGGTACATAACCAACCTTGGGACTTAGTCAGGTTTCCTGCAGGTAAAACAACATTGTAGAATAAATGGGTATACAGGTTGAAGGAAGAAGATAGAGGAAAACAAAGGTATAAGTCTAGACTCGTTGTGAAGGGGTTTGCACAAAAGAAAGGTATGTAATTTGATGAAATATTTTATCTTGATGTTAATATGACTTCAATCATAACTATTTTAAGTCTAGTGGTAGTAGAATATTTTCACCTTGAATAGTTAGATGTAAAGACAACCTTTCTCCATGGGATTTGGAGGAAGAGATCTATATTCAACAACCATAAGGGTATGAGGTCAAAGGGAAGGAGAAATTAGTGTGCAAGTTGAAGAAGATATTGTATGGCTTAAAACAGGCTCTAAGTCAATGGTATATAAAATTTGACAGGTTTATGTTTGAACAAGGTTATACTAAGCATGCGGAGAGTACCAAACATCATGTTTGTATAGAGGAGGCGAGTGTTATTGCTAAAGTTTCGCAGTTCCATCACCGCAAATTTAGAGAAGCCCTTGAGATTGAAAAAAGACCGAACAATCTCAATAGAGAGGACAGATGGAAGATTAGTAGTTGCTGGATCCCAGCCCTCTCTTCCTAGTCGTTTTCTTCCCTTCCTCCCCTCCCTCCTTTTTAGCTGGTTCTTGGTCTAATCTTCCCCTTGTTTTCTAGTATCCTTCTCTCTTTGGCCGTTTATCTTTGATGAGTTGTTTCGTTTTATTATATTAGTTATGGTTAATCTTTAGCTGTTGGGTCCCTGCCCTCGCCTCTTAGTCGCTCTTCAGGGTTATTTTATTTACTTAGGTTATAGGTTCTCGACTTTATTAATAAAATTAATTGAATGATCTAGGATAACATGCTAATCATAATAATAATAATAATAATAATAATAATATAAATATAAATATTAATAATAATATTCTTTCTAACCCTTTAATTTCTATAATTTAAATTGAATTTATTTTATAATTAATTTGTTTTAATATATATATATATTTCGAATTATAAGTTCATAAAATAACCTTTTAACTTTTTAATAATAAATATAACTAATTATTTATATATTTAATAATTTTTTAAACTAACTATTAATTTAAATTAATTTATTTTATAATATTATTTTGGTAAGTATATAACTAACTATCAATTTAATCGACGTATTTATTAATTTTTATAATTTAAATTGATTTTATTTTATATTTAATTTATTTTAATATTTATTTCGAATTATAAGTTCATAAAATAACCCTTTAACTTTAACTAATTATTTATATATTTAATAATTTTTAAACTAACTATTAATTTAAATTAATTTATTTTATAATTTATCTATTTTAAGTCCCTTTAACCTTTATTTTAATAAATATATGACTAACTATCAATTTAATATTCATTGGAATTGACTTAATTATTAAAATAAAGGTCGTGCCCTTAAACTAACTATTTCCCGGTCAAATTTAGCCTTTGGTCAAAATAGCCATTAAGAAATATAGCCGTTGGGTGTTCTACTCTTACTATTTAATATGCTAAGCTGGATTTGATTCTTCAACTTGTCCTGACGATGAACCACACTTGTTGGTTCGAAACGCATCGACAAATGAAATTTCATGTGATTTACGTCGAAAAATTTCTCATTAAAAAGGTTATACTAGATGTCACTCTGACCACTGTGTTTATATTAAGAAATAAAATTATGACAACTATATATATTGCTATTGTATGTAGATTAAATTCTTGTTGCAGGGTTTAACATGCAGGAAATAACTGTGCTCAAAAGAAAATTGGAAAATTCATTTGCGATGAAGGATTTGGGTGCTGTAAAGCAAATCCTTGGTATGAGAATAACTAGAGACAAAAAAATCACAAGTTAACATTGTCTCAGATTGAGTACATAGAAAAGGTGTTGGAAAGACTTAATACACTAAATGCAAAACTAGTTAGTACACCTTTGGCTAGTCATTTCAAACTAAGTAAGGAGATGTGTCCCAAGACCCAGGAAGAAATGGATTATATGTCTAAAGTTACATACACATCAGTAGTTGGAAGATTAATGTATGCGATGGTATGCATAAGGCCTGATATTGCACATGCAATGGGAGTTGTGAACAAGTATATGAACAATCCAGGAAAAGAGAATTCAATGGCAGTGAAGTGGATTCTAAGGTATTTGAGAGGTACCACTAATCAAGTATTGTGTTTTGGGGGTTCAAACATTGTTCTATAGGGATATGTCGATGCAGATATGGCAGGTGATAAAGATAACATGAGGATCACCATAGGGTATGTGTTTATTGTAGGTGGAATAATTGTCAGTTGGATTTAAAAAATGCAAAACATTGTTGCAATTTCAACAACGAAAGCAGGGTATGTTGCTACTATAAAGGTTAGTAAAGAAATGGTTTGGTTACAAAGGATTATGGATGAATTGGGGAAGAAGCAAAAGATTGGAAGATTATACAGTGACATCCATATTGTCATTCATCTTGCAAAGAAATCAATATTTCAATCCAAGACTAAACATATACAGGTCAGGTACCATTTCATAGGGTTAGTATTGGAAGATGGACAATTGAAGCTGGAAAAGATACACACTAGCCAAAATCCTGCAAATATGTTAACAAAGGTTGTAACCAGGGATAAATTGAGTTTCTGCTCAGTTTCAAATTGTCTTCAAGTATGATGGTGAAGATGAGAAACAACCAGGTCCAAGTGGAAGCATTGTCCAGTAAGTGAAGAAACAACGAAGTTGATATAATTAATCTCCAAGTGGGAGATTGTTGGGTGTGGAGCCTGATTATCTTCCTGATTTTTCAGAGGTTTTCTATTTTAGCCATGTTTGGATCCCAGTCCTTGATGGGGGGGGGGGGGGGTGGGTGTGGTGGGGCTTGTCCCCTCCACTAGGGGAGTCTATGGGGGGTGACAACAATTCTTTGGAGCCCTTGCCCTAGCGGGGGTTCATGGGAAACACCCCCAAAGGAAAAATTAGAGATAAAATTACCGTGTAAAATGTTTTAATTTTGTAGTCAATCTAGGTCGTTCATTTGGTAAAATATATGATGGTAGAAGTAACGTTCAATTAGGTTTTTTTCCCTAGAAGGAAACCCTCGGTTTATATGAGGGAATTGTATTGTGACTATGCATTATTCTGTGTGAGAAGAAGAGAGGAGATTGTGTGAGAGGCAAGAGGAAGTTACAATGTATTTGTTGGAGGTTGTATTCCAACATTTTATTGGATAATAGAAAAGGAAGAACTGGCTGTTTCTTGATCGACGTAGCCCAAATTGGGTGAACCGTGTATATCTATGTCTCTCTTATTTATGTTTTTCTGTGTTTGTATTTTTGCAATATTTTATGTGTTCCATTGCTTTATTATTTAACTTATAACAAGAAAATGCTAAAGGAATTGATAAAAATTGGGCATTAGTTGGTAGACCTGACATGATGATTGCCACTAAATCAAGAAATAAATATGAATGTAAAAATAAATCCTCAACTTCAAATCCTAGTAATTCTAATGATCCCATCTCACTCAACAACTTAAAAAGTTTTAACTATATATGACCCAATCCCATAAGGAATTAATATCAAGTTAGCACACCATAAAATATTTGATTAGAAAGGGGTAAGCAATATTTTCCTCCACAATATACCTTTCCACTAAAAGGAATTTACAAGGCTCCTTTTCAGGGCAAAAAAAAACCTAACTAATTATAATCCATGAATGCTTTAGGATAATTGCATTCTAATTTTTGTAGGGTCTATGAGTCATTCCATGAAGAGGTCACTTGTGTTATATTTGTGAAAGCTTGGAAAGTGCAGGATATTGAGGGGCCTAGTCTCCCAGATACATGAACCTTATCTTCATTTCCAGTGATTGGTGGATGATTTAGGGAACTAGAACCACAAGAAAATGAGATTGAAGTAGATAGATCACCCATATGTTTGAGAGGATTCCTTCCCCTGAGGAGATCTAACAAATGTATTTTGAGAGATTCAAAGGGAAAACTTACCAAAGAATATCTAAAGAAGCATCCACCCCAAACCAAAACCTGAGAGAAACATCCTCCTCTTCTATAAAAGTAAAAGGTGAACTTGATTTTTTGAACTCCAAGGACTTGGATGAAGACATTTATGGATGGGCCAATAAAATCAAGGTGCTTATCTCGTTGAACAAGTTGTTAAGTTACTATTATGAACAAGGTTTGTTATCACACAATTATATTTAAAATATTTGAATATCCCTCATAGGATAAATTATATTTTATATAAAATGTTTAAGTGATATGATTTAATATATTGATGGGTTGCATATAAATATTAGGTAGGAGTACCCTTTTGTAAGGAGTAATGTCATTTTGAGACACACCCTTTTATAATTATTATTTTTTATTATAATATTATTTATTATTTATATTATTTGTATTTGTATTATTCTATATGCATGTTCATAACATTTCCTTCCCCTTCATAAATTCTTTGTCCTCAAAGCATATGGATGGAAATGATTTTATATCTACATTTCCAATTGCAATGTCTTTGCATGATCTTAATTTGCCATGGTTGATAATACTAGATGATATGAACTTCTATCACAGAGAAAATTTGTTGAACTGTAATATGCTTTGACCAACCTAATTCAATCCTTTTTGGAACATTGTTCTTATAGGCTTCCCAAGATGAATTTTTATCATAATACTTGATAATGTTGGTATCAATATTATTCAGAAGATATGTTAATAATCTCCCTTCTAGTTGATGATGATACTCTGACTGAATAATGTATTTTCTCTTGTGATTAGGATGTTGATAAGGTGTCTTAGTAGTATTTCGTTGCTTTGCTTCTGGAATTTTATTTTCTCTATGCGTTATTATTGCAATATTTATTGTTGAGCTTTTATTAGTAGGTACCATTGGAATTTCTATCGTTCGTATTGCAATATCTGAGAATGTATTTACTTCAATTGGATTGACATCTTTTGGGTCATAGGATTAATGGGATATGTATTTTTTCCCTTCTCCTCAACTTGGACATCCTTATCTAATACTTTGATGCTTTTGTCTAGATAAGTTGTTCTATTCTATTTTCCATTAACTTCTTCATAGCCTTGGACTTCTTGACTTGTGCAAGTAATTTTTAACCATGATCTTTTAAGTGAGAAATATATTCGCTTTTATTTGAGATAACTTTGTGAAATTATTTTTGCATCCTTGATATTGACTTTTGATTTTCTTGAAGCATCACATTCGGTATATTTTTGAAGTATTCTAGTAAAGGTATTATCGATTCTGACTTCATTGTAATGTCCTTAAATGTCAACATCTTCTTGTTATAGGGAAACATTGAAAACTTACTATTCGTATTTAATACAAAGGGCCCTAGTGATTCCATCCACAGTGAATCCAAAATAATTCCACTATCATCACAAAATAAATATTTAATCATGAATTGTGATACAAAAGTATAGTCTCCAATACTTAATTGCAAATTTATTATGTCATATTGTTTTTCATCCCTATCTATTGTTATTATTTTTTTCCGAAGAAAAAACGGTAACTTTTTATTAAGAATTAATGAAAAGTTACACTTGCATATGCATTGAAGCATTCCGTATGCAGCCCCATGGGCTCGAGTGATTTGCACCCCACGCATCGTTAGTAGGCTAACGTGCACAAAGAATAGAAAATAAGAAGGAAAGAGAGAAGAAAACAAGAAAAGAGGAAGAAAAACTGAATTCCGGCAATGAGTGAACTCACGCTTCAAGTTTTTCTCCCCTTTTTCTTTTCGACCTTGCGCCATTCTCCTTGAGTGGACTCGATCGAGGCAATGACTAACTGTGTTTCTGGATTCTGTGGGCCTGTTTCTTTGTCTGAATCTGAGGTATCTGAGTGGTGGTGCCGTTTCATGCCTCCCATGCTTTGATCCACGCTTATCATCTCTGCCTGATTTTGGTGGTTCTCTGCCTGATTTGGATGCAATTGTGGAGCCTTGTTGTCTGATGTGTTTTCCTTCTGATTCCCTATTTCAGCTTCCTCTATGATGGTATCATCCTCTTCTGCTTCTGTTTCTTCTTCGTCTGATATCGAAGGGGCTCTCTTTTCCTCGGCTCTCTTCTTTGCGACATCATCTATGTTCTGCCATCCTTTGGGCTTCCTTTGTTGTGGTCTGCTCTTGTTGAGGCTTTTGCATGCATTGAACAGATGACCTGTTTGTTGACATCCCCTGCATCTGAAAGCTGTATTCTCATAGTCCAAAGGTTGTTTCCACTGAGTGTTGTTGAAGTTCAGAATGATGCTTTCAGGTAATCCTTGGCTAAGATCTACCTCGACACATATTCTAGCAAAGGTAAAGATTCCCTTTATGTGTCTCTCTTTATCAATCTTTAAAATTCTTCCAAGGGTATTCCCTATAATAAATAGAGCCTTGGAGTGCCAGAAGTGTATCGGGAGATTATGCAGCCTTACCCATACTGGCATCCTTGATACCACCATGGTGCTAGCGTCAAACTCCGGGAACCAAGGAGTAACAAACAGTCCTGCATTGCCCCAGAACCATGGCCCTTCATTGAGGATTTTTTCCTTTTCTTCTTCTACAAGAAAAGTTACTATGAAGAAACCCTTAGAGCAAAGGTGGATTTGGAAATTTTTTGTCCAGGTCATGTAAATCCATTGGTACAGTGCATCAGTTTTGGGCCAGAAACCGTTAAATCTACAAATAACAACATTTTTTTGTAGATCTGTGAAAATGTACTTTACCTCTGGTAAATCCATAGAGATGGAGGGGTTCTCTGGCACTTGATCCACGATATACTTCCCTGGAGGTACATTGGCGGCTATGGATTCTTTCCCCTTTGGAGGTTCTTTCCCTTTAGCTGCATCTCGATAGGTACCTGTGGGTTTTGAGGTAGCTCCCTTAGATCCACCTCGTAATCGGTATTTGAGGATTATAGTTGAGTCCTTTGCAATCCTGTAATGCTGGAGCGATTGTTGATCCTACAAGCAGAGCCCTGAAAATAATAGGGCTTGTAATGCAGCTGGAATTCCTAATTTGTCTTGGATCTCTTCTTTTAACTCCAGAACACTCATCCGTTCCCAGATCCGCACACAAACGTGTCTGCCTTCCATCGATCTGATAAAAATTTGCTTCAGATCCACTGTGTCTGCCTTGATCAAGTCCCGTTTTTCAGATTTGTGTTCTGGATCTGATGGATCTCCATATTGCTTCTGCCTGGATCTGGCCAGATCTGATAGATCCACCCCAGATCTATTATAATTGACCCGATCTGATGAGCCAGTCTCCATATCGGGACTATCTCTCGTTTGCTTGATGTAATCTGTGAAACCTCTGTCAAAACAATGCGGCGGAAAGATAAGATCCCAGATCTGCGCAGCAGAGAGCAGAAAAAACTTAACACATCGAGGGTCCAGGTTCATACTCCCAAGCCCTACTTGATCTTCAACCATGTCAGTAAAAAACCACCCTATATCGGCATATCGGATCCACTTCTTATCGAAATGGAACATGGAAACCATACGCCTCTGTTTCCCATTGACAGATCTGCCAGACCTGTGCCATGCGATCGCGAAGAGGGGCGCATCCGAGCAAGTCAGGGTAAGGATCGGTTGATTTAGGGTAAAAACCTCCGGTTGAAAGGCTAGTGCCGCCCTGAGATAATCGTCCTGCGCCCAGCGTTGGGCGTAACACACCGATCTCTTTTTGCTGTAGTTTGGATCCTTGAAATCTTTCCCATCGGAGAAACCGGCCCAGTACCAGAGGTATGCCTCAAGCTTTGAGTCTCCAACAGTCCGGCTTCTAGCCGCTCCAGAGCAGAGCAGGGCTCCAGGGGCCGCGGCGGCGCATTCTTCTGAAACCCTAGACTAAAACGCCTCCATCGCTCCTCGCGGGAGTTTTTTCACTTTCAGATCCCACAAGTAGTTGTATCTTGCGGTAGGAGAAAAAAATCTATTGTTTCAATTATATTCGAATCAGGAACCACTAATTGGTTAGCACATTCACCACTAACACAACTCTCATCTTGAGTAGGAGAAAGAAAGATAGTAACATCCCTTCCTGTAATTGTTCCTTTGAGTTTTAAAAGTGCAGAAAATAACTTTGCTAAAAGTTTTAGGAAATCTTCTATTACTATTCTCCTTAGTAATAGACTCTATTTTTTTTCTCTCAATAATTTACATCAAACAATTCTCTAGTTATGAAGGTTATGTATTCCTTCGTAATGAGCAAATGTGAAGAGTCTGAAAGACTTGATTCTTCAGTATGCCTTTTAATTTAAACGTAATTTCTCCCTTTTTTAGAATTGAGTGTCTCCCTTTTTGAGTTTCAAGTTCCTTGAATCCTCCACACGTGATGCAGGAGCATCCACCTCAGAAATTTCATTCTATTTTAGTAGACATAGGGGGTCTTGTGTTTAAAGGAAGTTGGTTTCCTGAGTATTAAATTAATGTAATTATTAAGGTTTTGAGTGATTTTAATGAGAGAAACTAGAATAGGGATTAATTAAGTATTGTGAGGCATATTTGTAAATGTTACTGAATGTAGGAGAACACGAGTGATGATGAGTGATTAGTGAGGATTGAGAGATTTTGAAATATTGTAAATCCTAGATTAGGAATTGGTTTCATGATTTTGGGGATTAAAGAGAATCCTTAGGATTTAGTTAAGTTGTTGAGATCCTCAAGGGATCATTGAGATATTTTAGGACTTGATGAGCAGATTAAGGATCTGAACCAGGAAATGGGTTACAGAACCTTTTGTATAAATGTAAGCCTAAAAGGCATAGAAGAGGGTTAGCTAGCTAGGAGTTAGTTAGCTAGTGAGTTAGATAGGGTTTGATTGTAAGCCTACGGGCAGGAAAGGAAAAGGCCACTGATTAGAAAATCAGGCCAGAGAGAGAGAGAGACTCATTATGTAATTATTTGTTTATATATACACACAAAGTTAATTCTGAATTATGCAAGTGTGGATTGAGTAATCGAATGATAATTTGTGTGTGAGTCAGGGTATTTACATAACATATGTGTGCAGGGAATTCGAAAAGAATATGGGAGAGACGAAATACAGAGAGGAGTGTTATGGGATTGCCCACAGACAGTATTGGAGAAAACCTTTAATGTTACAGTGAAGGTATAACTGCAAGGTTTCCTAAAAACCTAAGGATTTACGAAGGAAGCGTAAAGGTGCGAAGGAGTGAAGTAACGGAGTTGAAGATTGGGATCAGAACAATTGAAGACCGTAAGGCAAGAATAAATACACAGAGAGAGAAGCGAGAAGACTATTACACAGTGAGATGCAGAAGAATGTAGTAGCGAAGCACAATCGTTGGATCAATTAGATCAACGAACGATAGTGAGGGAGATAGACAGCTAGGATTAAGTCGCCCAAAATAAATTTAAGAAATGAAGAGATCAGATGAAGCCACGTGGTAATGAACGTGGGGTAGTATTCGCAAGTGGTAAGCAATATCTCGCACGCTCAAAAGGTCATAAATGGTATTTGGAAAATTCATGCGATCAACCTTAGCGGTTGACAAGTAGCACACGATGGACAGAGAAAAACACTTTTCTTGCGCGCTCTTGACCTGATATCGGTCATGCAATATTTCACGCTAGATTGCGTGATAGCCGTTGGATCGAGTGGGATTGATCAATAGTGGAGATTAACCAAGCTAGTTGACGAGCGGGTGACGCAATAACCGTTGGATCTGAAGGAATGAGATCAACGGTGAAGATTTAACGCACTAAGGAGAGCATCAATATATGTGCAAAGGTTTGTAGAATGGCGGAAAGGTAAGGTTTTAAGTATGGGTTATGAAATATTTCTATTATACAAGAGTTATAATAGAAATGAGCGGACTAAATGTTTTATGGTTAATGTTGGGTTAAACTGAAACTAGAGTTAAAAGGGTAGTATTAATATGCATGGGTAATAAGTATTAACCAAAGATTATGAAGGATTTATAAGGTTCTGCTCAAAGGTTTATAAAGGTCCAGACTTTGGACAGTTAAATAAAACGTTTCTGCATAGAGTTTAATTAAGAGCATTAAATCATGACTTGTGAAAGAAGGTTTTACTAGGCAGGAATATTAAAATTCCTGGGACATGCATTTTATATGCATACTGTGGGTATTTGCGGCTTAGGCTGCATCATTTGGTATCAGAGCTGAACAAGGAAATTCTGAGTGTAAGAATTCTTTGAGAAAACTTAGAACAAAGTTATGTTTTGGAGGTATGTATACAGGCAAGAGGAGATCAGATTTTAAATTTAACAAACAATAGACACACAAAGATAAAGTGTAGTAGAATTTGCAGATGCAAAGAAACAAAGAACAATCCATTCAAAGTGCAGGTGAATGGTAGAACAAGATCATGCAGAAGTCTTGAAGGTGAGATGATATGTTTTTGTTTTAATTTGGTTTGAAGATTGGAGAGTTTGTGGTCTTTATATTGTCGCACATGTAGCGGCATAAGAAGGTGAGAAGATTGCAACAACCTAGAGAAAGGAGTGCTCAATTGGTTCCAGAGGAAAGAACCATAGAGATGCCAAAAGACTAAGCTCAGAGGAGAGAATCTTAGTGAGGTATCGTGTATCAAGATGACTTGTTACTGCAGAGGTATTGTTGTAGCTCACGGAAAGATCATAAAGGAAATTCCATAGAGGATGTGGGTAGAATTGCTAAGGGATGAAGAAAGCTGGCAAGAATTTCTGAGTGAAAGAAGAGGTGGCCAGAACTAGTATTTCATTTGTGATTGAAATAGAGGATAGTTGTGTTCTTAAAAGGTGCAAATGAGTTGAAGCCTAGAAGGTGTAGAGAGAAGTGCCCAAAGAGGTTTGAGAGAATAGCAAACCAAGTGCTTTCCAAAAGACCAAGTACAGAGGAAATCTTGGTGAGGTAAGTGGAAGCAAGGAGGACTTGCTGTTGCAGAGGCTTTAATGCAGCTCATAGTAAGTGAGTGAGGAACTCATGAAGATAGAGAAGGGGACGACTACTGATAGTCATAACAAAGGTAACATAAGTTCTAAGGAAGACCACAATAGAAGAAAAGTGAAGAAGGAGGATGCCAAGGAGATTGCAGAGTTAAAAGAACAACTCAATGTACTAAGGATGCTACTAGAGGAAAACCAAAGACAAGGTTGGGTCTTGAGGAAAAAGGTAGTGAAGTAGTCTGAGTTACAGAAAAGGCTACAACAGAAGCAAGTGAAGTGGCTGGTGGAAAAACTCAGAGAAGTTGAGTTGGAAATGGAAGTTTCTATTTGTGAAGCAGAACAGGGGGAAGTTATGGGTAAAGATGAAGAATGGATATTAGTGAACTATTGGGACAATTCAAAGCAGCATGAGGCTATCAAGCCTTATATTTTTGAATATAATAGTTTTGGTGTGTTTGCAGGCTTTGCAAAGGATTGGAAGTCTTATGTAGCTGTCATAAAAATTGATAAAATTCACCAGAATTTAGAGGAGAACTTGGATCAACATACTGATGTGCTGACATAGGATGAAGAGTACTTCTCAGAAGATAAGTATTCTAGAGTAGAGTATGATGGAGAATGCCTCTTGAATGAGGAAAATATTGAATTGTTGCAGCAGAAAAAAATTATTGATGAATTGATATTTGGAGCTGTTATGAAACAAGGACAATTCCTTGTGGAAGAAGAAGATGAAGTTCAGCCTGAAGAGCTGATATGTGATACATTAGTTGAGGCTATTGAGCCTTACATTTTTCAAACTGATAATTGTTGTATGAATACAGGGATTATAAGTGTTGAAGGAGGATAGTTCTCAAATACTGTTACACAACATGGAGTTGATGAAGTATTGATTTTTGAAAACATAAGGAGAGAACATGAACTTATTTCTATGAAGATGAATGAGACAGAATTGTCTATGGAAGACAATCCGATTGAATCATTGAGCAATAGTGACCATGTAAATGATGAAGCTAGAAATGAAGAGCATTGTGTTAAAACACTTGCTATATGTAAAGAGGAAATTGAATTGCTGGAGAATTTGCTAGGACAACGTGGCAATAGAAAAGAGATGGTTACAACAATATTTGACAACAGAAGAGAGTCTCTAAAAGTCATGGAGACAAAAGAGTGTTTTAATTTACAAACCAATAGTTTGTTTGTAATTACAGTGAATAGAATGAATGAGTGTGATGCTGTGATCGAAGAAATTGAACAGAGGTTATTTGGAGATGAGATGGAAGTTCAGAAGCAACAAGAGGGTAAGGATTTAAGGGTAGTAGTAAGGATCTAGCAACCCCAAAGTGAAGGTAAAAAGTAGAAGATTAAAGGCAAAGTTGAAGAAGAGACTATGTTAGCTGAAAACATAGTAAAGGATCATCATTCCATCATGATGATAGGCACAGTGGAGATAACCATGGAAGCTGTTGAGGCAGTCAATAAAGAAGAAGGACTAAACTCTCATCAAAGGATCAGTGAATGGGAGAAAGAATTGGAGCTACTGGAGAAATGGCTGAAAGCACCAGTAGGGAAGAAAGAGCTTGATGAAGATTGCAAAGGATATGTAAGAGAGGAAGAGAAAAAAGTCCAGCAAAGAAATGAGTTGGACATAGAAATTGAATTGATGATGGAATTGATGAGAAAAGTGTCTCAAAGGGAGAAGACAACAACAAGAAAGCAAAACAGCAACAAGAAAAAGATAGCAGCAGACTGTGAGAGCATAGCTAGTGGGGCAATGCAGCATAAAGTATGGAGACCTGGAGAACAACAACAAAACATCATAAAGGAAGAGAGACAACCAAAGACAGACTATAGAACAAAGTATGGGATACAGGAGGACAAAGATCAGAAGCACGTGATTAGGAGATCATGATTTTTTTAATCTTGGGAGTCTGATGCAGGAGCATCCGGCTCAGAAATTTCATTGTATTTTAGTAGACATAGGGGGCCTTGCGTTTTCAAGGAAGTTGGTTTCCTAAGTATTAAATTAATGTAATTATTAAGGTTTTGAGTGATTTTAATGAGAGAAACTAGAATAGGGATTAATTAAGTATTGTGAGGCATATTTGTAAATGTTCTCGAATGTAGGAGAACATGAGTGATGATGAGTGATTAGTGAGGATTGAGAGATTTTGAAATATTGTAAATCCTAGATTAGGAATTGGTTTCATGATTTTGGGGATTAAAGAGAATCCTTAGGATTTAGTTAAGTTGTTGAGATCCTCAAGGGATCATTGAGAGATTTTAGGACTTGATGAGCAGATTAAGGATCTGAACCAAGAAATGGGTTACAGAACCTTTTGTATAAATGTAAGCCTAAAAGGCATAGAAGAGGGTTATCTAGCTAGGAGTTAGTTAACTAGTGATTAGATAGGGTTTGATTGTAAGCCTACGGGTAGGAAAGGAAAAGGCCACTTATTAGAAAATCAAGCCAGAGAGAGAGAGAGAGAGAGAGACTCATTATGTAATTATTTGTTTGTATATACACATAGAGTTAATTCTGAATTGTGCAAGTGTGGATTGAGTAATCGAATGATAAATTGTGTGTGGGTCAGGGTATTTACATAACATAAGTGTGCAGGGAATTTGAAAAGAATTTGGGGAGACAAAATACAGAGAGGAGTGTTATGGGATTACCCACAGACAGTATTGGAGAAAACCTTTAATGTTACAGCAAAGGTATAATTGCAAGGTTTCCTGAAAACCTAAGGATTTACGAAGGAAGCGTAAAGGTGCGAAGGAGTGAAGTAACGGAGCTGAAGATCGGGATCAAAACAATTGAAGATCGTAACGCGAGAATAAATACACAGACAGAGAAGCGAGAAGAGTATTACATGGTGAGATGCAGAAGAATGTAGTAGCGAAGCATAGTCGTTGGATCAATCAGATCAACAAACGAGAGTGAGGGAGATAGACGGCTAGGATTAAATCGCACAAAATAAAGTCAAGAAATGAAGAGATTAGATGAAGCCACATGTTAATGGACGTGAGGTAGTATTTGCAAGGGGTAAGCGGTATCTCGCACGCTCAAAAGGTCGTAAATGGTATTTGGAAAATTCACGTGATCAACCTTAGTGGTTGACACGTAGCACACTATGGAAAGAGAAAACCACTTTTCTCGCGTGCTCTTGACCTGATATCGGTCGTGCAAGATTTCACGCGAGATTGCGCGATAGCTGTTGGATTGAGCGGGATTGATCAACGGTGGAGATCAGCCAAGCTAGTTGGCGAGCGGGTGACGCGATAACCGTTGGATCTAAAGGAATGAGATCAATGGTGAAGATTTAACGCACTAAGGAGAGCATCGATATATGTGCAAAGGTTTGTGGAATGGTGGAAAGGTAAGGTTTTAAGTATGGGTTATGAAATATTCCTATTATACAAGCGTTATAATAGAAATGAGCAGAATAAATGTATTATGGTTAATGTTGGGTTAAACTTAAACCAGAGTTAAAAGGGTAAGGTTAATATGCGCGGGTAATAAGTATTAACCAAATATTATGAAGGATTTATAAGGTTCCACTCAAAGGTTTATAAAGGTCCAGACTTTGGACAGTTAAATAAACCGTTCCGCATAGAGTTTAATTAAGAGCGTTAAACCTTGACTTGTGAAAGAAGGTTTTACTGGGCAGGAATATTAAAATTCCTGGGACATGTATATGACATGCATTTTGTATGCATACTGTGGGTATTTTCGGCTTAGGCTGCATCAACACGACTCTTGTGGCAGAGTCCTTCAATTCCCTTAAGGAAAACACTTGGTCTAGAAATGAATTATTGATCCTTTGAATGCTTATGCGGGAAACCTGTGAACAAGCCTTCTTACACAATTCACTTCACAGTTAATGATGGCAGCATCTAGAAATATTATTCCATCACTTCTTACCTTTTACAATTATAAATTTCTTAACCCTTTTAAAATGTTGAGTATCCTCACGAATTTGACCATGGATTCAAGAACTAGTAATATGATCATGGATTCAACAACTAGTAATATGATCAATATTCTTAATTTTTTGGTGCTTTGATTATGAATGTGATGTATTCTTTGTATAAGTAAGTCTACAAGGTGTGAAAAACCCACTTCTCCAATATGTCTTCAATATGTTATATAACTTCAAGATAGATATATATAAATTTGAATACCTTTTTTTATAACTTCAAAAAATGTATTTTTATATATACAAATTACTTCACTTTTTTTGGGATATAACATAAAATATATGTCCACTTATGGACCTTTAACTCCTTGGTTAATTTCTTCCACATAAAAAGATAAAGTAAAACTTATCATTCACATAAAGAGATGGTTGTATTCCTTTGTTTTTCTTTACCTTGCAACTATCATGGGACATTACTATGGGTTGTTGAAACCACAAGCTTATAAACCACCCAAGAATCATTCATGTAAAGATATATTTGTATTTATTTTGTTTTTATTTACCTTGCAAATACCATGGGAAATTACGACAGGTTGTTAAAACCACGAGCTTATAAATCACCAATGGTAATTAATGAGGAAACAAAATTATCTTATTTATTATTCCTTTTCTTATGTATAGTTTTAAACATTTTTGGAAAAAATCCCTTTTAATGTGGTCAAGGACTTGAAGAATGAATAGGGGAAAACTCTAAGAAAATGTATTGAATGGCTAAAAATCCTATATGTCCAATGGTCAGAATCATAAAACAAGGCTCTACTACAAAACAATAGGAACAAGGTTCATTATCACATAATTATATTTAGAATAACCAGAATATTTGAATATGCATCATAGGGTAAATAATATTTTTATATAAAATGTTTGAGTACAAGTGATATGATTGAAGACAATGATGCGCCACGTATAAATATTAGGTAGGAGTGCACTTCTGTAAGGAGTCATGTCTTTCTGAGACATGTCCTTTTATGATTATTAATTATTACTATTATTTATATTATATATTTTCTATATGATTTATATTTGTGTTATTACATATTCATGTTCATAAAAGTTACCAATCCTCAAGAATCAAATTTGAAAATTCCAAAGTCGATGAGAGTCATAAGGTTAGGCAACAAAGTATTGAGCAAGTTGAAGATCCTCTAATATTTCTTGTTTCAAATATGTTTAATAGGCCAAGTAATAACCCCTTAAATGATCCTTTCCTAGTATAATTAATATTGATTGATTGGATCCTCATAATTGTATGATGGATTCAGGGGATGTTGGTAATGTCATGAGTTTAAATGTGGCTAAGAAGATGGGATTAAGAACTTTAAGGCCATATACAAATATATGTGAATTCAACTCCTTCAAAAACCCATTTATAGGCTTTATTAAGGATTTGCAAGTCCACCTTGTAGCACATCCTGATGTTTTTCTTGAGTATGGACATAGTCATCTTAATTGTGCCTTGGCTTGGGGAATGTTTCATTCTAGGAAGTGGATGGTGGATGTAGGTGGTATGATCCAAATGGATTTATCATACATAAACTTACCTACTCAAAATGGTGAACCATTTTAGGAAATATAGAGAGCCATATCAAAATAACCATGTGGAATATCTAAGGAACCCAAAGAACAAGATCAAATTCCTAGAGGATGATATGAGATCTTACACTATTAGCTATTGATATTTCTCCCGAGAAGATGTGGACGATATATGGAATATGAACTTTGATGTTGCATATTGGAAGTATGAAAACAAAGCTAGGATAACATTCATATCTCCAGTTTTTGAAGTTATACATATTTCCTACTATTTGGAGTTTGAATGCATGAATGATGTGGCAGAGTATGAAGAGGTGTTTTTAGGATTAGTCATTACTCGAGATTTGGGTATTAAATGTCTAAGATTTTTTGAGGACTCAAATGTAATGGTTTTCCAAGTAACAGGTTAGAATTCCTGCAAGAATGAAAGACTTAAGAGATATAGGCAGGCAGTCCTTGGAGATATAGATGTGTTTGATCCATTTGCTTTAGAGGTGGTGCGAAGATTAATGAATGTGATAGGTGGTTCATTAGTAGACACAGATTCCTTCATGCAATGTTGACTATAATTGGAACAAGGTGGACATATAGAAATTATTTATAAATCTTAAATTCCAAATAACATAAAGCACTGGAAAGTATTTGAGGATATTGATTAAATGGTCAATGTTCTCTAAGGCACAAAATAATTTGAGCATAATGACCTTGACTTGAGGGATAAGTATTCGGTTGAATCATTTCCCTCTAATAATATTCCATTGGGTTTATGTCCATTGGAAGCATCCTTCACTTGAGATGATGCTTTCAAATGATGAACACATACAATCATCCCTTAGGAGTCTGAAGAGATTAATGTAGGAATACATGTTGATCTCCAAATGATCAAAGTTGGAAAGAACATCACCCCAAAAGAGAAAAAGAAGATTAATAAGTTGGTGATGGAATTTAGGAATATATTTACATGGTCATATGATGAATTTAAATCTTACAAAGATGATGTCATACATCCCACCGTGCCTCTTATTGAAGGTGCTAGGCCTTTCAGGAAAAAGTTGAGAAAGATTAATCCTAAGCTAGCACTTTTGTTTAAGCAAGAATTGGAAAAAATGCTTGGAGCAGGAATCATTGCCCCTGTGAGACATACTACTTGCTTGTCAAATTCAGTAGTGGTTAAAAATAAGATAGGTCAAATTTGCATGTGTGTTGACTTCTGAAACCTTAATGTAGCCTTTGTCAAATATAATTATCCTTTTCACTATTTGGAAATGTTGTTGCAATGGTTAACATGATATTTAATGATGTCCTTCCTAGATGGATTCTTAGGGTATAACCAAGTTTTAGTGAAAGAGGAGGATAGATCGAAGATGGCATTCATGACACCATGGGGAGCTTTTAAGTATATTAGAATGCCTTTTGAGTTGCAAAATGTGGGTTCCACATTTAAGAGGGAAATATGTTTTGCCTTTTGAGACATTATTAAAACAATCACTGAGATATATTAGGATGACTTCATTGTATTCTAAAAAAATGTAAAGATCACATTAGTTGTTTAAGACAAGTTTTCTAAGGATATAGAAAATACGACATCTCACTAAATCCTAAGTACATAGTGTTGGGGGTAACCGAAGGGAAGATACTTGGTAAAATAGTATTGAAAGGAGTTAGAGTAGATACTGACAGAGTTCAGGCCATCCAACATATATAATAGCTAAGGAACTTGAAGGAGTTATAATTGTTTTTTTAACAAAGTTAACTTTATTAGGAGGTTTATTCCTATTTTCGCAAATATCACAAAACCTTTGAACAAGTCGTTGAAGAAGGATTCCACCTTCAAGTGGGACTGAGAATGTTAGATCACATTTCCAAACGTGGATGATATCATCCATGCTATAGTCTTGGTGATCTATAACTACGACAAATAATTCGTCATATTTTCATTTGCTTCAAATGGTACCATTATTGGAGTACTTCTTCAAATGAATGCTGAAGGATATTAACAACCCATAGAATTTATGAGCAAGATGCTTGGATATGTTGAGCTCAATTATACTATAATGGAAAAGTAAGCTTATAGCTTAGTTAAATCCTTAAATAATTCTCGCTGCTACATGGGCTTTTCAAGGATTGTGGCATTCATTCCTCATCTTGCAACAAAAGATATCTTATCACAATAGGATTGTTTAAGAATAAGGGGAAGTGAGTAGCTATGATTAAAGAATATGATTTAGAGATTAAACCCACTAAAGTGATTATGGGTCAAGGTATCACCAAGCTCATGGCTGTGGGAAAGAAAGAATCCATCGGTCTTAAAGATGAAAGTTGTGCCATGATTGTTATGGTTACTCAAGAGTTCTAACATATTGATATCTACAAAGATATAATATATTATCAAAAACACTTAAGGAGTCCTCAACGCATTCCTAAAAAAAAATGTACATCTCTGAGGTTAAAGGCCTTGAAGTATTATTTCATTAATCAAGGATTAGGATAAAGAAATCACGATAGGCTAATATTAAGGTATGTTAATTTGGAGGAAACCTAGAAGTTGATCAAGGAATTTCATCAAGGATTATGTGGTGGCTATCACATAGCTAGGACATCCATGCATAATATCCTTAGGGATGGCTTCTATTTCCCATCTATTTTTACAGATGTTCACAAATTAGTCGAAGAGTGTTAGTCATGCCGCTTTTTCACAGGAAATCAAAATTTGGTGGCTTTACCTCTGCAGTTGGTAATAGTGGAGGAATTATACAAACAATGGGGCTTTGAATCTATCAATGAATGTGATAACTTGAGCAAAAATCAAATGGATATTGACTTCTTATTTCACTAAGTGGGTGGAGGCCATACCCACCAAGAAGGAAATTGACAAAATCATGGTTAGTTTTCCTAAATATAGGATTATCACTCATTTCAGTGTCCCTTTAAAGATTGAAATAGATAATTCCAAGACAGTTATTTCTGCAAGAGTATACTCTTTTTATTTTGGTTACAACATTGTCCTATCTCACTCTTTAAATTACTATCCCCAGGCGAATGGTCTTTCCAAGCCTAGAAACAAAAGCTTGATCGACATCATAAAGAAATAGTTAGAAAGAATAAAAGGAGGTGGGATAGTCAGATTAATTATGCTCTATGGGCCAATCAGATCACCAAGAAATATTCAATTAGTGAAATTCCATTTGATCTAGTGTACGAGATGGAGGTAACCTTTCCTATTCATCTAAAACTTCTTGACAATCATATTTTAAAACATTCTTCCACTAACTCTAATGCTATGCAAGAAATAAGTTCACAACTGATCGAGGTGTACGAGAACCAAAGAAAATTTGTTGATCATTTTTTCAAGAGCCAAGAAATCACGAAGAATAATTCGATGAGAAGGCTTGTAGATGACATTTCCAGATCAACAACTTAGTGCTTTTATGGAATGGAAAGGGTGAAAAACCATGTAACCATGCTAAATTTGAAATTTATTATTAGGTCCTTGCATTATTGTTGAGATTGCAGGTGATAATTCCTTCTACATTGGTCATTTGGATGATGAGAAGCTTCCACTGCCTGTTAATAGGAAAGCCTCAAATTATACAACAAATGTGTAACTTGATGCTATAAAGGTTGTCTTTTTAACCTTATCTAGTCATCATTTTTGCATGTGTGATTCCCTTTCATCGATATGAAATTATTTAAATTATTTCAATTCAATTATATTTTGTCCTGTCATATTTCCATCTATATTAGTTATGCATATTTTTGGTTAGTTTCTACTTCAATTTGATATTATTGCCATGTTAGGAAGGGATAAGACATTGGTTTGACTCTTTCCCTGTATTTTACATCTATTTGGTTAACTTTTTAGGTAGCAGGTGGAATATTTTGGGGTTCTCACATCCCAATGGGTAGGGAATGTGCCTTGTAGTTGGAGTCAATTGTTACCCATCATGTCAACATGGGTACACATATCTTTTTGCAACACATTTCACACCATTGTAAGCCCAAGGTCACAAGTCAAAAGCCTTGTAACAACCATGTGAGGCCCTGTATTAGGTGTCCTAGACCTTGTGTTTGGTCAGACCATGGATGGTCCCTTTGGGTTCATCTTTGGCTTATTTTGTCCTATATGGGATTAGAGGGCTTACTTGAGGGGAGCCGACTTTTGTAGGGGTAATCACCAATGTATGGGCCAATTCAACTTGCATTAGGGTGCACCTATGTATTACCACATGGTTATGTGTCTATTGAGTTTGCATATGGCTCTGGCCTTGGTGTAATATCCCTCAAATAATTCTTATACATGAAGGTCTCACAAAGTCAAAATTTCACATTTCATGAGGCCATTCATGTTTCTCAATGCAAGTGGTCCCATAAGTCAAAAACTCAACTTGGTCCCAAATTGTTCTATTTGATGAGAGGATAATATGCCACATTGAATTTTTCCAAACAATGAAGACATTATCAAGTTATGACCGATCAATGTTGGTCAATGGGTACTATTGTTGGGTGTGGAGGCTGATTATCTTCCTAATTATTTAGAGGTTTTTTTTAAGCCGCTTTGGATCACTGTTCCTAACGAGGTGCAACACAACTTGTTTAATCACAATCAGGGGTGTTGAGGGGCAATGATGGTGAATTTTATGAGCCCCCCCCCCCCTTGGTAGGGGTTAGGGGGCAACATCCTCGAAGCTAAAAATAGATGAAATTTTTCCTTGTAAAATATTGTAATTTCATACTCGATCTCGGCCGTTCATTAGGCAGATATGTGATGGTAGAAGTTATGTTAATTGAGGGTTTTTTTCCCTAGAAGTAAACCCTCGGTTTATATGAGGTAGCTGTATTGCGGTTATGTTTTTATATTATGAGTGAGAGAGAGAGAGGGGAGGTCGTGTGAGAGAGAAAATGAAATTACAGTGGATCTTGTATAGGTTGCAACTCTTCATTTCACTGGATAATATAAAAGGAAGGACTAGTTGTTTCTTCGTGGATGTAGCCCAAATTAGGTGAATCACTAGGAACAATACAGTTGTGTCTGGAAACATCAATGGCATTCAATATTTTAAAGGAAATGACAACAAAAGGTTTAATGATGACATTGTCCAAACTATATGAAAAACCTTCGGCCTCAAATGAGGTATTTCTTATGAAGTGTCTGTTTAATATGAAGATGTCAGAAGGTGGATATGTTGTTGATCATTTAAATGAATTTAACATGGTTACCAGTCAGTTAAGATCTGTAGGGGTAAATATTAATGATGAAGTTAGGGTTATGTTATTTTTTTGCTCATTGCGAGAAAGTTGGAATGGCCCGGTTATGGCTAATAGTAACTCTGTCTTTGGATCTAGTACTTTAAAGTTTGATGATGTTATTGGTGGCATCCTTAGCGAGGAAATGTGATGGAAAAGCTCCGGTGAGACATCAGGTAACGCTTTGAATGCAAAGACTAGGGAAAGGAAAATTGAAAGAGGAAGGAGCCCAGGAAACCGCAGTAAGTCAAGAAAAGGAAAATCCAAATCCAAATTAGGGATAGTGTGCTGGAAATGCGGGAATAAAGGACACATGAAGAAAGACTGCAAATCTCAGAAGGGTAAAGAAGGAGATGGATATCAAGAGAACAATCATGAAGTGAATGTGACAAGTGATGTGTTGCAAGATGCTTTAATTCTCTCATTAGAGAATGTTATTGATGCTTGGGTGGTAGATTCAGGGGCCTCATTCCATGCCACACCTGATAGGAAAAATTTTCATGACTATGTTCAAGGATATTTTGGATAGGTTCGTCTAGGTGATGATAAACCATGTAAGATCATTGGAATGGGTAAGATTTTTATAAAGAAATAGAATGGAAACAAATGGCTATTGAAGGAGGTAAGGCATGCTCGAGATCTGAAGAAAAATCTAATTTCAATATGACAGTTGGGAGGTGAAGGTTGTGTAGCTACTTTTACAGAAAAACCCTGGAAGGTCACTAAAGGAGCCCCGGTAATAGAAAAAGGAGAAAAGGTTGGTACATTGTATTTATGCAACAATATTTCTAATTATGTTAATGCTTTAACCTCCGAAGGAGAAGATATGACACTTTGGCATCATAGGCTTGGGCTCATGAGTGAGAAGGGGATGCAAATTCTTCACTCAAGAAATTTGTTGCTAGGTTTGAAGCACATTGATCTGGATTTCTATGAAAATTGTGTTTATGGAAAACAAAAGAGAGTCAGATTTATCAGAGTTTGGAAGGAAAAGAAGAGTGAAAAATTAGATCTTGTGCATACAGATGTATGGGGACCTACTAAGGTATCATCTCTCGGTGGTTCTCGTTATTATGTTGATTTTATTGATGATGCAACTAGGAAAACTTGAATTTATTGTATTCAAAATAAATCTGATGAATTTGATACTTTCAATAAATGGAAAGCTTTGGTTGAGAATGAGACAGAAAAGAAGTTGAAGTGTCTCAGATAAGAAAATGGAGGTGAATACTGCAACAAAGAGTTTGATAACTATTGTTCAGAGCATGGAATCACAGAGACAAGATAGTTATGAGAACACCACAGGAAAATGGTGTGTCAGAAATATTGAACAAGACAATCATGGAGCGCGCAAAGTGCATGAGATTGCATGCAAGATTGCCCTTACAATTTTGGGTAGATGTTGTAGATACTATTGTTCATCTAATAAACATAGTGCATTCAAGTTCCTTGGATGGTGGTATTCTAGAGGAGGCATGGACAGGTAAAAAGATAAACTACTCATTTTCAAAGTCTTTCGGTTGTGAAGCCTTTGTCCGCATCGATAAAGAAAATAGAACAAAACTTGAGGCAAAGTCAAAGAAATGTACCTTTATTGGATATGATGTAAATGATTTTGGTTATCGCTTATATGATTATTAAAATCACAAAATCATTAAGAGAAAAGATGTCATATTCAATGAAAATGTCTTGTATAAGGATCAAATGCAGGGAAAGAAATAGGAAAAAGAAAACAAAGAATACACAGTGCTTGATGAGATCACAAAAAAAGTAAAGGTGCCTAAAAATCATAATGATCAGTAGCCACAACAATAAAAACAACCATAATAACAACATGCACCTCAAACACCTGAAAGTGGTGTTAAAAGATGTATCAATATAAGTAGACCCCCTAAATGATACTCTCCTTCATTATATTATGTATTGTTGACTGATTCTGGTGAACTAGAAAGATATGAAGAAGCAATGCAGGTAGAAACCAAGAAGAAGTGGGAGCAAGCCATGGAAGAAGAGATGGACTCCTTGATGCATAACCAGACTTGGGACTTAGTCAAGTTGCCTATAGGTAAAACAACATTGCAAAATAAATGGGTTTACAGGTTGAAGGAAGAAGATGGAGGTAAACAAAGGTATAAGGCTAGAATTGTGGTGAATGGGTTTGCACAAAAGAAAGGTATAGACTTTGATGAAATTTGTTCTCCTGTTGTTAAAATGACTTCAATCAGAACTATTTTAAGTCTAGTGGTAGCAGAAGATTTACATCTTGAGCAGTTAGATGTAATGATAACCTTTCTCATTGGGGATTTGGAGGAAGAAATATATATTCAGTAGCCACAAGGGTACGAGGTCAAAGGGAAGGAGAAGTTAGTGTGAAAGTTGAATAAGAGCTTGTATGGCTTAAAACAAGCTCCAAGGCAATGGTATCTAAAATTTAACATGTTTATGTCTGAACAAGGTTATACTAGATGTCACTCTGACCATTGTGTTTATTTTAAAAAGAAAAATGATGGCAACTATATCATATTGTTATTGTATGTAGATGACATGCTTGTTGCAGGGCCCAACATGCAAGGAATAAATGTGCTCAAAAGAATATTGGCAAATTCATTTACAATGAAGGATTTGGGTGCTTCAAAACAAATCCTTGATATGAGAATAACTAGAGATAGGAAAGTACACAAATTAACATTGTCTCAGAGTGAGTACATAGAAAAGGTGTTGGAAATATTTAATATGCAGAATGAAAAACTAGTTAGTACACCTTTGGTTAGCCATTTCAAACTAAGTAAGGAGATGTACGCCAAGACTCAGGAAGAGATGGATTATATGTGTAAAGTTCCATATGCATCAGTAGTTGGAAGCTTAATGTATGTAATGGTTTGCACAAGGCCTGATATTGCACATGCAGTGGGAGTTGTAAGAAGGTATATGAACAATCCAAGAAAAGAGAATTGGATGGCAGTGAAGTGGATTCCCAAGTTTTTGAGAGATACACAAATCAAGCACTATGCTTTGGTGGTTCAAACTTTTCTCTACAGGGATATGTTGATGTAGATATGGTAGATGATAGAGATAATAGGAGGAGTGCCACAATATGTGTTTAATGTAGGTGGAACAACTTTCAATTGGGTTTCAAAATTGTAAAACATTGTTACACTTTCAACAACGAAAGTAGAGTATGTTGCTGCTACAAAGGCTAGTAAAGAAATGATTTGGTTACAAAGGTTTACTGATGAATTGGGCAAGAATCAGGAGATGGTCCGGCTATATAGTGATAGCCAGAGTGCCATTCATATTGAAAAGAACTCAACATTTCATTCCAAGACTAAACATATACAACTCAAGTACCATTTCATATGGTTAATTTTGGAAGATGGACAGTTGAAGTTGGAAAAGATACACACTATCCAGAATCCTATAGATATGTTAACAAAAGTTGTAACCAGAGAGAAACTAAGTTTCTGCTTAGTTTCAATTGGTTTTCAAGTATGATGGTGAAGATTAAAAACAACCAGATCCAAGTGGAGTCATTGTCCATTGAGTGAAGCAAAGATGGAGTTTATATAATCAATCTTCAATTGGGAGATTGTTGGGTATGGAGCCTGATTATCTTCCTGGTTATTCAGAAGTTTTTGTTTTAGCTGCATTGGATCCCTATTCCTAATGGGAAGGAAACACTTTCTATTTAATCACTGTCAGGGGGGTCTGGGGGGGGGGGCGAGGACGACTTTTATGAGCCCCCCATGGTGAGGGTTCAGGGGCAACGAGCCCAAAGCTAAAAATAGATGAAAAATTTCCTTGTAAAATATTGTAATTCCATATTCAATATAGGTCATTCATTAGGCGGATGATTCAATGATAGAAGTTATGTTAATCTAGGGTTTTTTCCCTAGAAGGCAACCCTCGGTTTATACGAGGGAATTGTATTTCGGTTGTGTATTATTATTTTGAGTGAGTGAGAGAGAGAGAGGATGTTATGTGAGAGTGAAGAGGAAATAACAATGGATCTACTGTAGGTTGTATCTCTTAATTTTGTTGGATAATATAAAAACAAGGACTAGTTGTTTCTCCTTGGACGTAGCCTAAATTGGGTGACGCGTATATCAGTGTCTCTTTTTTTATGTGTTTACGTATTTGTGTTTCCACAATATTTTATGTATTTCATTGCTCTGTTAATTAATTTCTAATAACTATAGGTTTCTAGGTTGTAGAATAGGGGTAGCGTTGGGTAGTTTTTAACATGCATTATGTCAAAAGTGGTCTACACGAAGAGTGGAAAAAAAACCCAAGTGTAAGATTTTCAAGAACCTCAAGGGTGTTATATATCTCCCACTTGGGTGTGATGTTGTGGTAGAAAGGGTGATGATGTGGCATCACAATGGACTTTAGGAGTTAATAGGGCTAATCATAGGTTAGATCAAAGTAAATAGTAGCTAAAATAGGTGGAACACTTAACCAAGTCATTAAGGAATTAAGGATATAAGAAAAAGGTGGTAAGTTGAATTCTTTTATCCATGAAAATTCAAGTCAAATAGCCATTGGGAATGATAAGGTAGCCGTTGGGAGTCAAAGGTGGAACAGTTGAGCATTTTGGACTGGGAATTTAGCAAAGGGACAAGTTACTATTTGTTGTAAAGTAAAAATGTCATCGACCAAATCAAACCGTATTCCAAGCAAGTTGAGTTACTATGGACCAAGTTGAGCTTCAAGGTAGTAATTTGAGAGGGATATTGGAGCATCTATTGACAATTATTCAACTTCTAGACCATAAGTAGAGGGAACATTTTATTTCAAAGGGTAACAAATCCCAGTTGATTATCCACGTAAATAAACTAATACCAAGGTCATAGGACACGTATTCCAAACTGAATGGTGGGAAAACATTATAGCGGGCATCACTTATGGTTTAATAATGACTATGGAAATTGGTAAAGGAATTGACAAAGGAAAAAAGACAATAATTAACATTTAATTATGAAAATAAAGGAAAACAAGAGAAAATGAAGGTGAAGAGACATAAACTTTCATGCAAGGGAAATTAGAGGGAAAATGAAGAAAAAGAGGGATCAACGATAAAAAGGAATAAGAGAAACAATTCACAACTTTTGACAACTTTTGGCTTAGCTTTTGTCAGTTCTAGCTTTTGGTCAGTTTAGTTTTAGCTCTATCATTTCATTCTCTCTCTCTCTCTCATACGCTCTTGCAACAATGTAAACTTTGAAACGGGAACTGATATGATTACCTGTTTCGTTGAGTAGCAAAAAAGTTAATCGATTTTGAAAAGTGGTAATGGAGAATACACTTTTTTTTTGGAGCATATATTTGACACTTTAAATTTTCTTATGTATCAAATATAAATATTTGTTTTTAAATGTTAGTGATTTTCATGCTAATTTTGAAATGTGTTGATGCAACATCAACCCTTTTTTTTAGAGGGCTTATTTTTGACACTTTAATTTTTCTAATGTATGAAGTGCATATATATATTTTTTAAATGTTACATTTTTTTTAATTAATTAATTTATTATTATTATTATTTTTTTTTATGTCCGATTGTTTTTTAAATCATGACTAAACAATTTTTCTAGTTGTTTTATTTATTTATTTTTTTAATGTTAATTACTTAAAAATGAATATAAAAATATATATAAAAAAGAGACAAAAAAAAACATAAAAAATGTTTTGTTTTTTGTTTTGTTTGTTTGTTTGTTTTTTTTTTTTTTCCTGATAAACAATAAAAAAGACTTGGAAAGAAAAACAAAATTTAAAAAACTATAAAATTAAGTAAATAACAATTAAAAAAAATTTAAAAACCTTTAACAAAAAACCAAATATATATATATATATATATATTATTTATATATAGACTAGATTTAAAAAAAACCCTAGAAAATTAACAAAAAAAATAAAAAAAATTTAAATACCTTAAATAATTTATAAACAAAATTAAAAAAGAAACAAACAAAAGTTAAAAAACCAGTGGCGCATGCGCAATTTTTATTATTATTAATGGTTGTTTTGTTTTGTTTTTTAGGTTTATTATAGGTTTTTGTGTTTTTTAAATGTTTTTAATTTTTGTTTATAAATTATTTAAGAAATTTTAAATTTTTTGGTTTTTTTTTGTTGTTGTTAATTTTTTTTTTTTTTTTTTCAAATCTAGTTTGTTTTTGTTTTTTTGTTTTTTTAATTTTTAATTTTTAATTTTTAGTTTTTAGTTTTTTGTTAATGGTTTTTTAAATTTTTGTATTTTTATTTACTTAATTTTATAGTTTTTTTTTGTATTTTTATTACATTTTTTAATGTTTTTTTTTTTAAATATGTTTTTGTTATTATTTATCTCTATATATATATTTATTATTATTATTTTTAGTTTTTTAATTCTTATCTTTTATAGGTTAACGTTGTGTTTCTTTTTTAAAATTTTTATGATTGATTTTTTGTTTTGTTTTGTTTTTAATTCTATTTTTATGTTCGATTTTTGTTTTGTTTTGTTTTGGTTTTTTTTTAATATATATTTGATATTTTTGTCCTTTTTATTTTTATTTTTAATTTTATGTTTGTTTTAAATATGTAGTTTTATTTATGTTTTGTTATTATTATTATTATTTTTAACTTTTTTGTTTTTATTGTTTTAATTTTTAAATTTATGTTTTCATCATTCTTTTGAAATTTTAATGTTTTTCGGAGTCATAATAAAATCTTTTATGCCATTATTTCAAAATGTTGAAAATTTATCGTGAAAGAAAACAGAGCTTATTTCATTAACACATGTTGAAAATTTACCCTAGAAAGAAATTGTTATTCCAGCATCAACACTTTTCGTTTTTAGTATTTTTTTCATGTTTTTTTTTGGGTTTTTTGGCTAGAGTTTCCGTTCCAAAGTTTACATTGTTTTGCACACTTAGAGAATTCTTGGAGCATTTTTGGATTATACAAGTAATCACTTGGATTAGAGAAAGAAAGCAAAGGAAAGTAAGGGAGCAGAAGGAGACAGTTGGATCAACAACTACAACAAACCTACCTTGCAAGAAACAGGTTACATGTGTGATTTCCTTGCTAGTTTTTGGATGCATGATATATGCATGTGGTTCCTTGGTTATGCGTTGTCATTGGCATGGATATTTTTCTGGAGTGACAATGGTTTTAGCCTTGCCTTGCGATTTCTTGGATAACCATGGTGTAGTGGGTTCCCCATTTGTTTTCTGATTGGTTCTCCAGTTTCCTATGGTTGTGGGTTGGAACAAATTCTTTGGAGCCCTGAAATAGCTTAGGTTCCCTGGACGCTATGGCTTGAGTTACTAGTCTCTAGAGCCTGTGGGTTGGGACAAATTCTTTGGAGCCTTGAAACAACTTGGGTTCCTTGGAGGTTGTGAGTTGAGTTACTAGTTCCTAGAGCTCCGGACAACTTGGGTAGAGACCAATCTGGTTGATGTTAGTGATTTTTGGACCGTATAGTTGAGATCACTGCATTTGAGGGTTGAGGTGGTTTGGCCTCTGGAATCCGTGGTTGGTTTTATCTTGGTTGAACCCTTATGATCCCATATTCATGCTTAGAATGCCGCGTGAGGGTGATTGGTTGAAAGAGAGATTTGGTTGAGCCCAATCTATGGTAAGGTGGTGCATATAAGTCCCAGAGTTGGTTGGAATTTTCTTATGTTAATATGAGTTATTTTCCTGTTGTGATATATGAGCACTTGTACTGGTAATTATGTTGATCTTGTGGCTAATTTTTCATTGTTTCTATCTTGGTTATATGTTGGTTATATGTGTGGTTATATTTTCTCTAGCTATGGATCTTGTTAATGATTTGATAAGTTTCTAAAGGTTGAATAATGCATGGGCTAACAAGTGTTATTCCAGCTAGCTAGAGAGGGAATAAACCCTTCTTGGTGATTCTCAGATGAAGTTCAAAAGCGTATGATCAGATATGCATTCATGACCTGTAACTTATATGTTTACTATCTATTTGACGAAATGTTTATCTTGCATTAGGAATGTATTGGTCAAGATATTGCTTAAGTTTTGATTGGTTAGCATTGCCATCATCATTGTCATGATTTTAGAAAGTTATAGGTAATTTTGGGTAGTGGTATGGTGGCTAGCTTGAAAAAGTGGCATAAATCTCACTACTGCATGCATAGAACATGGAAATTTTAGTCATAACTGCATGCAAGGAAGCTTATGGGTGCAGTTGGAGCCTCATAATCACATGCACATTGTGTCAAGGGTGTGGTCGTGAAGTAAACCTAGTGAAAAAATGTTCCAGCTTAGGTATTGATCACTTAGGGTGGTTGGTAAGCTCCTGAGTGATCCGTAGTCTCTAAGGGATGTCAATTTGTTTCCAGTTTGTAGGTCCCACTTCCACAACTAGAAATTGGAGGTTAGGTCATCTCATAGTGACACTTAGCTCATGTTTACCTTGGAGAGATTGTAAAAGTGGGTAAATGTGGGAGGCGTGGTTACAAGTTGGTATCAGAGTAGATTCTATTCTCTTTGGGTGATATATGATACCAAAGGTTGGTATCAAAGCTTCCAGGTTCAAATGCTTGGACTGGATGGGCTAAATGCATTTGGTTATGCATGCATGTTACATGTATATGTGTCTACTATGCATGGATTGTGGTGGTCATTATTGTAGTTTTGTGTTATCATGAATGATGTAGAGATGTTTATATGTTGATGTCATTATGTATCTATATTGTGCTAATCTGGATTGATCGTGCAGACGACATAACCTCCCATGAAATACACTGAGGTACAATAATGATTATATTTATATTTGGTTTATCTAACATGACATGTTTGTGAGAGATAGAAGATCATAGATGAAGAGCAAAGTGGTGGACTACAGTTCACATGAATCCTGTTATAGGCATGATGTGAATTCTATGGGAGGGGAAAGGTCAGTTGGGAAGCAAGGACAAGAGTACTCTCTTGATTTAGCAGATACACTGAGAAGTTGAAGGCAGGGATCAGAAGGAATATAATAATAGGCTAGTTGAGCCATAGGAAAGACTCGTCAAAGCTCAAAAAAGCAATCAGAAGTTAATACAATCATCCTTCAGAGTCTTTCATATTTGCAAAAGTAGGGGCAATTGAGGATCAGTCAGGGATATGAAGAAAAGATAAATGAGGCATATGGAGATAAGTCTCATAGAGGGCACATGTTGGACAAGGATGCCACAATTAGATGTGGTAGATCTTTGGATACACATGGTAGGCGAGCTAGCACTCATGCATTTTATTCTAGTTCAGGTTCTCAGAGATATCATTTTCACTACCGCCAATATCCTTATAGGAGGAGTGAGAAGTAGTATTTGCCAGAGGATTTCAAGAAACAAAAGCCTCCCAATTTTTATGGGGATGTGAAGAAATCAGAAGATGAAAAAGCATGGCTACTTGGGAAGAAGAAGTTCTTCATATTACATGATTATTCAGAGAATATGAAAGCCAAGATAGTTATCTTTAGTCTCAAGTGAAAAACATATATTTGGTGGGAAGATGTGAAGCATGTCAGAGGCGTCAGGGTAGAGGAGTTGAGTTGGAATGAGTTTAAAAGACTCTTAAGGAAGAAGTACTTGTCTGATAGATATTATGACGGGAAGTCTAAGGAATTCTATGAAGGTAAGATGGGTTCCATGACATATGAAGAGTATACAACCAAGTTTCTAGAGTTGTTGAGGTATCTGCCTTGTCTTAAGGATGAGAAGACAAAGGTCCAAAGGTTCATCAATGGATCACCTTTACAATTTAAAGATGATATTGAGTATGATGAACCTTGATCATTGGACGAAGTCATTAGGAAGATGAAGAATTGTTATGATAAGTCAAAGCGCAAGTTTGAGCCTAAGCAAGATTGGAAAGGTAATGAGACAACTAAATGAAAGTGTGATGAGAAGTGAGGAAGACGTCATGATGCAGGTAATAAGGAGAACATAACACCTAATAAAAAGTTCAATGTGGTTGGAAAAGGACATGGATTTTAGCTTGAGGTGAAGAATAATAATAATGGTAGGAAGCCTTTAAGGTGTTGGACTTGTGGTGGGGAGCATCGCTGGAGTTAGTTCCCATCACACCAAGGTGGAGGACCTCATGTTTACAGTGCTAAGGAGGAACAAACAGTTGGGGATGTTGGTTAGAGTATTCCTCGCATTTATGCAGCAGTGGATAATAGATAGGTTTATGATCAGGCATCCATTATTGAGATGGAAGGTAATCTTCATGATCAAGGTGTTTCCATTTTGATTGATCCTAGATCTAATTATAGGTATATCTCATGACTTGGTGGATAAGTGTTGTTTGAATAAAGAAGTGCATGCAAAGTCTTGGTTGGTGTTGTTGGATATAGGGACCAATAGAAGAGTTTATCAATGGGCGAGATCTTGTGCATTTGATCTGAATGGTCCTACATCATCACATCTAAATGTGCTTCCTTTGGTTTCATATAGTATGCTTTTGGGCATGGATTAGATGTTCATTCACATGACCAAGGTAGACTACTATGATAAGGCTATTGAGTGCTTGGATGATGATGGGGAAAGGATAATCTTATAGGGTTTAGGACCTCGAATATTCCCATCTTTCCATCATATAAAACCATTATTCATAATCTAAATTCCGACACTTTTACACTCATTTCACACCATAATTCCATCACTTATCACCAATTCATATCCTACACTTCGTGGTTGATTATCATTAGTTTTATTAGCTTTTCTATGATTAGAGATGATTTAGTCATGATTTACTAATGACGGTTTTTGCTAAGTTCATTTTCCGCAGAGTCCCATTGCCAAAATTCTTCACAAGCTTGTAGGTGAAAATATCCAATTTGGAGCTTTGACATCTCGACACGCTTCCAGGGAAAATCGAGGAAGGTTATTGTCCAAAATGATGTTATAACACCTTCCCATGAGTTGGATTGCACCCAGGTTGCACATGTGGGCCTCTAGAAGAAAATCAACAAATCTGCTCAAAATCCGCATAGTTTTCAAACTACCAAGTTTGACCTCGATTTGCGTGCATTTGGAGGTGAATCTGGAAAATCTGAGCTAATGATTTTTTAAAAAATATAACAAATTATCTATAACCAAAACCGTTTCTCAAGATTCACTTTGGTTGAAAATTTACACGTGGATCTTTAAGGAAGTTTCATTAAAAAACGCTATTTTTTCAGAACTCTAGAATCTTGCAAAAAGAGCCAAAGAACCAACTTCGGGCAATCTTTCCATGGAAATGGAGTTGAATGAGACAAATATAAAAGAGGTTTTTGTTGGAAATATGACAAATTAGGTTCCCTCCAAACCGTTTTCCAAAATTTGCCATGGTTAGGAAAATATGCCAATATCCTTGAGGCCAATTTGTTAAAAATATGCAATTTTCTAGAATTAAGGAAAATGGAAAATTCACCTTGTAAATTTTATAAATGGCTTAACCATGGCCTGTGTGAAGGAGGGGAAGGATAGAACAGAAAAAATGATTGTTGTAATACGTTTTTGGCTTTACCTCAGAAGGACCAGTGAAGATGTATGCATATGAATTTCTATTTTGAACTTTAATACAATTCCGATTCTGCACTCAATTTGCTATAAGTATTAATGTGTTTTTGGTTTTTAAAAGATTACTGCATTAATTTAAAATTTCTCCAGGAGTGGCAATAGTTCACCACTGCCTAGAAGCAAGTTTTGTAAACATCACAGGATAGATGTAGCATGTTTGATTTAGATCTAGGTGTAGGGATGTTATTTTGAAATCATTTGTTAATTAGATCTCATAATTTTGATTCTGTACTTATGACTGCAATTTGTTTGTTTGTTTGTTTTTTTTTTTTTTTTTTCTTGAAATTAAATAGACATATCATCTTCAACTCGTTGTAAGCTAATGAATGGTGTTGATTAATGATTTTATTGCATGAATAATCCCTTTGTTACAGGTTTACGATTGGAATACTCAAAGGTGCTTCTTAATTGGATAAACAAGAGATCGATAACTCTATTTCTTTTAAATATGAATTGAAATCGATTCTGTACCTTACTGATTCACTATAATTTCTTGTAACATTGTGTTTTGGCAATCAAGTATTTGAAAGCAATGTAACGAGACCATTAAATCATCGTTTGGAGTTGTAGTTTAGTTTTGAGATGCATTATAATTATAATGAGTTATTGATAGGATTGATTGGTTAATGCGCTTATGTTTGAATGATTTCTTGAGTTTGATTAAAGCAATCTAAGGATAAAATAGTTTCTTATTCCGTAGTCTTTTAAATTTGAAAGCATTTCAATTATAATCTTGATTTACTTAGTTTCTTTTGAAGCAATTGTAGAGTGATGTTAGGGGTTAAAGTTTGAATGCTTATTGATTTGTGTGATCCCAAGAATTAGATTAGTTGAAGTCTTGTTTGACCACTACCTTAGTTTAAGATTTTTTGAGTGAAAGTGAATTCTGTTGGATTAAGATTTAGCATAAGTTTGATGTCCTTTTGAGTTAGTCTTGATTGATTTAAGATTCTTGCATTTAGATTAAATAGATCTTAATGTTTGATTTGAGATTTCCATTACTTAGATTAAGATTGAAATCGTTCGAATGATAATTAATTTTGTTTGATTTCAGATTTCTAAAGTTTATTGTTTGAATTGCAGTTAAGTTTTACTTGCATTGAGATTAAGTTTGATTGATTTGCTTTACTTAGATTGAGATTAAAATTGGTCAGTGATTTGTATTATGTGCTTAATTTAGGAATAGATTTCGTATTTCATGATGTTAGTTTAGATTAGACGCTCTGATCTTGCGTTACCTGCACTTGTGCCTCTAAGTCTTATGACCCTAGATTGATAATTTAATGTTGGAATTATAACCCATATAATTTCCCCAACATTTTTGGAGTCATTGCGGGGGAGGTGCTAAAAGGATTAGAACATAGTTTTAGTGTTTTTTTTTTTCTTTTTCCAGAAGTTTTCGGTGTGATTTTAGTTGTAGGGAAACTATTGCGCAGAGATGACGGTAAGACGTGAGTAAAGAGCCACGCATCTGCTTTGGTTTGGGGTCACTCCAAAGTCTGGTTGTCCAAGTAAGCGAGGATTTCAAGTTTGGTAAGTTTTATTGCAATTAGCAGTTTTTAATTCATTTAGATTAAAATTTCAAGCTCTTTCAAGATAAAACATTTTTAGGGTGCTGTAAGAACCCCTTTGTACTAATCCATGTTGCGAGATAGGGATCATCAATCAGCAGGAGAGAATCAAGAATGATTGAGAAGCTTGAGGAATGTCCCTCAAAGCACTTTCTCAAATCTTAGCAGTAGTTGGGATATCTTCTTCTCAGGAAGAGTTCATCTTGACCGCATTCAGGAAACTATCTCTCTTCACAGCTAGAAAAGGATTTGGAAGTATCCCTTGATTCCTCTTGCCTATCTATCAAAAAGATCGATGAATCATGTACCAAATCTGATGGGGAGCATCTAGCTGAACCTAAGATCGAAGAACTTTCACTATGCCCAACAACAAGCCTTGAATGCATACCAGAGACCAATTATCCACGTTTGCATGGCATGATCGAAGAGGACTTTCAGAGTGGTCCAAATGAAGAAATAGGCCAATACTACTAGGATTACATCGAGCATTGGTTCTAGATCACAATCCAGTCAAATTACCACTCTCATCTTCAAATGCTCTTTGTATCACATCTTTCAAAGCTGCTGATTTTTCATGCTCATGTACCTTCTAAAGTTTATATGTTAAATTTGAACATGGATATATATTTGTACTTGATCCGCACATGGCTTCATTGGAAGTACTCTTTCACTTGAAGGAGGACATGTATAGTAGGAAAGTTATTATTGTAAATAAATAAATGAAAATAGTAAAGAGAAAAATAAGTCCTTTTGTGAAAACCAGCTTGTCTGGCGCAACTGGGCATGGATTTTTCTTGAAAACCAGGTAACTGGCAGGCAAGGTTCCCAATAAAGTTTGTAAATTTGTATGAGTTCTTCAAATCATGTATCTTTCAAGTCATTATGTCTTGTACTTGTGTTGGTTGATGTGGGATCCCTTAAGGCCCACCTACCAACAAGCCTTGTCCCATCGACATCAACAAATTATCTGGGACCAAGGTTAGGGTTAGATAAGGTACCTGGGAGCCTGCATGCCTTAATGGAAGGTATCCTTGTCATCTAATAAGGAAATACATCAATGTTTCTTGGTGGATGAATTCTGCAGTCCATTCAACTTCGACAAATCCATTCATGGCTAGTAGAATGTACCTAGTGTCTTGATTCCCATTGACATCAAAGGTGGGATATCTCGCATTGGTTAAAGACATCCTCAATGTTTGGTAATCTAATGATTCTTGCTTATGTTCGACGTCGATACCATTTATTCACATATACAAGATTGCACACGGGTGTGTAACGGTTGAAGACTATATGGTTTTGTGATCTCAACACAGAGTTGCAGCAATTTGGATTTTTGTATTAGCATTTCCATTGTCATTCTTCAGTTGTTTGGGGACATACAACTCCTCAGGCATGGGGGATAAGGAGACCTTCAGTTCATCCTTCATCCTTCAATCTTCTTCAGCAGATCAGATCAACAATCACATCAACTCCATCCAGTTGAACCTCCACTTCATCTTGCAGCACCGGGCACATCAACGACAAAGGTAAAACTTGAGGTAAATTTGGCTTATGATTCTCTAATTCATTAGAAGGTTAAATAAGCTTAATGATTCACCACTTCTCATTCCATGCATTTCATCTTTCATAAATCATTATCCTTCTATTTCCTTTCATTCATTACGCATATAGTCTGATTACAAGACCATGTAAAAGCGAAGCCTTATGGTGCATTAATAAAGGAAGTCTCTATAGTGTCTTCTCCAAGCATTCCATTCACAAGATGAAGTCATTACTGCCATGAAATGATAAAGGAAACCACCTATAGACATTGGTCTTACAAAGATAGAGTATGCAAGCACCCATTCACCATCTCCATCACCACCTCATTTCATCCATCATCTCTCCCTCATCCATTCATTTCTTGTCCTCAATTTGTATTGCTCTGAAATTAGTATGATATGTTAATATGAAGAGTGCTTCCCCACAAGAACCGACACCACCAAGTATTCCAGCAGTGCTGCTCCACAAGAATCAACACCTCCAAATATTCAAGCAATGTTGTCCCACAAGAACCAACATTTACAAAACAATGTTAAGAACATGCCAATGAGCAAGAGATTTGTTTGCATGAGGACATGCAAAGCATCATGCATGGGGGGATGTTGAGCCTCGAACATGCCCATTTTTGCATCATACAAAACCAGTATTCATAATCCAAATTCCAACACTTTTACACTCATTTCACACCATAATTCCATCAGTTATTGCCAATTCATATCCTACAATTCGTGGTTGATTATAATTAGTTTTCTTAGATTTTCTATGATTAGAGATGATTTAGTTATGATTTAATAATGACAGTTTTTTCTAAGTTCATTTGCTGTAGGGTTCCATTGCTAAGATTCTTCACAAGCCTCTACGTGAAAACATCCAATTTGAGCTTCGACATCTCGACACGCTTCCGGGGAAAACCAAGGAAGGTTATTGTCCAAAATGATGTTATAACACCTTCCCATGAGTTGGATTTCACCTAGGTCACACATGTGGGTCTCTAGAAGAAAATCAACAAATATACTCAAAATCAACACAATTTTCAAACTTCCAAGTTTGACCTCGATTTGTGTGCAACTAGAGGTGAATTTGCAAAATATAAGAAATTGGTTTTTTTTTTTTTTTTAATTTTTTTAAATATAACAAATTATATATAACTGAAACCATTTCTCAAGATTCACTTTGGTTGAAAAGTTACACGCGGGTCTTTAAGGTAGTTTCATAAAAAAACACTGTTTTTCCAGAACTCTAGAATCTTGCAAAAAGAGCCAAACAACCATCTTCGGGCACGCTTTCTGTGGAGATGGAGTTGAATGAGGAAAATATAAGAGAGGTTTTTATTGAAAATATGACAAATTAGGTTCCCTCCAAGCGTTTTTCCAAACTTCCCCATGGTTAGGAAGATATACCAATACCTTTGAGGCCAATTTGTTAAAAATATGCAATTTTCCAGAATTAAGGAAAATGACAAATTCGCCTTGTAAATTTTATAAATGGCTTAGACATGGCCTGTGTGAAGGAGGGGAAGGATAGAACAAAAGAAAGGACTATTGTAATACGTTTTTGGCTTTGCCTCAAAAGGACCAACAAGGATGTATGCATATGAATTTCTATTTTGAACTTTAATACAATTCTGATTCTGCACTCAATTTGTTGTAAGTATTAATGTGTTTTTGATTTTTAAAAGAGTATTGCATTAATTTAAACTTTCTCTAGGAGTGTCAAGAACTCACCAATACCTGGAAGCAAGTTTTGTAAACATCACATGATAGAGGTAGCATGTTTGATTTAGATCTAGGTTTTGGGATGTTATTTTGAAAGCATTTGTTAATTAGATCTCATAATTTTGATTCTGTACTTATGACTGCAATTTGTTTTTTTTTTCTTGAAATTAAATAGAGATATCATCTTCAACTCCGTTGAAAGCTAATGAATGGTGTTGATCAATGATTTTATTGCATGAATAATCCCTTTGTTACAGGTTTACGATTGGAATACTCAAAGGTGCTTCTTAATTGGATAATCAAGAGATCGATAGCTCTAATTCTTTTAAATATGAATTGAAAACGATTTCGTACCTTACTGATTCACTATAATTTCTTGTAACATTGTGTTTTGGCAATCATGTATTTGAAAGCAATGTAACAAGACCATTAAATCATTGTTTGGAGTTGTAGTTTAGTTTTGAGATGCATTATAATTGTAATTAGTTATTGATAGGATTGATTGGTTAATGCGCTTATGTTTGAATGATTTCTTGAGTTTGATTAGAGTAATCTAAGGATAAAATAGTTTCTTATTTCAGAGTCTTTTAAATTTGGAAGCATGTCAATTAGAATCTTGGTTTACTTAGTTTCTTCTGAAGCAATTGTAGAGTGATGTTAGAGGTTAAAGTTTGAATGCTTATTGATTTGTGTGATCCCGAGAATTAGATTAGTTGAAGTCCTATTTGACCACTGCCTTAGTTTAAGATCGTTTGAGTGAAAGTGAATTCTGTTGGATTAAGATTTAACATAAGTTTGATGTCTTTTTGAGTTAGTCTCGATTGATTGAAGATTATTTCATCTAGATTAAATAGATCTTAGTGTTTGATTTAAGATTTCATTACTTAGATTAAGATTGAAATCGTTCGAATGATAATTAGTTTTGTTTGATTTCAGATTTCTAAAGTTTATTATTTTAATTGCAGTTAAGTTTCACTTGCATTGAGATTAACTTTGATTGACTTACTTTACTTAGATTGAGATTAAAATTGGTCAGTGATTTGTATTATGTGCTTAATTTAGGAATAGATTTCGTATTTCATGATGTTAGTTTAGATTAGACGCTCTGATCTTGTGTTTCCTTCGCTTGTGCCTCTAAGTCTTATGACCCTAGATTGATAGTTTAATGTTGGAATTATAACACATATAATTTCCCTAACATAGGGAAAGAAGCATCTTGAATTAGTGAGAATGGTTACAACTATGCAAGAAAAGTGCAGTTGCAAGAAGAGATGTGTATTGTTTGTAGTTCATATTTCTAGTGATGAAGCCTAAGGATGTGTTTCCTGCAAAGATTTCAAAGTTACTTCCCCATAGAGAGGTTGTAACACCCTCCTCCCACATTTACCCAATTTAATCGGTCTTTTGGGGTAAACATGTGACAAGAGGATACTATGATGTGATTCAAGTCCCCATGTATAGTTAAGGAAGTGGAACCGACAAAAAAAAACCATTTTAGCCTTCCACACATGCTACAGAACCTTCAGGAGCCAACCAACACTTCCAGGTGACCAAACCCTGAGGAAACTTGAGATGTCACTAACCTATGCCCCCAATCGCTCCCATAAAAATACATGCATGCGATTGAGGCCTTCCAGCCACTCCCACAGCAAGGGCATGCCAACAACTGTGGAATTTTCAAGCTAGTTCTGAGTCAGCGACCCTGGATTATGTGCCACTTTTTCAAGGCCATGACTCATGCCACTGCCCATAACTTAATGAAACTTTCAGAAATGATAAATAACATTGAAACAAAGGTACTAATGTAAACAATTGATCAATGATGTGACTGGAACCCTGCTAGCCATGACAAATATTTCGTCAAGCATGTCACAAATATGCAATCTATAGGTCATAATAACATATATGAGCATAGGGGTCTCATACTTATTTGAAATTCGTAAAGAAGCATTGTTTCCATATCATAATAGATTCATTATCATCTATTAGGCCATATATTCATTGTACATTCATTTACAAATCAAAACATGATGGAAACCATACATCAAGTTTTCCATAAAACATACTCATAACCAACAGAAGTAACAAGGATATAACTACCATCATAGTCTCATATAAACTAGTATATTTATACATGAAATACCAAGTAGAAAGAGCTCTTATTAATGAATGCAAAAACCAACCAGGTTTGGGACTTCAACAAATCATCGATCATAGATTGGCCGAACCAAGATTTTCTTTCAGCCAATCACCCCCATGCCATATTCCAAGCATGAATGTGGGACTCAAAACCAAACCAGGTTTCCACAAGCTTTACCGCAATCCTCACTTGATCACTAGGTCCTAAACAAGCATGGATGCCACTGGATTTCTCTACCTACACCATGAGGAATTTTCCTATCTCCTAGTCTCTAGGATTTACCGTATATCCTGCCATACAATGGTCGAGGATTCCTAGGCCTAAGAAAGACTCCACCCTCCAGGGTTTATTGTACTTATTACCATTCATAGGTCAAGGATTCCTAGGTCTGATTGATGGTACACACCACTAGGCTTTATTGTATATCCCACCATTCAACGTTCAAGGATTCCTAGGCCCACTGAGGCACACAAAATATGGCTTCACCAAAATCCCAATCTAGTTCAGGGATTCCTAGGTCATGTGTTCTTTCTTTCAGAGACCACCTCACTCAGTTTCGAAAGCGTTTGGTAATCCAAATCAACCAAATACAAGAGAACCCATCACACCATGGCTATCCAAAATAGAAAGGCAATGTAGGGCTGAAGAACACTATCACACTTGGAAAAACCCATGCCAATGACAACAAAAGAACCAAATACGCACATGCATGTACCATGCATGCCAAATCTAGCAAGGAAATCACACATGCAAATCGGTAGATGCAATTAATCTCGCTATAGCTGTTAGATGTTGCTCTTCCTTGCTTGATCTTTGCTTCCTCTTTGCTTTCTTTTCTTTCCTTGATCCAATGTTGAAGCGCTCCAAGAAAACTCTAAGTGTCAAAGGGTGTGAGAGAGAGAGAATAGAGAGAGAGCTCCAAAACTAAACTAATAAAAGGTACCAACTGATCCTCAAAGGATTTTTATTAATGAAGCCTCTATTTTTTTTCAATTTTCCATTATTTTCCTTCATTTTCTTCCTCACATGCAACTTGTGACCTTTCACCTTCCTTTTCTCCTAATTTCCATTATTTTCATAAATAAAATGCCAATTATTGCGTCATGCCTTTCCAAAGCCTTTGCCATTGCCCTTGCTAATTTACTTAGCCATAATAAACCAAATGAACACCTACACTAGGATGTTTTTCTCAACATTCATCTTGGAATACATGTCCCATGACATTGGTCTTATTTTTCTTTTATTAAATTTATTTGCATGGAATTTTGACCAGGGCTATTACAGAACCCTCCCCCTTGGGGGAACACGATCCTTGGTGTTCAATGACACCTACAACCAATAATATTGTTGAGAAGAAAAACATACTGTCCATGGAGCTTTATAACCTAGCTCGATGCAATATTTATAGTGATCATCCTGCTAAGAAGCAAACCAATATGACACATAACAGCCATAACAACATGACACCCATATCACTTATTGGAGATTTATAACACAACTCATGGTCGTATTTACATCCATATACATATGTACATATACCAAAAACATCGCACCAAAACATATACCAAAAGCATTCGATCAACCTGTGACTAAAGAATGACACATATCCTGCATCTGATCCACCATCTCCTAGGTAGCTTCATCGGGCCCTAAGTGATTCCATTTCACTTTAACCTGCTCAATTGCTTGGTTCCGAAGCATGAACATCTTTCTCTGCAATATACACTGAGGTTCTAGCTAGAATTCTCCATCTGGATCCACCTACAATATAGACCAGTCAATCAGATGACCAACACCTTTAACATACTTCTTAAGCAATGACACATGGGAAAAATCACGGACTTTCATTGTCGGAGGAAGTGCAATTCGATAGGCTACTAGTCCAATACTTTTAAGAATCTTGAAAGGTCCACAAAACCAAGGTTCCATCTTGGCACATGATCCAATCCTAAAGGAGTTATTCCTTAGATTGATGCACAAATACACCTATTCCTCAACCTGAAACTCCTTAAACAACCTGTTCTGATATGCATAATTTTTTTTCCTATCATGTGCTTCCTTTATATTCTTCTCGATTACCTGCATTTCCTGTTCCATCTTTGCCAACATATTTGGTCCTATAAATAACCTATTCAGTAGATCACTCCAACTGATGGGAGTATTACAACTCCGCCCATATAGTGCCTCAAACTGACTCACCCTCAGTGACTCATGATAGCCATTATTATATGCAAACTCAACCAACAGAAGGTACTCCTCCCATCTCCTATGTTGATGCATCACATACATGCTCAACATGTTCTCCAATATCTTGTTGACCCTCTTTATTTTTCCATGTTTCTGTGGATGATAAACTATGTTGAAGGCCAAATATATACCCAAACTTACAAATAACTCTTTCCAGAATCTAGAATTTACTTGGCATCCATGTTTGACACAATGTTCCTTGGAACACCATGCAACCTCACTACATCTTTGATGAATACCTATGCCACATCACTAGCTGAATATGTAGATTTCACTAGAATGAAGTGCACTACCTTACTCAACCTATCCACCACAACCATGATGGAATCATGTTGTCTAGATATCCTCGGAAAACCTGTGATGAAGTCCATGGAAATGACTTCCCACTTCCACTATGGAATTGGAATCGATTGTAGTATTCCACCTGGATGTTTACATTCAACTTTCACCTATTGACAGTCCAAATATCTAGCCACAAAATTTTCCACTTCCTTCTTCAGATTTTTCCAATGATAAAACTTCTTCAATACTTTGGCCAATGACTTCTGGTATCCTGGGTGACCTGAATACAGTTTTGCATGGAACGCTCACAAGATAGTCTTCTTGAGCTCATTATCATTCGACACATATATATTATCCCTAAATCTGACCAAACCATCTGTTGTAAGACGATAGTCCACATCCTACCCACCTATACCTTGCTGTAACTTGAGCATAATCTCCATGTACCTTTCATCCTAATGTCCTGCCTGTAGAATATGATCTTGTAAATCTGTCCCACAAGAGCTCATAGCTTCTATATGATTCACCTGTACTCTCCTACTAAGAGCATCTGCAACCCTATTCTCCTTACTCTTGATGTACCTAATCTCAAAGTTGAACTCACTGATCGTGGCCAACCATCTATATTTCTTGGCATATTTGGTTGGTTAAACAAGTATCTCAATCCCTTATGATCACTCATCAATACAAACCTCCTACTAAGAAGATAGTGCCAAATCAAGATCATGTGTCAGATAATTCTACTCATGCTCATTCAGATTCTGTGACTCATAGCATACTACTTGTCCTTCCCGCATAAGGACTCCACCAGGTCATCTCTTGCAAGCATCTATACACACCACAAATTATTTTCCTGGATCTGCAATCTTTAGCACTAGAGCATTCGTCAACAACTTCTTCAATTGCTCAATACTTGTTGCACATTCCTATGTCCATTCAAATTTCTTATCTTGCCTCTACAATGACGTAATTAGATATGAAATGTAATAGAATTTCTTGATGAACCTCCGATAATAACTTGCTAACCCCATGAATGACCTTATCTCATCCACATTTCTAGGAGCTACCCACTCCATGATAACCCTTATCTTCTCTAGATCCACTGCTATGCCTTCCTTGCAAACAACATGTGCCAAGTAATGTACCTCTGTCTGAAAGAAACTGCATTTTCTAAGCTTGGCATACAACTGATGCTATCTCAATAATATCAACATTGCTGCTAATTGCTCAACATGTTCTTCCTCATTTTTAGAATATATCAAGATGTCATCAATGAATACAATAACAAGCTTGTCCAGATAAGGACACAATACACTATTCATCAAGCACATAAAATTAACAGGAGCATCATTCAAACCAAATGGAACTACAACAAAATCATAATGCCAATACCTGGTCCTGAAAGTTTTCTTGTAGATGTCATATTATTTAAAGTGTACCTGATGGTATCTTTATATCAATTCAATCTTTGAGAACACTGCTACTCCCTTCAACTAATCAAACAAATCATCAATCCTCGGCAACAAATACCTGTTCTTAATGGTTACCTTGTTCAACTGTCTGTAATCAATGCATAGCCTGAGAGTACCATCCTTCTTCTTCACAAACAACACTAGTGCACCCCAAGGTGATACACTTGGCCTAATGTATCCCTTGTCAAGCATCTCCTTCAACTATAACTTTAGCTCTAGTAACTCTTGTGTGCTCATCTTGTACGATGCCTTTGATGTTGGTGCTGCCCTTGGTACCAAATCAATGGAAAATTCCACTTCTCTGTGAGGCAGAAACTCTGTAATATCTTTTGGAAACACATCTTAAAACTACTACAAGATTGGGTACTTGCTTAATACCTCTACATCCTCAACATCCTTACCTTTATTACTAGAAATATGCACTACAAATAACACACACCATTTTTTGTGACTATGCTTTGCCTACATATATGTCACCATTCTAACTGATGCTTCCTTCTTCTTACCTTGCAAGATTCTTTGTTTTCCATTGTCATATGAACACTCAATAGCTTTGTCATAACAATCCACCTTAGTCCTGTGAAGATACAACCAGTCCATACTTAAAATCATACTATATGATCCTAAGGGAAATACATTCAAATGTGTTGAGGTAGGCATACCATTCAACTTGAATGCACGAGCTCTTACCCAGTGATACACTCTCTTCATTGTACCTGTAGCCAACTTCACTAACCAGGATTTTCATGCACTTCTTTATTCAAATCACACTTATCCACCAGGTTAGGACTAACATAACTATAATTAGATCTAGGGTCAATAAAAATGGAAACAACTTGATCACAAAGCTTACCATACATCTCGATAACAATTTCTTGATAATCTGCCTGATTGTTATCCAACACTGCATATATCCATGGAATGCTCTACCCAACATCCCCAACTATCTGTGATTCCTTTGCACTGTAAATCTGAGGCCTACCACCCTGGTTATGTGTACAATCCCTCTTAATATGCTCCTTACCCCATGTCCAACACTGCAACCGTCATGTATCATCACCTTTATTATGTTGCCCTCCATGTTGTGACCCATTAAAGTTCTTGTAAGGTTCAACATTTTATTTCTCACCTACATCCTGAGGCCTTGTTCTTTTTGTCCACCATTTATCTTTAGCTTTGTATTTCCTTTTCCATCATTATTGATATTATGTATTACACTTTTAATGCTCATAACAATGCTTCAATTTCCCAATAACATCCTCAAGCGATAGAGGCTTATCATACTCAATTCGAACTCTAAATGCTAATGACAATCCACTAACAAATTTCTGAACTTTGGCCTTCTCATCTTTAAGATACGGTACAAACCTTAATAACTCTAGAAACTTGGTCATGTACTCCTCATATGTCATTGAATTCATGCCAACTCAACTCTTATGTTCTGATGTCTCTGACCTTCTTCACATCTTCCCACCGGATGTCTACTTTCCCTTTGAGACTGAAGATAGCTATTCTGGCCTTCACATTCTCTGTGTATTCATGACACTCAAAGAATTTCTGCATCCCAAGTAACATGCTTCTGCATCCTCTGGGTTCTTCAAATCTCCATTAAAGGTAGGTGGCTTTGCTTTCTTAAACTCATCTAGAAAATATCCCCTATCACTCCTCCTGTAAGGATGATAATGATGACAATCATAGTGTCTGTCAGAACCGAAAAAAGAATAGAACTTGTGTCGATCACCTCTCCTATTTAAAGTCTCCAAGAGCTTGCCATCTCTGATCGTGTCATCTTTATCTGACCTGTGCCCACCATGAGATCTACTTCCATATGCCCCATTACTTATGTCCTCTTGCCCATGGATGATCCGAAGTGGTCTCTGCCTCTGCAATTCTGAAAAACTCTAAAGGATTAATGCATTAACTTCTTCTTGTTTCTCATGTGCCAGAATGATTTTGTGAGTATCTGCCTTGCAACTTCTTATTTTTGCCTTCAAACTTTTCAATGTATTTGTTAAGTCAGAATAATGACCAACACCACACTGCTCATCCGATCCATAGGGAGATTCTCGTGAACTGTAGTCTACCATCTTGATAGTAATCTTTGATCTCTTTCTTGCAAGTACCACATGTCAGCTAAAACCATAACATAACATAATTAACATACCTCAGTATAATTCAGGGGAGGATATCTCATTTGCAAGATCAACCAAACTAGCACAATACATGTATAATCATAATCATAACAACATATAACATCAGTTTAAGCACTATCTAGTTATTAATGCATAACCATACTGACCACATACCATGACCTCATGCATGACAACTACAACCATATCAGTGTATGCATAACAATTTATAAGCACTCACATGCATAACCAACACACCGCCCATATAGTCCAAGGGGTGAACCATGCTCTGATACCACTTTGTAGCACCCTCCTCCCACATTTACCCATGTTAATCGGTCCGTTGGGTAAACATGTGACGAGAGGCTACTATGATGTGATTCAACTCCCCATGTACAATTAAGGAAGTGGAACCAACAAAATAAAACTATTTTGACCTTCCACAAATGCTACAAAACCTTCAGGAGCCAACCAACCCTTACAGGTGACCAACCCCTGAGGAAAATTGACATTTCACTGATCTAGACCCCCAGTCGCTCCCATAGCAAGCAATACATGTGAAAAAGGACTTCCATTCATTCCCACAGTAAGGGCATGCCAGTGACTGTGGACTTTTTTAGCTAATTCTGGGTTAGCGACCCCAATTTCGTGCCACTTTTTCAGGGTCAGGGCTCAGGCCACTACCCAAAAATTCATGAAACTTTGAAAAATTGTAAATAACATTAAAAAAAGGTACTAATCCAAGCACTTTATCAATGAATTGATTGGAACCCTACTAGCCATGACATACATTTCGTCAAACATGTCACAAATATGCAATCTACAAGTCATAACAACAGATCTCAGCATAGGGGTGTCATACTTATCTGAGATTCGTAACATTGTTGCCATATCACAATAGCTACATTATCATCTATTAGGTCATATATTCATTGTACATTCATTTGAAAATCAAAACATGATGGAAAACATATATAAGTCTGCCATAAAACATACACATAACCAACATATAACCAACAGCAGTAACAATGATATAACAACCATAATAGTCTCATATAAACTAGTATATTTATACATGAAATACCAAGGAGAAAGAGATCTTATTAATGAATGCAAAATCCAACCAGGTTTGGAACTTCCACGAACTACCTGACCATAGATTGGTTGAACCAAATATTTCTTTCAGTCAATCACCCCCATGCCATATTCCAAGCATGAATGTGGGACTCAAAACCAAACCAAACTAGATTTCCACAGGATTAACCGCAATCCCCATTAGATAACTAGGCCCTAAACAAGCATGGATTCCACTGGATTTATCTACCTACATCGTGAGTAAATTTCCTATCTCCTAGTCTCTAGGCTTTACCGTATATCCCGCCATAAAACGGTTGAGGATTCCTAGGCCTAATCAAGACTCCACCCTTCAGGATTTACAGTATATCCCATCATTCACTAGTCAAGGATTCCTAGGCATGATCGAGGGCACACACCTCTAGGCTTTACCGTATGTCCTGCCATTCACTGATCGAGGATTCCTAGGCCCACTGAGGCACACAAAATTCGGCTTTACCACAATCCCAATCTAGTTCAGGGATTCCTAGGACATGTGTTTTTTCTTTCAGAGACCACCTCATTCAGTTTCGAAACCATCTGACAATCCAACCCAACCAAATACAAGAGAACCCATCACACCATGGATATCTAGAAATGGAAAGGCAAGGCTGAAGAACATTGTCACACTTGGAAAAATCCATGCCAATGACAACAAAAGAACCAAATACACACATGCATGTACCATGCATGCCAAATCTAGCAAGGAAATCACACATGAAAATCGATACTTGCAATTAATCCCATTGTAGCTTCTAGATGCTGCTCTTCCTTGCTTGATCTTTGCTTCCTCCTTGCCTTCTTTGTTTTTATTGATCCAATGTTGAAGCACTCCAAGAAAAATCTAATTGTCCAAGAGAGTGAGAGAGAGAGAGAACATAGAGAGAGCTCCAAAATTGAACTAGTAAAAGGTACCAACTGATCCTCAGAAGCCTTTTTATTAATGAGGCCTCTATTTTCTTCAATTTTCCATTATTTTCCTTCAATTTCTTCCTCACATGCAACTTTTTACCTTTCACCTCCCCTTTCTCCTAGTTTCCATTATTTTCATAGAAAAATTCCAATTAATGCCTCATGCCTTTCCAAAGCCTTTGCCATTTCCTTAGCCATAATAAACCAAATGAACACCCACACTGAGATGTTTTGCCCAACATTCAACCTGGAATACGTGTCCCATGACCTTGGTCTTATTTTTCCTTTATTAACTTTATTTACATGGAATTTTGACCAGGGTTTTTACAGAGGTGTAATTTTCTATTGAGTTGATGTTGGGAGTAGCACCAACATCTAAGGCACCTTACAAGATGAGCACTCAATATTTGGAGGAATTGAAGTTGCAGCTTAAGGAAATGCTTGATAAGGAATACATAAGGCCAAGTGTGTCGCTTTGGGGTGCACCATCACTCTTTGTGAGGAAGAAGGACGTTACTTTCAGATTGTGCATCAGATTACAGGCAGTTGAATAAAGTGATTGTCAAGAACAAGTATCCATTGCCACAGATTGATGATTTGTTTGATCAGTTGAAGGGAGATGCAATGTTCTCAAATATTGTTTTGAGATCAATATATCATTAAGTGTGTATCAAAGAAGAGTGGGACTAACATGTTATTATAGGAGGTTCATTAGGAACTTCTCAAGTATTGGATATCCTATTACATATTTGTAGAGAAAGGGAAGAAGTTTGAATGGATTGAGGAGTGTGCAACTAGTTTTAAACAATTGAAGCAATTGCTTACAAATGATCCAGTCTTGAAGATTGTAGATCCTAATAGGGAGTTTGTGGTTTGTACAAATTCTTGCAAGGAAGGACTTGGTGGGGTCCTGATGCAGGGGTTAATTTGGTAGCTCAATGACAAATTCAACCCATGGGACGAGATTACTCTTTTCGAAAGAACGAGTTTTGACTATTGAAGCGAGCAATTTGGATAAGGGAAAGTGTGTTTTTTAATTAAATCCCACATGTGCACAATTGATCAGGTCGACCCTAAAGCAAATTGGACCCCCTTGAAAGGCTATAAATACAAGTGATCTCAACCTCATTTGGACATCATCATTATGATCATTCTACTTATTTCTCTAGTTTGGCTCGCACAGGTCTCAGATAGTTTGTGGATAGTTTGCTTGCACAAGTATGATATTGCAGGGTTTGAAGCCTTCACATGTCTATGGCTTTTTTGGTTTCTAACAGCAAGGATGACATAGGCATATTTTGGTCATAACCGCAGGCTAGTAGGCTCATCCGTGCGGTTGGAGGGTTTCAGTCGCATGCACGTCACTCTTTGGGTGCGTTTGGGACCTAGGGTTTGGTTTTTCAATTGACCATAGATTTCGCTCGTTGGCTGCAGAAAGTGATAGCTGATTGCAGGCTTCTGAATCAAGGTTTTTTTAATTATTATTGGCATTTTTTGGTTTCATCCCATGATATTGTTTAGTTGATGTTGTTGTATAGTTGTATGGATGAAGATATGGATCATTGTACTCTCTTGCTGAATCATTCAATGACAATTTGATAAGAAGAAGAATTTAAAAGGGTTTTCCCCATAGTGGGGTTTTCCCTAGTATTTGACCAATCCGGGTGTCTCTATGTGTGAATGCTTTTATTCTATTGTTCTTTTATATTATGCTACATTGATGATGATATTGTTCTTCCTATATAGTTGCATATGCTGCTGAATAATTATGTAAATATGAATAATGTTATGATGTTGTGGGGTGAATTTAATATGGAATGTTGAGGCAAATTAATTACCTATCATTTAATTGTCAACCTGAGGGTTTTGTAAAACTTGTGAAGCGTGCATGCACTGTATATGCTAGAAATTAACTTTCACTTTAGATCAATCTAACTACGAAACCAAATAATGACAAACCAAATTCACCTATTCTAATTCAACAATTAACTCAAAAGAAATTATAGTACAACGCGTGGAATTGAAATCTTAATCTTTAAATCTTGCAGGAATTGAAAATCACACCTCTTTCAGAAATGAAAACAAAAACAATCATTCTTAACCTCTCACACAGGAAAAGATATGAAAGCAAATAAAAACAAATGCTCTTAACTTCTAGGTAGAAAGAAAATAAAAACAATCACTCTTAACCTCTCACACAGGAAAAGATATGAAAGAAAATAAAAACAATTGCTCTTAACTTCTAGGTAGAAAGCAAATAAAAACAATCACTCTTAACCTCTCACATAGGAAAAGATATGAAATAAATAAATCTTAATCTATGAAAAACAATAAATCTCACACATTGTAGGTGGCCAATCCAAAAGCATGAGAGATGGCAAGTTGAGAGGCTCCCAGTGCAAGCATTACCAATCAAGGTGAACATCACTCATGAGCATGGTGCTAAATCTAAATTCCATTCATAAGTAATCTTAACTTTCCACCTGAGTATCTCCAGCTTTACACATGCCTTTGAAAGGAGAAGGCTCTTCTATTTATGAACATCAAAAACTACCTCATTAATGGAGGTCCATTATTCTCTCCCTAGATCCCTAGAAAATTTCATAGAGTTACAACTCAAATAGGTAATGATGAGACGCATATCCTCTTTTACCTTTATCTAAATCTTCTTCCATATCTTGAAGGGAATTCGAATTTGAGCATTGGAGGCCACATAAGGGTGCCTTGGAAGCTTCCAAATGACCTACACATGTCATGAAACTCAAGCCACTTTTAAGTATTAGCAAGTATATGTCATTTTTCTAAGTTTTAACCATTTAATTCACTTATAATACTAGAAATCATTAGCTTTTGGAAAACACAAAGGTAACCCATATAATTATGAAAATGGAGGCTAATGAAAGGTTATATGGTCATGGAGTTGCGACATGTGAGTGAAATGGTGGCGATAAAGGTGAAAGTGGATGATATTTTGAAGACATTTTGGAGACTCTACATGGAAATGATGAAATGCAATTATCAAAGCAAAGAACAATATAACCCTAAGAAAAAAATTAACATGGTTTCAAAGTTGGGTTGAATAAAAGTCATTGAATATCACCCCTATGAAGACACCTTTGTTGGAATTAAGATAAGATGATGGAGGCCTAAAAGAATTCTAGGGTTTGTAAGAAACCCTAGGCAATTTGACTGTTAGGGTTTCATGGATATTATGAGGTTAGGGTTTGGAAGGAACCTCGTATTATGAAAAAGATTTGAGATGTGCAATCTAGAAACAATATCATGATCAATGTGAAGATGTTCAAGCACTTGTGATAGATTTGATGAAGCCCTAGATGGGATAGTCTCTATTAAGCCTAGTTGTTGATGAAGTTGGTTAAAATATTGAAGGCAACAATGTTATATGGACAATGGATAGTCATGACTCTTGAAGGTTGGTTCAAGAGGGAAATGATCACCTCTCATTGAAGATAAGTACTTCTCAATTTATGTTACTACTTTAATATTGTTTAGACTTATTAATCTGATTATTACTTATACTTCCTGCATGTATATGCGAGTATTTGGATATGTCTAACCTCTTAAATAGATGTGATAAGTGGATCCTTCTTGAGGATCATGGCTAGTGCAGGAAGAGAAGATCTAGTGATGGAAAAGGAAAATAGGCACTTGATGAAAAGTTGACAAGGTGCTCCAAGTTGCCAATGTCAAGGTGCACATGTATCTAAATACTACAAGGTATATATGATGTATTGTTTCAATGTTATGTTTCAATTGCAAATATTGGATGGAAAGGTAAGCCCTAAGGTATGATGGAAATATCACCTTCATGAATGACTCATATTACATATGAAAGTAAGTTTGATTCATGGTTCTTATGATGAGATGAAGTCATGGTAAAGCTACTTAGAAACATTGATCTTTGATATATTGGTATACTTGATATTTGGAAAAGAATTTTAAATTTTAGACATGATGGATTTCCTAAAGCAAGCTAGATACATTGTTTTTGATATATGGTAGCTTGATTCTATTTTTAATACTTGTGATAAGCATGATAACCATGGCGATAGAAGTGTAACAATAAGATTGATATTCAAGATTTTCTTGTTGACCTTGGCTTAGTAATTTTGACAATGTAGTAAAGCTAGAAGACCTGACTTGATGGACTAAGCTATATAGTGTTCATGATCTTTGATGAAACACCTGTCAATCATATGGCTCTAATCCTTGATGAAATCTTGATGTCATGTTCATATGTGATGATGAAGTAGCTATTGCTAACATGTATGGCCATAATGGATAAATGTTTTGGAACTTGATATAGTTTTATTTCATGATCTAATGGTTCTATTGATGCATGACAGTACTATGATAGACAGGTTGATAATGATGAATTATAAAGTGGCTTCTCATTAAGAGGGAGACTCTTCATAAGATCCATACACCTATTATCATTTGCATTAAATATATGGAAGATTTTTTACTGTTGAAATAAGTTTTATGGACATAAATAGGCAAATATCTAGCGTTGTTGGTCTACAACAAGTTCTGGTCTAAGAAGAGAGGGTTTCCCTTAGTCTAAGCCCCAACTATGTGGAAGCAATCTTATCAGTGTGGTTATAGGTTTCCAACCTGTTTTGGAGAATTTAGCATCTACGGATAAATACTAATTCACTAGACAAGTAGCTGTGCCTAGAACAATAGTTTAAAGTGTTTTAGTCTTTCCCTATACGAAATAGATAAGAAGAGAGGATAGAAGGCCTACCTGTAGTTCCGATTTCCTCTCGTCTCCCTTGTATCGATTCTGTCGCTCCTTCCCGTAATTAATCCACTTGAAAAGTACCCTGTCAACACAATAGAAGACGAAAACCGATCAAAGCATACGATCCATTGAATATAAATGAAAGGAATCAGAAGAAATTCATACATATAAGCATTATGAAAGAACACATCATATGGAAAAAGGTTCAAACACTTTATTAGATAGAAGAAGGAATTACAACCATCAGTTTCTGATTCAAAGTCATTCCTCTAGCTTGGATCTCATCCACATCACAACAAAAGCAAGACAAGCTTGTGGCATCACATCATTTTCTCCAAAGTCAAGTATCATAGCAGCATTATCTCCTTACAATTCAACATAATCCAGCTAGCCCCTAATCACTTAGATGAGTGGTCAATTTATAGGAAGATGAAGGAGGTTTTGTCATTAATAGTGACATTGAATGGCCTTCCATACTTAGAATTAGTTCCATGGAGGAAGGGATGAGAGGATAGGATGCTGCTTAACTCATTCCTCATCCATTTTCGAGCTCATAGGAGTTGATAAGACAGGGAAACTTCTAGATGACTCCAAAAGATAAGAATATTCCCCAAACCCTATGTGAATTTCACTCATTCTCGCCCAACGCAGGTGAAAGGAAGCCTAAGTGCTCTGCAGAGCACCCTGGCAGTGGACTCAACTGCTCTGCAGCGCACCTTCATAAGGGCTTACCTGCGCTGGTCCCTCTAGAGGCAATTTCTGGATGTCTTCAAGTCATGAAACTGTATGGGAAGGAGGTATTCAAAGGGTTGACTTGTTTAGGGCATGAAACAACTGATTTTAGGGTTTGATGAGTCCTAAATCACTGATATGAATGTTGGGATTTGATGTGCCCAAATGGATCTGTAACAGTTTCCCCCTAAAGCATGAAGTCGGAAAAATACCAATGTCAAATGAAATGCTTTATGATGTGAAGGGGAGGTATCAAAGTGGAAGGTGACCTACATCAATTACAATACATATATCATGATATTTGATTTTACATGAATTGCTGAGGGAAGGCATACCCATGCTCAGCTTATAAACTTTCATTACATGTACTTAAATAGTCATCTACAGATGTAGACCCATGATCGGAATGACTATCAAATGTAAATCCATTGTACATTTGATTTAGTACTCTTGATATCACAACCCGGATGGATGAAACTAGATTCAGGGTCTTCAATCTCGTTCAACCATTTTCTCAAGTACGAGTCTAACCATGTGAATATGTGATCTGAAGTCGAACATGGGAAGACACCATCTGATTACCAGCCAATGATGTAAGCTGTTAACAAATGCGAGAGAAATCACCGATAATGATAATGATCCTCAAGGTACTGCAGTACATTCTACATGGTGTGAATGGATGATTTGATGTTGAACACCATACAAAGTCTTTTGGTCAAAGGCCATTGATGTATGCCTATCGCTGAAAGCGAGAAACCTGCCATTGATGCATGCAAGCCTCAAGGTACTGAATGGGTGTTTCTAAGTCAACTTCTTGGATAATGAGTTGATGTCGACAAGAAGCGAATCATCGCAGGAGGGCCTTGATGTATCCCACATCAACGACTGTCGACACAAAGTTTAGGAATGTCGGTCATGAAAATGAAGGTTTATGGTATTGCAAAAAATGGATTTTGACTGGATGACTTTTCTTGAACATGTCGGCGACACTAAAGTGAATTGGTAGCATTGACCCAAACCAAAGTGATGGATGGTATGATAGACAAATTATGATGGATGGTATGATAGACAAATTATGTGATAACCATCAAGCTAATAACCCAACCCAGATAGTCACGGTGATGGAGTGAAAGTGTCATGTTCAAGAGCGACCTGCTACCATAAAGTGGTTTTCCCCTTTTTCCATTTTCCCCAGTCATTGTTGACCAGTACCTCTTTATTTTTATCAAGCTTGAGGAGGATAACATATGCTTGTTGTATAATTTCACCCTTTGGGTGAATCCATCACTATTTGATGTTTTAATGAGTCTAGCGAAGGTGAAACTCGGTCTTGTCTAGATGGACAAGTTTGTCGCTATTTGATGTTTTTAACGAGTTTAACGACAAAGATAACTCGGTCCTTTTCATGTTTAGAGAGTTTGAAAAGGTACAAAAATAAAAATCCACAAGTTCTTTTTCATAAATTAATCTCTCAAGTCTGAAAAAGCGTAAAATAATACAAGAGAGATATCATTTCCAATTCGTTAACGAGCTGGAAAGGACAAGCGCTCGACAATCTTTTCATGTTTAGAGAGTCTGAAAAGAGCTTAAAGAGGACTCCACTTTGAAGAACGAGTGGTGTCTAGGGTAGCAAATGGTTCCGATGATGTTGGAACTTCTCAGAACATGTTGATTGATGTGAAGAGGCTAGTTAATAAGGCCATTCATTGCAACTGTCCCTCAAAAAGGGTAAAACAACCAAGTGAAAGCATATGATTGGCCAAGCAAATAGTAACGTTGGAAGGAGAAAAACCAAGGCTCATCTAGCGGAAGAGGCTGATAGAATGGAAATCACGAGGGTTAAAATGGAAATGGGTTCATTTTTAGACAAGCTTGAACCATAGGGAACTATGCTTGGATTCAGTTTCATGTTTACACAAGCTTGAAACGAAAAACTATGCTTGGATTCAGTTTCATTTTTACACAAGCTTAAAACGAATAAATATGCTTGAATTCAGTTTACATGCCCCCAACATGATGAAAGGGAGAGCCTCCTGTAACCAGATGGAAGTCGCTACGGTAAAGCAGAACGGTTTTGGCTTCGTCGAGATAGGGACAAAGGTGAATGGGGTGATTCCCTTCACATAACCTACAGGGAAACTTAACTTTACCATTAGGTGCATGCCCCCCAAGCTTCATTACATTCACCTAAGTAGACACTCATGGTTATCAGGTGGATGGAATGAAGGTTCATATATGATATCAAGTGAAAGACTCGACTGGGATTTTACGAGATCTATTCAAAGACTCGACTTGGAACTTGGGACCTTGTTTCATTTTTTAATGGGCCTGACGCAAGACAAGGAATTTTGCTCATATTCCTTGTTTCATTTTTTAATGAGCTTGACATAAGACAAGGAACTATGCTCTAGGACCCTTGTTTCATTTTTTAATGAGCTTGACACAAGACAAGGAACTATGCTCATACCCTTTGTTTCATTTTTTAACGAGGTTGACACAAGACCAAGAACTATCCTCATAGACCCTTGTTTCATTTTTTAACAAGGTTGACACAAGACCAGGAACTGTCCTCATGGACCTGTTTCATTTTTTAACGAGGTTGACACAGTAAAAGAACTATCCTCATATTCCTTGTTTCATTTTTTAACGAGGTTGACACAAGACCAGGAACTATCCTCATACCCTTTGTTCCATTTTTTAATGAGGTTGACACAAGACCAGGAACTATCCTCATACTCCTTTGATCACAACTCATAAGAGGTCATGAAGGAGAGATCTGGTTCCAATGCCCCCAGTACATGATGTACAACATCACTGAATTGATCGTCAGTGGATGTAGGTATGGAACGAGTTGCCACATAATTGACCCGTGGCGGGGATGATACCATTGGTACAAATGGACCATTTAGGGAAGATGGTTGACTGGAAGCCATATTTGGACCGGAAATGAAAGCTGGTCAACAGTGACAATTTTGCCTTCATGCAGGAAACAAATCACTCGAAAGAGTGTTGAAACAATAGCTCCCATGTCATAAACATAGTCACGCCCAAGAAGTAAATTGTAATATAAAGGGCCTGGGACTACAATCACATTCAGATAAACACTTTTTCCTCCCAAAGTAATAGGCAACTAAGGAAGGATCCCTAATGGTCGACTGGTTCCTCTGTTAAAAGTCAACAAATTCTAGGTAACAGGCACAAGTGAGGGCAAACCAAGCGCTTGCCAAGTAGTTGAGGAAAGGATACTCACAGATGCACCTTCATCTATAATAGTGCCAGATACGATCATACTACAAACTTGTACTATGATCTAGAAAGGCACATAAGAAGGAAGGAAGAATCCTACCAGTCAATTCCAATCAAAGGAAGTGACTAGATTACTTGGAGGGGGTACTGTCGAAATGGGAGAATTAACCCCTTGAATTAAGAGAGTGGGAGGATTTTCCTCTTGTCTTGATGGAACAGGAGGACTGCCCCCAAGCTCATTAGAATCTGAAGAAACAAAAAGAACTTGAGTGGTATCATATTCACTCTCTTCGGGAAAGGTACAATTTACTGAAGGTGAAATTGGGTCAACTGTTACCTCGACCTGTTGATTTGGGTCGGGTATAGACTCATAGGATTCACTTTCAGAGAGAGTGGCTTTGATCGACAGTTGATTTTGGTCTTGACATCAACTAGTGAAGGATTTAGGGAGAGTTTCCTGTAACCAGATGGAAGTCGTTGCGGTGAAGTAGGATAGTTATCTAACACTCTTTTGGCTTCATCCAGATAGGGACAAAGGTGAATGGGGTGATTCCCTTCATATAACCTACATCGAAACTTAACTTTACCCTTCTTTCCATGAACTTTACTACCACTAGTTGATGGCGTGTGATCTCCAGAAGTTGATGACACAAGATGATGTGAACGAGAAGACCATTCTTCTAAGATATGAGGAATATTAGGACAATTTTGAAGAAAATGGTCTCCCGCACAAATTTTGCATGGATATCTAACTTTGTGAGGCTTGATGGATGGTTTCTCATCAGATGTTGCATTCAAAGCAATGGTTTCTTGGTTTCCCCTCTGCTGAATTTGCTTCTTCTTCTTCTTCTTCTTATCCACCTGGTTACCAGTACCAATACTTTCACTGGGTGAAGAGGAAGAAGGGGAGGAACAAACAATCGAGGAAGAAGGCAAAGGGTCAACTTTAGGATCAACTCAAGGTTGATTTTTTCTAGTTGGAGGTGTACTCGATTGCGGAGAAATCACAACATTTTGAACCAAGGAGGTTGAAAACAACCATACTAGAAAGCCAATGGTAAATCCCGGAAGGGACAATGTAGCCATATAGGGAGCACCAATATTTCCGAAAGGAGGAAAAGCACTAGGATTCCCATCAAAAGGAATTCCTTGATCGGTGGACTCCGGTTTTGTCGCCATATGTTTCAACCTAAGATCAACTAAGGAGTGAGTGTGGGGGATGTTATCTGCGGTCAATTAAATTTATTTTAATCACAGTAACATAACAAAACAAAAAGGGATAATCTAGGTAAAAGGTTTACCAAGCCACTGTGAACTGCAGAATACCTCCCGGCGAACTGAGAAGTACGGGCAGGCAATCTCCCCGAATGCTGTGTTCGGTGTATCACAGTGTACAAGGCGGCCAACTCGGTTACCTAAGGATGGATAGCAACCTAGTGTTGTCCTCCCATATATACCCGAAAGTACGTGGAGGCCCAATCCATATAAGTGTTGTCTAATGCAAAACCGCACAGTGAGAGCATTCCCATATACTTTACGTACTATAACACTGCCCTATATACCCAAAGGTACATGGACGAGCTACGATATACTCACATACGTGGAATGAGGTATCACACTCGGGATGTATTGCAGACAAGTTAGCGATAACTGCTTTGTTTTATGACGCCGAAACACGTCTCTAATCTAGACCTCTAAATGTTTTTCGTTAGGTGACAATGCTCGATTAGGTAAATTCAAATAAATTTTAAGTTGATCTTCTTTAGAATTTGTCTTTCAAGGTTCACCACGTGATGTATGTTTGCAATCTTTAAAATGCAACTAACTTGATAAGCATTCTTTCCAATCAATTTAACAATGAAAATCCTTAGCTAGTAGGGATATAGCAATAAGATCTTTGACAAAGAGCAAAGAGCACATCTAATGCAATTTCCCTAGCTATTCCTTTCAAGCATTCACAAACTACAATATGAATGATGCAAGTTTTTCTTTTCGAATCCTTTAATGTTATGATGAACAAAAAGGAAACATGCACATACAATCAATCAATCTTTCATAAGAATGAAGACTTTTACGACAGTTCTAATTCGAAGGAAGATAAGACTTTACGACACTTTCTTTCGAATGAAGATTAATCAACTATATTATAACTTTGACTATAGACTGATAATGAAAAACAAAACATTAATCAATCAAATCAAAGTAGGGCTGGCAAAGGACATAAGACTTTGTTCTCTAAGACATGACATTCATTGATTAATCAGCAAGCAATCAAATAGAGAAAATTTGGCAAAAACACTTTCCAAAGGTGGGAATTTGACCTAAGGTTGATCAGTGCAGGTCAAAGAGGGCCTAACTACGCTGCAGAGCACTATCCCCTGACCAAGCCTGTGCTGATTTATAAGAGGTCACTCAAGAGTCATCTAACCTCAATTTTTGACCAATTTTTCAATGTAAATAGCTGAATTACAATCTATGAACACAAATAAGGTCTATAAGGATGTCTTAGGAGGTGGATAAGATACTAGGAAAGAGGATTCTTCCCCAATATGGTCGCCAATTTGTTTTGGAGAATTTAGCATCTACGGATAAATACTAATTCACTAGACAAGTAGCTGTGCCTAGAACAACAGTTTAAAGTGTTTTAGACTTTCCCTATAAGAAATAGATAAGAAGAGAGGATAGAAGGCCTACCTGTAGTTCCGATTTCCTCTCGTCTCCCTTGTATCGATTCTGTCGCTCCTTCCCGTACTTAATCCGCTTGAAAAGTACCCTGTCAACACAACAGAAGACGAAAACCGATCAAAGCATACGATCCATTGAATATAAATGAAAGGAATCAGAAGAAATTCATACATATAAGCATTATGAAAGAACACATCATATGGAAAAAGGTTCAAACACTTTATTAGATAGAAGAAGGAATTACAACCATCAGTGTCTGATTCAAAGTCATTCCTCTAGCTTGGATCCCATCCACATCACATCAAAAGCAAGACAAGCTTGTGGCATCACATCATTTGCTCCAAAGTCAAGTCTCATAGTAGCATTATCTCCTTACAATTCAACATAATCTAGCCAGCCCCTGATCACTTAGATGAGTGGTCAATTTATAGGAAGACGAAGGAGTTTTTGTCATTAATAGTGACATTGAATGGCCTTCCATACTTAGAATTAGTTCCATGGAGGAAGGGATGAGAGGATAGGATGCTCCTTAACTCATTCCTCATCCATTTTCAAGCTCATAGGAGTTGATAAGATAGGGAAACTTCTAGATGACTCCAAAAGATAAGAATATTCCCAAAACCCTATGTGAATTTCTCTCATTCTCGCCTAGCGCAGGTGAAAGGAAGCTTAAGTTCTCTGTAGAGCACCCTGGTAGTGGACTCAACTGCTCTGCAGCACACCTTCATAAGGGCTTACCTGCGTTGGTCCCTCTAGAAGAAATTTTTGGAAGTATTCAAGTCATGAAACTATCTGGGAAGGAGGCATTCAAAGGGTTGACTTGTTTAGGGCATGGAACAACTGATTTTAGGGTTTGATGAGTCCTAAATCACTGATCTGAATGTTGGGATTTGATGTGCCCAAATGGATCTGTAACACAACCACATGGAAGAAATCTAATGGGTGCAATTATCCATGTAGGTCACAAAGCTGAAGATCAGGAATGCACCAGGAGTATGACAATCCTATAGATATGGAGCAGATGTCATAATGTCCTATGAGCAAGCAAGTTTGAATGTTTGACTTACTATAGAGAATGTAAATTTGTAGACTAAACATGTGTTTGTAGGGGACCGAAATATGCATATTAGTATGTTATTTTGATTTGGTCATTGAAGTTAGTATATGACAATGTTTTATAGCAATTGTAAGGGTTTGACAAGATTTGGCTTGTTGGCTTGACTTAGTTAGCATATTGGCTTGGATGATTGATGATGCTTTAGAACTTTTACTTGATGCTTGATGGTTCATAGATATGTTCTGGTTTATGGATGATTTGAATTCATTGTGATAACAAATTAGGATTTTTATATTTGATGATTTTGCTTGATGACAATGTTATGTGGGCATAGTAACTTTTAGTGACTAATATTGGTATTTAATAATTATTTTTTATTGGCCTCATTGTCTTTGGCACATTGGTTGAAGTATAAATAGTTGTGATTAAATATGCAATAATCTTACAATGAATGAATGAAACTTATATGACTCATTCTTGGTATATGCATGAAAATTTTATGACTTGTCCCTGATGTATCCATTCACATTTAGTGGCAGAAATGATTCATGCTATGATAATAAATATGGCTTGATAAAGTTTGATTGGAGAATTCTTAGTAAATAAAAGGTTGTTGTAACTTTCTATTTGGGTGAGATCTCCCCCTAACTTGGTCCAAAGAGTTTGTCACAGTGATATTGGCAGAAACTCTTATGACTTTGATATTATCTTTGATTTGATTGCATACCGTTGATTTGTGTGAGGCTGAGTATATCGATTTGGTCAAGCGTTATGTTTTCAGAAAGAAATATATGAAGCAAGCTTCCTGAGCTTGATATGTATGCACTGGAAGTTACCTAGTGAAGCCAGGAAGATGTGCAAATCCAAACCTATGCTTCAAAAGTGGTCCAAGGTATAGATTTTATTTTGATTTTATATAATGATGGTCTATTCTTGACAGGTAATGAGTCTTCGATGATCAAAGTAAGAAGGAGTTGGTCTGTGAAGTTTGAAATGATGAATCATGACATGATGAACTACTTTCCAAAGTTTGGAAAATAAAATTTATATCGTGAAGCTATGGATTTTTTTTTTGGATAATGGAAATGAAAAATCCTTGGACACTCTGATTGAATTTCAAGAAGTTGTGAAGAGATATTACTGATCCTAACTTGACAATGTTAAGAAAAATACTGGCAAGGGGTAAGGGAGGGGTGAATCAATATTTTACACACTTCAGTTTTTCAATTTCTTATTCTGATTTATATATGCTACTGTTATTAAGAAAACATGCGTATGTACACGACTGTGATTAATACAACTCGTGTATGTCCAGATAACTAATTTAACATTAATTTCATTAGTTTTTCATCTTTAATCAGTGCATCATTACTTCATTATTCATCAATTAAACAATAACCATGAGCAGTAAGAATCATATATATCATCAACACACTAGAGCCATATCAACACACATGAACACTAGGATTTTAGGTGGAAACCCAATGTGGGAGAAAACCACCGTTGTCATTGTCTCTGTCTTCTTCTTTTATTAAAAATGAAAAATTCTTACAATCTTGTACCAGCACAAACTCTAACCAGTACGCAAGCACCCACATGCAGAAGGTTACAACCTTCTCTCATTTTCCAACACCTACTGGAAGGGAGATACAACCCCCTTTCTGAAGACTTCTACCTTCAGCCCCTTGTGGAAATTTTTTCAGAATGTTTCAAACTGGATCCACTTGTAAAACAATCATCAAACCAACCTATAGGCCACCTGGACCCATATCAACCATAAAACCAAACAAACGAAGAACTGAATCTGAGACACGGTCACATTGTAAATCAACTGAAACTTTGAAGTATCAAGACACTAAATACAGAACCCAACCAGACACAATAAATAACAAATTGTGTACATGACTGTACTGAATAAAACCCACGTATATACACTCTTTCTCTGTATAATACTTGCGTACATTTCTCAAAATATTGAACACTGGAATCATTAATAACTGAATCTTTCACAGACCATTTCACTAGCTGCAAAACATAGAATCAATCACAAATTTCTGAACCAATAACATATAATATACTTTTGTACCATTAAAATTGAATAGTTCAACCAAGTCACTTCAATCATAATAAATACATCATCGACATAAAACAAGAAGTAAACCAATCATCAATTGTAAACATCAATCATCAGATCTGTAAACATCTATTAACAAATCAAACCCTAGTTTATGTACGCGATCTTAATAAGGAATATCTGTGTATGTACATGCCTACCATGCACAACACCTACATACATATATGCACATACTACAAAAATATTTTGCAGAATATATACATGACCCTTCAGAGCTGAATCTGCATATGTACACAACTATGACCAAACATACTTGCATATAGATTTGAAAACTTTCATTGCAGACACAATTTCACTTTTTGCAACCTTAACTGTCAATGCTACAGACTTTTGAATAAATTGTTTAGATTATAGCATCATATTTTCATCAATATTATACATTTGCAGCAAGTAAATCAATTAAGCATACATGTCAACATATTTCAGATCTTTCAGATCTGAGTCTTCTCCTTGCTCCTTGGTGCACATCTGTTTAAGATCAAATCATTCATAGACAACACAAAACTTGCATGCCTAACACTTTGATTTCCATATCCTTATATAGATTTAGCCTCAGCCAATACCTTAGGCCAATCCCTTAGTAATGTCGTTAGTATTCTTTGACGGGATCAAATAACCATTGTCACACTCATTACTATGGGCCAATACCATGGTAAAGACTAATGGGCCTCCAAATTAGACACAAATTAAGGCCCATACAACCTCTCTTAGACACATGGAGGATATATTAAACCTCTCCTTCTACACTTAATAATGTTTTTTTAGCTTTGATATATTTTTAGGAAGGTTTAGAGGTAATTGCATATTATGTGCCTAATATTATTTATTTTTGCAGAATATTGAGAGAATATGGAGTAAATTATGAATGAGATAATATACATACTTTATCCCTACTACAAGAGGATCAAAACTGGATAATAAATGAACAAGATATTACGAAATTATTTCACAAATTCTGGAGCTCTAGTGATTGAGAAAACCTATGAATGTGCTCCCTGTCATTTAATGTAGATTCCTAGTGTTGAGAACCAGATCCACTATTTGAGGATTTTTTTTTTTTTTTTGGGGGGGGGGGCTCTTCCTCCTTTCAAGGATAATGCTTCATCATCAATTTGTATAATTACCAAATAGAATTGGCCTCTAGGGGCATGTATTTCTTAGTCTTATTGTGGAGAAAACTTGTTATTTAATAGCTCCACTTTCATTTCTAGTAGGGATGTACTTGGATTGATTCAAATAATGAAGTTTGGTGCCATTTTTAGCCTCTAAAGCTTGGTTTCCTCCATAGGATACTAATTTTCCTTGGGTTTTTCCATCCCAGGAGCCTCAAAGCCCTCTTTTACAATTTCTTTATTTCCTTTGAATGCCTTTTTCACTTGCATCTCTTATTTCTGCATTTACTATTCATGCTTCTTTTGTAGTAGGTTACATTGGTTAAATAATTGAAGCAAGTTTTTTTGGTAGGTTATTTATAGATTCACAAGCATGATTAAGCCGTAGAACATATTTTAAAATTCATATTCACCAATGAGCTACTTGGATTGGTTTATTAGTTCACAAATCTAGAATTTTTGGAAATCCCTTGTAGTGAAATAGTAGTAATTTTATGCTATTCTTTAGAACATGTTAATGAGCTTAATTTTATTTGATTATACTTACATTGGTTCATAGAAAATTAAGTTTAATAAAAAAAATTACCCCATAACATTTGCACTTGATTAGGTTAGGAATTTGGTAGGTTAACTAGCTCACTAGTTCTTGAATTTTCAATTTTTAGAGTAATAATTTTCTACTTTTTTTAGCACATGTTAACAGGGGTATTTGGGAGTTATTCCACTTGGAATGGAATCCTAATACATCCTACTTATTAAAAAAAAATTCCCATCCCAATTGCATTTGATTTACTTGGGAATTCAGCAAGTTATATCACTCATGTAGCAAAACAGGGCCTCCTGTAGCACATATAAACATGAACATATTTTCTCCAAAAACTTGATTTTCATCCCTTAGGATTGAATAATGACCCCTAGGCCTTAAATCCATGTTTTGGTAAGAATAAACACCACTTAGGACTTTCCTTTTTACAAAGTAGATTAGGCCTATTTCTTTGAATTCATGCTCTTAGGATTTCAATTACAAATTGTTGTTCTTGCATAGGATTAGTTTCTTTTCAAAAAAACATTTCACATTCTACAATTAGACCAATGATTCAAATTGTTTCAAGTAGCACAAGGTTTCCATTATGCAAATAGACAAGTACTTTTCATTCCTGCAAATAACATAACCTTTACCTTCTTACAATTAGGATTAGTGTTTACATTTGAGCAAGTAGCATTTCCATTTCTTGCCAGTAGAAAAACATTTTCATTTTTGCAATTAGTTTAGGCTTTGATTTCATGAAATTCACTCCATTACCTCAGATCAAAGAAAGAAGGACACATTGTATGTTGCACATATAGTTTCGATACCTCTTAATTTTGTATGAACCCCGGGTTGATAATTTAAGTTGGTAGCCGTTGGAGTTGCAACATTCTTGTTGCAATATTGGGGCTCATCACTTTTTGGCATAGTTGTCGGGCAAGTGTCAAAGCATGCACTGTTTTCTTCCATAGTTGATTCATTTCTTTTAATTTTTGCAAGAACAAAAATTTTCATTAGGCATATTGCATTTCATAGACAGAAAAATTTCATTGCATCAACATTCCTATTTCTATAAAAAAAAAACAAAAAAAATACTTCTCCAACACCAAATCCCCCCATTTGATGACGTGTTTCAGTAAGAACCACATCACCATCCACTTTTGCATGTAGAAGAAGAAGAGGTGGCAGAGAAGGTAGAAGAAATGGATGGAGATGATGACAATGAAGAAGATCCTCTTGGATTTCCCATTCAAGATACTAATATCAGTGTTCATATGAAGAACATCCCTCCATCTTTCCTTTCCAACTTCCATGGTATGAGGTCAGAGGATCCATAAACCTCTCTTTGAATTTGAAATCCTTTGTAGATCATATGGTTACTTGTTAAACACTCAAAAATTGAGATTTTTATTTATTTATTTATTTTAAATTATTATTATTATTATTATTATTATTATTATTATTATTTTAATTAATTAATTTATTTATTTTTTTCCTGGCAAAATTGAAGGATAGAACTCTTAAATGGTTCATGAGTTTAGGGACTAATTCAATAAGATCATGGAATGATATGCAAAAGATATTTCTAAAAAAATATAAAGATCATGATCTTAAAGAAGAAATCTTTAGAATGACTCAAAAATAAGATGAGAGCCTTGAGGATCTAATAGAGAGATTTATGTATAATGTTAAGAGGGAAAAATTACATCATTTAGGATTTGACACACTAAAAACCCTCTTACTTAGAACAATTAGGGATGAGTGGATTGATCTCCTTAATCTCATGAGTAGAGGTGATGTATACCAATTATCATTTGAAAAAAATTGTGAAACATGCAAACGCATATCAAGAGGAAGGGTAAGGGTAGGTAAATCAACATCAAGATTGATAAGTCAAGATGAACTTAGATATATATATTTTTTTTGCTAACTTTAAAACAAAAATTCTTGGCAATCAAAGTGAACAAGTAGAAATGGTAAGAATGCAAAATGAGCAAAAAGATGATGTTCATATTTTTGTTATCCTTGCAAAATCACATGCCACTAAATATTGCCCATCATTACCAAGGTTGAGGGAAGTTTACCAAGAGGACAATGAAGCAAGTCAATCACCAAAGCAACTATGTTATGTAGCTCAAAGAAGACCATGGCAATCTAGTGAACCCGATATGATGCACGAACCTAATTCACAATTTCAAGGTTATGCACATCCATATCAAAGTAATTGGAACACACTCTTTCCATGGCAATATTTTCCATCTCAACCCCAAAACCAATCTTGGAAACAAGGTTTGCAAGGGCCTTATGGGAGGAATCCAAAATATCCTCAATATCCTCCATACCCAACTCCATGCTATCTGGCTACCATCCACCTCCATCACAACCACATCCCCAACCACATCCATCTCAAATATTTACTCCCACTTAACTACATGTACCACCATTTATGAATCCAAACAACGCAGTAATTCAACCCACTTACAATGTTGAGGTACAATACTTCCAAACAACTCCTCTTGATGCGAATGATATTCACCTTAGATCGGGAAGTATATTGCAACAAAGAGATTCTCTTGATGCCATTGAATAATAACATCTAGAAGAAGAAGATCCAAAAGAATCATGTATCACATTTTATGGAGAGCAACCATTGGAGCCTGAGATTGAAGAGTTTCTGTTATGCTTACCATCAGATCCTTTATGTGTGAAAGGGACTAATCGGAAAAAAGTATAAGATTTGAATGGAGCAAAAAAAAAGACATGAAGAATGATCCAAATGAGCAAGCGAACCAAGGGAATCAAAACCATATTGAGGTTTGGTTCTAGAAAATCAACAAGATGGAGCATCACTCTCTTCTTCAACAGTGCTTGATATCATCAAAGTCAAAGCATTTGGTCTTTAATATTCAGGTACATGTCAAAGCACATGTTTCAAGCTTACACATGAGTTTATATGTCATATTTTTATGCACATGGATCCATTGGAAGTATTCTTATACTTGAAAGAGATTTTGTTTTTTCAAGTAGAGTAGGATAGGAAAAAAGAAATAAAAAATGGAAAAATGAGAGAAAAAAAGGAAAAGAACAAAATCTAAGTTGAAAACATCTTTTGAGGCACCTAAGATTAGCTCACTGATTGAAAACCTCCTTGAGGAGGTCAATGGGTTGGAAAGAACAAAACAAAAAAATGAAAAGATCCTAGGTGAAAACCTCCTCTGAGGCGCCTAGGCAGACCTACTAGTTGAAAACCTCATTGAGGTAGCTAGTAGGCCTAGAAAAAAAAGAAATGAAAAATGAAAAGAAATAAATTATTTTCTCCATGTATCTTTCTATGATAAATGCAGGTGCTCTCCAACCTTTGCAAGCAACAAATTACCAAAAAGAAAAAATTGATTAAAAACCTAGTTAAAGGAAGTCAAACTTGGGCTTTCTCCTCCTTTGCCCAGATGCTCCAATAGGACCAAGGCCATGTCAATCCATCACCCTCATCCATTTTCAACATCCACCCATAATTTCCCAGCCTTTTCCGTTCATTTCCTTCGTTGTCCTAAAATTCTATATGAAGGTTTTGTTTTGTTACATGAGGCCAAAATACAGAGGGAAATAATTGTTTTTACCATATCTCGAAAATTGTGCATCCATTGGCAGATATGTTTCATGGGGAGTGTTTAGTCAATTTATTGTTCTTAAATTGCAAGCATGAATTATTGACCAGGGCAGGTAAACTGATGAAGTACAAGTGCACTGTATGTGCTAGAACTTACTTATGTCGTTAAGGTGTTTATGTTATGGTTAATGTCTAAATATAGAATCAATATGGAGATGATGTTACTGTTTATATTAGAGTATTATCCTTGAGATTTGTTAATTGGTTATTCTAAAATTAATCTTAATTGAATTGAACTTTGTGGGATGGTTGAATAGTGATCCTAACTCTACTCTGTTAGACTGTTTTTTATTATGTTTGGATTTTTATGCTGCAACCAAACTAGGCTAACTATGAAAGCATGGAATGATGTGAAGGAGATCCTACTTTATCGAATTGGAAAATGAAAGATGCTTGAATTCAATTGCTAAGAAAAGACTGTCACTCTTAACTATTGTAGCTTCACTCAATGCAAAAGTAAAACAAAAACGAGATTGATAAGCTATGAAATAACTAAACTATGAAACGAAATGACTGAGTTATACTAGGTAGAAAGCAAATGAAATGATTGAATTATGCTAGGTATAAAGCAAATGAAATTACTGATGCAGAGATCAATTTAATCGCGAACTCCATTGAACTGCATACTAAAAATATAAAATAGAGCATCCACAAATTAATTCTAAGAAATAGAAGAAAATATACTTGCAGTGAATCAAAGACTTGATATGCACACAAGGGCCCTCCACAAGGCAGTCAACGGCTTTAACCAACACAACATAAAATGTATGAACCAAGATCTATTAATTGGAAAATAGTTTCAACAAGATGCTTTCAAAATTACATAGGATGGCGCACCCTAAAACATAGAGCGACTATTTCTCTTGTAATGTTTTCTTAATTAACAAGATGAGAAATTCAAGCCTAAGTATCTTTGCTACAATCCTTATCAAACCAAATCATATCGCTTATTCATCGATTTGCTATTTGAAAAAGCAAATCGATAATATCTCTTGAAACTCGGACTCTGTTCCGGCACATTATCTTGCAGTTGACTGTCATGGTTGACCGTGTTGCAGTGCGATTATCTTGATGGATTGGTTCAAGTAAACATGAAGAAATCCATGAGGGGATCATTCTCTATCTACCCATATACTCCTTTGCTAAGCTAGCGCACTCGAAACCTGTCAACAATGGAAGTAGTTGCAGATCTATGGATTAGCTACAAAATCAGGTCAATTCTGTAGCCAGATGCAAACTTTAATAAAACAATAAGGTATATGGAAAAAATATGAAAAAGAGGACATATAAGTGCTTACCTTAACAAAACCTTATATCTACTGCATTTATTTGGATGCTAGGAATAGGAAAATGAGGAAATATGGGCAAAAAGGGGGTTAAGGTAAAGCAGTTCTTGGACTCTACATTCCCCCACACTGGTGGTTTTGTATGTCCTCATTCTCCTATACATTCTTGTTATCACATTCAGGATTCACTTTCTTCTTCTTTCTAAGCCACTGCCATTCTTGGTTTCTTCATGAGGATCTTATACTTTAGGTTGATGTTTTCTCTTTGCATTGCCCTGTTTTATTTCTTCAACCTCTTTTTATTTTTGTACCATAGACTTAAGTGCAAAATAAGGTTGTCACTCTTGGCAATTTGAATTCCATTCCGTGCCTTGGCAATTTTCATTTTTTAGGTATCTGTTTAATGTCTCCAGCTCAAAGATTTCTTGCTTCAAAACATTAGATGCTGAAGGTTCTTGTGGCTCATTAAACTGGTTACTTCCTTCTCCTAGACTTTGGATTGACCCTTTGGTTTTTGCTTCCTTTCTCTCTAATGATTCTATGTAATCATAAATTTCTTGCTAAACAGGATCAATGCCTGGATTTTGTACTGGACTTCTTTGAGGTGAATAGAAGGGAGGTGGTGACACCCTTGGTGACAGTCTCAGTGACTCTCTTGGAGAGTCTTCAAGATCTTCAGTTTGCTCTTTTGACTCAAGATCGATGCATTTCGCAACTCCTGAGGTTGCTTTTTGTACCGTGTTCAATTTGGTACTTCTTCTTAAACTTGTGGTTGGCAATCCCTGAGTTTTCTTTTGGATTTTCTTTCTGAGGAAGGATTTTGGTTTGGGGTAAAACCTTTGTTTTCTTGCCGACTTTATTTCTTCTAAAATTCCCTTTTTTCATTTTCTGCAAAATATCTACAATGGGTAGTTCCTCCTCTAATAATTCTTGTTGGGACTGGGGTTCTTGTTCTATTACTGTTTCCATTTTTCTCTTTCTTCCCCTTAGGGTTTTACTACCACTTGGATGTTCAGGGGTTTTCTCTTCAAAATGATTTCTTACTAGAAATTTTTCCCAATTGTCACCTATGCTTTGAAGATGAAACTCAGTGAAGATTTTTATCAATCCATGATGGTACATTGTATTGTCTATAGACTAGATTTTCTTTTGAACATTCATTAACATTTTCTTAAGGCTATGCAAGAGAAAGTATGGAAGATTCATTTGATGTTCTTCAAGGAAATTCATCATTATCCTAATGTGGTAGAAAAACATGCATCCAAATCGACCTTCACAAGTAATAAATTTATGAAGTACAAGGAGAAAATTTCTCCATTTACTTTTGAGGGATGAACTAGGAATACCTTTTTTTAAGACTGTAATGTCCATGTTTGGGTTTTTCAAGAAGATTTTCCAATTTTCCCCTTCGATTCCTCTGTTTTTGAACCACTTTTCTCCATCTCTAGGCAATTCGGTGGCTTCTGCAATTAGGGACTCTGTTACTGCGAACTTGACATCACCTATTTCAACCTCTGTTCCATCAAAAGATTGTGCAAAAGTCTTCATTACCTCCCTGTGGAAACCATTAATTTTTTCTATGAATTTTAACCATTGTACTTTCTGTAACAGTTCCCTAGTCTGATGGTATCCTTCCAAGAATTTCTTTCCTATTGGTTTTGTTTGGACAATAATGCCCATGGTGAGAGATTTTTTGTCTCAAGAATTGTTTACTTGACAGGGAAAAATGGTGTTGGTAGGGTTTCGTTCTGTGATGGAGAGAGATGGAGAGGCTGTATGAATTTGGAGAAATGAGAGAACGAGTGAATATAATGAAGGCTTGCAGAAATGAGTTAGCTGTTGGAACGCATTCAATTCAATGATTCGATGATCAAATTGATGGATTCGAAATGAGGACGAGACAAGAGTTAAAAATGGTGGACTATAATGGATTTGACAAGTGACTATCACCCATGATTTGCAATGATTTTATTTTATTTTAGTAGTGCTATGTCCACATAATTCATATATGCAATATGTTAACCCTTATTGTAAAATTAAAGTATCACATACCTTCGACTGATTTTCTAACCTTTATTTGTCCTTTGATATCTTCTGCAGGTACTTTGCACTTAAAAGGAGTCAATTATTCTTCAATTTGAGCCACCAAGTGTTCCTGTCAAATTGGTTGCAGAAATCTTATTAGGGCTGTAGAAAGTCACTAATTCTGTAGTTGAGAGATTTTTTTTTCTTTTTAAAAGAAAGGGATGCTTAGGAAAAGGGAATTTCTTTTTGGAAGAAATGGTAAAGAGAGAAAATTTAAGGTGCCAACAAAAGTTGGTTTTCACTTTAAATTTTCTGTATAAGCATGCCAACAACTTGTTGGTTTTCATGTTTATACATTATTATTTATTTTTATTTTTATTATTTTTTATTATATATATATATATATATTTTATGATAGAGAGAAATAAAATTTCTAAGGTGGAAAAGAAGAGGAATTCTTCTCAACCATTTTTAATTCTGAATTGTCTTGGAAAATTTGGACAAATTCTTCTTTTGTTAATGCCTTCTAATAAAGTCTAAATCGATGTCCATTTACTAAAAGAGGAATCTTCTCTTCATCAATAATCTTGATTCTAACTGCACCATTGTCAAAGACATTTTCAATTTCATAAGGTCCAAGCCAGTGAGTTTGGAATTTTCCTTAGAAATTTTTGAACTTTGAATCAAAGAGTAATGCCCAATCTCCTGAATGAAATTTCCTTTCTTTAATGTATTTTTCATGCCATCTGGATCTCTGTTGCTGAACTAGGTTAGTTTTATGGAAGGATTCTTGTCTTATTTCATCAGGCTCATTGAGTTGTCCCATCCTTTTCTTTTGTGCTTCTGATAAGTCAAGATCCAATTGGACTATTTTTTTATAGGTCTGGATCTATAACTCTATTGGAAGTAAGACCTGCTTCCCATAAAAAAGTTCATAGGGAGTATGTCCTATAGTAATTCTCCATGTAGTTCTATAAGCCCATAAATATTCTGGAAGATTTTTTGCCCAGTCCTTCCTATGTAATTGTACAGTCTTGGTAAGAATTGCTTCAATCACCTTGTTTGTAGACTCAACTTGTCCATTAGCTTGTGGATGGTATGGAGTGGACTTCCGATGCTTGATTTTGTATTGCTCCACAAGCTTTTGCACTAATCTGGATGTAAATTGTGTTCCTTGATCTGTTACAATTTCTCTTGGAACACCAAAACGAGTGAAAATATCCTCAAAAAGAAATGAAACTACAACATTTTCAGTAGCAAAAGGAAGTGCTTTAGCTTCTACCCATTTAGTGACATAATCAATACATACTAGAATATACCTTTTTTGCTTTGAAGGTGGATTGATTGGACCAACAAAATCTAGTGCCCATTTTTCAAATGGTTCAATGAGTACCTGAGGCTGTAATGGAATTTCATTTGAAAGAGTAGGTTTTCCCATTCTCTGACAACTGTCACATCTTTTAACATATTCCTTGGTATCCTTGAAAATGGAAGGCCAATAATATCCTAAAAGTAGGACCTTATAAGCAATTCTTTTGTCAGAAAAATGTCCTCCACATGGTTCATCATGGCATGCTTTAAGTATTTCTGGTATCTCATCTTCTCGAACACATCTTCTGATGATGAGATCTGGTCCTGTTTTGTATAATTCTTCGTTTATCCATGAATAAGATGTGCTATTGTGAACTATCCTCCTCTTTTCTCTAGGAGACAAATGAAATGGTATTTTCCCTGTAGCTAAATAGTTAGCAATATCTTCATACCAAGGTGATTTAGTAGATAATACAAAAAGATATTCATCAGGAAATTTATCCTCCATAGGTTGATCATTATTATCATTCTGAATTCTAGATAAAAAGTCAGCAATTGTATTCTGTTTTCCGGGTCTATCTAGAATGGTGATGTTGAATTCTTGTAACAATAAGAGCCATCTGGTTATTATTCCATTAGTGATTGGTTTATTCATTAGGTATCTAATGGAATAATGGTCTGTGTGAATGAAAGTTTCATAGCCAGTTATATAATGTTTGAATTTGTTAATGGCATGAACTACAACTAAAAACTCCTTCTCAGTTACAATATAATTTAGCTCTGTTGGAGTTAAATTTTTACTGGTGTAATAGATTGCATAAGGAGTAAGGTCTTTTTTCCCTAACACAGCTCCTAAGGTTGTATCTGAAGCATCAGTTGATATATGGAAAGGCAATTTCCAATTGGGTCCTTTTAAGATAGGTGCTTCAGAAATTTTCTTTTTTCAAAGTTTCAAAGGCAGTTTGACAATTAGAATCCCAACTGAATTCACAGTATTTGGTAAGTAGTTTAAAGAGTGGAGATGCAATTTTTGTGAATTTTTCTATAAATCTTCTATAATATCTAGTAAAACCAAGAAAACTCCTAACATCTTGTTGATAGCTTGGCATTGATAATTTAGAAATGACCTCAACTTTAGATGAGTCTACCTTAATTCCATCTCCTAAAATATGGTGACCTAAAATAATTCCTTCATTAAACATCATAAAAAAAATTTCATGACTTAACGAAATATTTGTTTCTTTACAGCTTATTAGAACTTTTTCTAAATTTTCAAGTGAATCTTTAAAAGAATCTCCATAAACTGTGAAATCATCCATAAACACTTCCACACAATCATGAATAAGATCAGAGAAAATTCCGAGGACTGCTCTTTGGAATGTTGCCGGAGCATTGCATAGTCCAAAGGGAAGTACTCGGTAAGCATAAGTTCCCCATGGACAGGTAAATGTGGTTTTATCTTGATCTTTAGGTGCTACCTGAATCTGATTATATCCACTAAAACCGTCCAAAAATGAAAAATACTTTTTCCCTGCTAATGTGTCCAAGACTTGATCTATGAAAGGAAGTGGAAAATGGTTTTTGAATGTTGCTTTATTTAATTCTCTGTAATTGATACATACTCTCCCTCCATTTCCCATTTTTCTTTGGAATGATTACTAGGGGTGAAACCCACTAATTGTCTCATATTGGATAGATGAAATTACATTTAGCAACTTTTGTAATTCCTCCTTAACAATTTCTTTTAGATTGGGTTCATTCTTCGTTGTGGCTGTCTAATTGGTGTTGCACTTTGTTCAATGTAGATATGATGTATGCAAGTTTTAAGATCAATTCCTCTCATATCAATGTATTCCCATGCATAAGCAGAAGAATATTTTTGTAAAATTTCTACCAGTTGATTCTTTTGTAATTCTTCCAGGTTTTTATTAATATTCAAAGTTTTACCTGGAAAAATTTCTATTGAAGAATTCCCAAATTTCTCCACAGAGAGAAAATATACTTATCTAGATGAGAGATATTCATTTCGAATACGGTCATAATGTGAGGAGGATTCATTATTCTCCAGTAGATTTAAAATTTGGTCCTCCTCTCTTACTTGTTCAATAGTGAAAACAGGTTGTATATCATCATCATCATCTATCCATCCCTCATTCTCTATTTCTATTGTTGTTTTTACAGGAAGGTACAATGTAAATTTCTTTGTAGAATTTCCATCTAAGATAAACATGTCACCTGATCTACAACCGATGAAAGCATCAGTTGTAGCTAACCAAGGTCTTCCTAGGATTAATGGATGTCCTCCTAGATTATTCTTGGGTGTTAAGACCATGAAATCTACAGGATATTCCCAAGAATCTAAGGATACACAAACATCTTCTAACACACCATCGGGTTTAATTATAGACCTGTTTGCTAATTGTAGCAATGTTGGTGTGAATTAAAGGTTAGAAAGTCTAAGTGAACCCATCACATGTTTACTCATTATGTTTATGGCTGTTCCTAGATCAATCAGTGTGTGTGGTATTTCAATTCCATTGATGTGAATTTTCACAATGGGGCTCCCTAGATCTAGATATTTTTGGATTGTTGTTTTCCCCGTCATGATGTCTACAATTTTCTCAACTAATTGAATTCTTTTTATGTCTTTTCTTTTTCTTCCCAATCTTTGAGTACTTAATTCATTAATTGTTTTTGCAAAGATTGGTATTTCTTTTATGGCTTGCAATAAAGGAATTTTTGTATAGAGATTTTGTAATTCATCCATCATATTATAATAAGGCAATGTGATTTGTTTTTCTACTCCATCAATTTTCAACTGTTCAGGAAAAGGTGGTCTAATGGATACTGAGGGTTGTTCTATAATAGGGGCATTTATTGGAACATTTTTTGTTTGATTATTCTCTTTACGAGGGAGATAGGTTTCTCCTTCTTCAAATTGATTTTTATGTTTTTGAAGATTTGCCCTTGCTTCCTGAATAACAACATGGGATTTTCTTTGCAATACTCTTCCAGACCTTAATTGAACATTATTTAGATCTAGTGGAGTTATTACATAGGTTTGAGGATTTTTCCCTTCCATGTTGTAAACAGGTTGTTGTTGTGATATTTTATTATTGGGATTCGGAAGTGGTTGAGCGGGTAATTGATTTGATTTTTGTGCAAATGGTAGGGAGAGCTGTGGATTTTGATTTTGAACTTGGACTTGAGGTAATTGATTGGCTTGAGGAATTTGATTAGATTGGGGTAGGAATTGTGGTGGAAAATTAGGATAGGATGGTGAATATTGTTGATATTGAGCATAAGCCCCATAAGGATTTTGCCATCCTTGATTCCAAGATTGTGATTGTGGCTGAGCCCAAGGCTGCCAAGATGGATTCCAATTATTTTGTGAAGACTGAGCAAATTGTTGTGATCTAAAGCCTTGTGGTTGATTTGTTTGAGAGTTCTGCCATGGTTTCTTGGCAATAAAGTAAAGAGGGTCTACTTGTTCTGGTATCCCTTCATCATTAAATATAACCTTGAGACCTGGTAAAGAAGGACATTCCTTAGTGTCATGGTTATATGGCATAGGTTTCTATAGTTTTTAAGTCTAAAGGACATTCTCTTAGAGCATGCTTCTTTCGACATCTAGGACAAAAAATGGATAATGCAACATTTTCGGATTTTTGCTTGTTTTGTATTTTAAGGGTGTCTATTTGTTCACTTAGACTCCCTAAAATATCTGTCTTGAAAGTATCAAGAAAGCTTCCTAATTCTGCCCTACTGACTGTCCCAGCTGCATATTTATTGATTCTTGATAAGAGAGGGTCTCTAGGACTTTTTCCAACTCGTGCTTTACCCCTTGAGATATGTACACATAAATCACAGATATCTACAAATGGTAATTGAGAAATATCTCCTTTTCCTGTTAAGTTAAGGAGATCGATCCATTCATCTTTGATAGCTTTGAGTAGGAGGGCTTTCAAAGTTTCCTCATCCAAATTATCCATTTTTTCTCTTTTAATATTATAGACAAATCTCTCGACTAAGTCTTCAAGATTCTCATCTTCTTTTTGTGTCATTTTGAAGACTTCATCTTTAATGTTATGAGGCATACAATAATCTCTATATTTCTCTAAGAAAGCTTCTTTCATTTGTGCCCATGTTCTTATAGAATTCATCCCTAGACTCATGAACCATTTTAATGTTGAATCCTTTAAGGTAGCAGGGAACAATTTCAATTTTTGAGCATCATGCAGATAATCATATGATCTGCATAATACTTCAAATTCAAAGAGAAATGTCTCTGGGTCTTCACTTCTTTTTCCATGGAAATTAGGAAGAATAGAAGGTGAAATATTTTTCATTGTGAGGGTTGTATCTTCATAAAAAATGGGAAATCCAAAAGGATCTTTATTTCCTCTACCTCTACCCCCTCCTCTATTTCTATCTCCACCTCCTCCTCTACCTCTTCCTCCTCCAATCCTATTTTTCTCACCATTGACATTGTGTACCTCACCTTCCCCTTCTTCAACCATGATAGATTCTTTAGAACTAATGTAAGGTTCTTCTAATTCTTTTGGTTCCTCTATCAATGGATAGCCAAAATAAGTTTCTTGTTCCTCTTCTTCACTAGGAATTTCTAATTCTTCTCCTAAAATTTGTTCACTAGTGGAAGATAGAAAAACTACTCCTGTAGTTGGGGATGTAGGATTTTCTTCAATTACAGCTTCAGTAGATGAAGTAGGTGAAGTTCTGGATTGGATTTCTGATCTTGAGACTTCAGGAAGTCTTTGTTGTCCTACAAATGGAATTCAGGTTTGAGTAGGTGGTGTGGAACTTCGAAGTTGTGGTGGAGTGAGTGGATTTGTGGGGATTAAACTTCTTCCTTGTCCTACAAATCTACCTCTAGAGTCTCTTTCCCTACGCATATCATGTTTTTAATTGATGTTTTTTTTTAAACTTCTATTTGTACTTCCTCAACAACGGCGCCAAAATGTTTAGTCAATTTATTGTTCTTAAATTGCAAGCATGAATTATTGACCAAGGCAGGTAAACTGATGAAGTACAAGTGCATTGTATGTGCTAGAAGTTACTTATGTCGTTAAGGTGTTTATGTTATGGTTAATGTCTAAATCTAGAATCAGTATGGAGATGATGTTACTGTCTATATTAGAGTATTATCCTTGAGATTTGTTAACTGGTTATTCTAAAATTAATCTTAATTGAATTGAACTTTGTGGGATGGTTGAATAGTGATCCTAACTCTACTCTGTTAGACTATTTTTTATTATGTTTGGATTTTTATGTTGCAACCAAACTAGGCTAACTATGAAAGCATGGAATGATGTGAAGGAGATCCTACTTTATCGAATTGGAAAATGAAATATGCTTGAATTCAGTTGCTAAGAAAAGACTATCACTCTTAATTATTGCAGCTTCACTCAATACAAAAGTAAAACAAAAACAAGATTGATAAGCTATGAAATAACTAAACTATGAAACAAAATGACTGAGTTATACTAAGTATAAAGAAAATGAAATGATTGAATTATGCTAGGTATAAAGAAAATGAAATTACTAATGTAGATATCAATTTAATCGCGAACTCCATTGAACTGCATACTAAAAATATAAAACAGAGCATCCACAAATTAATTCTAAGAAATAAAAGAAAATCTACTTGCAGTGAATCAAAGACCTGATCTGCATGCAGGGGCCCTCCACGAGGCAGTCAACAGCTTTAACCAACGCAACATAAAATGTATGAACCAAGATCTATTAATCGGAAAATAGTTTCAACAGGATGCTTTCAAAATTACATACGGTGGCATGCCCCAAAACACAAAGTGACCATTGTTCTTATAATGTTTTCTTAATTAACAACATGAGAAATTCAAGCCTAAGTATCTTCGCTACAATCCTTATCAAACCAAATCATATCGCTTATTCATCGATTTTCTATTTGAAAAAGAAAATCGATAATATCTCTTGAAACTTGGACTCTGTTCCGGCACATTATCTTGCAGTTGACTGTCATGGTTGACCATGTTGCAGTGCAATTATCTTGATGGATTGGTTCGAGTAAATAGGAAGAAATCCATGAGGGGATCATTCTCTATCTACCCACATATTCATTTGCTAAGTTGGCGCACTCAAACCCTGTTAACAATGGAAATAGCTGCGGATCTGTGGATTAGCTGCAGAATCAGATCAATTCCATAGCTAAATGCAAACTTTAATAAAACAATAAGGTATATGGACAAAATATGAAAAAGAAGACATATAAGTGCTTACCTTAACAAAACCTTATATTTATTGCATTTATTTGGATGATAGGAATAGGAAAAGGAGGAAATATGGGCGAAAAGGGTGTCAAGGTAAAGAAGTTATTGGAATCTACAGGGAGATGCATGTGGATGATTGTAACATGCTCAAGGAATTTCAATAAATTCCAATGCACAAATTTCGATAAATTGGCCTCCATCACCTACAACAATTTTTATTTTTTCTTGAGATTTGTGCATCCATTTGCCGATATTTTTTATGGGGAGATGCATAAAGATGATGGAAACATGCTCACAAAATTTTAGATAAATCCAATCAACAATTTGATAGATATGGATAAAATAATTATGCTACATGAGCATTCCAGGATTGCTACATGAGTGACCAGAATTGCTATAGGAGTGTGATTGGCATGGAAAAAGGGTTCAAATCTTATGTTTTCATCTAGGAACAAGAGGAGGGGTCCACCATAGCCTCATCATTTATTTTTTACACCACTTGACCTCTTCTCCACTCTCATTTTCATCTCTGTCCAAGAAAAGAACCCATTTTCACCTGTTCTTCCATCCCTTCCACCACAAAAAAGGCCTTTGATCCTTATCAACAGATTACTCATGAATTATCAGTATTTTTAAAGGTATCACCTGAAGGAAATAATGATCCTAAGAGGGTCTATGTGACAACTACAAGAAGACACACAGTCCTGTAGTAGCCTGAACAAGCCCTCCAAAACCATAATCAAAAGCACTTGGAAGCGCCAAAATGAAGAATTGACCAACATGAAGCATTGAGGGTTCTGTTAGTGTCATTCTTTCCAGCCTTCCTCCAGTGATCAAATATGCTCTTACAAAGTGGTCTCAAAGTGTCAAGGTCAAATTTTGTCATTTCAAAGAGTTTTCAAGCAAAATTTGGTCACTAGGCATTAGGTCTAGGGTTTGCTTTCACTCCTTCTAAATTTGTCCAAATGTTGGTCCATGTCACCATTCATCTGAGTTTATCATCATTCATAGGGTTTTCATTATCATGTCAGTGTCTAATGAGTCATTTTACACCTTGTTCATGCTTCAATTGCACCTAGGCAAGGTCATTTCTCTCCTAGGGTTTTGAAGGTGATTTCTCGTGGACGGTCAAATCATTGGAAAAACTTGTATCTAGATGTTCATACACCTTCCCCTATCTTTCATGTACCTTATAAAACACTTCCCATCACTGAGATCCCCCAAATTCCTCATTTTTGCACAAACCCTAGTTTCTAGCTACAACCTAGCAATTTTCTAGGTTGGGCCTGTGTTTTGCCCTTTTGGACCCCTTCCCCTCACTCGATCTCCGCGATTCCACTTTCCCCTGCTTCCTAACATCCCTCCCCACTCCCAAAAATTTCCCCAAGAATTTAGAAGCCCCCTATCCCCTTCATTTCACTCCATTTCGACAAAATTCCTTGTTTCACACATCGGGACAAGTCGCACTCAAAAGCTGTGTCAGAGCAATCAAAGATGAATTTTGGAAAACTGAGAGAGGTTTTTGTCCAAAACATGCCAAAGAAGAAAAACCTCTTTCACTTTTTGCACAGGTGTCATGTTTTTAAAGAAATGTCAAAATTACAATCGCTAGATCCAAGGAGGTTGGCCAAGGCACTAAAACGACGGAAAAGGCCCGATCCACTCCAAATTTTGGCCAAAGCCTCTTTTAATGAGCATGGTACTTTATTGGGGACTCCCAGCCCAAATTTCAAGAAATTTGGAGAAAATTTTGTCAATTGTGAATTTTTTGTGCCAAACACAGGTTTTCTCCAGCGCGACCCTTTCGTTGGGCAACTCCATTTTGGGAAAACTCAGCATTTATGGATTTTTCATGGAAAGTTACACTTGCTCAGCCATTGCCAAGAAATTTCACCAAGTTTTGAGCCTCCAGAAAGTCAGAAAACAAGCAAAAAATGACTTTCTGCCACCTTTTTGACACACAGGAAGCAGTCTTGGGAGATTGCAATTTTGGAGGGGCAAATGATCCCAAAATTCAGAGATTCCACTTGGGTTGGAAAGTATACATCCATACCTTTCCAACAAGCCCACTTTTGCCTCATTTGGACACCTGGAAGTACCTCAAAATCAGCTCCAAAGTAGCGCGACCCGTTCAGGAAAAGTGCGCGACCCGTTGGGCAATTTTCACAGGAATTCATCTACAGCTCAGGAATTCGCCCAGCTTTGACCAGTTTTGACTTGTGATGGGATTTTTCACCCTCTTTGATGTAATTAATGTATTTTCATGTTGACATGACACTTATTTACCTACTCTATAAGATTCACTCATGAAATAGCATACATTTAATGAATGAATTGGTTTCCTAGCTTATAGAGGCAAGTTGTTTTGACTGCCTAGATTTTAGTGCTCAGTTTAGAATTGGTTGAAACAGCTCCTAGAAGGATGAGCTCGACTCCTAGAGGCAAGGAAAGGTGTTATCTTGCCTATATTATGTATTTTCTTAGTCATTTTCAGAGGTTGGAGGGTTGGACTCTTGAGGGAGAAAGCTCTATTGTATTACTCATTGTATCTCTGCAATTTTGGCAAAGGAAGAAAGACCAGGGTTTTGCAGTCCTTTTTGGGATTCCTGTGGTTACATGTATTGATGGTGTGTTTCTCTTTGTACTTGTAAGTTTGTTATGTGATTCATCTTCTCACTTTTCCTTCTGCAAATTAGGAAAATGAAGTGTTAAAGTAGAATTCATGATTGCCATGCTCTGCTTTTAAGTTTGCTTAATATTTATGTTTTCATCTGTCTAAAGAGAACTCTTGAAGGTTTCTTGCTCTCTTTAGCCCCTCACCGGTCATTCCTATCCATTCACTTAATTCAAAGGCATCAATACAGTCTCCTACCTTGCCCCAAAGAACCCCCTGCAAAAACTGTGTCCAATCCCCGCACCCAAAATTGCCTTTCCCCGATTTTCCACCAAAATCTTAAAACTTCCCAATTCAAACCTTTTATTAGTTTACTAGCCTAAAATCAGTGTTTCCTTATTGGTTATCTCGCCCTTTGAAGATCTTTATCGAGATAGACCGGAGAGAGCCCTCTCCTGCCCCGTAGGGCTAGCTACGAGGCTAAGTGGTTTGATGTTGCCTTGGAGTTTACCTTTTTCAGCCTGAGGTGAAATTTCAAGCGCTAACAGGTTCATCTCCCTGAGTTTGGGCATACACAACTTCTGCGGGGCTAGTATAGGGTCACTAATCATCACCAACAACATTAGCTTGATCAACCATCAACAATACGTATAGTGACAACTTTGATCAATCAAGCACAATTCAAGAGAAAAAAAAAAACTTCTAGAGCAAAGCCAATGCATGGAGAAATGAGAATAAGAAGATGACACCTCAAGAAGCTAGAATCTCAACCATTACCTTTGTTCAGAAGCAGCATGCAACCTTCAAAGGATCATCACTAGTAGCTTTAGAACCACCAAAGGCAACTTCAACATTCATATCAATAACCTCAATATCACCTGCAAAAATACATCAAGGGTAAGGCCCAGGTATGCAATCATCAAAACCTCTCCTACATAATTATTTTAGCTCAAAAAAATGTTGTAAGTGTATGAAGGAAAAGTTTTTTATAGCCAAACTCAGTAGAAAAGAAGCCTCGGCCTTATCTAGTTGTTAACTTCACTTTTCTACCAAGACACCCGCTCATGGGGGAGAGGAAAAGACATAAGTGAAGAGGACTTGAGAAAGTGAGATGTAACGATTTAGTCGTGATGGAGGAAAAGGAGTGTGAAGAGGTAGGTAAGGGACAACTTAGTTAACTCAAAGAAGTTTGAGTTTATTTTTCATGCAATGAAAAAAATAGAGAAAAAAATGAAAAAAACAATGAAACAAATCAATAAAAGAATAAAAAGGTGGACCCACCACCTCTTGGCATGCAAATAATAGTTGCTACAGGATTCGGGTTGGTTGCTATAGGAGTACCAGCAATGCTACAGGAGAAAACATAGCCGCTACAGGAGAAATAAAGCCGCTACAGGAGAAAACATACCTACTACAGGAGAAATAGAGCTGCTACAAGAGAAATAGAGTTGCTATAGGAAGGAGAAAAGTTGCTACAAGAGATAGATAGATTGCTACAGGAAGTTAACAGAGGGCTACAAGAGAAAAAAATTGCTACTAGGGTGTTGGATAATGATTAATTAATTGCTACAAGGTTAAAAGAAACACAACAAAGATGCAAAGGATTTGCTACAGATAGTCGGGTAGTATAATGGTAAATTCTCCAAGGGTGAAAGGTATCCAAGTCAGTAAGTTGGTCATCACATCATTCATTTATTTTTCTTCTGTTTATTAACCATAATTTATCCCTCTGTTAGAAGAAAGAGCTCTTTGTTAAGCATTTTCAATTCCATAATTTAATGAGCAAAGAGAATTTAGATTTCTAGTCAAGGGTATTCATAAGAATTTGATGGACAATATGATGTGTCATGGCCAAGAAATTGTATCAGCAGTAAGAGGCTTAGACTTCAATGAGAATGACATTAGTAATGAGGTAACATGCAAGGAATTTTTCTTTTTGCAAGGAGAAGTGCCATACGAATACCAAGAATACAAACCGAAAGCAAGGTGTTGCCCTCACAAATAGAAACCATTACAATTAAAGAATCACATAAGAGAAAGAAGCAGCCTAAACCTGCAATAGAAGTTCCATGGGAAACTAAGATAGGGGAAGAAATGAAAATAGAAGAGTAGCAAGAAGAGTAGCAGGAGGACTAATGCATGGACCAACAAACAAAGGATGAAATGGGCCGGCATACATGAAGAACTGTAGGGAAAGGAGGATGAATAGGTTGCTCAGAGGATGAGCAACAGTTTCTGTAGGGGGTATGATGGGCCTCCAAATTAGACACAAATTAAGGTCCATCTAACCTTTCTAAGGCACATTAAGGCTATATTAAACCTCTCCTTATACACTTAATAATGTTTTTTTTAGCTTTAATATGTTTTAAGGAAGGTTTAGAGGTAATTGCATATTATGTGCCTAATATTATTTATTTTTGCAAAACATTGAGAGAATATGGAGTAAATTTTGAATGAGATAATATAGGGACTTGCTCCCTACTACAGGAGGATCAAGACTGGATAATGAATTAACAATATATTATGAAATTATTGCACAAATTTTGGAGCTCCAGTGATTGAGAAAATCTAGGAATGTGCTCCTTGTCATTTAATGCAGATTCCTAGTGTTGAGAACCAGATCCACTATTTGAGGGATTTTGGAGGGAAAATATTCCTTCTTTCAAGGATAATGCTTCCTCATCAATTTGTATAAGTACCAATTCAAATTGGCCTCTAGGGGCATGTATTTCTTCGTCTTCTTGTGGGGAAAACTTGTTATTTAGCAACTCCACTTTCATTTCTACCAAGGATGTACTTGGATTGATTCAAATAATGAATTTTGGTGCCATTTTTAGCCTCTAAAGGATTGCTTCCTCCATAGGACTCCGAGTTTCCTTGGGTTTGGCCATCCCAGGAGCCTCAGATCCCTCTTATAAAATTTCTTTATTTCCTTTGAATGTTTTTTTCACTTGCATCTCTTATTTCTTTATTTACTATTCATGTTTCTTTTGTTCTAGGTTACATTGGTCAAATGATTGAAGTGAGTTTTTTTGCAGGTTATTTATAGAATCACAAGAATTATGAAGCCTTAGGATAGCTTTGAAAATTAATATTCGTCTTTGAGCTACTTGGATTGGTTTACTAGTTCACAAATCTAGAATTTCTGGAAACCCTTGTAGCGAAATAGTAGTAATTTTCTGATATTTTTTAGAACGTGTTAATGAGATTCAATTGAGTTCATTACAATTGCATTAGGTCATAAAAAAATTCAATTTAATATCAAAATTCACCCCATAGCATTTTCACTTGATTAGGTTAGGCATTTGGTAGGTTAACTAGCTCACTAGTTCTTGAATTTCCAATTTTTAGAGTAGTAATTTTCTGCTATTTTTTAGCACGTATTAACAAGGGTATTTTGGAGTGATTCCATTTGGACTGGAGTCTTAGTAAATCCTACTTAATAACAAAAAATTTCCCATCCTATTTTCATTTGATTTACTTTTTAATTCAGAAAATTAATTCGCTCCTGTAGTAAAACAGGGCCTCCTGTAGCACCTTTTGTAGCATATGTAAACTTGACCATATTTGCTCCAAAAGTTTTGGTTTTTTCCCTTAGTCTTGAATAATGACCCCTAGGCTCTAAATCCATGATTGGGGAAGAATAAACACCACTTAGGAATTTCCTTTTAACAAAGTAGATTAGGCCTATTTTTTTGAATTCATGCTCGTAGGTTTTAAATTACAAATTGTTGTTCTTGCATAGATTAGTTTCTTTTCAAAGAAACTTTTCACATTTTGCAATTAAACTAATGATTTTCATTATTGCAAGTAGCACAAGGTTTACATTCTGCAAATAGACAAGTACTTGTCATTCTTGCAAATAGCATAGCCTTTACCTTCTTGTAGTTAGGATTAATGTTTACATTTGAGAAAGTAGCATTTCCATTTGTTGCAAATAGAGTAACATTTCCATTTATGCAATTATTTTAGGCTTTTATTTCATGACACTCACTCCATTACATCAGATCAACGAAAGAATGACACATTGTATGATGCACATATAGTGTCGATACCTCTTAAGTTTGTATGAACCCTGAGTTGATAATTTAAGTTGGTAGCCTTGGGAGTTGCAACATTCTTGTTGTAATCACGGGAATCATCAAAGACCCCTGGTATTCAATTTACCATGGTGCGGATTCTGTATGTGACTTTTCTTCACAGTACCTACGTATGTACGCAACCTTTCTGTATAGTATCTGCGTATACTTTTCCAAACTTTATATTCAACATCTATTTGTCTCTAACTGTCATTTCTCTATTCATCACTTTTGTAGAATCTGTTCCAACCTATATAATCATCTTGTTATAATAATGTTTACATATTTATCAAGTAGGTTTCCATCAAGGACAACACATTAGCCATAATGTCAATAAACAACCGACAATTGATTGAAGCATTGATGTTCCGTGTGAACACCCATCGGTATATATATATATGTGTGTGTGTGTGTGTGTGTGTATTTTGCATAGAATCTGAGTCAATTCATGACTGAGCCACTTCATACACATTGAGTTGTCGTTAAGCACCCTTTGAGATATTAGCAGGGAACGATCAATTTTTGGTCCGAGATATTCTTCCTATGATATGTGACTAGATGGATGTACCAATGTTGTTTGGGATTGTTATTGATAAGAGGAGTACATATGGGTGTTTCCTTAGTATGAGATCTGCAATGATATTTTTGGATGAAAAGTTTGTAGCTTTAAGCATGACCGATGTTGGGTATGATGTTGCTAACATGGCTAGCTATGAGGCAGTTTGAAGAAGTTCTTTAGAGAGTTGTTTGAGCAGGTTCAAGATATGACAGGGATGCGTTGCGACAATAATAAGTGGGATCTGATTGACATAGAATCTCGTATATAGATGAGACTGAGATATCTTCATCCGTTGTTTTTGTACGAAACAAGTTTAGGCTTGTGGTTGTTGCCTCCATGAGAGGGAGGATGAATAAGGTATCCTTTTTGTGATATATATATTTGTTCTAATATAATATTTGATTTGATGTCCTGTATGAACATGAGACTATTTCTATTGCGACATGATGATTAAGTAGGTACCATATATGAGCACGATGATATGTTTTAATCTATAGAGAGAAGGATTGATCAAGAACACCGAGTCAACTCTTCCCCCTCGTGTGAGCTACCAACGTGAGTAATTGAGATGGAAGGCTCCTGGGGTTGAGGGATCTCTGGACAATAGGGTCGTAGATGTTGTTCCCCTATATGTCACCCATAGGGTGTGTGTGACCCTTATCTATTGTGACAAGTCAGGTATCTCTCCCTATATAAGTCTATGTAGAGTATATCCCAGTTGGAATCATACCCACAAGTTTGGCTTGTTGGGAATTTCTCTCCCCGTTTGGCCAACAGGTTGAGGAGGCTTGGGGGTGTATGAACCTTAGCTTTGGTAAGTCAGGTATCTCACCAAGATCAGATTATGACGCAAGTGTTATATCACATGACTCTTGAGGCTCATTATTGGGAATATCAGTGGGAAATAGGATGGGTTGAGATGTGCTCCCTTATATCACCTATTGCTCGATATGGGGTTGAAGATGATTTTCTCCCCCATGAAATTTTGGTTGACACTAAGCTCCCCGATGTGGTTTTAGGTTGAGATGTGCTCCATGATGTTGTTTCAGATTGAGATAGGCTCTCCAATGTTGATGTGTGTCATAGAATTGGCTCCCTACTGATGTTTCTCAGGTAGTAGCATTGGGCTCCCCAATGGCAGCGATTCCGGGTGGTAGTAGTGGCTCCTCGATGGATAGAGGGTGGTAGCTTAGGCTCCCCTTCAATGTCAAATTATTATTCTTTTAGATTCGAGAATGTTTAGAATAAGAATATATGTCTAGAGATGAGCAAGTGATGGCATTTGATGAGGAGACACTTGATTGGATATGATTTGATGATAGGATTCTTGCGGTAATTACATCATGTAGTTGGAATTTATCCCTAGATGAGAGGTAGTGTTAATTTTGTAGCTCAATGACAAATTCAAACCATGGTACAAGATTACTCTTTTCGAGAGGACCATTTTTTACTATTGAAGCGCTCAATTTGGATAAGAGAAAGTGTATTTTTGAATTAAATCCTACATGTGCATAATTGATCAGGTCGTCCATAAAGAAAATTGGACTCCCTTGAAAGGCTATAAATACAAGTGACCTCAACCTAATTTGGACATCATCATTATGATCATTCTACTTCTTTATTTGGTTTGGCTCGCATAGGTCTGAGATAGTTCGTGGATAGTTTACTCACAAAGTCTAAGATTGTCAGGTCTGAAGCCTGCACGTGTTTAGGGTTTTTTGGTTTCACACTGCAAGGCATGACAAGGCAGATTTTGGTCATAACCGAAGGTTAGTAGGATCATGTGTGTGGTTGGAGGGTTTTAGTTACACACACATCACTCTCTAGGTGTGGTTGCAACCTAAGGTTTTGTTTTTTAGTTGATCACAGATTTCACTCGTTGACTACAGGGTTCGACAATTTACCGTAAATAGTGACAGTTGATCACAGGCTTCTAAATCAAGGTTTTTTTTATTATTATTGGCATTGTTGGGTTCATCTCATGATATTGTTTAGTTAATTTTGCTCGATAGTTGTATAGATGAAGATATGGATAATTGTACTCTTTTTTTGAATCATTCAATGACAATTTAATAAGAAGAAGAATTTGAAAGGGTTTTCCCCATAGTGGGTTTTGCCTAGGTCTCCAACCAATCCTGGTGTCTCTATGTGTGAATGATTTTCCTCTATTGTTCCTTTATGTTCTACTACATTGATGATGATATTGTTCTTCATATATAGTTGCATATGTTGTTGAATAATGATGTAAGTTTGAATAATGTTATGATGTTGTGGGGTGAATTTAATATGGAAATGATGAAATGCAATTATCAAAGAAAAGAACAATATAGCCCTAAGAAAAAAAATTAACATCAGGATGGGCAAGTGGTATGCTATGAGTCAAGGAATCTGAATGAGCACGAGTGGAACTATGTGAATCATGATATTGAGTTGGAAGCTATCATTCATGCATTGTATATGTGGAGACATTATCTTCTTGGCAGGAGGTTCATCTTGATGAGTGATCACAATGGGATGAGGTACTTGTTTGAACAACCTAATATGAATTCCAAGCAAGCTAGATGGTTGGCTACCCTCAGTGAGTTTAAATTTTATATCAAATACATTAGGGGCAAGGAGAACATGGTTGCATATGCTCTTAGTAGGAGAGTGCAGGTGAATCACATTTCATTTGTGAGTTCATATGGGACAGATTTACAAGAGTGGATCTTGCATGTAGGGCAGCATGATGATGGGTACCAGCAACTAAAGAAAATATTGAACCAGCAGAGTGAAGGTGATAGATATGAGGAGTATCACCTCACGGTAGATGGCTTGGTCAAATTCAGGAACAAGATTGATGTGCCAAATAGTAGTGAGTTAAAAAATATTATCTTGAGGGAGTTTCATGTTGAGATGTATTCATGCCACCCAAGATATGATAATATTTTGACAGTTGTTGAGAATTTCTATCATTGGCCAAACTTGAAGAAAGAGGTGGTTGATTTTGTTGAGAAGTGCTTAGACGGTTAGCAGGTGAAAGCAGAGTGTAAGCATCCAGTTGTTTTATTGCAGCCTATTCCGATTCCAGAATGGAAATGGGTGGTCATTTCCATGGACTTCATTATAGGTTTTCGAGAACATCGAGACAACATGATTCCATCATGGTTATGGTTAACAGGTTGAGTAAGGTAGCTCACTTTATTGCAGTGAAGTCTACTAATTTAGCTAGTGAGGTAGCTCATATCTTCATTAAGGAGATAGTGAGGTTGCATGGTGTTCCTAAGAAGACCATATCAGACATAAATGCCAACTTCACTTCCAAGTTTTGGAAGGATCTGTTTGTAGGCTTGGGGACAGAGTTATCTTTCAGTACAAATTATCATCTACAAACAGATAGAGAGACAAAGAGGATTAACAAGATTCTTGAGGATATGTTGAGGATGTATGTCATGCTTCAACAGAGGAAGTGGGAGGAGTATCTTCCACTGGTGGATTTTTCATATAATAATGGGAATTGGGAATCCTTGAGGATGATTCCATTTGAGGCTCTTTATAGTCATAGTTGTAATACTCCTATCAACTGGAGTGATACAGTGAACATAGCGATGATTGGACTAGATATGTTGGCTGAGAGGGAACAAGAGATGTAGGTTATTAAGAGGAATTTAATGGAAACACAAGACATATATAATATTTATGTAGATCAGAAAAGAGAATTCAATGAGTTTTAGATTGGGGAGCATGTGTACTTGCGCATCAAGCCCAAGAGGAGCTCCTTGAAGATTGGGTCAAGTGTCAAGCTGGCACCTCAGTCGATATTGTGGGCCTTTTGACATCCTTGAGAGGATTGGACCAGTGAACTACATACTTGCATTGCCACCAACAGTGAAATTCCATGATGTCTTCCATGTTTCATTTCTTAAGAGATATGTCCAAGATGTTGATTGTGTGATTGATATGTCTGTATTGCAGGTGGAACTGGAGGGAGAGTTCCAACCAAAACCTCAATGCATTTTGCGGCGGAAATAGCTAATGCTCTGGAATCAAGAAATCAAGCAAGTTAAAGTACAATGGAAGCACTTTGGGCCCGATGAATCTACATGAGAGATGACTAATCATATGCGGGGTTTGTATCCTTCTTTATTTGCTGGTTGAGCGGATGTGTTTGGTTTATGTGTTTTGGTTTATATATATATCTATATATATATATATATATATATATATATATATATATATATATATATATATATATATATATATATATATATATATATATATATATATATATATATATATATATATATATATATATATATATATTGTAGATACTTCAATGAGTTGTGTTATAAATATCCAATAAGCAGTATGTTATAAATACTACATCAAGTCGTGTTATAAACCTCCAATAAGCAATATGGTGTTCATGGTTTTAGAATGTTGGTATGATGTAAATTCTACATCGAGTTTTGTTATAAAGATCCATGGGCAACATTTTTTGTTGGTTATAAGCGTCATTGAAGATGGAGGATAGCATTCCCCCTGTTGAAGGAAATGTAACTAGGTTCGATCTTCATAAATGTACTTTTGATATTTGTACTTATTCAAGAAAACAATATTATTTTTATAATATATGTCAATGAGTTTTTTGCTCATTGAAATAGGTCTAGCACATGTTAAGTGCTATAGGTGAGTCAAATAGTCAAAAGGAAATGTTGAAATCCTTAAGGGCATGTTACACCATGTATTAGGGTCAAGAGAATACTTCCAAGAAAATTCAAGTCTCCTCCTATGTAAGGCACCATCAAAGAAGCTCCTTCAAGCATGTTACACCACCAAATAAACCATCCTAAGTTTGCATAACAAGTCAGCCTACAAACAGTTAACATTTCGGCCTTCTAGTCAGCCTAAATGGAGGGACAATCCTCTACAAATAGAGGTTGTCCACTCCATTACAATGCCAATAAAGTACTCTGAAATCTGAGAAGAGAAAAGGATAATAACAGGTCGAAGAAGAGGTCTTCTAGGGAAGCGAAGGAAGAGAGAAAGAAGTCGAGGTGGAAGGGACTGTCTTTCTAGGGTTAACACAACCACACGTGTGAGAAAGGAAGGGTCTGCCTGCAGTCATAACAAAAAAAACCCACAGTGACGTATCTATCTATTTTGAGCTAGTAAACAAGGCCTATAAGGCCTCCCAATCAAGGGAAGAGGAAGGGCACTCAAGCGAAGAAGGAATAAGGCCACAACAACAAGTAAACCACCACATGTGCAAGAATTTAGGGCTGCAGGACAGTCATATCAAGTCTGCACCTACACCTTGAAGGAGGAGCTCATTTGGTCAAGAATAAGGAAGGGATCATCACAAGAAAAAGGACTGATCAAAATGTGTCTCTTCTAGAGCCAATGCAACAAGATCTATCAACAGTTGAAAGAAGGAAGACGAAGTGTCGGAAGGAGAAGGATAAAGTGTCGAGGAAACTAAGTGTCGAAAGGATTTGACTTGTGCTTGGAAGATATTCAAATCAGGGGTCTAGGTTTGGCATTGATCAATAAGAATCTTCAATAAGAGAAACTTACTAAAGGGTTTTCCTCTCAAGAGAAGAGAGGTTTTGGCCCTGGAAGAGAGCCAACATCTTGTGTTCTTGTTCTTATGTTTTGGTAGCAGTTTGATGAAGTACACACATGCATTAATAAGAAGAATAAGAAGATTAAGATAACAAGAAAAAATAAAAATACTCCACAAATTGTTATCAAGTAATGAATAATCACACTACACTTATTTTCTCTAGATTCTTCAACATGGTATCAGAGCTAAGGTGACACATCAAGGAAAGGACAACTCAAGAACACTCATCAAGGAGAAGAATCTACAAGGTTGAAGCGTCAAGCCAAATCTACTCAAGGAAAAGAAGGCCTATCACCTATCATTCATCAAGGAAGACTACATAGCAAGAAGAATAGCCTTACATAAAGACACCTACAAAGAAGAGAAAATCAAAGGAGGACCTACATCAAATGACAAGTCATCAAGAAAATTTCATCATCAACCAAGTCCACTTGGAGAAGGAAACTTGAAGAACATCAAGATCCTAGTAAGGCAAGCCATCAAGTCTTCAAGGAGAAAGAAAATCCACTACATCTCAAAATATATCAAGTAAGTATATGTCCCCTTCTGAATATACATCAATGTCTTTTTGTAAGGAAAGAAACAAATTGGTAGGTACCAATAACTTTCTTGCATGGAAGAGGAGGACTAATTTACTTCTCAAGGAGAATGAACTCCTAGAACATGTCAAAGGAATATCACTATCCATGCTAAGGAAGAAACTCAAGCGTTAGCTAAGTACAATAAGGATGAGACAAGAGCTCAAAGGATTCTAATAGAGTCAATCAAAGACTCTCTCATTCCTTATGTCTCCAAATTTGAAACATCAAAAGAAATTTATGATAATCTAGTAGAGCTATTATCGGTATCTACAATCGGAGAAGTAATATATCTAAGGAATGAATTGTACAAGATGAAGATAACAAATGAAGGAATATCTCCCTACTTCATGAAAGTCTCTGAAATGAGATATAAACTTCAAGAGCTTGGGGAAGTCATGTCTGAAAGAGAGATGACAATTGTAGCACTCAATTCTCTACCTGAGGATTGGGGAAACTTCAAGTCAAGAATATATGCCAAGAATAAAGCAAACACACTCAGTGAAATGTGTTCTCTATGCAGGACAGAGGAAACCATACTTAAAGAAAAAGAAGATGTGGGATCAAAGGAGCAAGCATTTTCTTCCATGGCCAAGAGAAAGGGAAAATTTGGCAAATTTGGTCCACGAAGAACAAACAACAAAGACATGTCCAAAATCCAATTCTATGGGTGTCAAGAATATGGACACTACAAAAGGAATTTTCTAAGCTTAAGAAGGACAACAACAAAAAAAGAAAGAGGGAAGAAGCTCACATGACTCAAGAGGTGAGAGAAGAAGAAAAGAAGCAAAAGAAGGAAGATCCTTCAGATCTCTACTATGACTAAGTCAAACTCTTTACTTCAAGTCTTGTTTCAAGGTTTTGAGTAGGATAGGAGCATGTAGGAATAACATAAAATTGCATGGCTAGAAACATCTTCCTGAATCTAGAAGCATGAAGTACATAGAGTTCTAGATACTCATGAAGAAGTAGCATTTATAATGAGAATAAAATGCATGGTTAGAAATATCTTCTAGAATATAAGAGCATGGTAGATATAGCTCAAGATATTCATGTAGGAGGAGCATACCTAGAATATGACCTGATCCACTATGAAAGAAAATTGATCATGAATAATAATCTTAGAAGACCTCCATCATCAAAAGGAAAGAAACATTTGCAAGGTAAGGGTCTTCACGATCCTATGATGGAATCTTCAAAAGAAGATTCATGAATAAGAAGAATATGTCTCATTGGGAATCCCATTCATGGGATTCAAGAAAAGTATGATATGCAGGCAAGCTAATATGAAGAAAGAAGGACCACACCAAGGACAATCAAATGATAAAAGGAAAATCAAGATGAGGTATGTATGCATCAAAATTTAGTCATGTTATCATTTGTATATTATTGAGTCATGGGAATAGTTCTATAACATGATCAATTATGAAAGAATCTCTTTCACCAAGGACATGCTCGAAGGCATTTACTACAATGCAATGATGGTCAACAAAAGAATATGCTCTCATAAGGAAGTATAAGATTGCTGACTAAGAAGCAAGAACAAATGTTAACTAGTCCAGGAAGCAAGTAATGAAGAAGTTCTCTCACAATAAGCATAATATGATTGACCTATTTATCTAAAGAGAAGCAAATGAAGAAAGAGATCAAGCATGTGAAGAACACCATGATCATCGAGAATCACTATCTGACAAGATACTTTGAAGATATCTCCTGAAAGAAGGAAGGATGACTTGGACAAAGGAAGGAAGGACCCTTGACGCTTATGAAGGCCTTGGATATATGAAAGGTATAGATAATTGATTCTACTCTACAAAAGATGTTGTGATGAAGAAACCATCCAACAAAAGCAAAAGCAATAGCAATGTTGAAGCAATATCAGAATGAAATCATGATGGGCTACTAGGTCTAAGCATGTAAACAAGCAAGTACAATGAAGCATCCATGAAAAGAGTATTACGAAGCATGGATAAATGACAAAGGAGTAGCCATATGACAAGAAAACCTGATGTATGACAAGAAAGCCACTTTCCACGAAGGAAGCAATAACATGACAAACCAGGAAGGAAAGTGATCGATGGATGGTTCCCTACATAGAAGAAGTTCAAACAAAGACTTCATGACATCAAAGAAAGGAAGGAGATCAAGCAGCTGAAGGACTCATGAAGAAGAAGTTGTTGATAAATGAAAGAGTCCCTAGTTAAGAGAGAGCTCTGACAGTTCCTTGATCAAGAGGGAGTTTTGGATCACCCCTAATTAAAAAGGAGTGACAATTGTGCTTTTCAATTTCATGGATCATGCACTAGACCAGGACTAACAACCGTAAGTCTAGATGAAGGCCATAAATGGAAATGCAGACACAAGATAGACACAACATTCTTGTCTTCATTTAGGAAGAAAGAATGGGAGGATTGGGTAATCATTTGGCATCCGATACTCTTTGAGGATGTGTAGGGCATCCAAGACAAGAGTAAGCAAGAGGATCGATATTCTTTGAGGGTCAAGAACCCAAGATAAGAATAGTCCTAGAAGGTCATACTCAAAGAACACCCTGGTGGGTATGTACCTTGAGAGACGATGATGAAGGTGTCTATAAATCATTGGTCTCGCCAGCATTGTAGCTCATGATCTCATGAAGATATGGAGATGTTAGTCAAGGCCTTGCACTATGAAATGTTGATTGATATGATGTTATAACAGATGGATTGCAAATCCAGTTTCTCTTATGTGAATCCTTCAGAAATTGATAATAGCCAAACACCTTGTAATATTGTATGAATAACTCCCTAGTTAAGAGGGAGTGTTGAAGGAAATGTAACTAGGTTTGGTCTTCATAAAGTACTTTTGATATTTGTACTTATTCAAGAAAAGAAATATTATTTTTATAATATATGTCAATGAGTTTCTTTCTCATTGAAATAAGTCTAGCACATGCTAAGTGTTATAAGTGAGTCAAATAGTCAAAAGGAAATGTTGAAATCCTTAAGGGCATGTTAAACCATGTATTAGGGTCAACAGAATACCTCCAAGAAAAGTCAAGTCTCCTCCTATGCAAGGCACCCTCAAAGAAGCTCCTTCAAGCATGTTACACCACCAAAGAAACCATCCGAAGTTTGCATAATAAGTCGGCCTACAAACAGTTAACATGTCGACCTTCTAGTTAGCCTAAAAAGAGGGACAATCCTCTATAAATAAAGGTTGTCCACTCCATTACAATGCCAATCAAGTGCTTTGAAATCCGAGAAGAGAATATGCTAAGAACAGGTCGAAGAAGAGGTCTTCTAGAGCAGCAAAGGAAGAGAGAAAGAAGCCGAGATGGAAGGGACTATCTTTCTAAGGTTAACACAGCCACACGTGCGAGAAAGGAATGGTCTGACTACGGTCATAACAGTAGAAACCCATGGTGACATATATCTCTATTTTGAGCTATTAAACAAGGCCTATAAGGCCTCCCAATCAAGTGAAGAGGAAGGGCACTCAAGCGATGAAGGAAAGAGGCCACAACAACAAGTAAACCACCACATGTGCGAGAATTTAGGGCTGTAGGACAGTCATATCAAGTCTGCACCTACACCTTGAAGGAGGAGCTCATTTGGTCAAGAAGAAGGAAGGGATCATCACAAGAAAAGGGAATAATCAAAAGGTGTCTCTTCTAGAGCCAGTGAAACAAGATCCATCAACAATTGAATGAAGAAAGACGAAGTGTCGGAAGGAGAAGGAGAAAGTGACGAGGAAACAAAGTGGGTCTAGGGTTTGGAATTGATCAATAAGAAGCTTCAATAAGAGAAACTTACTAAAGGGTTTTCCACTCAAGAGAAGAGATGTTTTGGACCTAGCAGGAGCCAACATCTTGTGTTCTTGTTATTATGTTTTTGTAGGAGTTTGATGAAGTACACACACATGCATTAATAATAAGAAGAAGAATATTAAGCTAACAAGAAAAAGTAAAAGGACTCCACAAATTGTTATCAAGTAAAGAAGAATCACACTACACTTATTTACCCTAGATTCTTCAGCACCCCCAAGGGAGAGGGGTTTCTAACAATCCTTGGTTGATTTTCCATGTAAATAAAATAAGACCATGGTCATGGGACACATATTCCAAGATATATAGTGGGTAAACATTATAATGGGCATAATTTGTGGTTTAATAATGGCTATGGAAATTAGTAAAGGCAAAGAGGCAATAATTGGCATTTAATTATGAAAATAAAGGAAAATAGGAGAAAAGGAAGGTGAAGAGACACAAATTTGCATGCAAGGGAAATTAGAGGGAAAATGAAGAAAAAGGGAGATCAATGATAAAAAGGCATCAGATAAATAGTTCACATATTTTGACAACTTTTGACTTAACTCGTGTCAATTCTAGATTTTGGTCAGTTCATTTTTGGCTCTCTCTTTTCATTCTCTCTCTCTCTCATACACTCTTGCACACATAGAGAATTCTCCAAGCATCCTTGGAGCATACTAGAAATCACTTGGATTAGAGAAAAAAAGAAAAGGAAAGTAGGGGAGTGCAAGGAGACAGTTGGATCAATAGCTACAACAAGCCTAACTTGTAGGTAACAGGTTGCATGTGTGATTTCCTTGTTGGTTTTTGGATGCATGGTATATGCACGTTGTTCCTTGGTTATGAGTTGTCATCAACATGGATATTTTCCTAGAGTGACAATGGTTTCAGTCTTTCCTTGCCATTTTTTGAATAGCCATGGTGTAGTGGGTTCCCCATTTGGTTTTATGATTAGTTCTATGGTTTCCTATGGTTGTGGGTTGGATCAAATTCTTTGGAGATCTGAAAAAGCTTTGGTTCCCTAGAGGTTGTGGTTTGAGTTACTAGTCCTTGGAGCCTGTGGGTTGGGACAAATTCTTTGGAGCCCTGAAACAAATTGGGTTCCCTGCATGCTATGGGTTGAGTTACTAGTTCCTAGAGCCTTGGACAAGTTGGGTAGAGACCAATCTGGTTGATGTTAGTGATTTCTGGACCATATAAGTGAGATCACAATGATTGAGGTTTGAGTTGGCTTGGCCTCTGGAAGTGATGGTTGCTTTTATCTTGGTTTAACCCTTATGATCCCACATTCATGCTTGGAATATGGCGCAAGGGTGATTGGATGAAATAGAGATTTGGTTCAACCCAATTTATGGTCGGGTGGCATATGGAAGACCCTGACTTGGTTAGAACTTTCATATGTTAATATGAGCTATTTTCCTATTTTGATCTATGAGCACCTGTACTGGTTATTAAGGTGATCTTATGACTGATTTGTCATAGTTTCTATTCTGGTTATATGTTGGCTATATGCATGATTCTATTATGTGCTCTAGCTATGGCTCTTGTTCATTATATGATATGTTACTAGAAGGTTGAATAATGCATGGGCTAACAAGTGTTATTGCATCTTGCTAGAGAGGGCATAGAGCCTTCTTGGTGATTCGCAGATGAAGTTTAAAATTTTATGATCAAATATGCATACATGATCTGTAACTTATATGTTTACTATATGTTTGATGATATTTCTATCTTGCATTAGGCATCTATTGGTCAAGATCTTACTTAAGTTTTGATTGGTTAGCATTGTCATCATCATTATCATGATTCTGGAAAGTTACATGTAGTTATGGACAGTGGTATGGAGGATAGCCTGAAAAAGCGGCATAGATCTTGAGATCGCGTGCACAGAACAAGGAAATTTTGGTCATAATCGCATGTAAGAAAGCTTATGGGTGTGGTTAGAGCCTCATAATTGCATGCACGGTGTGTCAAGGGTGTAGTTGGGAGGTAAACCTAGTGAAAAAGAGTTCCAACTCAGGGATTGATCACATGGGGTGGTTGGTCAGCTCCTAAGTGATATATCATCTCTTAGGGATGTCAGTTTGTTTCCGGTTTGTAGGCCCCACTTCCATAACTAGAACTTGGAGGTTGGGCCATATCATAATGACACTCAACTGATGTTTACCTTGGAGAACTTGTAAAAGTGGGTAGATGTGGGAGGGGAGTTTACAAAAGGATAATTTGACTCAATTGACCCTTTAGTGGGAAGACTCATGGATGTAATGTAATATTTTATTTAAACTACTAAATATCCCACATATGGATGACTAGTAAAATGTATTTTCTAGAGGAATCATCCAACTCAGCATCAACCAGTTGTTAAGAAAAATCCATAAAAGGCTAGCCTCCCTCTAGTAAAAGTATTTGTTTTGTGAGATCATATGCCATAATAAAATCAAATCATTTGCAAAAACGTGTATATTATTTTTACATTGTGTGGGTTTGTTTTTACTATCATGTTTCTTTAGTAACCACACTATAATCTAAAACACTTTCATTGAGTAAAGATTACACAAAAGGTGGAGGTTCTATCCATTGACGGGTTACACAACCATGTAGAGGAAATAAACTAGAGCACTAACTCACTTTGTTTCTTTGTTGTAGGTGATTTTCTTGGAAAAAGTTGGACCATTCCAAAAGGGAACTTCAACTTAGTGAAGAGTTCATATTTCACCACATAATCGATCTAAAGATTGGAGAATGAAACGTTAGAGGCTACTCATAGTTTTATTTGAAAAGTGGAAGGGGTTTTAAGTCAAGAGTGGGGGTGACTTCTCTTGGAGACCAATCTCAATTCCCTAATCAAGTACAAAGTTAATTTAGAGACATGTGTTTCAAAACCTGGCCCTTGAGATAAGTTTCTTGTGGAAAATATAAGAAAATCTAGAAACCATCTTATTTATAAATATCCAAGTTTTTTTTTTTCAATTTTCAATTTTAATTTAGGACAAATTAACTTGTTGATTTTTCAAGTTTCTCATAAGAAAGCAAGTTATTTATCTCGGGTTTTATTGAAAACAAAGCTATATCTTAGCCAAGGTTTGATACATTCAATTTGAGTTGTCATTGCATATATTTTACACCTTGTACCAAGTTTTCATCTTTCATATCTACATTCTTCCTTGCTATTATATTACATATCTGCAATCTTTTAGAGGTTCCCAACATCATATAGGTAAGTATTTTAACTTGTAAATTCATACATTGGTTATATATTGATACATATAATTTAACTTATTGTTATAGAACCAAATAATAAATATTTCCATTCTTTCCTTATATAAATTTCTTGTTGGAAATTTTTTGGGCATAATACCCAGAGGGATTTGATCCCTTTCTAGTTTGCTGGAAATTGAAATTTGCTATTGTCCAAAGGCTTGGAAGTGATTTAACAAGGTAATTCTAACCCATCCTAGCTTCACAATCCCTAGATATTTGATCTAGAGTGCCTTGGCACTAATTGGATGGCCTTTTAAGAGGGAATTTGGTTGTCCCTGTACTTTATCGTAGATTTTACAATTTGTAGTTATAGGGAAATGAGTAAATTTGTATTAGAACCCCTCTAGCCATTCGTCTAATCTAAAAAATAATTTTAGAATTGGTTAGAGTATTTTTGGGACACTTAGTTTGAATACTTATATGCTATATATTATACCTTTGGGTATATCATTAAGTTTATGTTGCATATTTACACATAGAAAACCAGTAATACAAAAAAATTAACTCCTATACCTCATCCTTTGACCCAAAAGAAGGCAGTGGTATTCACTTGGTAGGTTGAGGTACTAATTGGGAATCCTCCCTTAGAATTTTTAAAGGAAGCTGGGCTTAAAGAGTGTGGGTTTAGGCCAAGTTGATAGTGGATCCTCACCCTGTGTGTTCATATCCTAGTACTTTTGCAACCCTAATAAATAGATCGATAAAATGACCTTATTAACCCATTTGTTGAATGGGAATTTGTTGGAGTCTCACTCAAATTGGCAAGGGTGAGGGGTATTTCAGATGACTATAAAAGTACTCAAACTGCCTTTGAATCAAATCAAAGTGCTCAATGTTGAGAATGGATCTCTACTCTAATGTTACAAACCACCTTCCTAAAGTACCCCTCACCTTAACCTAGACGTGGAACCTCTTTGAAATATCTATCGCTTAGGTGGGATCCTTGGGTGCCTTATCTTCCTTAGTATCTCCAGCCATTGGTCACCAATTTGGTTCACTTTCACCTTTGATGCAACCATTTCTATTATTTCCTACGTTCATATGTGCATATATTTTGAAGTATCTTTCACAATTTTAATAATAACTTCATATGAATAGCACATTTTTATATAGGGAATGGTACAGAATAATTTGAAGCATTCAATTGGAGCTCCTATGATGCACGTCTCCCTTCCAAGATCTGCAAGCCCTCCCCCTCGCTTCCTCCGCTGAACCCCCCTGCTCCCCTTCTCTCGTTGATTTTTTCTTCTCATAAAAATGGAACCCATTGGGGGAGGAGCCTCTGGATCCTCTGTTCCCTAAGGCTAGGTGGAAACAACTAAGCACTTTGACCTGGCCCATGACCTAACGAAACTACAATCCAAAACAACCTCGCAAAATGAAAAAAGAATGACTTTATCATGCAGGACACTCAAGAGCACTAAGAGCCAGCATGCCCTGAGCTCAAACAAAGGAGCACCAGCACCTACAAAGAAAAATAGGAGAAGATACCCTGCCTAGACATTCCTCCATCACTGTTAAATAACAACATCTAGTACATGCACGATCATGCCATGATCTTCAAGTTCATTAAATTCTAGCAAAAAAAAAAGATGTTCATGCACTGCATAGCCCAGAGGTAGAAACCCAAAGTGCACTATGACGTCAAGATGGGATCTAAGGGCCTTTTCATAGTTCTATTCACTCATCAAGCTAACCTCAAAGTTTTCCTAAAAGGAGGATCCTACTTCTTGAACTCTGCAAACCTCGACATGAGATAATGGATGTTGCGCTTCATCCCAGAAAAGGAGGATTTCTCCTCAACGCCAGTGTAGGTGTGCCTCTACTTCCTATCGTTTGAATACTGGGACCATAACACCCTCAGAGACATTGACAACATCTTGGGGAATTTTTCTTCCTCTATGAGAAAATACGTCAGGGATTCTATGCAACCTATCCAAGGATGTGTGTCTACATTGACATTTGTGGCTCCCTCCTAGAAGTCATAACCCTAGAATCTAAAGAAAAATACTAGTTCCAAATGTTAGACTACAAGCATGTGTCATTCAGATGCAGGAAATTCCATCAGCATGGCCATTTGTTCAAGGACTGCCCAGTCAACAACCCTAAACCATTAGCCTCCAACTCTATCCTTCAGATTAGGACATCTTCACCAATACCCCCCCAAAAGGAGGCACATCAAGAAGAAGGGTCAACCCATGCAAACCAAGCGCACCAAGTCAAGCAATAGCTTCGAAGTTTTGGAATATCTTCCTGAGGACACCACAAACATTCCCGAAGGGCCATCTGAGATCAAACCATGCACAACCTAAGATAAAAAAAAATTACCACAGACAAAGGGAAAATCCAGGCAACCTCAAAAACCCTAATGGAGTAGGACCAACAAACCTAGGAAGACGATACTCCCATGGCCGGAGAAGAAGACCTTACAGACCTCGAGGGACTGGACCTCATTACCATGGAATATGCTTGTTGCAGGAATGCCGCTAACATGATACCTAACAAGCAAATCAACCTCCTTGTTGCAACTCTCCAGGAAGCGAAAGCCAAAATGCATCTAGGAGTTTAGACAATAAAAAACGAAGAAGGAAAGAAAAGCATAAATGAATTCAAAAAGTGAGGAAGGAAATCTACTCTCCAAAGACAGGACACGCTTGGTCAGAAACTAATCGAACCAGGTCAATATAAGATGATTTCAGAGATATACTCCTCTCAACCAAACCTATCTCCATGAAGATCATATCGTGGAACATAAGGGGAATGAAGAACCCCTCAAAGCACACAATTATTCATAGGAAGATCCAACAGGACTAGCCTACAATCTTTCTCATCTAAGAAACTCGATGTTCTAGTCAAGAGTTCACTGCAATAATTACCAAGATATGGAATGCTGGCAAAATCATAGAAATGGATGTGGAAGGCTCTTCTGGTGGCTTGGAAATTACTTGGAACCCATCCCAAATAGGTATTCAATATCTCTCCCTCAACCCAGTTTCCATTACTTTCTCCTTCCATCTGCTTGGAATGGGTATTCATGGCTCCATCTCTAATGTTTATGGACCCCAAACCTAGCCCAAAAGGTTAACCTTTCTTGAGCAGCTTTCATCCCTCATATCCCTTCTGGATACTTCCAAATGGATTATAAGAGGTGATTTCATTTTCATCTCCTCCCTCTAGGAAAAAAATGGGGGGTCGCTGCCAACTGGAAAATGAATCCAAAATGCTAAACTTCTTCATTGAGGACTCCAACCTTGTTGACATCAAAACCTCTAATGTCTTGTACACCTGGAACAATAAAAGAGGTGGAGTTGCCCATATTTCCTCCCACTTGGATAGATTCCTTATCTCAGAGGATCTCCTACTTAATGGCCAGTAAATTTTTGCAACCACCCTCCCTTATACAGGCTCTGACCACTAGCCCATATTCCTTGTATGGAGAACCTTCGGTAAGGCTCTAAAGAAACCTTTCAAATTTGAACAATTCTGGTTCATTGATCCTAACATCATCTCCAAAATTGAGGGATGGTGGAAAGGAATGGACATCTGCAAGGGATCCAAAATGTACATCATTCAACATAAACTCAAGCAGGTCAAACTCCTAATCAAAAAATGGAACAAAGAAGAATTCGATAACATATTTTGGGAAAAAGAGCTCCTGGAAAAGGAAATGGCCTCCCTTCAACAAGAAATCATCCTCAATGGCTTCTCTGAGGAATCTGACTCTCGTGATAATTCATTACTCCAACAGGTGGAGGAACACTACAAACAATAGGAAATATACTAGAAGTAGAAGTCCAAAGTCCATTGGTTAAAAGACGAAGAGCACAAAACCTCCTTCTTCCACAAATCCACCATTCAACACAGAGCCAACAATCAAATATCACTCCTTAGGACAAAATCAAGAACAATGGTAGAAACTTAGGAGGACATTGAAGACTAGCTAGTCAGCCACTTCTCCAATATTCTCCAGGAACCTGCAACCCAACGCAGGGATGCAATCAACCAAATTTCAGCCAACATCGCCCATCTTGTAACACTAGAGCACAATGAAGCCCTCATGTGGCCAGTCTCAGATTCAGAAGTCTGGGAATCCCTTTCTCAAATGGAATATGGAAAGGCCCCTGGCCCGGATGGCTTCACAGTTTCATTCTCCAAATGATGTTGGAACTTTCTAGGGAAGAAAATCCATGAGATAGTGGAGGAGTACATAACCTCCAGATCTATTATGTGGGCCTTTAACACCACATTCCTTACTCTCATTCCAAAAGAAGGTAATGTTGCGTCACCAGGTAAATATAGATCTATAGATTTGTGCAATTTCATTTATAAAATCATCTCCAAAGTCATAGCCAACAGACTCAAGACTCTCCTCCTCCTCCTCATCTCCCAAGAGAAATTAGACTATGTTGAAGGTAGGAAAATCCTTGATGGCATCATCTTAGCCCATAAAACCATACATTCTCTAAAAGTATTCTAAAAACCAGGCATGCTACTTAAACTAGACATTTCAAAAGCCTTTGATAAAGTAAGTTGGGAATACATTGAAAACATCCTTCAAGCCTTTGGATTTGATGCTCCTTGGATTCAATGGGTCATGTCTCTCATCTCCACCCCTTTTTTCTCCATCATGGTTAATGGATCTCCATCTAAAACATTCCTTCCCTCCATAGGTATCTACCAAGGTGACCCACTCTCCCTATTCTTCTTCATCCTCATGGTAGAAGGCCTTGGCCACACCATCAAAATGACCATGTCCAAAGGTGCTCTAAAAGGCCTATCTATCCATGGTAACTCAACGCTCTCCCAAGTTGTCCGCCCGTCTATACATAAGCATGTAGTCTTTGGTTCCTTGAAGGTACCTCATTACTTTCTTTGCAGCTCTCCAGTAGTCTAAACCTGGATCACTCTGATATCGTCCCAACATTCCCACAACAAATGCAATGTCAAGTCTTGTGCAGACTTGAGCATACATTAGGCTTCCGACAGCAAAATCATATGGAATGTTCTTCATTTGTTCCCTTTCAAGGTCGTTCTTCGGGCATTGGTTCAAATTGAACCTATCACCCTTCACAATGGGAGCTACACTTGGTGAACAATCCTTCATCCGAAATCTCTCTAAAATTTTATTAATATAGGTTTCCTGTGACAGACCCAAGATGCCTCGAAATCTGTCTCTATGGATCTTAATGCCAATGACATAAGATGCCTCACCCATATCCTTCATATCAAAATTTTTAGAGAGGAATTGTTTCACCTCATGTAGCTCTAAAAATATGAGCAATTTGTTGATGACACTGTCCTCATGAATCATCCCTTAATCCAAGAAGCCAAGATGAACAAAGGCATCCTCAACCTCTTCTCACAGGCCTCTGGACTAGACTTAAACCGGGATAAATCCCAGATCTTATTTTTCAACATTCCAACCATTACACAACGCAATATCCAACGCATCCTTGGTTTCACCACAACAGCTCTGTCCTCCAAGTATTTGGGAGCACCCCTCACTGACTCTGCAATCAAGCATTCCTCTTGGCATGATATGATAAACAATATCTCCTCCAAGCTTAGTTGTTGGACCCATTGATCCCTTAACATCTCCAACATGCTCATCCTCCTCAAGTCAGTCCTCCAAGTTATGCCCCTCTATCTTTTTCCGATGATTTCCATTCCAAAATGGTTCCTTAAAATCATTACAAACATCCAATGTTCCTTCTTTTGGGGAGGATATGACCTCAAGCACAAATGGCCCTTAGTCAAATGGACACCATTTGCCTCCCCAAAATTCACGGTGGCTTGGGGCTCAGAGACCCAGAGAAGGTAAACACAATCATGAGAGCCAAGATCTGGTGAAAATGTATCAAACACAAGTAGGAACCATGGGATAGACTCTAGCGGGAAAAATATGCCAACAACACCCCCCAATAGAATATGATCCATCTATCCCTCATTCCTTCAGTCTCACTAATATGGAATTTGATCACTCAAGGCCACTCTCTTATTCAATCCCACTACTTCTGGGAGATTCGGTATGGATGCACAATTTAATTCTGGAATGACTCCTGAAAAAACCAACCAAGGCTGGCTAATGCTCTCCCCACCCCTCTCAGTCAAACTCAAGCTCTTAGTATGTGATGCATCTCGATTCAACAATTATGGTCAAATATCGAAGGATAGAGCCATTGCAATTGTGAAATAGACATTCTATGTCCAGAGGAGGACAATGAGCTCACTCAACCTCGCCTCCATTAGGAGCTACTCAAGATAAAATTCGGTAAAAGGGATGGAAAGGACATTCTCAAATGGAGCTACACAAACTCAGGTATGTTATCAGTCAAATAACCTTATCATTTTCATTCCTCTTCTCTCCCTACTGAGCCAGACCCCTTCTAGGTCAAAATTTAGAGCTTTAAAAAAAGGCCAAAAGTCAAAACATTTTTGTGGCTCCCCACCAAGCGCCATGTCCTCACCTGGGACAATCTCATCAAAAAAGGATTTTAGGGGCCTTCCAGATGCTCTCTTTTCCATGCACAACTGGAGACCCTGGATCATCTCTTCCTCACATGTCCCTACACTGACTTCCTCTAGAGAAAGTTGGAGCATGGATTTCTCATATCCAAAAAAGATCCTTATTGCATTTCCCGCACCCTCAAACAATGGCCAGTCTCACCTTTCAGCAATGCCATTCTCAACTACATCTAGTCCACAACTCCTCTCTTCTTAGACTGGGAGGTCTGGATGGAACACAATCATAGAATCTTCAATCACTCCTCCAGATCCCCTGATGCACTATGGCATCTCTTTCACAATCACTTGGAGGAATACATATCCCTTTCGGATTGCTCGTCTCAAAATCACCAAGATCCACCATCAGAAAAATAAATCCTTGCTTGGTGGAACATCAAACTACCAAATATTGGCCCTTCTGCCTTGCCACCCCATCTAAGTGCTCCTTCTCCCTCCTCTTAGTCTCCACCTCCTCCCCACCACCTCAAGCTCAATCTAGATGGCACCACTAAGGGAAACCCATGGGAAGCTAGTATAGGCATAGTTTTCAAGAATCACACAGGGAAAATTTATCATCTATAGAGGGGTTACATTGGTTTCGATAGAAACAATGTAGCGAAAATGGGAGATCTGATAGAAGGCCTCCATATCACTCAAAGTAATCACCTCTTCCAACTAGTGGTCGAAGGCGACTCACATATCACCATCCAAATCGCCAAACGCATTCTCAACAGATCCCCAACCACCAAGCAATCCATAGGTTGGTGCCTAGAATATCTGGTCCAACGATTGGCTCTCATCCTCTCTCAACAAGAAGCCATTATTTTCTCCCATGTCAAGCATAAGTTCAATTCTCTTGTTGATCATACTACCAACAGAGGAATTGAAGATCATCAACCCAATGAGAATTTCTCCCCTTCTTCCCCGATGATTGCAAATTCAATTCCTCTGTGTCTACAATTGGTAGAATGGGACCTCCTCTCCCCAGATTCGGGTGACCCTATGACTCCAAGCTCTCACTCCAAAGCTCTCAGCTTGCAGCCCCCAAATGGCTCATCCTCCTCAGCAAGTGGCATTCACCCCCCCTCTTGCGTGTCATTTGCCCTCGTACAAGATCTCTCTACTCCCGTGCCTCGCTATTAATTTAACCATCCCCATGTTCATTCCTCTCGCCATCCTACACTCTCCTTCTGACATTCTCCTCAGTGCTCTTTCTGGTTTTGTGTCTATAAGTCTTCTCTATGTGACTATGAATCGTGATAGGGGGAGATATTGGCGCCCCGACAGAGGGAGAGGTCGGGGGCACCCCCCAATCAATTTCGATGATGCCACCATCGCCACCATGTTTGACAGTGGGATTCCCAACTCCATACATAGGGAGTTCTTGGTTATAGAGGAAGTTGAACTGTGTAGGGGCCACCTGATGCTTTGGGCATTCAGGAACCTCTTTGCGTGCCAGTTGAAGGAACATGCTCAAGATAAAATGAAAGCGACTCGCTGTATTGCTGAAATTTCCGCTCACTAGAGTCATATTGTCTCCTCTCTCAGGCGACTCACCAGAGACCTGCGTTTAGAATTCCTACCCATCATTCCCTCCTCCTCTTCCCCAAATCCTTCTCCCTTCCACTCTCTATTGGTTGACTCCTCCTCCCTTCCCTTTCCTTGTACCCCATGGCTCATCCCCATCCTTCTCAAGCTCTCCTCCCTTCATTGGATGAGGCACTCTCGTCTCCTCCTCGCCCCAGTCCTCGGGGATACTACATTCTGGAGGAGCACCCAGCGGACATAGGCAACATGCAGGCTCATGGTACTGCCAAGGTGCAATGAAGTTCCAGTGTGGCAACAATGCAGTTTCAGTGTGGCAGAATTCAGCTCTTGGTGACATGGAAACTATCAGGTCAGTTTTTCCACTACATTTTGGTCTCTCTGCATGTCACTTCAGTTCCATCTCCTTCAAGGAAAACAACTCAGAGCCCCGTGGCTCGTTGGCTCAATTATGCACCTTTTTTGGCACATTGTGCATCATTTTGTTATTTCATGCAACAACTATGTATTTTCTATTCTTAGAAGCATGCTTTTGATCAACAGTTGTCTTGTAATGCAAATTACAAAACTGCAAGGGTCTGGTTTCTCCCTCATGGGGCATACTTACAACACTCTCTATCTTTGGTTTCCTCCTTTAGAGGTAGAGAATGCACTCTTGACTGTATTTGTAACTTCTCACTTATTAATATAATGTAAATACATTTACTTATATATATAAACATTGTTATCAAACATATATAATAAATTCTTAATTGACATACATGTGATTTATTTCTAAATCTTGCATCCACAAAATTACCATATTTATAATATAAAATTTTCAACATATTACTTCTATATTTTCTATTCTTATTTAGTTTTATGTTCACTTTTATTTAATAATAGTTATATAAAGAATAGTGATTTGATATGTCATTAATATTATACCTGCCTCGAGGCTGGTATATTGCAATAGGTAAGTTGTTGGCTCTCTATTAATTAGTCAACTATATCATACATTTTTCACTTTGTTGAAGTTTAACATTAGAAAATCATTTTTATATTATATTGTAATTATTTTTTTTCAATAATGATTTTCTATTATATTGTAATTATTTTGTTCCAATTTATCTGTAACATGATTGGTTGTTATTTTTACATGTTGGCCATTGCATCAGGGGTTGGGTCATATGGTAGTGTCTGTAATCTTGGTAACCTAGCCCTAGTCTTGACTTTGATTTTGTAATGTTTTCCATTACAAACGAGACCACGAGAGCGAGTAAATTTCATCCACCATATGTATGTACCTCTTTCCTTTGGTCAAATCGATAAGATCGACCTTCGTTCCTTTTGCGGTTTATTTACTAACTAACTTGGCCTTAGTGTCCGAGAGTGGATAAACAACCTCAGTTTAAACCAACAATATAATTGTATTGCTATCTTATAAAGTTTAGAAATGCATTTTAATTAATTTGCATTATACATAACAATTGCATAATTCAACCTCTTATGTTTTATTTATTTTATATTATTTAAAATTTTGTTTAATAATATTTTTTAATGATAACATTTTCACATTTTAATGAATGTTTCAATGGTTTTACTCTAAAATATTATTATTATAATTCATTTAAATAATTATGTTTTAATATGTTATATAGCTTTTTACATTATTTTAAGTAATTAATTATATATCAAAATACATTTTAATTAATTTGCAATATACATAAAGGTTTCATTTCTTTTATACTATTAAAAAATTTGTTTAATAATTTTTTTTCAAATGATAACAATTTCACTTTTCAATGAATATTTAAATGGTTTTACAATAATTATGTTCTAATATGTTATGATTTTGTATATTATTTTAAGTAACTAATTATATTAATTTTTAAATTTGGAAAGATTTATCAATGGAGTTTATATTTTTATATAAATTTCTTGAGTTACTCAAATATAGGAAAGAGAGTCTCTCATGGAGTGTTGGATAAAGACCGCCACTGGTCACATGATATACAATAAAATCATGAATGTGATGACTCCGGAAAATAACACTACACAAAATATAATTAGTTGGTATGTTTAAATTAGACCATTAATTTTTATTTTTATTTTCTACGTGAAATATATTTATATTGTATTGGAGGAATATGCATGTTTTGGTCTTCAAAGGACTAATCAGATGTAACAAGGTTTGAAGTTATTGTAATAAAGCTCATCAAAGCACTTGCGAGAATTGAGCTTGTATGGGGGTGATAACAATGATTCTATCCAACCAACCCAATTGAATATTGTATTACATTTTTCAATTCTCTTTTAACTCTTTCTACAAATTTTACTTTTTATATAAATGGAAAAAAATAATAAATAATCAATAAAGTTTTATAAATGCTTTCAATTATGGTACTTGCATGTTATTCATTCATGAAGTGTTGATGTGGATATATGCTAATGCCATATATGTGGTAGCATTTGATAACTAAATATGTTCACTGGTGTATTCCTTGTTTTGTTAGTCTTTTGGAATGTTAGACCTTTCAGGTTCTGGAGCTCTCAGCTAGAAATTTTGCTTTTTGTATGTCGTATGGTCATCACATTGGTCAACAAACCTCATAGGGGTGAGACCACATGTTTTTTGATATCCATGTATATTCCTTATGATTAATAGAAATTTCGACTTACAAAAAATAATATAGGAAAGAGAGGTTAGCATTCAGTAAATAGTATAAGTACTTATTGAATCCCCTACCATTTCTTTATCAAATATCTTAGTTTCAAGAATTTTGGAATTTTGATTATTTCCTTTTTTTTTACGTATTGGGTTCTCCATCTCACCTCTTCATTGTAATTAGACGGGCCCTACTATAAGGAAAGAAACTATTAGTTTAGCTCCAATTTCAATGAGAATTTTCACCACACCTCAGTCGTAAAAAAAGCAATGACAACAACCTCAAGACCTAACATAGAAGAAAAAAAATGAAGCAAGAGGCTTTCACAAACACTTTTAGAGTTATTAATTAATAAATTTAAAGAAATATTGTTAGTTAACAATTTTAAATTTTATTAGTCAAATTAAATGAATGTATTCATAAACAAATACAATGGGATAAACTCATTAATAATTAAGTGAAAAATAATTCAAACCCAAAACTTATTCTCCATCGTCATAATGCAGAATTACAATTAACAAATACCTCAATTTACCAATAAAACCTAAATTCACTAAATTCTAAACTTTAAAACTAACTTGAATTCAATATTTTACTTTAATTTAGCTATATTTAAACTAAGCTTTCCTCCTTTTTATGAAAGTTTAAAGTGCACATGGATATTTATAATTCCTAAAATTTAGTTATTTGAGTGGTGGTTGGATGTATTTGTATATAAACTTTTTAATTCGTAGCCATTAAAACAGTTAGTTGGTATGTTTAAATTAGACCATTAACTTTTATTTTTATTTTCCACGTGAAATATATTTATATTGTATTGGAAGAATATGCATGTTTTGGCCTTCAAAGGACTAATCAGACATAACAAGGTTCGAAGTTATCATAATAAAGCTCATCATGTCACTTGCGAGAATTGAGCTTGTGTGGGGGGTGATAACAATGATTCTGTCCAACCAACCCAATTGAGTATTGTATTAAATTTTTCAATTCTCTTTTAACTCTCTCTACAAATTTTACTTTTTATATAAATGGAAAAAAATAATAAATAATCACTAAAGTTTTATAAATGCTTTCAATTATGGTACTTGTATGTTATTCATTAATGAAGTGTTGAAGTGGATATATTCTAATGCCATATATGTGGTAGCATTTGATAACTAAATATGTTCACTGGTGTATTCCTTGTTTTGTTAGTCTTCTGGAATGTTAGACCTTTCAGGCTCTGGACCTCTCAACTAGAAATTTTGCTTTATGTATGTCATATGGTCATCGCATTGGTCAACAAACCTCGTAGGGGTGAGACCACATGTTTTTTGATATCCATGTATATTCCTTATGATTAATAGAAATTTCGACTTACAAAAAAAATATAGGAAAGAGAGGTTAGCATTTAGTAAATAATATAAATACTTATTGAATCCCCTACCATTTCTTTATCAAATATCTTAGTTTCAAGAATTTTGGAATTTTGATTATTTCCTTTTTTTACATATTAGGTTCTCCATCTCACCTCTTCATTGTAATTAGATGGCCCCTACTATAAGGAAAGAAACTAATAGTTTAGCTCCAATTTCAATGAGAATTTTCACCACACCTCAGTCGTAAAAAAAAACAATGACAACAACTTCAAGACCTAACAAGGAAGAAGAAATGAAGCAAGAGGCTTTCACAAACACTTTTAGAGTTATTAATTAATAAATTTAAAGAAATATTGTTAGTTAACAATTTTAAAGTTTATTAGTCAAATTAAATGAATGTATTCATAAACAAATATAATGGGATAAACTCATTAATAATTAAGTGAAAAATAACTTATTCTCCATCGTCACAATGCAGAATTACAATTAACAAATACCTCAATTTACCAGTAAAACCTAAATTGACTGAATTCTAAACTTTAAAACTAACTTGAATTCAATATCTTATTTTAATTTAGCTATATTTAAACTAAGCTTTCCTCCTTTTTATGAAAGTTTAAAGTGCACATAGATATTTACGCGTAAGGCATTCCCCTTTGAAATCAACTCCCCTCTTGCCCACCTGTCATTATTGTGCACCATGAGATTATATGTTAGACGATTGGAAAAGACTCAACCGTTCGATTAGGGAAAAGTGGTTACCAATTCGTTGCAAGTTGTATACGGTTCCAAAGCATAAGTAACAGCTCATCCTGATGCCCTTGTAGATGGCAAGACTCTTTTCAATGCCGCCAAGAAACAACCAAAGCCAACCAGATCGATGGTGAATCTGCTGAAATCATCATCATTCGAAGAAGAACAGAAAGACGCCGCCTGCGAACTCCGTCTGTGATGTTGTGCTTGGTATTTCATCGATGTGTACAGTGGTGATTCCCAGGTTCAAATCCCCGCCATCAAACAAGCCATTGGGTTCTAGCAGCCTTTCTCCGAGCCCTGAAGCCTTTCCTGATCTGGACCACCTTTCCTGATCTGACCCCCCCACAGGCAGGCAACCTTTGCTTATCGCTGCGCTACGGGATTCTGATGGGCACTACATAACCCCAACCGAGCCATTTTAGAACCCATCAATGGATACCAAATTCATCTATTAAGTATCTTAAGGTATGTAAAGATTAAAGTTCGATAGGGTTCGATTTGAGTTGATTTATCAGGAGATTATACAGTTAAAGAATCATCAGATTACTATGGCTATTATTTCAAATAAATATGATCTTATTCTTAGTATGTTGCACAATGCAGGTTTCCTATATCAGTTCCAACCTTGGAAGTATGGGATTGGCCAATCTTCACAAGCCCGTAAGGGAACAGAGACTGATAACATCATATTTTATCTCATTCAGAAACAGAAAATGTTAAAGGAGTGCTTTGGAAGAGGTACAAAACACATGCAGACTTGCAGATAATCCAACTCCATCCTATGAGAAATCCCCTCAAATATGACCAATAACAGTTTTTGAAGGTTATTCATGCATGAATCAACCGGAAAATGAAGTTATACCAAACCCTTCCTCCTTATTCATGTGGGCTCACTGATGTTCAAAATTCCTTATTTGATTCCTGGGCTTATTCTCTTTGTACTGGGACCTCGTGATGTTCATGGCCAGGGTGTATTCCTCCTACGCCTGTTGTTGTCGACTGTGGAGCAGGGCAGGGTAAGCCCAGAAGCACCTTCGCAGCAAAGGGAAGAGGTAGAAGAGCATTTTGTTTGCAAGTCCAATCACATTCCCTCACTAAGATCTGGAGATCCGAGAATTCAGTTTTTCTCAGTGAGGACATCAGATTTTACAAGGAGGCAAAGCCCTCATCACCAAATAGCTCATATGTATGTGCTAACCACAAATGTCAACCAAATTTTGGGGATCAAATTTTGTCACAGGAAAGTCATGCAGTCTCCATGACCAACCAGAGGATGGATGGCAAGGACATATAACAAAGCAACTTAGACGGATATCTACTTATAATGGGACATAGATTCATCCAACAAGTTTCAATATCATAAGAAAAGAGATACTACCTATCCAATACTACATATCCTTTATATTAAGACAGACGTATACAAAGTAGGATATTAGCAAGGCTTGTAGCAACTGTGTCATTTCTGACAATATGGCACTCTAAAGGAAGGATTAAATGTTTTATGATGCCATTATGGTGTTGTAAATTTCAGAAGTTGTTAGTATAGGTAGGAAAAAAAGGAATAAAATGCATATAGCGATTTTGATGATAAGATGTGCACCATAAAATCAAATACTTAGATATCATCAACTTCTATTTGAGATATTGTAACTAACCGCTGACACTGTTTTCCTTGTTAAATCTATTTATAAAACAAATTGAGCAAATTTAGAGCATTCAATACATCTATGAAAAAATATCATGTCATAATTTTTTTGGTTCATATGTATAGAAAGAAGTTGGGTACTCTATGGTGGAGGTGGGGAAGATCCCTATAAGTTTAATGTATCTGGAGTTAAGACAGATGTATACTGGTTGAGAGAACTCTGTTTGCAGTGTGCATGCAGGAAGTATTGTGGCCAGGACTTTAAGTATGAAGTGTTATGATTGCAAAAATTTTTGTGCATATGCTCAGGTCTTCTTTCAATTGTTGACGTAGCTGCCCCATTGTTCCCCTGCCCCACTGTAGTTTCGAACAAAATTTGGCGTTAAGCTTCCTCAAAGATGTCAAACATTAAATACCTGGAAGTTATTCTAACTCATCACAGTAAGCCACCTTTAAAACTTGAAGTTCTGTCAACTTCACCAACCCTTCTATGCTCTTCAGCTTCAAACATTGAGATGCCCTCAACTCCTCCAAAGATATCAATGTTACAAGACCTAGCAGCTCCTCTACTTGATAACACCCGCTGATATTCAGATCTTTAAGTTCTGAAACACCACAAAGCCCTCCTATTTTCCTCAATGCAGTGCAATTGATCAACTCTAACTTTATTAGTGTTGTTGGCAATGCTCCAACGTCCAGCAAATCATGACAAAAGTTCAGGCTGAGACGTTGAAGGTTGGAGCAAATACCTTCATGAAAGGAAACCTCTGATATCCTTGTTTGGAACAGTTCAAGGTGCCTGAGAGAAAACATACATTTTTCAATGGAAGTGTTTGTTTTATGCAACACTCTTTGCCCTCTCAAACCTATTAATGTTTCAATTTCCCCTTCAACTTTCTCGAATGGAAGTTCTTTTAATGGACATTTCGTTACTTCTAATTGTTCAAGATTTTTCATCTCCATGATACATGGTGGTAAGTGATGTACATTTGACTATATTATTTTCAACTCTCTCAATTGAGTCAACAGCCTAATGGAATCAGGCAAACATATCAATTTATGGCAATTTTGTAGACATAAATTCTCTAAACTCCTTCGATAGCCGATGGAAGGTGGCAACATTTCCAGCGAAGGGGTTCCTAATTTCATAACACCCAGATTACGTAGATTTCCAATGGCACTTGGCAATTCTTTTATGTCTGTACTTAACAAATACATTTCTTCGAGGGACAATTGATATGCAACTTGGGGAGGCAACACTTCAATTTCCTTACAACCTGAGAGATCTAAGAATTCAATTTTGTTGATATTTCCCAGAGTTTCATTCGAGATGGTCAACCTTTTGCATGATTTTAAAGAGAGATATTTAAGTTTTTTTAAAGCACCCGTACAAGTCAATATGTTGGAGGTTACTTAAGTTCCCAAAGAAATCTGGCAACGATTTCATTTTTGAACATTTATTTAACTCCAAGTATTTCAACGACTGTAGCTGACAGAATTCATCTGGCAAAATTTCCAGCTCAACGGACATATTTTGGAATTTTAGGACAATCTTCTCCAAGTGCTTCAGTTTCCCTATGGACTTTGGAAACTTTAAAAGGTTAGCATTTATATCCAACTCCCTCAACTGCATAGGTACCTGCAATGTTCACATTTACACTTAGGATGCTAGTATTTGACAATTGTGGTGTATTTGCATACAGTATAGAGGAGTATAAAAGCAAGGTGCAAACATATGTTGTTTAAAAGATGCAAAGTGAAGATAGATCAGGAAGGATAAAAAAATACAAACATCTATGAATAAAGGATTTAGAGTTGAAATAAATCTACGCTAGTTTAAAACAAATATAAAGAAGTGTTCTTTTTCCAAAACTACTTCACTCCGAGCTGTAAGAGTATGAAGACGAAGCACAATGGGAAAATGAATGACAACCTTTTGTAAATTTTTAAGGATTTACTATATACCTGTTGATAAGGACAGTTCAATTAGCAATCAGCATGTTATAAACTGTTATGTAAATTATGAGATTAGTATTATATAAATCTCTGTGGGACAAACAAACAAAAAACACTACATAACTGAAATTTGTATTTTCTCCATAACGTTTTCATTCTGCTTCCCTCCACTTGTAAAACCCTTAAACTTCTCATTGGAATCAAGAGAGGCAGGCAAGAGTAGAGACAGTTATACCAGCAGAGCCATATGAGATGCAGTGACTGCAGACTGATGAATATAGTTTTCAAACAATCACCTTCATTCCTAAGCATCTCCACAAAATTTTCACATGATTGGTGATGAATTATTCTGGCTAACAAATTCGAATGACTGTACCACCTAGTTTGGCTTGATCTTCCTTGAACCATGTTAATCTCGTGCACCTAAATGGTCTTTTGAAACTATTAGAAACAATAAATTGATATCCCAGAAAACTTCATAAAGTCAAAATTTAACAGACTAAAATTTGAGAACACATAAACACTAGTTTGAAATTGATTACAAAAAAGCTTCAAAAGTATACAGGTGATAGGTCATTATGAAGAAGGATGTCAGTTGGGCGCCAAAGTCGACGCGGAATTCCTGGAGGTTCTTTATCCGCCATATCTCTGCCCATGTCTCTAAGATGGGCGTGCATTCTAATGGAGTTTTTGTTGTCAACCTCAACAAGACAATGGTTCTCTAGGTTCTGAAGACCGAGCGTTCCTTCAAAGCTGGATGCATCCCATATTCTTATGGTGGTATCCCTGTCTTCTCCTATGAATAAACAGGCAACGTCTAATAATATATGCTTCTCTTCTGAATCAAGATTGTCATAGCTAATTTTAAGAGTGCTCTGTACATCTGTGGGAAGTATTTTGGAGATTTTGTGCAATTGCGCAATCCAATACTCCAAATCATGTTTTCCATGAAGAAGCGCCCCGAGAATTTTCAGAGATAATGGTAATCCATCACAGGCATCCAAAAACATACTAACTACTGTTAGATATTCTACAATTTCAACAGCGATTCTGCATGCGGAAAA